>OZ018319.1:7977002-9177002 GCA_963969495.1 Ceratothoa steindachneri | reverse complement strand
TTAGCTTAGGTGCAGTTCAAATTACTATCGCGTGATACCTAAATTTTAGGCATTGAACCATACTGAACTAACCTAAACTAGCCTAAACTAGTTAGCAATCGACGCGCGTGATCCGTAAAAGTCACTAATCGCGCAAATTTTCACTTACCTTAACTTTACTGTCGTTTTCTTTTTAGGTAAATAAGTGCCCCTAGAATGATAGAAAAGACCGAACTGAATTGGACATTTCACTATCCAATTGATTCTTCAATCCATTTAAGCCAACAAAGCACAATAAATAGCCTAATAAAAATCGAGGATGAGTTATGGTCGTGTTATCCGATGTTATGGCAGAATTGGTTGTGTAAGGTCGTGTTTTAGTCGTGGCGCTCAGTGTCAGCTTTTAAATCATATGTGGGCAATAGTGGATTTCAATGTTATTTAAGGTTGTAAAAAACATCCGTGGCCGCCGTTGGGTTTGCTTCACGCTGTTATTTCCATCTATACAAATATTAGACTTGAAATATATTGATAATAAATTTCTATTACACATGTGTGGTTCGTTTTAATTTAATGACATGGTACACACATAAGAATTCCAGCTTTAAATTACGGACACTTCTCGAAAATGACGACCATAATACAACTATACCACGTCCATAACCGACCATATTCTGGAATAATACTTCTAAAAATCCGCCTCTATTTATATTTGGGTATCTGCGTATATTCTACATCTAGTCTTTCTTTTTTTTAATTAAGATCTCTCCATGTCCCTAACCAACATGTGTCTCAACGTCTAATACATCGATTAGTTACCACTTCAAATTTACTCAATATGAATTACCACTCCATAGTATTTATTTACCACTATGCTTTGCGCCCATCAGAAACCCAATTGCACTGAGAAGAAATTAAAATTTGCGATTTTTTTCCCCCCCCAATTTGAGCCTCTGTCAATACTATAAGAAGTGGAAGGTTAATTACTTTTTACTTAATAAAAGTAACAAATGGGTGTAATCCCACGGCGGCGTGTTTATTCGCTGGTAAAAATGAATAATGTAAAATTAACGATTAAAATAAGGGATACATACAAGACCGAATTGATGAAATAAGAATGACGCGGATCGCAGTTGGAAACATCGCCACCTCTGAAGAGCAGAAATACGAACAATTTTGCATCAAATGGGAAGCGGGCTTATAATGACGCCCCCCCCCCCTCCCCTCATGATCTTGTAAAGATGCGACATCCCAAGATTTGTCCCACCCTAACATAACTTAACCTAACCTATTCTAGATTAGGTTAGTTAGGCTAGGTTAAGTTAGGTTGATTAGGTTAGGTTAGGTTAGATTGATTCAAATTAGGTTAGATTGATTTAAGTTAGGTTAGGTTGATTTAGGTTAGGTTAGGTTTGGTTGAGTTAGGTTAGATTAGGTTGATTTAGTTAGGTTAGGTTGAGTTAGGTTAGGCTGAGTTAGGTTAGGTTGGTTTAGGTTAAGTTGATTTAGGTTAGGTTAGATTAGGTTAAATTCAGTTTGCTCAGGTTAGGTTAGGTTAGATTAGGTTAAATTCAGTTTGCTTAGGTTAGGTTACGGTCGAAAAAAAAAGGTTCGGAAGCCTCAACTTACAAGACTCCCCTCCCCTTCCCTTTATGATCACGGGTAAACTTTTGTCGAAGAAACCCTCGATTTCCAAGATCCCCAAATGTGAGTCATAGTGACTAATTTCTTACTCATATTAACCAATAGAGTCATTTTTATTGATTGCCGAGTCAATTGGCAAAATGTAGCTATCAGTGACTCTTGACCAGACCGATTGGTCATCATGATCGACCAAATAAATGGATCTCAAGGCGTTTACGGTGCCAATCCAGGCACCATCTTTGTTCGATCCGTTCTTTTTCCTCCGTCTGTCCCCTACTCACTAGGTACCATGCTCCTGATAGTGGGAGCCTGTCGAGTTGGTTGATCCGAATCAGTTAGTCGTGAGCAGCTCCAAGAGTGAATTCCAAAATGGCGTCCACAGTTTTTTAGAATGATGTTGATGAACGCCGCCCCCTCATTGTGGGATAGTTGTTAATGTTGTTGTGACTAAGTAGGATGTTTCTTCGACCCGTTCCATCCCCCTTACCGGAGGCTAAGTAGAAATTCCCTAATATTCGCCTTAATAAACATCCGTCCTTGCTAAATGAGACACTTTTACAAGCTGCGATTAAGAAAGCTGAAAAATGGCTCTATTTTCCCACTAATAAATTGAGCTACATTTGAATCGTATACGGCCAACGGCGTCCATATCGGCCCTCATAAAACCATAAAATATAACGAGGAGTTGAATGGCCAGTTCTTTTTCACCCGAGAACCAAAGAACCACAGAAACATGTGATGTTTCTGGCCCCCAAAACCTACAAATCTACACATTCGTTTGAGCACAAATTTAGTACATGTTAATGTTTATACTTAGATATAAGCTTGTATACCCGTGTCGAGAAAGTTTAACACTAGTCTCTTCTGGGGTTTTTTTTTTATTTTACTGGACTCCAGCATTACAAATTGGGAGGGGCTTTGTTTTTTTTACTCGTAATTTTCTATTATTATTTTTTTTTTCATTTTCAACGATTTGGGCACTCACTCACTTGGTTTGCGTTCTTATGTTTATGTGCCTTGTTCCAGGTTGCTCTTAGAGGATTTCATACACATGTAGAGCATTTAGGATCAGCTATCCTTTATTTTTTATCTCTCTCGTATTCATGTTTTATTTAATTAATATTCTCCGTCTATTAGTACCATCCCTCATTTTTTTTTAATAGAGCAAAAAAAAAGCCTCGTTGGATTATACAACTGTAATTCTCTTTGTATTATGCCATATTTATGGGAAAGTAAATCTCAAAGGACATTGAGAAGGATTCTTTTTTTCTCATCTGCGGCCATAAATCCCTAGCACGCAGCAGGGAATATTTTCAAATCCGTATTTTAGTAATTACATACCAAAATTAAAATAGGTGAGCTTATGTACCTCTATCCTGGCAATAAAATAATACAAAATGTTTCTTCGAAATATTAATTTTGAAAAAGTAGGAACGGGAATTTCGTGATGAGATAGGATGGATGAAAGTTTCGATGATCTATTGAATACATTTAAAAAAAAAGAGTGGACTAATCCTCAATAAAGAGAATGTTTATGAAGAATTTGCACTACCCTGTGTATCAAATTTGCCTCGCAAGACTTCAGATAGTCTTGCAAGTCGGATGTAGCTCGCGTGCCGAAATTTGGCATTGAGGCCATCGAGTTTGAAAATGGAGACGATGAAACACTTTAACCCGAAAGGAAGTTACAGTTAAGATTGGTTATAACTAATAAATTAACCAGAGAATTGAGCTTATTGAAAGGGAGATTAAAAAAAATGGTTAGTCGATAAAAGTCGTCGAAAAAAAGGAATTTGAAAACTAACTAAATATCTATGAACTACATAATTCTAGCGTCAGCATCCTCTAGTTTCTGGCCGGAAGATGCACTTTCTTTTCAGTCTTACCCAGTTACCATGACCACCTTTGTATCAGTAATGGCCAAAGTTATTGCCACTTAGCTTCTGCCCGTCGTCCATTCCCATGGTGTATACCCAGGGTCATTGAATAGCTTAATGTTAGAAACCAACCACAGGGTCTTGTTTAGTAAATGTTCTACCCAGGTTGTGTATGAAAGTTGCAAATATTAATTATTTACTGTGAATAACGCGTTACTGTAATGGAGAGCCCTTCTCCCACCACAGTTGTATAAAAACATCGTTTACCATCTAGAATTTGGCGAATTAATGTATAATTCTGCCTTCTTCCATGGAATTATGATTCATTTTATCAGCTACGAAAGTAAACATTATAAACAAGGATTCTAAGCCTAAGTATATGTAAACATAAAACATAAGTAAGCTTTATAAAACTTCTTAAAACCACATGAACTAACCTATATTGTAATTTCTGCCATGGGGGGAGGGGCGTAAAGAGAGTGATAAAGTTAGTGAAATTGGATCAACTTAACAATTCGTCACCCAACCAATCAACTTAACAATTTGTCAAACAGATTCATTCAACTTAACAATTCCTCACCCAAAGTTCTTCAACTTAACAATTCCTCACCCAAAGTTCTTCAACTTAACAATTCGTCACCCAAAGTGAAAAACAGTTAATTTACATACATTCGATGCTTATGTCTATAGGAATTGAAAAAACAGTAAGTTTAAGGATTTTATTCTACTTCAAAATTAGCATAAACACAAATAAAAAAATATTATTACTAAGTTTATGAATATTGTTCACTTATATGAATACATAAATAATCCAAAGCATTACTTCCAAATCGATCTCGCCACATAAATTCACTTAAATAGGTCTCTAATAAGCTTCTATGACATCAGCATTTGTTTTAATCTCTGCTTACATTTATTCCAATAGGATTCAATAACTTGAGTATGAACTCCTATGCGGCGACGACCTACCAAATTAACGCTATGGTTAACTGTTCTGTGCTGAAGACCGAGATCACGTTGATTTCCATTCATATGTGTGTACAAAGGAACCAGGTCGTACAACAGAGTTTATTATTCTAAGTAGTGTGGCAGAATCCCTGCTTTCTACTACTTCCATGTACCCAATAGATAGATTAAAACTAGTGTCCACTAGTCCAAAAACCCAAATAGGATTTTTGATATGATTGGTATGACTATCTACTACCAATAAGAATATGTATACCGACCTTAAGCCTCACAGATTGAGTTAGTGTTATCGATATCACCCCAAATTCTTCATGCATCCTTCAACTTAACAATTCGTCACCCAAATCTCCTTGGGTGACGAAGTTTTCAATTGAAGATGTGTAGAAGACAGATAACCCCGAGTAACTAAAGGAGACTACTTGGAGCGCTGTTTGGTGTCAAACGTAATACTTCCTGGCACCTTTCCCCAAAGAGGACCGACCCCTGGTGCCCTTGGATTATCAGCGATTGTCATACTGACCTTTATGTATATTTCATTTCCCGGTCGGGGATCCTTCTGGGTAAAGACAGGTACTAGTACTACTACCTGGAACCCCCTTGACCAGGTGGCCGCGTAACTCACCTAAACCAAGAGTAGGAATACAACGGAGGTCGTTTGGTACGGACCTATGAGAAGACGCGATGAAATGTGACGACCGATTCGCTCTCATGTCAAAGTGTTGTGAAAGCAATCGGTTTATCAGGATTACTAAAGAACCCCTGAACATTAAAGCCGTTTCGATCTCGAATCCTAATGATATCTCTTTTTAGGACCTATTTTTTTCCTCACTGAAGATGAGTAGCAGAAGAAACTGAATGTAGAACCACGGTAGAATTTCTTAATCCTACTCAATCTATTATTTTCATGGTAGGATAATTGACAACTGGAATGCCTAGACATTTGATGTAGTTAACTGTAGACCTTGAACAGTTAATTCTAAATAGGCTGTGGTATGGATGAATAGTGCTGTAAATACTTATAAATTGCTAATTATGACTATGTTTATACATATGACGGGCACCGTAGGTGGGTTTTCCGTTGCCTGTAATTGAACCGCAAGGTAGGCCCAAAACCTGTTCTTAATGATGAAGATTGATCAGCGCTGCAGTGGTCAATACCCCAGGACCAACAGTTCGAGTACTTGCTAAAGACTGGAGGACATTAGCAGCCACCATATTACTCCATCTAAAGGCATGGATGAATAGTTAAAAATGTGAAGGGTAAAAATTTGTGAAAAGTGGAGTTCGACATGAATGAAACAGTAATTGTGACGTCTGTTCATCGCATGTCGAGAGACAAAATAGCGAGCCATTTTTGAAGAAACTTGCGACCTATGATGAAAAATGATTCCTATACGATTGTTGTAGTAGGTTTGGTGTATGAAAAACCAAGGCATATTTAAAACCATTGTTCGACCTACCCGCGTTGGTGAGATAGGGAAGAAACCTCTCATTTTAGATTTTTTAGGAATCTCGGATAATAATAAGAGAACAATCGAGAGATTGCTGAAATGGATTCAAGATTGGCCATCAAAACAGTCTGCATTGGTTATTAGACCAATACTGCTTCGTGAACACTACCGAGTCCCCACCACCTCTCAGCTGGCCGTGTCCAAGCACATAAAATTGGGATTAGGATGTTTTGCATCAGCATTCATACCAACCTGACATTTCCCTTTAACTCGCTTTCAAACACTTTGAACTCCAGAGTCGCAAGAACCCTGAAGCATATACATATCGGTATGAAGGGCCGATTAGATGTGCACAAAATGTAGTGGTCATGTGCTTAATAGTGTATTAAGGCAGGCGCGGATCCAGGAGGGTGGACTAGAGGACTGAAGCTTTCCCCCTCAAAAAAAATTACTCGTATATGTTTATATTTCTTTTAAAGTCATAATTGCATTCTGCTATTCATAAAAATTATGTAATAATATAGAATATATATAAAACAGTTTTAACCGTTGCGATTGAATGTATCATATATGATACATGTCTAAAATACAGGTAGATCTCAAAAATAATTATTAAATTCAGTATTATTCCTTAGCTGACATCCAAAAACTACAATAAACCACAATTCATAATTTTCTGATGTGTGGAAAAAAAATCGGATCTGAGAGAGTCGGCGCTCACTCCTTTATGAGATGCTGTTATCAATGGTGTGGAAGATAAATATCATTAATGATCCATGATGCCTTTTTTTCAGACTACTTAAGTTAGCCCCCCCCCCACATTTTTAACTGGATCCGCCACTGTATAAATGGGGTGAAGCTAATTTGTATTGAAGTTAAATCGGGGTCATCTCCACTTTGTGGGAAACTGGTGGATATTTAAGTGTTGGAGACCGAAAGGATTTTATAGCAATGGGATACTTTAGAGGATCATTGACAAAAGGATTTAAATGGATCATACAGAGTGACCCTCCCCCGCCCCTAAAAAAACCGGGCCCCGACTTTTTTAGTGTTTTAAATAATTAAGAAATGGAGTCTATAAAAAATCAGGTGTATTCGGATTAACTATTCCCCGTTGTCCTCTTTTTCTATGTCATCTTCAACTTAAGATTAAAAATTTTGTTCCTGTCAAATAACTTGCTATATAAACCGAGTAATCTGAAGGGGAGACTACTTGGAGCATTCAGAAGGATGCGTAACTCTCCAGACCCAGGCTAATTTCCACAATTAAGGCAAATCCTTCCGAAGGCTTCGGAGGAATAAAGGCGAGCTTGTGTAATCCAACGGAGTTATGGTCTCTGGGGAAGAATGGCAGGAGCGGGACTGACCGAAGCAGAAAACGAATGAATAAATGAATGAATAAAATGAATGAATGAATGAAAAATTGAAGGAAAATGAACACGACAGGCGATAAAGGCTCATTTTCGCCAATGTTGGGGGGGGGGGGTCTAAGCTCCTTGCCACCAGGAGGAGGGGGAATCGCCCTAGTTTCCCTGCCATCCACCCCGCAGAAGGCCGTGCCCTACCCACCCCAAACTTTTTCATCCTTAGTCTTTGTCATTGTTTTTATTTCTTTCAAAAAATTCTTAAATTCCCCATACCCCTCCTTCCCTCGAATGAATATGAGCTCGTTGGATTAATTATCCCCCCTTTCTCCTTAATAATTAAGCCATCCCCCTCCGAGACACTTAGATAACCCAATCAAAAAACCCTATGTCGGGTTGGTTCTTCCCAAGGGTTAACGCCATCTTTCTCTCCAACTCGGGTCTTTCCTGGCAGGATGCAAAGAATACTGATACAATAAAACCTCACCGTCCCAAAATAACGGGTCGGAAAAGCGCAATGCCCCCCCCCCCTCATTAGTTTTGTACATGGTTTTGAGTCTGTATGGTATTGAGTGTTCTGGCAGCATTGAGACAATCCTGCAAATAACACATCCTGAGATCGAACCCAGTTCATAGGGCGACCCATAGGTGGCGTTGTATGTGTTTCCGCTGCATCTAGGTACGTCTAACGTACGGGGGGGGGGGCGTGAAAAGTGGGGCGCAATGTGTGCAGGATTAAAGGCCGATGTATGTAATAGGCTATGCACACCGGTCGTCTCCGGGTCCTTATTGGAGCCGTATTCCGTCGGGCGAAAAGAGAAGGGGATAAAAAAAAGGCAAAAAAACGTGCATCAAGCCTCGTTTCTCTGACATGCGTGAGGAGATCAACCAATGAAGGTGAACGTGCGAACGTTGCTTCTCGGTAGTCCTGCGCTTCTTTTTTTTATATCGACGCTTTCCTCATTCTTGTTTGGAGCCTAACAGACGTTTTCAATTTCAATACAATCCCGTCCTCCTCCCCCCTTTCCCGATTCCCCAGGGGAGGGTTCCCATCCCCCTCTCCCCAGGTCTAAGTCTTTCGTCTCCTCCCTGGTCTAGTTTTTCTGCCGGGCCTATTTCTCCGCGCCGCGCCTGCGAATTGCGGAGACTTCGCTCTCCTTTGCCTTTTCACAGAAATTATGTAGAATTTGAGGGAATGGGGAAGGCTAATGGGGAAAACAAATCGTGTACGATGCATACACTGGGGCTGTACATGTACTGCATGTACACACCCTTTCATAAATGATTATCGATGTTTAGTGAAGATAAAACACTCCTTCTTAGGTGGTCATGAACATATTTTTTGAACATATTTTTTGCGTCAAAATTTAAAGCGCAATAGCAAAAAGGCTATAATACGCAACTAGTAAAGAGAGATCTGTAAAGAAAGTAGTAAAGGTAGACGTAGTGAGAATAGTAGAACATATCATGAAAGCTACTAAATATATAGATATATACGTAGAAAATCATCTAGCAAAATATTTGATTTTTTTTGGGGGGAGGGGGTAGAGATTACTACATTTTCTACCTAATTAAATACAACCAATTAACTTGACTAATGGTAGCGACGTCCCAACCTAGAGCCAGCACCAATTCTAACCATGAGCGGAGTTAAGCAACATTAGGTAGTTTGTTATCGGATGGAGATGGAATTGGAGTTGGGTGGATTTGGCTGCTGTTGTCATCTGCCATGAGGCCATTATTGCGGGTCAGGGGCAGCCTGTGGGTCTAGCCTGTGTTAAATAGGCTTTAATGCGAATGGTTGTAAAACCATGCCAAAGCCCTTTCGAGATCCTCTTTTTTTCCTGTTGGTGAGGTTGGTTTTCTGTTTTCTGGACTGTTGTTAGCATAATTCTTGCCCGTGGGGACGCTGTCCACTGATTATCTACCAGCCATCTACTAGGCAGGGTCACCGCAAGTATATAGCTAATCAATGCATCTTATTTTCCTTGGCATCAAGATAAAAATGTCTCATTATCAATCTCTTTTAGATTTTGGTTGTTTTTTACGTGCCTTTCCTGCCCCAACAGCCGCATTTACCGGCCCACCCGGCACCAATAACCATAGGGGGATATGCGGTTCAATATCTTCCATATATTTTCATATCCATCTTCGCTTTTTTACAGATCTCTCCTTACAACTTTCTGCTGGAGTTTCCCTCGTTGGTTTCGCTTATAATTAAAAAAAAAACATAATGATAATTGGTTGGTTGTAGGTGGTTGGTTTGGTGGAGAACTTCTGACTGGCCCTTGTGGGTGTGCAGTTGCCTTCCAAAAGTCATTCGGCGAAGTGGTCGCATTCTACTTGACAGGAAGTCGGGGCCTAACCACAGCAGTAATCCTTATATAGAGGTACTGTTAAGAACTTTTGTCTGGTTCACTATTCCACTAATTTGGTACTTTATTTGAACAATTCTCTCGTGGCGATATTTTTCTCAATACTTTTTCAGGTGATCAAGTAAACAGAACGACTGTAGGGGAGTCGAAGTGACTGTAAGAGCTGACAGATGTAATCTTTCCTATTTACGACCTGTCACCTCCCCGCCCCAAACTCTCTACAGTTTATGGTGACGCTGTCCATTGTGGGCTAAGTGACACACTGAGCCCTAAGAACGTCTGCCTTCACCATATTCTGGTTCTGGAAAAGTCCTGGTATGGCCAAACTCATAAACAATAAGGGAGTAATTTGATAAAAAAGGGAACACAAGATCCCAACCCAGAATTCGGTACCAGAGTTGACGCATTAAACCCAAGCGTGTCTCGTTATGGATTCGAACCTGTCTCGGGAAAATTGAAACCGACTTGATTACACTTAGGCTGCATGTAATAAATACGTTTGTACAAAAATTAACTACAAATAAAGAGATTTGGGATAATTATATTATTATTTGGAGGTGAAAATAGGGTCCCAGGCATTGCTGCAATGTAAATCTTAGGTAAGAGTGTTCATAAACATGAACCTGGATTCAGATATATGACTATGATTACCATTTTGTGGAGTACATACATGGAAGCTCTTCCGAACCATAATTAATGATTATAATTAGCAAAATTATCGCCCCAGAACGTTCCAAACTCATTAAACTCCCAATAATATTATGTTTAGATGAAAATAAAAAGTGGATTTAATATTAAATTCAATTTACAAAAGTAATGCAAGGTTTTGCAGATAACATAGGACCACGAGTCTCCTGTATTTCGAAGCCCTTTTTTATGGCTTGCAAGAACCAACGTTTATGGATGTTTGTAAAGCAGGAAATGACCGGAATACAAAGGCGAGCTTGTGACCATTTCGCAGAACAAAGAAAGATGGAAAAGTCGTTATCAGCTGAAAAACGGAGAAGGCAAAACCCACGTTGCTCCCCTACGAGGGAGGACAAAAGGGTAGAAGCAACAACAGCATCTTGAGTTGTCCGTGATCTGCGGGTTTCCGCCCAAGGCCTACCAGGGGTAAAAGAAGCATCTGTCTATTTCTCGAGGCCGCAAGTTTTTTACCGTCTTCTGTTGCCCATATAAGACCTGTCACTTCACCCCCCCCTTCTCATCAACCGTAAAACCCCCTTCCCCGGCGGGCGAACGCACCACCTCAGCCCCCGTATTGAAGAATCTCTCCCACCCTTTGATATTCTCCCCATCACCCCCCTCCCCTCTGTTTTCTGTTCTTGAGCAGCTTTTTCCCTTATCCCCTATCCCCCCTCCCCCATTTCCTTTTCAAATGTCCCCCGATTGGATTGCAGCCACAATAGGCATTCGAAGGTTCCTATTTTTCCTTTTCCTCCGGGGCGCGCAACTCAGCTGCAGGACTCGAGGCAGCTGTTGAGAAGCCGTCCTTCCGATGCCTTATTTTTCCGGGGCTCTCCGCCGTGCTACTTGCCTTTGCTGTGCATGTGTGCCCCGATCGCCTCCATTTTAGCCGATCTTTATTTGCTCATTTCAGTTAACGGCTCTGGCCCCGTACATATCATGATAATAATAATCACGGCCTCACCTGTCACAAGAATGAGTCTGCCGGTGCGAGAAAAGCGCTAAAATGCTTCGTCCCAATGATGTATAAGGATTCCTGGCGTTGGCTTGGACACGACACCATAGTGGAAGTGAGTTGGTCATTTATCTCAAATCACCCCCCACCACCACCCCACTCCTTCGCTTGCATTCCTTGCCGAGGAGAGTACCCCAAACCCGTACGGTCCCCAAATAGCCAGTCCTCTTTAATGTTTCTTTGAGTTATGTACCTTTCACACGTCTCACTTTGCCTAATTTCTCCACCTATATTTTCAAACCGCCTTTCAAACCTTCCGATGGTCCTCTTGGTTTTCACTTTAAATATTTACAAATAAAATCGCTCAAACCATAAAGCGTGTACAGGCTTTTAGGAAGAAAGACTCTTAGTTTCTAGATTAAAATTAAAACATATATTTTTCGTTCCTGAGGACTAATCACATATTTACAAGGCCCAGTAATCCATTGGCAGTTGTCACATTCCTTAAGTCGTCGTCATAGAACGAAAATGAGAATGTATTTGATCGTGGCCTATCATAAGGCGTAAATAAAGGCTCCACGATCCATAATTTTTTCCTCGTTTGAGGAGGATGAAAAAAACTGCAACGAAAACTAGAAAAATGGTTTCGAAAGTGGGTTTATGACATGCTTGCCTTTGAGAACAGGAGGGAAGGATACGCCAATTCATATTTAGACAAAAACATCTTTTACACTTTCGTAACTTTCTCGAAAGATTTACCACCCAATTCCCAGTGAGCGGAAAATCAAATCAAAATATTTGAGGCAATTGCTGAACACCCGATGTCGCGACTTTCCCGCAGACCAAAACAATGGTCTGCCATTTATCCCATGCGAGGAACTTGTTATCTCGGTTTGTTAGGAGTACCCTCCACCATGAGCCGGTTGTTCCATTTTTCTCTTTTGTGCCGACGGGTATCGGAGAGGTGAGCGGGTCATTGTTGGCGACGCATTAACTCTTCTCCCTGGCCATTGAACGGCAGTTTAGCGACGTTCGAAGCATGCGTTTCACGCGCGCTCCAGGCTTGTTCCTCGTATGCAGATGAGGTCCCGGCAGTCTAATCTGCGTATTCAAATCAGGGATCGCATTGTAAATAATAGCCAGGGAGACGCAGGCACACGCTGAGTCCCTCTTTCATCCTAAGGGGAACTCCGGGGCGGGTTCGGAAAGGTTGAGAGCGTGGACCACCCTCCTCTCGTCTCCTCTATGCAAATGAGCAGAGCACAAAATGGAGTCAAAGGCTTTGTAGCCTTTTATCACTCTTGCTGCTATCGATGGTTTGCTTTTTTTGCGAATGGGAGGCGATATTGGGGGAAGGGGGTCGTCTTTATCTCTTTCCCTCTAACCATAGGAAAATGATAGTTTATTCCGGTTAGTAACAATATACCCCTGGGAGCCGTTTGAACTATTTTGATTGTAATGGCAGCTAATAAAAATGGCGTATATGCCTCTCAGTTCTAAATAAAGTGTATAAAAGGAGTCCATGTATAACAGTTTTGATACTTATTTCCCCATATTATTTGGCCCGTGGTAATTAGACGCTTTTTTTAAGAAGCTTATATTCATAATTACTGTTCATTTCTTGTTTATAATGCCTGCGAAAAAATGAAGCTATTACTTTGGTTGTAATATCGGTTACCTAAGATCGAATGATAGTATTTTGATGCAGATTTCTCCAGTAATGCCCCACACCCTGCAGTTTCCTACCCTCGTATTTGCAGTTTTCTGTATTTTTTAAGGTTGGAACTTGTGTTTTATATATGTTTTAGAACTAAGTACATGATTTAGGAACCGAAAGTTCACTTAAAACAAACTGGTATATTGTTCTCTGCATTTCAATTTTAATCCCCATCTAATAGGAAGTTATTGGTTTAAAATAAGATGACTTCCTTCCACCTCTATGCTGATGACACTCAGATATACCTTTCCTCAATACCTGTGTCCTTCTCTCAATCAATTACCAAGCTCCTTTCAGCTTACACCTCCATAAACGAATGGCTGTCTGCCAACTTTCTCAAACTTAACCACGATAAAACTGAAGTTCTCCTTGTTGGTACCGCTTCGATGGTGGAGAAATCTAAAGTACTCTTCCCTTCCCTTAACCTTGGGGAAACCAATGTCGCCTTCTCTGATACCGTCAGTAATCTTGGTGTTATTTTCGACGAGCAACTCTCGTTTAAACCGCACATCCATCGTATCTGTAAGTCTTCCCTCGGTTTCCTCCGCAACTTTTCACGTGTTCGATCCCATTTTGATCAACGAAGCCTCAAGACTGCTATTCATGCCTTCCTCACCTCACGCTTAGACTACTGCAATTCTCTTCTAGTAAATCTCCCTTCTTCTTCACTTCGCCCCCACAACTAGTTCAAGACTATGCTGCCCGGCTCCTCCTTCGCCGACCCCGGTTCTCTCCTTCGATGCCTTTGTTACAGGAGCCTCACTGGTTACTTATTCATGTCTGTACCCACTATAAAATTCTTCTCATCACCTACAACGCCCTAAACCTCGAGGCTCCACCTTGATCTCTCGTCTGCCCTCTCCCGTCGTCAGACTCCTTGGGCACTCCGGTCTAACCTCGCTCCCATCCTGAACACTCCTCGTTATGTCCTCTGCTCGATGGGTAACCGTTCCTTCTCAGTTTGTGCTCCTAGACTCTGGAATGTTCTTCCTGCCGAAGTCTGATCCTCTCCTTCCCTTGCTACTTTTAAACGTCTCCTGAAGACTCATCTCTTCAGAATTGCCTTCTCTTCCCTGTAAACTTTTTCTACACTCGCTACACAACCTGCGCTCTGGGAGAGCTAACAGTCCTGAAGGGCGCATTATAAATACCTATTATTATTATATTATTATTATTATTATTATTATTATTAATATTTAAAAGCGAGTACATAGTTTTCCAAAAATTTCTACTGTTAGAAAAAAAAAGAACTTGTTCATAACCGGTTTTTACACCAAAATCTTGTTTATGCTTAATTTATACGTATTCAGCACTGCCCAAACTAACGCTCTGATCTCCATAATTCAGTTCCTACAAATCAATTTAATAAAAACTTGAATGCAAGTGGAATAAACTCGAGGGATTGATTTGATTTGATTTGATATATAAGAGTGAAAATGTTTATATAATTTGATAATGGTAATACAATTTTATAATGGTTATACAATTTAATAATGGTAATTTGATAATAGTTATACTCTTTGATTTCGTTAGCAATGTTGAAAATGCGATCATAATTTGGTTAGCATTGCTAAAACTGCGAACATATTCATTGATGTTTTGCGAAGAATCTGGTACGGTGAAGGAAGGCTGTAAGAGTAATAGGTGATTCTGTGCTGAATATTAGTAGAAAAACATGATATTTATGGGGTGTAATGAGGTGTGTCGATCTGGTGGAACCATAAAATGTTACTTAAAGCACTTGTATTAACAAGTTAAATAGAAATGGAAAAGGGACCTACTAACTATAACACGATATTAGATTAACAACCGCTAAGGAACAAAAGGAAAAAAAAGATGATATGAAAGAAGAAATTCTGGAACTCATGAAATTTCAGGACGTCATTCGACCGGCTGAAAAGTATGCACGTAAAAACTGACGGAATTAGACACGTCTGCAAAAAAAAAAATCACTGAACTAGTTTAAACAAATATAGTATTTTAATAAGTTTATAACACTTTTTCAAATTATAGGAAATGTAAAAGAAAGTACAGGAGGTCGTAAAGCTCAGCAAGCACGGACTCAGTTGGTAAAGATAAGTGACCTCCCCGAGACATGTCAATTTGAAGTTAATAAAAAATAAACTAACCTAACCTAACTTGAAACATTTAGTCGAATTGACATTAGACAAAAATTGCCCGGGAGAAAACATGAAAGAGTGCCATGCTTCTTCCTCTCCTCGTTAATTCATAAAAGTATGAATTCAAAACTCTCTTTTACATACTTTTGACATGCGCTTCATACTCAACCCAATAACTTCATCCTTTTTATACCTGGCGGCGGATCTTCAATTGAAAGTGATTTAATAATTAATCACTAATTTCATTTACACTTAATTACTAAGTTCCTATAAGAACCCCCCCCCCACACCTCTCTTTTGCATTACGAAGGTAACCACGCTCCATGGAGTGGGGGGATCCACAAGTCCCTAAGAGAGATGTGTGTAGTGCGAGCTTGTGTGAGGTTTGGGCAGTCTATAAGTAGATGTTTGATGTTGCCTGGGCTTTAGTTGTATCTGGTGGATGTTGTATTGTTTTAGTATAGTGGAGTGGCCAATGGAGTTAAGTAGAGTGCCTCACCTGAGTTGAGATGGGATTACTCGGTGTGTTCTGTTAGTGATTACTCTGATTGGTTTATTAAGGGGTGGTGTTTAGGATGTTGTTTAAGCCTCTCTATTTTAATCCCCGGTAAAAGACAAACAACCCTCGAAATAAGCGAGTAAAGATCAGTTGCCTTCACGGGTCTTGGGAGTACTGATCTTAACAACGGCGAAGATACCCTAACCCAATGTGACAACTGAAGAACTTGGACGCTAGAGTCGTTGGGCTAGAAAACTTTGACATTATGGACTATTGACATCTGAAGGATTGCGTTCCCTCTCACCCCCAAAAGATCAGAGGCTATATCTTCCACGCACTTCACTCCCTAATCTTCACCATTTGCTCTTCTTGCAAACTTTTTGCGGGAGGTTACCCCTCGAATTTAAAGCGCAATAATAGAGAGGCCGTAGCACGTAGAAAGTTTGGAATTGCGTGAAGAATATGGAACCCAACACCTGCGGAGGTCCTATTCTTGAGAAGGGAATTAGAGGGGGCGCTATTCTTGACATGGTAAAATTGTGGTCCCTATTCTTGGCAAGATCCGATGGCTCTCCTTTTTTGTAATAATTAGCGATTGTATCCCTTTATAAGAGGCAAACTCCCTAATATTTGCCTTTATATTCTTTTCGTACAACAAAATCCTTTTTACGCAACGGTTTTAGAAGCTGGAAATGAAATAAATTCTTTCATTGGCTCAAGCTGGCTTGGTGGAAACACCGCTTCCATAGTTGACCAGCTCGTGAGTCGTTAAAACAATTTATTTCACCTTCAACCAATAAGTAGGGTCTATAACCTAATTCCGCTGTTAAAAGAGTTCTAAGCTAAAAATCTTTTACACGTGAGTACGATGCCTCACAACATGAGTAAGTTACTTGAAACTATTAATGTCATATATGAAATACAATTCGTTTTCGTGTTAAACTGTTTAGCTGTGCTTAGTCGCTGGATGGGAATACCGATTCGGGTTGAATTTACGGCGGCTGCCATATGTAGCGCCACGTTGGTCCCCACTGAAACAATGCAAACGTACGGTACAAATCGTACCGAAACAACGTCCTTTTGCGGTATTCAAAGAATTGACCAAAATATGGAACATACAAAACCTCACCAAAATACAAAACCGTATGACTTGTACATGCGATTATTGTTTGACAAAGGATTGATATAAATTTGCTCAAACGATTAAACTAATGATAATAATCAAGTTGAGCGTCTGAACTACATCCTTATAATATCATATCGGGCATTTTTCCTATTTTTCATTGAAGGCTTTTATGAAGATCCTTCAAAGAAATTTCATTCGTTTCACACAACAGAAAACTCCTCCTCCCCCAGCAATTCGTTATTTGCACTTTTAAAAGCATTCCAATGCCTACTCCAACTGGCAACAATGCCCGTTCGAATCATCAGAAGTACCAACCCCAGCGAGCCCCGCCAGAGGCAACATTTCGGTTAGCCCAGTAGGCCTAGCAACAGTCATTTTGAAAATGCACCTACCCCATCGCTATACCTTCAATCTCACGGTGAAAATGGAGCTTCGTCGTCATTATTGACTCATTTTTCCTTTTTTTATGGATGAGTAAATATAATTTAGGTGGATGGGAAAGTTTAAAAAAGACAAGTATAACGCTGAGGAGAAGTCTCCCTCTCACCCCATGAGTATTTTAGGTGAAAACGTATCGGTTCAAATGCATCACCCACATGCGGTTATTTGATGCAAGTCAGTTGTGTTCTGACCATTCATGTTGCCCTATGAACCACCTCAATACCTCCCTCATCCCACGATCTCTATCCCTTTCTCCCAAAATATCTGTACTCGACGGGGGAGTCATTACCCCCACCCTCCACGAAGCTCCCAATTCTATAAACTGGCTTGCCATTGCCTCCATTTTTCCCATTTTCAACCTCCCAATTGGGGATGCTGCTGCCTCGCTTCGCATACTTTGGGTCTCCGAAGGCTTTCCTTAGTGTCCTTCATCCTCACACTCCATTTGGTACACACACATACAGACACACAGCGGGGCGGTTCTTCCTTTCTCTCAAAAAGCCAAGAAATATGATGCTCCTCTCCTTCTGACCCAATAACACCACCATTCTGCTTGTTATAGACAGTTATATAGACGACGGAGATCCAATATACCAATGGCCGGGTGGTTCTATTATATGGTAAAATCTAAAATAGAGAAGACAAGAAATAGAGGGATTTGGCTTGGTTTCCAATTCATTGAAAACAACAACCAGATGCTTAGTAGGGTTAATTGAGGGATTAATAACAGGATAACAAAGGTCATGTTAGTAAACCATTGATGATCGCTACGAATCAGCTTTGGAAATAACCACAAACGCATATTAATGAGGGATTCGGAGGACTTTGATCCGTTGCAAAATGATTGGGTGATGGGCGACACAATGACATCTAATTTTCTTCCTCGGCTTCAAACTTAAAGGAAAATTTGCCCCAAAACTGCTGCTAACCACATCAATACTGCAAACGAGGAAAAGGTTGGATGGAAATTGTGGAAGATATTGAAAATTCCTCTCCTTTTTAGACTCTTTGACAGACTCAAAATATGTATTTTGAATGCGAGATGGTAGTTACCTTTCCTGCTGCAAAGGGAAGATAAATAAATGTGAATTGATTCAATTATTTTCTGTAACTGCAGCAACGCTGTTATCGTTCTTGAAAAGTGCAATGTTAAGAGGTTGAAAGATATTAAACTTTGATACGTTTTGTTCTATTTTCTATAAGTTAAACAGTGGTCTGTGATGCCATGCTAATAACGCAGAGGTCTTAGATTGGATCCTTACACGCGCAATCCATTAATTAATTAAACTAATTTTCGACGAGGACACGACACTACCCCTATAACATAATTTAATTCAACGGAGGACAAAAGCCACAAAGGCCTATCAGAGGTCATCCGACTCAACATCCCAACCCCCATAAACTTCATTCACATGAGTGCATCCAAAACACTGCTTAAAAATGCACCAGCATCATGGCTTGTCGAAAACTAAATCATGCAGCTACAATAAACAATATCAGTAATAGAATATACACAATTAAAAAAATCCTCCCCCAAAAAACCTGTGTCCATAGGAATGCGTTCAGAACATCACCTCCAATCGACAACAATATCGATATTACAATATGTAATTTGCTCTTATACAACTCAAAACGATCATACCCACCCCTTCCCATATAATCATCTAACCTGTGCTTGAAAACATTTAAATTTATACTGCTTATTGTCTCCTGCAGTAAACCATTCCAGTAATCTACCACTCTGTTAGTGAAAAAAAATACGTTCACTGAAAAAATATTTTATTACATCCAACCTACACCTTTGTTTTGTTTTGTTTTTTAAATGGTAGCTCCTAGTCCTATTTCTATCTTCGAATTTAAAGAACTTGCTAAAATCCAACTTATCCATCTCAGAACAAATTTTAAAAAGCTCGATCATATCCTCTTTCACACACTTTCTTTCAAATTAGAAAATATTTATACCCTCAACCTATATACATATTCAAGGTGCTTCAGGGAATGTATCATCTTTGTTGCCATTCTATGCACTGCTGATTCTAACAGGTTGATATCATGTCTAAAGTTTGGGGACCATGCTTGTATACAGCACTCTAAATGTTGCCTAACATATGACTTATATCATTTAAGGATAACCTCCTTACTTTTGTAATTAACATTCATGTTAATGAAGCCCAACACTATATTTATGCCTCCATACACTGCCTAGAAAACCTCTACTATTACTCCAAGTCCTTCTCATCCTCTACTGCATCCAGCCAATACCCATCCATTTCATAGCAAAATTCTCTATTATCCTTCCCCATGTTAATAACTTTACATTTTTAAGGTTATTATCCATCTGCTACTTTTGCGTCCATCCTAATAACTTATTGAAGCCGTTCTCTGCAGTTTAAAGTTAGCCTCAACTTCATCTACAACAGCTGCCAATTTTTAGTCATCAGCAAAATTGGTACTTTTATATTTCCACCCTCCCCAAGATTATTTATATAAACTATGTTTAATAATTAATGGGTTAGAACTAATCCCTGAGGTACGCCGCTGATAACATCCTTCCACTATGTGACAATGACCTCACCACATTGAGCTATCCAATTCAAAACTTCCCACATTTCACATTAATTTTTAATTTGTGCATTTAGTCTCTTATGTGGAACCTTGTCAACAAATGATATAGATTTACTTCCATTGAAGTGTGGTTTATTCGGAGCTTTGGTTTGCACTTTTCCGGGTTGTTGTTTTTTTTTGGGTGGGTGGTGGCTCAAAATCTACTTATATTCTTTATCTTGATGAAGCCATCAAAAGATCATTGCGATAATATTTCCACTTTTAAATGGATTGTTTTGTCTTTTCGATTCGCCTCGAGACAATAAAATATTTTGTCTTTAAATTTACGAATTTCACCCTCCTTCCTCCAATCTGTTAAATTATTCATAATTTATATAGTATCATTTTATAATTTCTCCGCAGTGTTTTTGCAGGGTGGTGGAATTACTTAAATTACTTGTTGACTGGTAGATCTATCATCTCACGAGGCAGGAACGAATTCATTATATCCCGACTGCCCTTTGCCTCCTTCGACGAGAGGATGGCGAATTTTCCTTGTCGTCGTGAATAAACTTGTTGTGTTCACGTCTATTTGGGTAGAAGCCAACAGAGGCAACATTGTGTTTTTGAAATGTTGAAATGAAGTCGGGAGATATGTAACGGAAAATATTGAAATCCTCCACCTAATTACGGCAAAAGTGCCGTCAAGGCAAGCCAATACGAATCAAACGCCTGTAATTAATATTCGAATAGATCGATTCGGCGTTTTATTTTCGTTTCAAGCGCCATCTTGAAGGGCTGAGCTGTCTGTTGAGCTCTTCTGCGCTAAGCTCTGATGAGCAGCTCTATTGGCTGTTGCCGGGGTTCCTTTGCCTTTCAATATACCCACAGCGCTAAATGCTCAATGGCAGCTCGTAGGGGCCCTTTTACCACCCTCGTTCTCATGCACACACAGATACACACTCATGCGTTTGCACACACAACCTTACTCGGGCAGAGCAGGTGGTATGGGGTAAACGAATTTCTTCTCTTTGCTCATCTCTTTCCAACGGCAAATATTCTTCGGGGAGGGACACGAGGGGGTGGGGGTATGACAGGGGGAGAAGGGGGATGCAAGAAAAAGGAAAAGAAAAGAATATGGGGAGAGGGCCTACCCTCCTTTCCCCCACCGCAGACCCCGTCGTTGCCTTTATGCTGTAGCCAACATTCCGCGTCGGGGATTCCTTCCCTTGACCAGGCCTACCGCCACGCTAGGCCTAAATGCAATGCACTCACTACTCTGCCTTTCAAGCCGGTCAACACACACACACACACACACACACACACACACATACACACGCGCGCAAACACACCACCCTGCGTTCGCTGTTCATAGATCTGAGTTGTTCGGTCCTCTCTTCTAGGACCCTAAGTATTTAGGGAATACTCTATTGCCCACCTCTGTTTTGCCTTTTCGGTCAGATCTAGAGACAATGAGAGGGAGGGAGCTAAATTAATCTCTCTTTTTTACCTTTTCTGTCGGTTTTTGAGAAAACATGAGAGGGAGTGAGCTAAATTAATCTCCCTTTTTTGCATTTTCTGTCATTGAGAGAGAGTGGGCTAAATTAATCTACTTTTGCCTTTTCTCTCAGTTCTAGAGAAACAATGAGAGGGAGGGAGCTAAATGAATATAAATAAGCATTAATTAATGATCTCCACGAATAAGCTCCTACTAACAGTCCAATCGCTTTAAGTACAAACTAGAACCTTGAAATTACCACCTTGGTGGTCGGTGATTGGTGGGTGATATATGGGGTGATAAAAAATGACCACCTCAAAGAAATATATAATTTCACGATTTAGAATAGGCGGAAAAATTATTCCTGATTATTACGGTTCTCAGGGGACCTTAATTGACTAGTCAACTACTAGGAAGTCGCATCATTCTTGGGATTATTACGGTTCTCAGTTGAATTTAATTTACTAGTCAACTATTATGAAATCCTTTGATTCCTGTTTAGTACTGATCTCAGGTGACTTTAATTGACCAGTCAACTACTAGAATTCGCATTCTGAATTGTTGCCAAACCACTGAGACGAAGTAGCATCTCGAGGGTGCCTGGGCTCTGGAGGCCTTTGGGCCCTTTTTTAATTGCGCCACTTGTCCTTTTTAATAAGTGAATGAGGACCAACGATCTCCTAAAGAAGTGTACATAAAGATCAGAATGTCAATCACGTAAGCCAGTTGGTACTAGGGGCCTGCGCCTCGTTCGAGTGAAAGGTGCTGAGAGATTGGTAATACTGTTTCCCCATCAACCCGCGAGCAGGAAACCCTTCGTGGCCCAAGACAGGGTCACCCTTTCGGTATCGGGGGGGGGGGGGGGTGTCCGAATATAGACCCCCTTTCGGCAGCTTCCGGAAGGAAAATGTGATGTGTGCGAAGATGAAGGTGGGGGGGGGGAGTTAGGAGACAACGGTATTATGATTGCTATATGTATGGTGACACAGGTGGCTGGAGCTATCTGCGCATATACCTGTGATTAGACGCACCGCCTGATCGGCGGCAGCTCCCTACGAGCACCAGAGTTGTTTGTTTCTGCTCTCGTCGGGATTCGAACCAGGTACCCACGCGTAGAGCTTCAACACCTTATCCACTATGGACTAACGAGCGCTCCCACCGACAACTCACTGGGGGGCCAGGGAGGGGGGACTCAAATGGAGAAATACCCCGAAGTGCGGGTTAAAGAATCATGTTTATGAGGTCATTATCCCATCGGACGATAAGAGACGAGGCGTCTGTTTCAAGGCACTGGAATCTCTGTGTGGGCGCATGTGCGTGTGTGTGTGTGCGTGCATTGCCACTTTGTAATGATGTCTGTGTCAGGTTATCGCACTACTTTCGGACAAAAATATTGCTAGTCATTTGTTAGGTTGTGCTGGTAAATGTTGACTATAAACACCATCCCCCTCGCAAAGGGGGCAATGGAGGTAACAGGGGGCAATACCCCCATTACAACTGTAACCCGAAGGTGTTCACGTCCTCTCCCCGAGCCCATTGCCCCTAAAAGAAAATAGGGCCCTCTCTCGAGTCGCCCTGTGCACTTCTTTTAAATCTCCCTCTTCTCTCTTTTCGACACCTGCATTGACCTAACAAAGAGCGAAAGATGGCGTTAAACGTTCTAAAAAAAAAAAACCTCCCTCCCCAGGAACAGGACGTCCACGGTTCAAATTCCTATGCACTTTTTTTCTAGTTTTATTATTCCATATTTTAAATTATTATCATTTACAAATCACTTATAATAATCCAATTATCTTACGCCTGGATGAGTAGTTAGATTTCCACTCCTGGCAGCCGGGTTCGAATCCCGGTGAGAGCGAAGGCGAAAGATCAACCTTAAATTGAGAGCGAAAACCAACGAGGGCATATCCCGTGGACATTATGTGAGGAGAGGTGTGTAAAGAAAGGGAAAATGTGTGGAAGATCCACCTGCGGGTGTTGGGACAGTGCCAAGATGGCATGTTTTCCTCCAGATGTCAGCTGCAGCATGGTTGCTTACGGTACCCCTAACACCCCCATGAGAATTTCCCACATCCTACAGTACCAAGTAATATTTTGGTTACCATACAACTTAATTTGCTTTTACCGACCTCACATTCGTTACGTGCCTCTTTCAGTCTTTCAGGGTCTGGTGGAGATTTCAGATCTTGTAAAGATGAGGGACCCCAAGTTTTTTTTAGACCCGAACTTAACTTAACCTAAACTAGGTTAGTTTAAGTCACGTCAAGTTAGCTTAGGCTAGGTTCGTTAAGTTTAGGTGAGGTCAGGTCAGGTCACGTTAGGTTAGGTTAAGTTTGTTTAGGTCAGGTTAGCTCAGGTCAGATCAGGTTACGTCAGGTTATGTTAAGTTAGTTTAGGTTGTGTTAGGTTAGATTAGGTTAAGTTAGGTAATATTGAGGTCGGAAAAAAATCTTGAGATGCCTCCTCTTTACAAGATCCGAGATATTTTTAATGGTTATTTATTCTTAGAAATGAATATCACGGATCCCTAATTCCGAACCAGTATTCTCCAACTTTCTGACGTTCGTCGCCATTTGTACACTCGTGATTCAAACGAGGAAAGTCTCGAATTGTCCTTTTCTGATTTCCTATATACGACTTCTACCAATGAGTCACTCACTCTCCCTGTGTGTTTACCACGAAGCAGAGTGATTGGACCCGCTATGATTATGGTAGCCCCGTCACTTACTTTTTGGGACTTCCCCGCCCGCACCTCTCTTTCCCATTTCGGCTTGGAGAGGTAGGATGGGGCCGAACAGGTCGACCTCTCCGCAGGATCTCTTCCCCACTCACTTCGGCTATATTTTGTCCGATTGCAAGTAGGGGGGGGAGGCGAGTGAGGGGATAGGTTTTAGAGAGGGGTAGACAAGGGTAAAAAGTATGAAATGTGCTGGAAGTTAATAGTTGCCACTAGTTGGCCTGCCTAAAGAACGGGCTGGGAGAGTGGGGTAGAGTGGGGAGCAGAGCCAGATTTCTCTGGATGAGCTACAGTTTTTTGACCTTTCAACTGAGCTAGTGTTTTGTCTCTATTCCATACTTATTCTCCGTTTTTCGTTGTTCATCTGTCTTGGGATGATACCTTAGAGCAGAGGTCGGGGAAATTTTGTGGGTATTACCCCATAACACCTCTTTTGTACAGCGAAATTACCCCAGCACATGAAAGTCCACAAAATCTGAGAAACACAAAAAGCATTGAAATTCCAAAAAAGTTTATTGAATCCATTCCTGGGAGAATTCAGTCATGCAAGATGAAAATTGTGGATTATACACGATAAAGCTTCTTTAAAAATAACACACAAAATTTCCAATATAATCAAGTGAAAAATAAAATAAATGTATGCAATAAGAAAATAGTAGCAGACAAATTTAATAATAATCTCATTAGGTAACTAAAGATTTTTTTGAAAACTTTTTCACTTCAGGGGTTGGAGAAATGGTTTCATTTCTTATACAAGATCAAAATTACGGCTATTTTTTTTTTTATTTCAAACAGCCTATTTCTGTTCTTCTTTTTTTAAGTTAATGAGATTGGAAAATCTTTTGTTGGGAGAATGTGTAGTTGCAAATGGCAGTAATTGTTTTATCGCTTCCTCATGTGCAATTTTGAAAGCCTTTGCAGCTCTTGCTTGACATCAAAGAAAGGACAAACCGCGCCATTCTGAAATTGAATGTGTGCTTCATTGTTGGCTACAATAACATGATTTTTTTTCCTCTGCAATTGTTTGTTAAATCTATTCACATAAACAAAAATATCAGCTAAATATAAAATCTGTGCAACCCAAGACGAATTTGCTAACTTATCTGCTGCGAGGACATACTTTGGATCAACTATAAAAATTTCATGTTCACTTTTGAGAGCCCAACCTCGATTCAAAATATTTTCACGTGAAACTACTTCACTTCTTTGTGATAAAGTAGAAGGAGTGAATATTCCACCTCTCCATCCTCACCTAATTCACGTGTGTTTAGTGCAGATCCTTAGAGAACATTGCCAACTTTGATAACATCAGCCATGGTAGCTTTCAGTGCAGGTTCCAAATGCTTCACAACAGGTGCCTGGCGATGAATCAAACAGTAGGTCACTTCAATTTTTGGATTCTCCTCTCTGCCCAAAAGAAACTGATATTACCCAATATGGCTAGACCTCCATCAAAAGACATTGCAATGCAGTTTTCCCACTTTAAGTTAACACTTGGTATTTTTAGGTATTCATTAACCTTGTTGAATACGTCAATGCCACGAGCTCTCAACTCGAGAGGAGAATAAAACAAGATTTCCTCTTCAATTGCATCAGAACCTTTGTAGCGAAGGCGTATCATCACCTGCGTATTGCTTCTGAAATCTGTACATTGTCTCATCAAGTTGAATAGCAAAATGTTTGCTCTTTTTTATTGAATAAATCACTTGTGCACTCGCATTTTCTGGTAAGATTTTGCAAACAAGGGCACTGAATTCACTCTCATGGCTTGTTTTTGGCCACACATGACACTCGTGGTGAGTATTGCCAGCCGCTGGAATCCTTGCCCATTTGTGCATTATTTCCAATTTAAGAAATTGTCCCCACGAATTGCGTTTTATTTTTATTAAGAAACTGAAAATTATTTGATAGAAAAAATATAACTTTCATAATTTGCCTCGCTTATCCTCTATAACCCTATATTTTAAGAACGAAATTTTTTGAAGGTTTGAATAAGATATTTTCTTTTAGTTCGGTTGTCACCTAAGTAGATTTACATTTTTTATCAAAGTTATTTCTAATCATTCCTTTATAAGAGAAAAAAACAAGAAGAGCAACTTCGCCACTCCTCCTTACAGAAGGAGCTTGTGCTTCGCTGGCAGACTTTCGGTCTGTGCCCTATCATGATTCTTTTTTTTTCTCCGTCTATATTTGCTCTAATAATTTCCATGCCCAAATTTTAATTCATTTTCTAAACTTCACCATTTGTAATTCTTTTAGTTTAAAAAAATTCAGAAAAATTCGATACTTATATTTATTTCTGAACTTTACCATTTTATTTTTTTATATTATAAAGGAATTATTAGAAATAACTTTGCTAAAAAATTTAAATGACAACCGAACTAAAAGAAAAAATCTTATTCAAACCTTCAAAAAAATCTCGTTCTTAGAATATAAGGTTATGGATAAAATGGTAAAGTTCAGAAATAAATATAAGGATCGAATTTTTTTAATTTTTTTAAAACTAAAAGAATTATTACAAATAGTGAAATTCAGAATTTTTAAAAAAAAATTGGGCATGGAAATTATTAGAGCAAACATCGATGGAGAAAAAAAAAGAATCATGATAGGACACAGACCAAAAGTCTGCCAGCGAAGCCAAGCTCCTTCTGTAAGGAGGAGTGGTGAAGCTGCTCCTCTTGTTGAATAATAATTTAATTTTTGTGCATTTTTATTTATGAGCCTTTATTGCCCCGGAAATCTTCATTTTTACCCCATTTGGGGTAATTTACCCCGGTTCGCCGACCTCTGCCTTAGAGGATAGGTATGCTAACCGTTCTCCGTATGTTTCCGTTATTGTATTGTCCTTCTTATCCTTTATCTCAGCTGGGGGAATCTTGCGTTCCAGCACACCCATCTTTTGTAGTTGTTCAAACCGTTGTCTTTTTCCATTCTATTTTTACTTTCTTCCTTCATTTCATCAACTTTTCCTTGTTCAGTTAAGTGAACATTGAAATGTCCTCAGTTAGCAGTTTCTTTCCATTACTTTGGAATTTACTATTTATCCTCATGTCATCCTCAACTTGTATAAGTCTTGTTGTCTTTCTTCTATCTCGTTCCATATTTTATGTGCCAATTTTCTTAGTGTCAGATTGAGTAACAAAATATTTGCTTCTGCACGTAAGTCCGCGAGGCTTCTGCCTTTTCTCCGTCTCGTGTCTGTTATCCAGTAGATAGTTTTATTCTGTATACTCTGTAGTTTTAGTAGTCTTGCCTTTGAGAGTGTGTAGGCTGGAATTGGTGGATAAGTTAAAACCGATTGTACCAGCGCATTATATAGTTTTTTTTCTTATTTTCCTTTCTCAGTCATCTCATTATTGCTATGAGGGATATTCCGTTTTCTATTTCTTTTACTTATTTCAGGCTGAGGATCCTCTTTGAGTTCATAGTAAGTCCTAGCACTCTTTCTTCGCGTGCACATCTGTAGTCGTTTCCGTCTATTACGATCTGTAAAGTATTTCTTCTTCTTATTCGGATTATTTTAAATTTATGAATGTTTTAATTTTCCATGTTTTCTCATATTTGTTTATATTTTATATTTCCAGTTATGTGACTCTTGCCTAGTTCCTAGGGTTGGGGTAAAGAGTGGTAACATTGTGTGTGAGATCATCTGCGTACTGCATGTTCAACTTCTTGGTGTTACGGGCATAGGGATATCTGTACAGTGAGTAGAGTGTCGGACTAAGAGCCTCTACCTGTGGCACTACAGCCCTCAGTCGGAAGGTAGGTCTCTTATATCACTCTAGAATCTCGATCTATGTATGCTGTTCTGTTTTGTACATAGTCGCAGAGTAAGCGTTCCATGTTGTTATTCATGTCTAGCCGAAGAAGTATCTTATAGATTAAGTCTTCGGTCCAGACTTTGTCGAACGCCTTTTCGACACTCCACAGAACACTATCGATTGTGTTTTTCTCCGCCTTGGCTTTGGCTATTTTTTCACTGATAACGCCAGTGCCATTGTAGTGCTCCGAGTATTTTCTGAAACCAAACCTAAACTCGTTGTACCCTTCATTTCCATCTAGTTGTTCTACTAGTCTTCTGTTCATGATTTTTTTTCCAAGACTTTGCAAAGGAATTTGAGTAGTGAGATAGCTCTGTAACTCATACCAAGTTAGGTGGTTTGTCCGGTACTTCCTGGAACAAAAGGCGAACTTACCATCCATTCTGTACTTTTTAGTTTCACTATCTAAATTTAGGGCGGAACTTGTGTTCTTTCTACTATATCTGTCCTCAGCTACTCTAGGGCTGAGGATCTTTAAATCATCCAAAGAGTAACTTTCAAGCAGTAATTTTCAAGCCGGCGGGCAATGTACAATCGGTCAGGTTCTTTTAAGTACTTTTTTAGTCTCACTGTTTAAATTTAAGGCGAAACTTGTTTTCTTTTTGCTATATCTGTCCTCAGCTACTCTAGGGCTGAAGATCTTTAAGTCATCCAAAGAGTAACCCTAAAGTAATAATTTTCAAGTGGGCGGGCACTAATTCTTTATTTATAGTAAAAAAATGAACATTGATGAAATACATTATAGATTTCCAGGGCGACTTCATGTTCAAAATTACATCACGATTTAAAAGGTTTAAACGGACCCCCAAAAGATCAAAATTCACGACATAATATCCAATACGAGTTCAGCGCTCTAGTGGCCCAAGTGAAGACTTACCCATTCCGTGTCAAGTAGAGCTACAAGGAGCTACAGGGAAGAAGAGTACCCTAGAAGACCTTACGGTCCCTACAAGGAGGGTACTTTTGGCAAAATCCTCAAAGGTGTCCGTTGGCAACCTCGAAGATCACTCGCGAGGATCTTAACGGTGATTTCGCAAGACTTTATCTAGTCTTGACTTGAACTGGTCAACAGATTTACTGTTGACAATTTTCGTCGAAAGTGCGTTCCAACTACCACAGATACTGTATGTGAAGAATTTCCCACACAGATCACGGTGATATCGCTTCAGTTCAAGTTTGTAGCCGTGATTTCTTGTTCTCCTCTCGCTGAGCTGGAAAATATCCCCGTAATCCAGTCTGTCAAAGCCTTGAAGTATTTTAAACACTTCGATAAGCTGATCACGTAGTCTCCGGGTCTCCAGCGAGAACATATCTAATTCCCTTAGTCTATCATTATAACTCATATGCCTGATAGAGGGAATCAGTTTGGTTGCTCTGGCTTGAACGCGTTCCAATCTCTCGATGTCCTTTCTAAACGAAGGACTCCAAAATTGTACGGTATACTCCAGGTGCGGTCGGACGAGGGAGTTGTACAGACAGAGTACTATCTCCTTGTTCCAATATCCAAACTGTCGCTTTATGTAGCCTAACATCCTTTGGGCTTTCTTCTCCACCTCAATACACTGTTTCGAGAACTTGAGGTCACTAGTGATTGTTACACCCAAGTCCTTCTCAGTGTCGGTAGATTCAAGAGCAGTGTCCTTAAGGATATAATTAGATTGGGGGTTTCGGTGGCCGATATGCATCACTTTGCATTTGTTCACGTTAAAAGGCATTTGCCACGTGTCCGACCACTCCCCAATCTTCCCAAGATCTTCCTGCAGGCGGGCAGTATTTCCATCCTCTGCAACGTTCATACCAAGCTTGGTATCGTCGGCAAATTTAGAAATCTTGGCAACCATGTCACCGTCCATGTCGTTGATGTAGATAATGAATAGTAGCGGTCCCAGGACAGAACCCTGAGGAACTCCGCTAGTAACGGGCACCCATTCAGAAGCCTCTCCATTCAGCACCACCCGTTGCCGTCTGGATAGAAAACCTCTGGATATAAAACCTCTTCGCCAGGTTTCGCGACGGGAGAGTGATGGGTTATGTGTGCGAAGGAAGAAAAGTGTATTTTGGTTTTTCTCAAAATTTAAAGCGAAAACCAACGATGACATATCCTCAGATATCTGTAAAGAAAGTGGTGGAGATGGAGGAAGTGAAAAGTATGGAATATATATAGCCGTAGATCCTACTATAGTATGAAACGTTCCTGCGGACATTGGGGCCGGGGGAGCACGCAATCTTCCGAATGCCAACTGCAGCATAGATTCCATGCAACACCTGGCATCCCCTTAGAGGCTAATAGTAGAATAGAAATATGGGGGTAGTAAAAGGAAACAAAAGGTGGGAAAAAAGCAGGGATGTTAAATGCCGCCCCTCTCCCACTGGAGCTAACAGAGAGGAGGAAGCCCCCTCCCCGACGAGATCAGATACGAATGGACGAAAACTGGTCGGCGTCTTCCCGGCGATTTTAGCCGCCGGTCAAGAAAAGAGGTGAGAAGAGGTTTGTAAAGAAAGTGGCGGAAAAAAAGGGTGAAAGAGAAATGTCCAATATAAATAAAACCCAGGTAGTCTCATCTAGCTATAGGCCTAAGCATGAATCTCCAGCTCTGTCCTTTCCCGCAAAAACTGTTCGCCGGTTCAGCCCCATCCACTATTTAAGGCTGGATTTCATCCATTGACGGAAACTTGCTGTTGTTCATTTTATTAATGAAACCCCAAATATTTTCTTTCTCGACGTTAATTTTTTTCATTTTCAAACATTTATTTTCAAGTATCTTTCACTACCGAATATAAACTTCAACTTCCATAGTTAAAAGCGAAGCAAATAAAATGTTTCGAAGAGATGCAACTGATTTTGAGCTTGTAGCAGCTTCTTCACTTTCGATTTGAAAGTTTAATTGATTTTTTCCCGCAAAATATATAACTGTAAACTCTTTGTTTTTTTGTTTTTTTAGTTTTAATTTATATTTTTTCTTTGTCCTTGTATAATTTTAAAATTTTGGGAAGTTTAGGTTCAGATACATTATTATATTTCTCCATTATGTTATAACATTCTAGCTTTATTTCGCTTCTTTATATTTTGCCGAGTCTGTCTATCCTCTGGGTTTTTTGTTATTAAAATCTCCTTTGTATTTGTTAAGGACGTTTTTTTATTAATTCAAGTTTTAGTTTATATGTTCCACTTATTCTCATTTGCGTTATAAAACTGTTGTGTTATATTTACAACACCAATTTTCTCTATTTATTGAAGGCAGTCCGATAAAAGTCTGGTATGTACAATTTATTTGCCAAAATAAGTTGTTACGTTCGAGTCGAAATTTATATCCTTGTGATCACTTCTGTCACAGATCGAATTAATGATCATATTTTCATTTATTTAAAATTATTAAATCTAAAATAATGTTGGTTCTAGTTTGTTCTTTGGCGAATTGTATTAAAAGTTTACAGCTATGTATTTATGTATATGTTTTGTGATTCTCGCGTTTGCCCTTGTGGCTTTTGTCATCTGTGAAATTATGTTACATGTGCCACACATCATAATAATTAAAATCCTCTCATATAATGTAATTGTTTCTAGCTGAGTTACCCATAAACAAATTCATCAAATTACAGTTTTTGGTCAGGGGGTCTGTAGATGCCTCCAAATATTATAGATATATATTTTGGAAATTTTCATTTTAATAAGTTTTCTCTAAGGCCAGTGCGTGAAAATTCAATTATCAGTTTTAAGTTCTGAATAAATGTAGATCATATCTTTAACACCTCTTCGACAATGCCTCTCTGTATTGTATAACTTTTATCACATTAATTTTTTGGAAGCGGAAAATATATCCAAGTCTCCTTGCGATACAATCGTAATTACACGTAACAACCATGGTTTTAATTGCACAAGGTTTATTTTTTATCCTACCTGTATTGAAATATATTACCTCTAGGTTTTTTTCTCTATATAGTTACCGCGGTTATATTTACTAAGTAAGACTCACATTTTTCTCGACTGGATGAAAAAATTACATATGATAGTAAATTTCAAGTCGTGCCTCTACAACTCCGTTTAAATAAATCCCCCCTCCCCTCCATTGTTAAATGGTTATGCCGTAATAATAAATACCATCCCATTAGCTGTCAAATCCGATGTTCTTTTCCTTACATTAGGAGTGTAGAGAATTGTTAAAGTAATATGACGCGCTGCAAAACTTAATTTCACGTTTCAAGTCAAGGAAGAAATCTAAGAAAAAAAAGAGTACTATTACTTATTCTCTTAACTTTTATCATCTTATCTTATATATGTTTCTTTATTGGTTTCTCAGACTTGGAATTTAAGATAGTACTAGCATTAACATTAAATAAAATTCGTGAACTTTCTTGCTCTTTATCAGTAAAAGGATTGAATGAATTGATTAAGGTTTCTACTTTAGTTCTTGGCCACCAGCATCTCCACCTATGCGTGTGGATTCTGTCACACAATTATTTAATTTCACTACTAACTCTAGGAACTCACATCGAAATCCCTTTAATTTTGTTCTCTTCTTCACAATCTACAGTCATGGCCAAAGGTTTTGAGACTAGTATTTTTTTTTTCAGATAAGAAAATTAATGGAGCTAATCAAACGTTGCATTTTGCTTTAGTATGTTGGTATCATAATTTGAAGGTGAAGTATAGAATAATTTAGAGCCTAAACACATTTTATTAATAACAGTCGATGCACGCAGTCCTTACTTCTTGTTCTTCAGGAGTTCTTCAATTTGTTTTAACTTGGTGGAAACCAAATTTGTGATTATATCTTTGATGATATTGTGCCATTTTGGTTCAATAAGACCCCCGCAACTGCTCACAATTGTATGGTTTCTCTTCATCAACCGACAGTTTATTTATCGCCCACAAATTCTCGATTGGGTTCAAATCTGGCGAATTCCGAGGCCAAGGTCACAAAAGCTCGGTTATTTTCCCACAATAACTCTGTTATTGCCTTTAATTTGTGAAAAGGTGCGCCATCATTTTAAAAAATGCAGTTATCATCCCAAAATTGGTCCTGAAGTGTTGGGAAAAGTTGCCGATGAAGCACATTTTGGTACCATTTTGAGTTCATGGTAGGGTTCTTGGGCAAAATTGTTAATGCTCCAGGTCCCTTAGATGGAGCCTACTTAAGTGAAGACTGACACAGCACCAATGAAAGCGCTCCATTTTTCTCCTCCTAACGAGGGATATTCCAGACGCTCCAAACAATCGGAAGGGAACTTTATCAAAGTTTATAACTTTGTTCCAGTCTTCAACAGTCCATTCTCTATATTTACTATAAAACTCGAACTTATTCGTAAGGTTTTTATCGATGAGATGAGGCTTATTCGCAGCCCTTCTCAACTTGAGACTTTTGCTGAAAAGTTTCTGCTTCACTATGAGCGCTAAAGCATTCACATCTATTTTTTGCCAATCGTGAACAAGCTTGCCAATGGAGGCAACCCGTTCCTTGAGCTGTGATCTTACCAGGAGGCGATCTTGGCGGTCATTTGAAGCTCTGGGACGCCCGGAAGATTAATTCACAAGAGTATAACCAGTGTTTCTAAAGTCATTAATGATCCTAAAAGTAGTGGTATTTGATGCAATATCCTTGGCAATTATTTCCTTGTATTTCAAGCCATTTTGGTGCAGAGCAATAATGGTTGTACGGTTTTCTTTGGAAATAAACATTTCTGAAATTGAAAAAGTTAGAAAAAATGATTTCTACAAAAATATATTGTATAAAATAGACTGTAATTATACCACATCATTCATTTAACCCATATTTGTCATCACTTTACCACTTTGGTTGAATAGGAAAGCTTCAGGTACTGAAACTCACCTCTTACAGGAACAGGACCAGAGCACCATTTTGGATTCTGCGAAGGAATGTATTTTTTCTTATTATTTTTTAACTACCAACTTTTTAATGAACATGCACAAATTTGAATATTTAGTGAAGGAAAATTAAGTAATCAGAGGGTAAGCGAATGACTGTAGAAACAAAAAAAAATTATTATAAGTGTTGGTAGAAACTCAATTCCTCAATGTCGGACGAACACTTCGCTCTTTTCACATGTCGAAAATATTTTGGGCTAATCTCGAATTTCTTGTTACAAGAGACACAGTTTTCGTGTAGTTAACATTTGTTATTTCACCTACCGTTAAGGCTGTATAAACGTGACCTCAAATTAAAGACTTATTTAGCTTACTGGGGGATCTCATCGAGTACTTCTAGTCTCCTTTGTTTTCCTTTCTTTGAAGGTCTTGGAAAGAAAGTGACTTTACACGATGGTACTCTGACCAAATCCACCTTTATACTGAAAAAATTGACTAAAAGAAAAAATGCCAGTTTCCAAAAAAGAAGAAATAGCAAATGAATATGTAATGGATAAAAAAAACCCAATAAATTATTTAATAAAAAAACAAATTCAAGGGTAGTTGTAACCAATGAGAAAATAAAATAGACGAGTATAGCAAACAAGAACAAATATATTAAAAATGATAGCAAAAGATATAGAAACGAAATTAAAATATAAACGTATTTAGGTGAAAATCATAGCGAAAAAGATAGCGCGAAAAAAAGAACAGAACTATAAACAGAACTCAAAATAACAAATACATTCAGTGATCTTACCTCGTTCGAGAACGCGAGTCAACTAGAAACTAGCACACCAACTAAAAACTAACCGCCTTCGGGACGAAGGATATCCGTCATCCTGACATAGGAAAAAAGGTTCAAACTTGTGGACAAAACAGATGACAACAGAGTAATTAAGATAAAAAATAGAAAGTAAAATTAGATACTACGTGAGTTCTGGTTTTGCCTCTATGTCTTCCTTAACCATTTTCACTATTCTTGTTTATCGTATATCTTGCATTTTAATGTTTTACGGTTCCACTCACATTTATATTATCCATGTTTGTTTTTATCATATATTGTCATTCCATAATTTTGGTTAGAGGTCATGGAACAATCCAAATGACCCCTGTCACCATGGTTCAATGAGTTTATCTCTCAAAATCTCAGACAACTTTCATGACTTTAGGTCACTCAATTCGCCTAAAAAGAAAAACGAAACAGTATCATTTGATCTATAAGATTGCCGTTGCATACACGATTAAACTTTATCAAACCTTCGCTATTATTAATCAACACTTTTTTATCCCCTCATTCAAATATTAGTTTATCCCCCCCACCACTCGAAAAAAATTCAATGATAATTTGAAATCCGCGCATGTCCTCGAAAAAATATCCATAAACTTTTGATTTTTTTTTATTATTCTTCTTTCTATTTTTTAGGTTATTCTCTCGCCTCTCTCAATAACCATACAAAAAGAATTATTCTTTAGAACGAAATCTAAAACCATAAAATATCTTGATCCTTTTACAACCACATTACCAAATAAAAACACCTAAAAGGATAAATAAAAATGGGAAATTGCCCCTTTTGGATTTTATTTGATTGCCTTTTCTTGCAGCAATCTCCCCTTTCATCTCACCGTAGTGGCAAACTTAAACCCCGAAGCTTAGAAACTAAGGCAAAACTGAGCGGACCGAGATTAGAAGAATTACTAATACAAATATTACTCTCAGTGAAATGATTATTGCACTGAATTCTATTGACACCGACTAGAAATGAAACATTGACACTATCAGAGGCAAATTCTAAAGAAAAATATGTGTAATCAGCATGGAAATTAAACTATTTTCAAGAAAATGTTGAGTTTGGTATTTTGTTGCTCGTTTCGGATGTTTCAGAGCTCTTGAATTTCTCTCGTTTTGGTCCTTGACTCAGCAGAGTTCTAAAGCGGAGTCAAGGCCGCGTGAAGACGTAAACAAGAGATTCGAGCTAACTGACTCGCATTTACGAGTGCCTCAGTCTACTTATTTTCCCTTAGCCTATAAGCAACTCGCGTCGCGCGCTCAAGAGTACCACGGAAACTAAAAAGAAAGAGATTAAGGATAATACAAAATGCAAGACCGAGGGGAGGGGGGTAAGAACCTCAAGGAACACGTTTGTACCATGGAACACAGACACTCAGAAGTACGTATCTCAACACACACACACACAGTGCGGGAGCGCTCGCTTTCTTCATCCATCAAGAGGTTAAATTAAGTGGGTAATCCAAAGGAGGCAGATGAATCAGAATGTAAGCGAATGAACCTAAAAGTAGAGTAATGGTAATAGAGATCTAAGTTGGGATGAGGTGGAGTGGCAAACCTCATTACCCTTTGTTTTTTAGTATTTAAACCAAATTTTTACCATTAGTGAGATTTAAATAGAAAAGAAGAATTGACAGAAAATGGACCTATTCAGGGGTCTATGGAGGAAGCTTATAGAATGTTCCAAAAGTCATAACCCACAGACACACAAACACTCGAAAACAATCAGCCCCCATGGAACAGTCAAGTTTCAGGAAATATACGTCCTGAGGTCATCTGGAGGATGTTCAATAATTTTATCGTAGATAACAAATGACTACGAAATAACTACGTTGACTATGAGAATTCTTTGATCGAATAAATACCGATTCAATCCTAGGAGCACTGTAGAAAGAAAGATTAATCAAACCTACTGTAAAAAACAACCTCTGACCCCCCCCCCCATCATTTATTGGAGACCACGTGCGATTGTATCCCGCCCGCCTTGGACAACGTCACTTCCTGTTCGAACATTCACGAATTTTTTACTACTAAGCGCACTGGGGAAATATTCCCCAATCCTACGAACTCGTCCTAAGCCCCCTCCCCCTCCGATGACGAGGAGAGCAAGAGCCGCTGTTTCTCGCACCTTGCTGCTAAATGATGAATCGACTCCGCCTCTGGATTAAGATGTCTGGAGCTTGTGACTTCTTTCTCCAAACTCTCCCTTCCCCCCTCAGAATCGGGCATACAAATACTCGGGTTATACTGTAGTTCGAGGAGTCCTGCACGCACCTGAAGTTCGTCTTTATCGTCTCAAGTCTTAAGTCACGTGAGCGTTCGTCAGAAAGCAATACTTTCTCCGCCGTGATTCTACTCCAGTCAATTAGTAGCTTCTGTGAACGGCAAGCCTTTGAATTTGCGCAACAGTCTCCCTTCGTTTAATCGAACCGAATAAAATCTCCATCGATTACCTTTGAGAAAAAGAAGTTTTCTTTTCCAGTAGAATTACGAGAATTCCCACATTTCCCGTCGAACGTCATTTTTAAAGATTGGCTATCTTCATCAAAAAGTTGGTTCGGATCGTGCCCCACTTGCCTCATTGGATCGTTCCCCACTCGCCTCATCGCAAGAAGGACCTTCCTCGAAGTCACCTCCTTTTGATCTGAGCCTAGTACCGCTAATTAATTAATTCCAATTGAGAATCCCTTCTCATAATAATTATCAACAGACTATTTTAATTTAAATAATTCCCTTTTGCCTAATATTATTCTTTTTTTAATCTTTGTAAATAAAATTATATTTTTGTTGTTTCATCTTTAACTAACCTTGAACGATACTCTCGGCCTATTCCTCTACAGTATCTGCGGTAAGTGGAACGCACTTCCAGTGGAAGTTGTCAACAGTGAATCTGTTGACCAGTTCAAGTCAAGACTAGACAAGGTCTTGAAAAGTGGCCGGTTAGGGACACAAAACAATTGAGCAGCCTTGTGCCCGCTCGATTGCAAGTCCAATGGTACCCTCTTTGAATGGACCGTAAGGTCTCCTAGGGTACCTTCTTTCCTTGTTGTTACTCCTTGTTGTAAGTAAATTTCACCAACCATTTATGCACTCTGTCTGATTATTAAGGATTTGAAACCCAACGCCTCGAGTTTGACCTCCTAGTCGGTCGTTAACCCCTGCGAACAGTCCTTCAACGGTTCGCGTTGCAGTAGGTGATTAAGTCACCCCCACACATAATATAGGAGTAGTGTATGGTATAGAGTGGTGTACCACGACACCTACATTGAAATACTATCATACTTATAGAGTCATGCAACATTGTCATTTAGGCTGGACTCGGTCAGTAATAAATACAAAAAAAAAGTTAGTCAGGGTGATCCTTGACTTTGTAGAGGAAGTAAAAAGGAATTAGAATGAATCGGATCTATTTAATTTATCGTCGTTTTGTTGATGGCACTATTGTTTTCATCTATTCCCCCAAAATACACGTGATGATAACAAATATAATATAAAAAAAACGAGCAGTGATTATGGAGATTTTTTGGACTTTGGGTAGGACTTTGAGATATTTAAGTCACCTTCACTTTGCTAATGAGGTAAAATTGTCTTAAAACGAGAATAATTGCAATGAATGATAACGTAATTATGATAGTGTCCAATTAAGAATGAAAACAAACTTTTCAAAGAAAAAATTAATGATCAAATAGTTTTGTTAAAGATAAACCAACTATCAATTTTTAGATCATTTGCAAGAATACTTAGCGCAGTTTGTGTCGCCTCATGGAAAAGGCAAACAATGAAACAACATAATTCGAGTGGCTAAGGACGCAAACACGAGTGACAGATATAGCAAAAACAATATTAAGTTCTAATGTGGAAATGGGCAGGAGATACTGTTAGAAGAAATGACAGAAGATGGTTGAGATAAATCCTAAACTGGATATTACCTTTATAAATAAGATAGCCTGAAAACCAGCTCGCAGAAGGTAGAAGAATCTACTTCGCTCAATCGACCGTAATCACTGGGAGCTTCTTAAGGACAAGGAATTGTATGCAACAAAAAGACCCCCTTGGATTATCTGGGTCTCCAGTCATACATATTCATATATACGCTACTGGCAACCCCTATTTTTTTAAAATTAAACAAATTAATACATGCAAAGGAAAATAAATGAAACAGAAGAGTTGCTATAGATCAAATTTAATGTAAATATGTATAATAAAAACTATGCAGATTTGCACCACAATTAGAATTTTGGCTGAAAATAACCACCTTTTGTTTTGATAATTAATTGAAAATTATATTCTGGGCATCTTATTTACTTAAAGCCAAATATTCTTGGGAAATTCCATCCCATCATTCAAGCAGTCTCGTACATCAGTGCATTTGTTGGTTGCTTCTCTCTCGCTCGTCTATCCAGGCAATCCCACAAGAGCTCAATAGGATTGCATTTGTGAGAGTAGGGGAGGAGGGACTAATCCACGATTATAACCTGTTCTTCCTGTTTTTTTCTTCTCCCCAAAATAGACACAGTCTGGACGTGTGCTTGGAATAATTTCCCCTCTGCCAAAATGAAACTTTGACCGATAAGACGAGTTCCGATACATGTCGCAGAAAAATTGAATGAAAACCATTCTAGTCTAATTTATTCGATATTTTATAAAGATTTCCAACTGAATTCCAAGCAAAAGAACCCCATACTATCACACGAACTCGCCCATGCTTGGCCGTAGACGCAATCTACTGAAGAACCATTTGCTCACCACTTCTCCTTTACAAAATCTCTACATTTGGAACCAAAATTTTCAAACTTGGACTCATTAGTTAAAGGAACACTTTTCCACTCATCGATCGCCCAGTTTTGATCATTATTATCTCAAGTTAATCTCTTTAAAATGTTTCAATAGAAGTTCCTTTGTTGTCACTCGACCGGCGATCGTAAAACCTAGCTTCTATATGCCTCTTCTTCACCTTTGGGGCGGAGACGTTTGCTTTGTCGGTGCTGGTTAATTGCTGAGCCCTTCTGGAGCAGTAAGCCGATAGTTTAAAAAAAAAAAATGCTACTGGTAAAATTATCATGTGACTTTGAAATCTTTCTGGACCGTACTGTCCGTTTTCTATCCTGTAGTATACTTGTCTCTTCAAACATCTTGATCGTATTCTTCACTGTACATATGACAGGAATTTTAGGTTTTCCAGATATTCTTTTAGGAAATTTCTTCTTTGCAAAAACTTATGATGTTTTGCCCTTCCAAAATGGATTTTTAGTATTCGAGAACCATAATAATCACAGATGAAGATGAGTTTGAAGCTGGTTAAAGAACCCTTCATCTAATTACCTAATTACTTCAAATTCCATTTGCTGACTTAGGTTAAGCGAGCGATAAAAAGCTCAAACATAATGGGATACACCATGAGTCCCCGTCCAAGCCAACTCATTCTCCGGCTTAGATATATTTCATACCCATCTATTTGAAAGTCTAATTTGTTGTCATTGGCTCATAATTCATTTACCTATGCTCTACTAATACAGATAATACCCAAATTTTCGTCTATAACATCGCTACACAACTCTTTCCGCTCGTTTCTAAGGACATGAACATCAAAGAATTTTAACCCTTTGTTGTTACTATAATTTACCCGAGTGCCATCACCTTTGTCATGTTCTATGGTCCCTGAAACCAAAATAGCCCTCTTTAAACAATCACTCAATTCTTCCACACCACTCGGACACGCGTACAACGCAACCATTCCTATAATATCGCTATTATTCTAAGAATAGGCGAAATCCACGGAAAAGTCAAATCACGCCCGCTGTACATCTCCTACCACTTTCCAATACCTCTCCTAGAAGCTATTTTATACCTGGACACTAAATCCTCTGCTTCACGGCTCCATACACCATTCACTCACACATGCAAAACAATTTTCGCTCATAATCACCAACTCACTAAAACATTTTGATCGTTTAGATTAAAGATTTATCTTTCCTTATTGGCAATTCCTATCCCTATATTATATTGTTCGTTTTTTAATGATAAAGAGAGTATATATTCTTAGGGGAGTCAATATATATATATATATATATATATATATATATATATATATATATATATATATATATATATATATATATATATATATATATATATATATATATATATATATATATATATATATATATATATATACGATTATTTATAGGTGTTAAAGTGGGCTTTTGTTATGGTTGTGATTGGCTGTTTTCTGGTGTGAGGAGGACAAAAGGAAGCCGGGTTGCACGCGAGCCAAGGCAGCCACAGAAGTTGGCCGTAGAGTTTTCGGCGGCTCATTTGAATACGTCGCTCGGCAGCTGATTTGAATACAGGCCTCATCTGAATATTTGAATAGGCTTCTTTTTTCTCTTTTCTCACTCGGTTAACTCTTTGAATAGAGCATAAAACTCCTCTAAATGATGGCAAACACGCGCCTCACTCAAGCTCCAAAGGAAATTTGGTTGAAATACAAACAAAAGAGACGTGCGCCATGATCCTTCGAGGCGCAAGATCTTGGGAGCTCATTTCTCCAGCGTTCAAGTGGGGGTGGAATGAGGATGAACCCGATTAGGGGGCGGGGGGGTGGCAATGACTGAACGGAATCCTCGATCAAACTTTAAATTCTAAGTTTACAAATCATAATTAACATCATTAATAACATAGATATAATTCCGTATTAATATTTTTTATTTTTATGATTAATTATCATTATGTTAATGAGATGGTGGTTTCTCCGCCCTCCGCCCTTTGGGTGGTTCAGACGTGCCTTCGACACCTGCCGTGGGCACGACAGCGGCGAACCCACGTCAGCCCACCTCTTAAAGACCCAGAAGGCGGCCGTCTTCGCTGACGCTTCACACAATGGCCGCCGGCCTATGCAAATTCGCACCCATTTATGTCAAGGGATCGTACCATACCCAATCTACCCCTGCTTTTCACGACAGGTAATAAGCACGCAGAGATGCCCTTCGTTTAATGACCATGAAGTAGGTGTGTGAGTGGAGTCAAGATTTGAACAGGACGTGACAGGAAATTAACTTGCGAAACAATACCCCTAAACATGAGTGGGTAGGAGTCGATTTAAAAATGTTCTTAGCCGGACGAAGGAATGGGGCGCCGTCATCCGGTAGTCATGGAAGTGGTGTCCCGTGGATGTTGGGCGAGCGGCGTTAAAAGTCCTTAGAGAGAAGAGGGGGAAATGGTATGGGTTTGACACTCCATCCTACGAGTTACCTCACCCGGTGTTGCTTAACTTCGCTGCAAGAGAAAGCGGTGTGTCCACTCACAAAAGGCAAAACAGTGAAGGAAATGAATGTAAAAAGAACGTTGAAGGCAAAACTTTAAAATCTGCCTGTATACCCCCAACTTCAAGGGGGGGGGGGCGTGAGAGTTGCGTGCTTTTAGGTTTACCCTCTCTCTCTATTTCAGCTTTCGGATCATAAATATTTGCTATAGAAATCCCGCCAACCCCTTTTTTCACCTTTATTATTATTTTCATCATCATCATCATCATCATTATTATTATTTTATTTCGTACCTCTCTCCTCTCTCCTCCTTCGCTCTCCCCAAACAAGAGGCATCGTTGTACGTACATCGAAATACGGGCTCATGTGTACGAACTTGTTTTCCTTTCTCGGTCCCCTCACTTTGGCCCAATCAATTTTGATCATGAGGGGCGTAGCGCCAGTGACGGCCCCCCCTTTTTCGTTTCTTCCCCAAATCACTCACCAATTTTTCAAGCTGTTGTAATCCAACGGGGGAAATCAAAAAGAAAAATGACGGCTGGACAGAAGTAAAATGGATCATGGAAATGACTAAATTATATACAGCTAGATTTGGTTATCGTTGAGTTTCATCTTCCTGCTGGTTATTCTTTCGTTCCATCAATAATGGCAGCACCATCGCTACACTCACCACAGTACCATAGGATGGAAAAGGGAAAAAATGGATATAAAACACCGTTCCGCCTCCATAGTCCTCCTGATTGGGAGAAAAGGGATAAATTGTAAATTATTAATAATTACCTGTAATTATACATAATTACTAGTAGTAATTTAGGTGAATGTGATAAACGTTAGCCGAAAAATCAAATTAACTGGTAATTTTACATAGTTACCAATCTACCACATTAAAAGTGATAAAGTAAACTGAATTAATCGAATTTACGGGTAATTTAACCCTAGTTACCAAACCGTAACCTATGTTAAATTACAATATCAGGGGCTAATTTTGCAGGCTAGTCGCATACCTGCTTTCGTACATTAATCCCTGGTTGGGGGGGAGTGGGGTGGTAGTGACACCCCTCGCCCTTGACCTTAGCGTGTGGGCGGGGTATATTCAGCATTCCTGTTTTCTTCCTACCCTTTTCCTTTTCTACTGCCACCATATCTTTCTTTTCCATTACTCTTCCTCGAAAGGGGGGGGGGGGCAATTCATACAGTTATTTTACAGTGCTGTTAGATTGGGTACAGTAATTGCTTGGCGTGGAAGAACGCCCCCCCCCCCCAGTCATGACTGATGCCCCTTAATTTAGAGGTATTCGTTGCTATAGTAACCACATCTCTCGGGCATGGCCAAGAAGACTCACCATTGGTATCGACTAGTTACCTTTGTCACTTTTACCAAGGGAGGTTTGGTAACTATGAAAAATTATTGATGAGTTTGAGAGATTTGGTAATTTAACACATTCACCAAACATACTGGTAATTATGGGTAATTATTTCTAATTAACCTCCAGCTTAGCCATTCTCGTCATGGCCAAAGTTCATGATCAGAACCGTGAATTTTGAGCCCCCCCATCCTTCCCCCTTTTCAAATCTAGGATCACCCGAAGAAGCTGACCCCCAGATTACCTCTCCTGGAGTCTCCCCCCTCCAAGGTGCTTTGGGTGTCAGATTGTTCAGGTGATCCCAAATCTCTTCAAAGTGGCAGCGAAAACACCCGCTCTACCCAACCTCACCCACATCTACAACGTGTACAACATATGCATGTGCAAATTGTCTGATCTTCTCCACCGAGGCCAGTTAATTTCCACACTCGATCAATATCTTCCTACCACAAGCCTGTCCAGTCGCACTCGGCAGACCAAGTCCGGAAGGTTTTCTCTTCTCTTGTAATTTCCTCTCGCCGTTTTTGTACATGGTCAAGATTAAATTACATCGGGTCTGGCTAGTTGTCGAATGGGAGTCCCGATTCAGGTGACTCTTGCGGCCGCTGCAAGATGGTGTAGCGACCCAAGTTCTGACTCTACATTAATCAGTCGATTCCCACTGAGATATGCATCATAGATTGCAAATTAGTAGTAAGCCTACATCAAAACAACTCTTGCCTGTTACACACACCTCACATTTCACATACTGATAGTATACACCTCTTATTAAATCTCTTTAAGCCATCCAGGATCCCTCATGGTCGCTGGTGGCTTTTGTTATCAGTAAATTATGTTATAAACGCATTAGTGGATTATTCTAAAATGGGAGTCTCATTACAGCGTTTGTGCCCCCTTTACGCAAGCGCGCGAACGCATTTAGTCCTCTTATAAGCCCCAAAGATGATATTACGACGATGACGTCATTATTGGCGACCAAAGAGAAACTCATTCCAAATGATAAAAACGAATCGCGGCGCTGAGAGACTCTGTTCGAAATCCCGTATAGAAAAGAGAGTTCCCCTACTGATCAGGGACGAGTTAAGCCTAAAACAAAAACGCCAACTACACGGAAAGATTCGGAGGGATCCAGAAAGACCTCGAAAGTTCCACCGTTTTTGCCTTAAGACCGACCCCCCTCCCCCCACTCTCTCTATCTCTCCATTTGTCGAGAAGTTGAAGGTCGCGGAAAAAGGCATTCGGCGGCCGTTGCCACGACGACGGAGGTGAAAGTTGTCATGAGATGAATTCTGTTGGAAATGGCTGCATCTGCTCCGTGGCTGAGCGGAACAGGTCTCTGGAGAGGTACAAAGGAGAATAATAAGAAGAGGAAAAAGAAGAGAAAGAAGATGAATAAAATGAGAAAGGGAAGCGGGATTAAATTAGTCGCTGGTGACAAGGACACGCAGGTCCTCTCCCCAAGGGTGCCAAGGGAAAGGTTTAGTTTAGTGTGTGTGGTGGACGCGGGGGAGGGGGCTGATAGAGCAGGAATAATAAGGGCAATGGTGCCCACTCTATCAGTGGATCGTAAACGCTTCAGTAGCCCCAGGCTGACCAAGGGTTGGGGTCGATTTCCTTTCCGGCGTTAAATTTGACGATTCTCGAGTGATTCGGCCGCTCACTTCCTCTCTCTCTCTCCGAAGGCGCGTCCGCCCTGTTCCTGTTTCTTTTCCTTTTTCCCCTGGGCGGGGGAATATTTTGCTCATCATTGCTTTCCTTTTTTTTATTATTTCTCTTTGTTCAGTCTTTTGTTTATTTCATATATATATATATATATATATATATATATATATATATATAACGGGGGTTTAATTAATCGCAGAATTAATTTGGTTAACTTTCGATTACACAGAGTAATTAATACCCGTATAAATGTTGTAATAGTAAAAATAATTGATCTCCCAAATTACAGTTATTTAGCGATTGAAGAATCTGTCCATAATTGTATCATTTTTTTCCCCGGTTCCATTGCGGCAGTCCCGCCAATTACGGCCATTGCCTATTTCGTTCTCTGGAAAAAATATTCGGATACACAGCTTCTCAGGCTAGCGGCCCATATCCGGGTTTAGTTGACTTTTAAGACGCGCGTCGGATATTTATAAAAATATTATTTTAGGGAACGAGATGAATTCTGTGTGCGGGAAGAATTTAACCGCTATTTTGATTTCGCGATTTGGAAAAATGGCCTCCGTAGGGCCAGATTAAGGAGCCTCTTGTGGTCTTCCCATCTCTAGCACCCCAAGGAGTGGGGCTTCGGTGGTCAATTGGTCTATTTCCTCCACTACGTCGTATGTAAACATGAAATTATGGATAAAGGACTTGAGCAAGAAGACAATGAGATTAGTGCAATAAATTAGGCTAAATATTAAGACAAAAGTGTAATCCAACGAAGTAATTATTCTGTGGGAAAAGAATAAATGGGGGATAGAACGCATAAGTAAAATAATAATAACAAAATCGAGTATTGTGAGACGTTTTCAACCCCAAATACGTTGCTACGGGAACGCGGAATTGCGAACAACCCCCAAAGTTTTCACATAAAGGCACCAACGCTTAAAAGTACGAACTGGCGGAACTAAGTGACTGCATGATATGGATGCAATTAACAAAGTCATAAGCAAGAGAAGTTGCACGTGGGCCTTGTATGGGCTATGGGCGGATTTCGTTTTATCTACAGAAGTGTGAGGGGGGTTTGGGAGATGGGGGGAAGAGTACGTTAAATTTGAAATTTTCCCTGTTTTTCTTCCACCAAGATGCGACTCTTTGTGTGCAACCCTAAAATTTGTTAGCCATTTCCTGCAAGCCCACAGAAAGGCTCTTCTGACCTTTTGGGTCTGTTTAGACCCTTCTCTGATTAGGTTTCCTTAAGTCGTGTGGATCCCTACTGACGTCATCTAAGTTAGTATGTGTACCTGAAGAAGAAAGATCCCAATTAATCACCTGGTTTTGCCGGTTTCTCTCTGCGATATATATATATATATATATATATATATATATATATATATATATATATATATATATATATATATATTCGTTTTGCCACAACTATTTAATCTATTCAACATTGAGAATCTTCGTGAGCGAAAAATGTGAACAAATGGCCTACCTTCAAAGCGTTTCGCTTTTTCAGCCGGTCTCGAGGGATTATCAAAATGGTAACTGGGGGAAGTTACCGAAACAAAGGAAACCCATCGAGGTGGAAAACGGGGTCGGTGCAACAAAAATATTATAAAGAAAATAGCTTAATTGGTAGTCACTCGTCCCCTTGCGGTTTAATAAGCAGCTATCGTTGAGGAATGGCAGAAGCTGTAATTAACCGTTAGCCTCGACGAGTTTACCTTCCCGGAATTTGGACCTCTCCTCCGCCGAGTCCTGCGGTCGGCTCCAGTTTCCCGTTGCAAGTCCGGAGTCGGCAACATCTGGCCAGCCCACGCGTGATTTATGTCTGCGATGAAGGGGAGACAGATTCCCCATTACGCCCGGTTTAATTTATGTAATGGAAGGGCCGTTTACGTTCTTCACCCGAAATGGGCATTTCTGGTCGACCGTAGTTGGGTCACTTTAATAGCGGCCTCCGTGTGCATCGCCCCGCGAAGTGGGGTTCACTCAAACCACCAAGATCCGTTGCATTTCCCATCTGGGACTATTCTACCGAGGTGTAAGGAATCACCCTCTTTCTGCCAACCTTCCCCACATGTTGGGAGGGACGATCCCTCTCCTAACGATGTCTTTGCAACCATTAAGGATGGACAGAAAAGCAAAAAAATGGAATATAAAATAAGTAAAGCATAAGAACTGATATACCAAACTTCGCCAACCCGAGATACTTGAGCCGGGAGGATTAACTTTAACAGCATGACAAAAAAGTTTGGCTTAAAGAGCAAATGTGGAAGTGAAAGTTCAATTATCGCAATCGGAATCGAAACTAAAATCGCCACAAATTAATTTTTCTGCCCCAGGAAAAAAAAATCTCCAAATCAAACAAGGAACCCCAAATCAGCTTCCGAAATGGCATAGTTACTCTTACAATAATTTCTAAAGGACTCAGGTAGAAATAAATCGACTGAATTAATGAAGATTTTATCAAATTGTATCAGAATTTCTTAAATATCTTATAAAAATAACATATTTTCAAGAATCAGAGAGAAAATTCCAAACATTATTCTCGCCTGATCGTCAATTGCTATTTTACACTTTAAGATACTCCATCAGGGAACGGCTTCTCGGTAGAGCCATAAAATTGAATAATTAGGGGGAGGGGGTCATCTGTTATGCATCTATCTACTGTACTACATGCTACATGAACGCGAATGTGCGTGTGTTAGTATGTTACTCTGAACATAAGAATCTATACGGAAATGACTCTCTTACATAACGAATAAATTAGGGAAAAGTCTGTACATTGATGCAGAGGGGTATGTTGTGATGATAGAAAAGGAACGAAACGCGAGTTAAGGTTAGTTACGGATGTGTGAGGGATGAAAAGACTGCAAGAAGTAAAAAAGAATCACATTTTTTTTTATAAAAGCTATTTAAAACTAATAAAAAAGCGAAAAACAACGGGAAATCTACACTTAAATTTAGGATAAGATGTTAGTGAAAAAGTAACGTCAGAGGAAGTGAGAATGAATGGAAAGGACATAGTTTGAGGAGAGGAAAGAGGGGGATACTTGGGTATAATGAATGGTGTGTAGTTGAGATGCATATTATGAGCCAATAAATTGTGAAATGTTTATATAAATTTTGATTAGAAATAAAGAGTCATGTGTGGATGAAGAGAGAATGCCCCCCCCCCCCTCAAAAGTTAACTGAATGCTGACCACCATAAGGAAATTGTGTAATCCAATGGAGTCACGTCCCTACAGGGCGGAAGGATGACAAACCTAAGAATGAGCGAATTATTTACAAGAACCAAGAAAGTGAAGACGAATAGCGATGGAAAGAAGCCAATAACTAGCAAATTTAAATACTAGAGCGTGAAAGGGGGTATTACATACCCACGGTGTCAACTCCGTACAAAGAGCACACAAGTAGAAACTAGTCCTCTCACTACAAGTCACACTCGATCGCATTCCACTCCTTCCCACACAAAGTCTTCATTCCCCTTCTTGTTCGATTCACATAAAATTGTCAAAAGTTTGGCAGAAAAACAATTGTGGTTGTCTCCGCGTGAGAAATAATAGAGAATTCATACCAAGGGTGTGTTAGAAATCAATTCAGGAGACCTGTAAATAAAGTAAGGTGATGAAAGGAGAAATTAAGCGATAATATGCGGCAAACAAGTTGGTAAAGGAGGAAAGGTCGGGTGCAAGAATGGAACATACTGGAGCCCAAATGGGATGTTAGGCGGAATGTGACTCGATAATTAATTTGATTAATTGTCCCTCACAATTCCTTTCTATGCTGCGGTCTTTCAACCAGATAATGAAATCCACATTAAGATCAGTATAATAATCCAGGTTAAGCTCATGGACGGTCCTCATTAGGGTGAGAGGTGCAGGGAGAGTAGTTGTACGTGTGGCCTTCCATTGAGGGACTAAGGGTTCCCTGCCAGGAAAACAGAGTACGATCGATCTTCTAATACCACCCGCCTAGTGTACAAGAGTTAATAGGGATTGTCATTTGGATCATAATGTGAATTTCATTATCGGGTCGCGCGACCTCTCCTTCGATTATAAAGCGACAGAGAGCATAATTAACTAGCTTAAGTAACTAATAGTTTTAGTTCTAAAGATGAAAGAAAGGTGCCATAGAAAGGGTTCAAGATGAATGCCGTTTATGGATTAGGAGAAGTGGGTGATACTTAGGAAGGTTCTGTTGGCAATGGTTGAATAATTGCCACCCGCTGGAAAAAATAGATTACAATTGTCACACAAAAGGAACAGTCAAATACACACATAGCAAAAGGAAACGTTTATTCAGTAGTGAATAATATGAATAAAAGAGTTTACATAACTTTCCAAAACGATTTAAAACAACCTTTAAATCATTAAAAATGGACAAGAATTTTCATATTACAAAAGCTGATAAATCGAACATGTGTGCAATAATGAATAGAACATTTTATTTAGAAAAAATGGCCACTTTGTTATCTGATACTATTACATACGTACCGTTAAGAAGCGATCCCTTAGATGATGTAATTAAGAATTTCAATAGACAAAAAAATATTTAAAAAAAACACAAATCAATTATTGACTTATTTGTATGGCCTAATTAAAACCCATAAACGAGGCAATCCAATATGGCCAATCATCAGTGCGACTAGGTCAATACAATATAAACTCTCAAAATATTTAGTAAATTCACTTTCTCCGATCTTAGGATCTTTGCAATAAGTTAGACAATATGAATGAAACATCAGACCTGAGATTAGTCAGTTTTGATGTTGCCTCATCATTCACTAAAGTGCCCCTTGATGCCTTATTGGATTTCCTAGCTGCTATTCTTAATTCTTATGATTTGCCTTTACCGTCCAACTCAATCATTCAACTCATTTCTGCATTGAAAAATGTAAATTTAGTTTCAATGACAAGTTCTACGAACAAGTGTTTGGCATGACTATGGGTTATCCCTTATCTCCCTTATTGCCAAATATATATATGGAATATTTTGAAACGAGGCTGATTCCACCGGTTTGGTCCACTCAACTTGTTTGGTACCTCTATGTAGACGATGTCCTGGTAATGCTAAAGGAAGATTTTGACCTCGCTGGTTTGCTTTTATTTATTAATTCATTGGTTCCGTCAATTAAATTTACTTTAGAAAAGGAAGAAAATAGTAGCCTTCCTTTCCTAGATGGTCTAATAATTAGACAACCAGACAGGTTTAAGTTTTCTATTTCCAGGAAACCGACAAATAATTTATCCTATGTCCATTTTTATTCACGTCATTTATCATAGGGCGCTCAGAATATGTAGTCCTGACTATGTAGATCAAGAATTTACAAAAAATGAAGAGATCGCCTTCAATCTATGTTACCCGAAATATTTTTGGAAAACTTTATGAATAAAGCTAAAAAACTTTCTACAACCGCAAGTTAGGGAAAACAAAACCTTCACACAACATATTACTTTTACCTTACCATGATAATTTCTTGTACACAGTACCTATGTTAAAACAACTTAATATAAGTGTGACTTTTAAATACAATTATAAATAAAAAAATATGTTAATAAAACACAGCCCAAGGGACGATAATAATGTAATATATAGTATACCTTGTTTAGAATGTAATTTATTATATGTAGGTCAAACTTCTAAAAATATCTCTGTAAGAATTAAGCAACATCAAAATGCAATATCTAAGGGATATTCCAATAGTGCTTTGGCCGTCCACAGGCTTAAGATGGGTCACCAGATTAACTGGTCAAAAGCAGATACCATAATGAATATAACTGATTTTATTAGCCGAATTATTTTTGAATCGTTCCTAATCTCCAGCACAAAGGAGAGCAATGTAAATATTAACCTCGGTTTGTTTTCCTTAGATCCAGTCCAATTTTTCTCCCTTAAATCAAACTTATCAGAGGTCATAAAAAACTGACCCTATGGGAAAACGGCGTCTCTCTATTTTATAAGCCATTGTGAGTTTGAAAATGTTAAGATAACGAAAGTACTAGCTCCAATCAATCTTACTGCTAGTCGTTTTTGGTCATAAAACTGAAGTTTTAGAGTTAGCAGAAATCCAAAGTGCCCAACAAGTAGCTCACTGTCGTAGAATGGACTCTCGACGATATACCATATATAACTATTCGTTAAGGGAACTTATTTAATTATCTTTAGAGTGCGTGGATGTCTGGCGGGCCGATATTATGTATCTTCGATAGGCTTAAGAAGTGGAACTGAGCTCAAGGATAATAATATTGCTATCATTAATAAAATAGAGTTTTATTAATAATAACTATCAACAATACACAAAACGGAAAATATTGGCATAAACAGAGAATGGAAAGAGTCGTGGAGGCTCGGCTAATCCGAGGATTAAAAGATTTAAAAAGGTAAAACAAATATAAAGTTAAAGAGATGGGATGGTTCGCTAAACCATTTAAAGCACAGGATAGAATTGACAAAAGGGTTAAATACTCAAAGGTAACGTTCGGCTTACGTAATTTTGTACTAGTGGTGCAGAGGAAGTCGACGTGAAGGAATTTTTGGTCCGCTGGCGAGTTCCAGCCGAAGGGGGGAAATAAAATGATCCTGACGTGGCGTCTTGGGAATGAGAACCGTTCTCGACGAACGGCTTGAAGAACAATGGCTGTTCTACGTTGTTCTCTTCTGAACCATAGGGGGAAGAGAACCGTCTCTTGTCTACGGGCTCAAGAATAATGGCTGTTCTAATGTTGTTCTCTTCTGAACAACAAGGGGGAAGGGTGAGAACCGTTTCTTGGCGAACGGGCTCAAACGAACAATGGCTGTTCTACGTTGTTCTCTTCTGAACAACAGGGGAAGGGTGAGAACTGTTTCTTGGCGAACGGGCTCAAACGAACAATGGCTGTTATACGTTGTTCTCTTCTGAACAACAGGGGGGGGGGGGGTGAGAACCGTTTCTTGTCAACGGGATCGAACGAACAATGGCTGTTCTAACGTTGTTCTCTTTCTGAACAACGAGGGGGAAGCCTTGTGGACTCGGCGTCACGAAGGCTCGAACCTTGGCACTCAAGGGATATTGTCCTCCTTCTGGACAAGTGATGGTGAATCTCGAGGTCGAGGTCCCTTGGCGCACAAAGTGAGAGAGGGTCGGGGTGATGTTTCGCGACGAAAATCTGGATCTCCAATCTGATCTTAGTGGTAAAGTTTCCATCTAAATAGTCGAGACACTCCCTTGGCGTGGGGGACAATGGAGTGGGAGCTTCGAGGAAATGCACAGCCGAGCCTGGGAACAATGCCTTATCTGCCCATAAGCCTAACTCAATCTGGCGAGGTCAGCGTATGGGGGCGAACGGGGGAAGATAAACCTCCTTGTTTAAACATTGACTCAGGTGGCTGCAATAAGGCGCCAAGCTTCAAAGCGAAGATGCACGTGGGAAGCATCGTGGTTTTAAATAACACGTGATAGGGGTTGAAATTAACGCGGCCTCAACCCGTTCTATCACACTCACATAAATACCTTTATTTTCCAAATATAGAACTTTGAAATATGTTTACTAGTTCAGATTTATGGTGTCATTTTTGAAAAAAAGTGTTTGTACTGATCGTGACCATTAGGACACGATCCGTACGCCCTTGGTACCACTTTTTGTACTTGATTTTATATGACACAACTGAAATTAAAGGATCTAATACTACTAAACGATAAGCAAATGTTATGAAAAGAGTTTTAAAATAATCGTAAAATTGATATTTTGCAACATTTTTAAATAGGTATCAAAAATAACATAAAAAAGAATAAATTTCTTAATTTTCTAGAACATTTTTGAGCAAGTAATGCACAGCTCTCATTGTTTATCATTGCATAAATATATTAATTTTTATTTATAAATATCTGATAACTTGTCTAAAAAAAAAAAAAATTCTTATGTTTGTATATATTTATAATCTCACATCCTTGAGAATGGGTTCCTACCCGAAACGTCGGTACCAAGAAGTTATAATATAGTAATGAACTTCCTAAATTTAACCTGCTTATTTATCCTAAAAATACGTATACGCCTGGCAACGCGCAACCCCTCTGCTCTCTTAAGATATTAATAAGTTCATTAGGCAATGTAAAATCGTCATATTACTGAAATAATGCAACTTGATAATTGAAATTTGAAATTCACAAAATCGAATACAAAAATATTAAAAAAATATAAACACTTATCCTTTTACTTAATACATTTAGCACAGCCGTGTATATAGGTAAATCTTACATCTAACGTAGAATAATGTTAGATAATAACACAAATAGCATCATTTAACACTGATAAAAATGATCAACTTTTCACTTTGATATCTTGTATTTTCATTGGTTTTGGGTTGCTTTTTCACATTTAAAACACAAAACAATGTTCCATGATCAACATACAGTAATTTCAAAACGAAATTCTTATTAGTATAATTTTCACAAATTTCGTACGGACCGTGCACTACGCGCCATTTTATGTAAACTGTAAACAAAGAAATCACATTCATTTTCCTTCACAATGATCATCTTCACCATGGAAACCATAACTAACGTAATCACGCAATATTCATGAACAATGTGGACTATAATGTAACTCGTAAAAATTACATCAGACACGTAAAATATAAAAAAAAACTACCTAGAAAACAAATATGGCGTCGGAGCTTCCCGGGAAAAGGAGAAGGTGACGTCACATCAGACGCAGTTTCTATGCCAAAGGTAAACTAAATGTGGAGGAATCCGCTTTGAATAATATTATTTACCCCCATCCCTCCTGAGACAGTATTTTGGGAGAGAAAGCGAGTCATCTCCCAACCCCCTTTCGGATCTCTCCCTCTTTGGACCCACCGCCAGGTTCCCGTGAAATTAACCCCGAAGCTTCCTCCCGGTCGTCTCAACAATCTCCTCCCTCCCCTCGGGTCGGGAGACTGCTTTGTATCCTCACCGTGAACCTCGTTTATGGCCCCGACGTTGTCGCCCGTCTGGCTGCTGATCCCAGCCGTTGACACTTCCTCGTAAGGAGGCGCTTGGTTCATCACGCCCGATAACGAAGGTTAAGAAGGTCTCAATCTCTCTCTCTCTCTTTTGAATAGCTCCGGGTATATATGCCCCCGTTCCAGGCTGACGGACAGATTTGGTTAGATGAGACTTCCCCGAAAGGAGTGCAATTCAACTAGCTCTCTCCCAAGAAGAGTGAGTGACGGTCGCAAGCCACGGAAGAGCTGGACATCACCCCCGTGTCTTCGGGTCGAGGAAAAGAGTCTGGTGAGGCAACGTCAGCCTTTCTCATCCGCCTTAGGATCAAGGATTGGAGAAGCCGTCCTTCGAAGTTCATCTGGTGACCTCTTAAGACAAGAGGCCCCTCATCTCGCTCAAGCCGAGTGTGGAGAAGTCATCCCACCCCCTTCGAAGTTAGTTCGGGACCTCGTAAGGACAGGAGGCCCGCATCTGGTGACCTCTTACGACAAGAGGCCCATTAGCTCGCTCAAGCCGAAGGTGGAGAAGTCCCCCCCCCCTACCCTTCGAAGTTCGTTCGGTGACTTCCTGAGGACAGGAGGCCCGCATCTCGCAAAAACGAATTCGAGAAGAGTAGTAACCCCCCGTGAATAATCAAGGTCACCAAGACCTCCCCCTAGTTGCCCCACCTTACCCTCGAGTTTCAAAGGAAGTAAATCATTCATTACCCTTAATCTCCCATTATAACTATTCCCCAACCACGGTTATCTAACTAGTATTCGGAATTTAAGTCCGTCTCATTTATGTAACTTTTTATATATATTTATTGTTGTCCCCTTTTAGTTCATGTGTATAAAAAGTCTATTTTTGTCATTGTGTTTGTTGTATTCCTTGGTTACGCAGCTGCCGTTATCTACTTAAATCGCACTCTTAGAAACAACAACAGTTGTTGCCTTGCTTGGCCTACCGTAGTGCCTGTGTGCGCATATTCACGTACACTTGGCCATACCTCGACACTGAATCAAAACCATTTTTTGGCAAGAAGGTCTTTTGTACACTCCGTGTCCACTTCACCATATATATATATATATATATATATATATATATATATATATATATATATATATATATATGAATCCATTAAACCACATTGAAAGAGAAAACGGAATAATTTTTCCTTGCAGTAATATTTTTATTACCTTTTTTATTGCCGTTAGTACACTACGCGTAGGCGTAGTGTACTAACGGCATACTTTTAACTGTGATCGCTGCCTCAGTGTGCCTGGTTCGAATCGCTTCCCTGCACGGATTTTTTCGAAAAAAGGTAATAAAAATATTACTGCAAGGAAAAATTATTCTGTTTTCTCTTTCAATGTCGTTTAATGGATTCATTTTTATCATTCTCTCGTGCTACTTTGATATATATATATATATATATATACATACATGCCCCAAAATATATGAAAATTATTTTAACACTATGTCTAGTAAGACGAATACGAAATTACCACTTATCGTGGAGCGTCGCTAGCCTAATGGATACGGCGTCGATGCACTGGTTCGATCCCCGCTATGACGGACACAAAGCTTTGAACTCTATCATGAGCTGGTTGCCCAGTGGAAGACACGCTGATGATCACACCACGGGGTTAAGTAACAGCACACGCATCTTCCTTCCTATTGCCAATTACAACACTGCTATCGTTGCCCCATCCGTCTTCACAGCACAACATACCCACTACCCTGTGTCAAATAGTGTACTACTATCTCCTTTAGGAGTAATCTTTATGGGCATTTAATTATTCCGTCGGGAGATCTCGTCCAGGATCCGAGGAACTAATGGCGCTGCCAACTAGCAGCCATCCTGAATTTCTAGAGCTCAATATCTTCCCCCAAATGGGGGCGGAATTTGTGCGTACAGCGGTCGAAACACGATTAAGGATTGCTTAGTGTTAAGGTTTATCTGTTAGCGCGCGCTGCTTCCCCGGTAGCACGCACAGGATGAAATTTTCAATTTCATTCCATTATGATGTGGGGGATGGGGGGATATGGGTAGAAAGGGAAGGTTTCTATGCTGCAATAGAATTTACGCAGGATTTGAATGAGAGTTTTAATATCTCTGCGTGTGCGTCAAGATCGGAATGAGTTGTGCAAGGCGACCGTGGGAATTAATGACCAGGGTAATTTTATGCATCCACTCATCTCTATTTTGCTCTTTCCTTTCTGTCCCAACCATATGAGCAGATATTTTCACCGATATAATGTGAAGGTAATTGAAAATCAGAATTTGTTTCGCATCTAACATTAATCTCTTAACTACTTCGCTTTTACCTGTTTTTTTTCTTTTCTGTTCACTCGTTGTGTATTTTTTATTTTATTTGATCTTCTGTCTGTTCTCTCGTACCCCCCCATGACTTGATACAGCCGAGCAAAATGGGCAATGAAGACGCTAAAACCCTTTAATAACTGTTCAAGTACATATAAAAGGCACATCTATATTTCCCTGCACTTCAAACTCGATCACCATTCACATATCTTGATTTCTAGTGATGAAGAGTTCTGGACATTTAACGCGTGTTCCAATAACGTGGACCGATTTTGAATGTGAGTTCAGTTTAAGCGTCTAATGATTTTTTTTTCTTTTTCTTTCAGATTTAACAACTTCAGTATTTGGCAATTTCAACCATAGAAAGATTAACAATCGAGCAACGTGTTAAAGTTATCGAAGCCTATTACGAAAATGGACGTTCAAACAGAAACGCATTTCGGGCACTTCGCGATTTTTTTGGTCAACATAATCGACCAACCGAGAGTGCAATTGGGAAAATTGTTCGTAAATTCAAACAAACGGTGTCGGTGGCGGATATGAAAACGCCATTGCGTGCTCGTTTACGCCGTTCAGCTGAAAACATTGCTGCTGTGCGCGAGAATGTGACCGAAGACAGACACCTCTATTCGTCATCGCGCGCAGGAATTGAACTTTTCCACAACAACGTTGCATCGAATTTTGACAAAAGATTTGTCTCTACACGCTTACAAAATTCAATTGACACAAGCACTGACGACTGCTGACCATTTGAAGCGCCGTACATTCGTCAATTGGGTGCACGAGCAAAGACAAGCCGATGATGACTTTTCGCAAAAAATCATCTTTAGTGATGAAGCCCATTTTCATCTTGGTGGATTCGTTACTAAGCAGAATTGTCGCATTTGGGCTGATGAAAATCTCAGGAAGATTGTTGAAAAGCCACTGCATCCACAAAATGTCACTGTTTGGTGTGCATTTTTTGCTAGTGAAATCATTGGGCCGTATTTCTTCGAAAAAGATGCCGGGAATTCTGTTACCGTGACAGGTGAGCGATACCGTGCCATGATAACCAACTTTTTATGACCTGAATTGAATTCTATGGATGTCGAAGATTTGTGGTTTCAACAGGACGGCGCAACATACCACACAGCCAATGCAACAATGGCTTTATTGAATGAGAAGTTTCCAGGTCGCATCATCTCTCGAAACAGCGAGGTCAATTGGCCACCACGATCGTATGACCTGACGCCTTTAGATTTCTTCCTTTGGGGTCATCTCAAAAGTAAGGTCTATGCCAACAAGCCAACAATAATTCAACAGATGAAGGATGAGATAATAAGGCATATTGATGAGATCGAGGAGCAACTATGCAGAGACGTCATCAAATATTTTGACCATCGAGTGGAGGTGTGCCGCCGAAGCCTTGGCGGACATTTAGGCGATATTGTTTTTCACCTATAATTGCCATGACTCAAATAACATGATCCAATAGTGAAAGCAATAAATTTTCACCAATAAAACTGTTTTATTTACTGTTAACTTCGATCCGTATTAATGGAACACCCTTTATTTTTCGGAGGCGGTACCAAGAATCTGTGCCAGATATTCCTCATTTCATGACCCCATCCCCCACACCTTCATCTATAATTTTTATCAGACCAAAGCAAAGAAATTCACGTTGGCACTTATCAATGTCTATTTCCCTTCTTGGTGTCAAATAATACAGTTTCTAGAGCAAGTATTTCGCATTATTAAAGTTTATTGATACTCCCTTGTTGGGCAAGTTTAAAAAAAGTATTTTGAATTACCTACAAACTTAAATATTAAAGGAGACTGCGATTCTAAATCCGTTCAGCTCTTTCGATCTCTTCACGGGATTGTCAAAGAATCTGTCTACGGCAAAAACGATGGTAACGAGTCCTTTATATTTACAAAATCTTCCCCATAATCATTTCCTTGCCAAAAAAAGGGTAGCGTGTAATCGCCTCATTTCTAGATCAATCCCTTTACCCATCTTTTCATTAATCACAAATGAATCAAAGGTACAGAATAGACCCTTTACGCCTGTCTTCCCTTGCGGCCTTTGCATATTATTCGACAAGGTGAAATCAGGCGGTTCACAGCACCCGTTGCTCGATGCTCTTCTGCACATGACATAACCTACATCGGTCACCCTTCTCTCGAATCGCTTTCAAATGGAGATTTAGTCGAGTCTTTTCCTTTGAATCAATTTAATTTCATTTGTTTGAGGTTTTCACTCTCTACTTCTCAATTTAAGTACCATTAGTCAAAATCTTTGCTTTTTTTTACCTGAATTCCACTATTTGTCATTTTGGCTTCGGGTGAATTCTTTGTTTCATTGTCCTTTCTATGTCTACGCATTCTTATTTATTAATAGTTCCTAAGCCTGCTTTCTTCTCAAGATTCTTGCACCTTCTCTGCTTTCGTTTTTGCTCTATTCTTCCTTTGGTGAATAAACGCATTCACTCATTCATTCATCGGAGGCAACTGCGTGTCGGTTCTCGGAACGGACGCGTAAAACACGCGGGATTCGCTCATTTATCAAGTCCAGCTTCATTTCGGGTTGAGGATTGGGGCCGACTTGGAGGCCATTATCTGATGGCTTTGTTTCTGGCGGTCTTCGGGATTCCTCCAAGTCATCTTTTACCTGAAGCGCCCCCTGGCGGTTATTATCATCACTGGACTCGAAGCGTTGTGGCCAGTGAGCGCCATTATGTGACGACCATTCTGATCAACGATTTCTTAAACTGGCAATGAAAAAAAAGGGAAAATATCACAGAGCCATATACCCAATACGCACTACAAAAGGGGTGATACCCCCCCTAGATATATAGGCCTGAATCCGTCTCAAAAGGATTTGAAATCAGATTATGAGAGCCTTTCATTTGGAGCTCAGTTTTAAGCCGGTGCTTCCACAACGTATAATTAAATGCTTACATCTCACATTGGTGCGAGCTCTGTTTTCTTTTCTATGGGTCTTTTCTTTTTTTTGCAGTCTCCTCTCCTGCCCCCCCCCCTCTCCAGCAAAAAACATACTCACAATGAACTCGTAATTTCTTTGTTACTCATTCTAAGGAGCTGCAGCAATTTTCCGAAATCCCGTGTCCTTCATATCTCACGTTCTCTAATATGTTGTTAAATTAGGGAAAACTGATGATGTTTATGTAGTGCGTACATTTATGATTAATGATGCCTAATGATGATTAATGATGAGGAATATCGTAAGTTTACATTTTATTATTGCTTGCCCTTGGTACGTCTTTATTCCTTTCAAGCTTAAAAAACGAAGCAAAAGATTTTTAAAATATTACAATTTCATTTAACATCGACACAAGTCAATAAATATCCTAAATAATTTCTTAAGGAACGTTTTTAATAATCAATTTACATAGTAAAAAAACCCTCATCAATCGCAGGGGACGAAGTGTTAAATTAGCCTCCTTAATTTGAATAATAAATACAGGTTATTTTAACCTTTTATTTTAATTATCAAATCTCAAGGTAGTAAAATTTCCGTGTGATGGAATCTGTATCTGCCCACCTTTCTCTTTACAAAGCTGTATCCTTTCATTTGTTCTTTATTTCTTGAATAATGCTTTTTTTAATAAAGGAGAAAGCACTTTGAATCACATTCTCTTTTTCTTGCGAGTAAATACAATAAATTGACAGCCTATTTTCCTAGTTAAATATATTTACTACCATGTTTGTTAGTTTCAAATCTTCCCCTTAATACATCCAAATTCTACCTAATGCCCATGAAAGATAAAGGTACTATCCTATTCTAGCAGAGGAGACTATGATCAATAAACCAATAGACAAATATTTGTTGATCAAAACACCAATAGAGAAATACTTACTGATCACAACTCCAATAGACAAATATTTACTGTTAAAAACACCAATAGACAAATATATATTTATCAAAATACAAGAAGAAAAATATTTATTGATAAAACTACCAATAGCGAAATATTTATTGATCAAAACACCAGTGTACAAATATTTATTGATCCAAACACAAATAGAGAAATACTTATTGATCAAAACTGCAAGAGACAAATATTTATTAATCAAAACACCAAAAGGGACAAATATTTATTAATCAAAACACCGACAAGGACAAATATTTATTGATCAAAACACCAATAGACTCGTATTTATTGATCAAAACACAAATAGACCAAGATATTTTTTAGCAAAACACAAATAGGGAAATACTTGTGGATTAAAACACCAATAGACAAATATTTATTAATCAAAACACCAATGGACAAATATTTATCGATCAAAACACAAAGAGACATATTTATTGATCAAATGACAAATAGGAAAAATATATTTTTTGATCCAAACACTAATAGACAAATATTTATTTATCAAAACAGAAATGGACAAATATTTATTGATCAAAACACCAAAAGATAAATATTTATTGATCAAAACACCAATAGAGAAATATCTATTGATAAAAACCTCAATAGAGAAATATTTATTGATCAAAACACCAATATACAAATATATATTTATCAAAATACAAGAAGAAAAATATTTATTGATAAAACTACCAATAGCGAAATCTTTATTGATCAAAACACCAATAGACAAATTTATATTGATCAAAACACCAGTAGGCAGATATTTATTGAAGAAATCACCAGTAGAGAAATATTTATTTATGTCGAGGTTTAGTGAGTGAGTAATCCCAGTTCCACTTCCTGGACATATATTTTAGTACTGCACCGAGGTGAAGTGAATACACCTACCTTAGCCACTTCCGGTGAATAAGAATAACCCCGGTGCGTACCCTTTTGATCAAAACTAAGATGATGATCCCCTGAGTGTGTTCCCTACTCAGTAAAAGCCAACCATGGGTGGGTCGGTGGAATATTGAGATTTAAGCCGAGTGGATTGCTTAATAATTGCCAAAGGATCGTCCAAATTAGTTAAACACACATACACAAAAATAATCTTTAATGTACATGAATTTGAAATAAGCAACAGCGTATATAGATATAAATAGAATTGATCTTTGCACTGAATAAATAAGTCTACAAAAATGTGGTGGGGATTACTTGCAGATTACTAACTTGGCTGCTCGCGTCTTAATGGCACTAGACAGAACGAAGGGAATATTATTATTGAGTTAAACACTGATTTAAGTAAGCACTTCTTATATTCAAGGTTATTGGCTCGGGATGAGAATTCTAGTTCACAAATAACTGGTGAAGTTAGGGGAGGGATAATTCAATTAACGATATCTTTGAGTTCGTAAGTATTTTTGAAGGGGGGCGGTGGAGATCTTCTTCTGGTGACGATGATCGCACCTAGTCAGGCCGTCCGAGGTTACCGAATGGGAAGGTAATCCTAGACCGGTGATAAGCTGATCCTATGCCGGATCACGAAGGTGAGCGAAACGGTGACTCAAATCGGACTTCTTCCTTGAAGTACCTGTCCGATTATTCGGCTCCTGGAGTGGGTAGCCAAAACCGATTACCTAGCTACGTCTAGGGCAATCCGTAGAGGGGGGTCCTGTGTAACCTCAGACTCTGAATGGGATGTGGGGCTGCGAGAAGTTTGGCACCTACAAGTACCGTGACGGCAACAACCAATTCCCGGAGAAGTTTTTTCCTTGCAGCGGGCGAACGGTTTCCTATGTGGATCGAGTTTCACACACTCGACCTAGGTCTAAGAGCTTCTGCCTGATTCCAGGGAGAAGTCTTCCTTTAATTTCTCTCACGAGCAGAATCGAGAGAAAGAATCGAATTCTCGTAAAATCTGTATCGTCGCGCGAAAGACCTTTTTTCATCTTTAAGCAGACGGTATTTCTTCCATGCCTTCGAGCCATCTCGAAGTTTACAGCGGTGCGAAAAAGGGCGACGGAGAATTCGAGGCGAGAGGTGCATTTAGAGATAGGAGAGGGCACGCAGCTGGTGTCGGAGTATTTCTGCGTACACTTCTGTACGTGGTATTTAGACTTCTACAATTTATAAAACACCAATAGATAAGCATATTTATTGATCAAAACACGAATAGACAAAAATTATCCAAATTTATTGATCAAAACACGAATAGACAAAAATTATCCATAAAGAAATATTTATTGATCAAAACACCAAAAGAGAAATATTTACTCATCAAAAGACCAATAGACAAATACTAATTGATCAAAGCACCAATAGACAAATATTTATTGAGCAAAACACCAAAGGATGAATATTTATTGATCAAAACAGACATATATTTATTGATCAAACACCAATAGACAAATATTTATTGATCAAAACACCAATAGACAAATATTAATTGATCAAAACACCAATAGACAAATATTAATTGATCTAAACATCAATAGACAAATATTTATTGATCAAAACACCAATAGACAAATATTCTTTGATTATAACACCAATATAAAATCTTTATTTATAAAAATACCAATAGAGAATGTCGTAGATTGACCACACACACAAACATATATATATATATATATATATATATATATATATATATATATATATATATATATATATATATATATATATATATATCTGCAATTTCATTGAACCAAAATATCCAATTCACCTCATAAATAGATGCCATTCCAAAGCACGAAAAACTTCTATGCCACCTCCCTCCCCGAAGGGACGATTTTAAAAAATGTATTAGTTTCCCATACGCTCCAGACTTGACTCCTCTAAAATTATATGGGAACGGAAATATCATAAATATCACATTTAAATATTCTAATACCATTCGAAAATCCTTGACTAGACTGCGCCCAATCAATCTCGATGCTGGAGTTTACAATATACCACGCTATAATTGCAAATTTATATACATCGGAGAGTCAGGCTACTTAAATAAGAGGATGAAAGAACATTTAGCTGATATCAGAAGGTGTACAAACTCTTCAAGTCTCTTTATGCACATGCAAAAGCACGACCATAGAATTGATTTTAACTATGCCAAAATCATTTATAAATCAAACAATTATATTGATAGGAGAATTGCGGAATCCATCATCATCAACAAAGTTGATAATTGCAATTTATCTGAAGGGCAATACAAATTTAAAAATATATAATGAATAGACTCGCCAATCGTATTTATAAGCACCCAGATGCAATGCGTCTCGAGGATTAGCAACTCTCCAGATTGTTTCCGGTTCCATTTCATTTTGTTTAGCTTGTCTTCACGCCAGATTCACTCGACTTTTTTCTTCAGATTGTTTCCTGCTGTTTCATTTTGTTTAGGATGTGTCTTACCTCATATAATATATATATATATATATATATATATATATATATATATATATATATATATATATATATATATATATATATATATATATATATATATATATATATATATACTGTGTTCATTGCCTAGTTTCTTCATTTTTAATTGAAAATGGCATCTTGTGGAAACTAGTCCGATTGTTATAAATAAAATCTTGATCCAAATATTGTGGTTTACCATTATCTTTCACACACACATACACATACACCCCTTCCCCCACACATATATATATATATATATATATATATATATATATATATATATATATATATATATATATATATATATATATATATCCATATATCCCAGGGTGGAAGGTCAAGGTCAGAGGCGTGACTTTCGCTCATCTCTGGTCGAGCCAGACGAGGGGAAAGATATGTAATGGGGAGTTATGAAGATCCCGAACGCTAGCACGGAACGGAATTAAACAACTACAGGAGGGAGTGCGGTTGGCCGTTAGGATAATGATGAATGTTTAGCGGTTCTGATATAGAAAGTTGCAGTAAAAAATAGACATTATTAATTACAAAAACACTATATACAAATAAAATGAGATTAGGTACCCAATGAAAATGGATACTCGTTATTTACAGTTCTCAGACTAGGTTATGGGAGATTGAATAGACTTGTTTGGGAGTCAGTGAGTGGCCGCTGGTGAGCCAATGTACGAACAAACAATTCACGGGATGACTGGATATAGATCTACAATTTAATTCCTCGCGAGCCTAGCTTTGCGGTTTGAGGCGTAGGAAAGACGACGGGGGGTGGGGGGTGCACGGGTTGGTCGCAATCGATGCTTTTAACCTCGAGAATTGAATTGAGATTCAAGGGAGTATTTGAGCCAGATAAGAACGGAGCCGATTCCAGGAATACCCAATTGACTGGGGCTGTCTTCCTTCGAGGTAAATTCTTGCTTTCGTGCTCGAGAGAGGAGGGGTACGGAGCCGAATCGAGAAATAATCGTGTCTCGTTCTAAAATGTGGGCCTATAAGGAATTTGCACGGCTTGTAAGTGAGGTTAAATATGGCTCAACCGGAAGCGAATGGCCTCAGTTTCCGAAGGGCTTCTTCTTAATCAGACACAACGCCGGGGGAGAATGAATCTTCCGAGGTTTTCGATATCGCTATGTGAGGTGGGCGGCGTCTTCTCCGCGCTCTCGACGGTTCATGCTTCTGTTTTATCACCGAAAGTAGCTCGATTCTATCACGCTCTGGCTCGGTGTTCCTCGACCTCGTGGGGCTTCTTGTTCCTCGTGATGGTTTTACTCTCTCTTTCTAACATTTCCTTCCTTCCCAAGATGGAACTTCTGGGAAGTGACATCAGACAAATGACAAATGGGGTTTACGCATCCCAATTATTTTTTCGACCTCAAAAAGGAGGGACAAACAATGGGGAATACTTGATATTAATTCGAAGCGAACTCCAGTAACTAAGACAAATTTAAATTTGAGTATCCATATATCAATAATTATACAAAAAAAAGTTTATACAGAACAAAAGAACCTTAACTTACAATGACCACAGTGATTTGAATTATTCTTATATAGAGGCTCGATCACTACAGGTTAATAACGCCCTGAAGCTATACAAAAAACGAGATAAAAAAAATTAAAAAAAGGAAATATATATTACAAAAGAAAATCAAATGCGCCAGACAAAACAAAGAGGGTACATAATCTTTTAGTTTGCGAGCAAAAAGGAATTACGAACTATATATACAAGAACATACAAAAAAATATCAATCTAAAAATTTAAGACAATTGTTACCAGATTACCTTGGGGAAGAGTCTCGAGGATTCCTACTCAGGCTATCTGCGATACAGTTCTCAGATCCTTTAATATACAATATTCTAAAGGGGAAGTCCTGGAGGAACGAACTCAATCGCATAAGTCTCCCATTATTGTTTTTTACATTACGCCTTTTTTTTAAAAAAAAGGCTATCTGGCGACTGCCCACATAGGCATAAGTCGCCGTAAACAAACAGCCTAGTTCTAGGCTACTTTAAAAAATTTGAAAAGAAAATAACAATAAAAAAAATAATTAGGAAGCAATAACAATAACAATAACAAAGCAATAACAAAAACAACAACTAAACCTAGTTGAATCAAAGGGAAAAGGCCGGCCTCCCCCAAAAAGCCAACAAGTCCACCAGTCAATGTGCACGCACTCGTCCCGAGTACAAAGGACAGGCGGTAGCGACCCCGCCCATCCTGGTACCGGGACAGGTAACGTGCGCGAAGATCACCCAGACTGGGACATTCGACAAGAATGTGCAGAACAGTCTGGGAGACCACGCAGTCGTTGCAATAGGGCGCCGGCAAGCGCTTCATCAAATAGTGATCTGTCACACGAGCGTGCCCGATTCGGAGGCATCAGAAAGCGGCCTTGAAGCCGTGGCGTCATTGGGGAATAGGTCCATGGGAACAGTCGCGGCGCAATGACACGCAACTTTAAGTTCCCTTCGACCGTCTCTCATCTTCTTTGCCAAGCATTCCGAAGAGCTGCCCGTATTCCTGCCATGTAGTCGGTGTGAGGAAGAGCGAAACGCTGGTCCGGTCGCAGAGTCCTCGCGGACTATTTGGCGCTCTCATCGGCGCGTTCATTCCCCGCAATTCCTACATGTCCAGGAACCCAGCAGAAGATAATCTCGACATCTGCCCGGCTCGCCAAAACCGTGGCGTCACGGATATCGCGATTTTTTTTTTTTTTTAATTAAGGGGCTATCTGGCGACTGCCGACTTAGGCATTAGTCGCCGTAAACAAACAGCCTAGTTCTAGGCTACTTTAAAAATTAAACAGGAAACAATAAAAAGAAATAACAATAACAATAAAAAAGCAATAACAAAAACAATAACAACAACAACAACAACAAACCGGGTTAAATGAAAGGGAGAAGGCCAGCCTCCCCCAAAAAGTCAATAAGTCCACTAGTCATGGTGCACGCACTAAGCCCGAGTACAAGGGACAGGCGGTAGCGACCCCGCCCATCCCGGTACCGGGACAGGTATCGTGCGCGAAGATCACCCAGACTGGGACATTCGACAAGAATGTGCCGAACAGTCTGGGGGACGACGCAGTCGTTGCAATAGGTCGCAGGCGAGCGCTCCATCAAGTAGCGATGCGTCACACGAGTGTGTCCGATTCGAAGACGACAGAAAGCAACACGAAGGCGCCGCGGCATTGGGGGATAGGTCCATGGGAACAGTCGCGGCGCAATGGCACGCAACTTTAAGTTCCGCTCGACCGTCTCCCATCTTCTTTGCCAAGCAGTCCGAAGAGCTGCCCGTATTCCTGCCATGTAGTCAGTGTGAGGAAGAGCGAAACGCTGGTCCGGTCGCAGAGTCCTCGCAGACTCTTTGGCGCCCTCATCGGCGCGCTCATTCCCCGCAATTCCTACATGTCCAGGAACCCAGCAGAAGATAATCTCGACATCTGCCCGGCTCGCCAAAACCGTGGCGTCACGGATTTCGCGAACTAGGGGATGCGGAGATTCCAATGCCCCGAGAGCACTCAGGTCGCTTTGTGAGTCGCTATAGATCACAATCCGGTCTCCGAACCGGACACGTCGCGTAATCTCCCGTACCGAGTGGTGTATTGCCACCAGCTCGGCCGTGAAGACAGACGCAGCGCCTGGTAGAGCCCCGCTGACTTCAAACAGAGGGGATACGGCGTGGAAGCCGACCCTCTCTTGGGACTTGGAGCCATCCGTATACACTGGCACGGTACCAGCGTGACACGATGTGTGCTCCAAAAAGGTCGAACGCAATACTCCCGGCGCAGTACAAGCTTTGGGAGCAGAGGCGTGGCGACAAATAGCCAAATGTGGTACCCTCCAGGGTGGCGTCCTGGGCAGAACCAGGGGCGCCACCGGCCCGAGAGCTATATCTACTTCTCGAAGGAGTTTCCTGGCCCTAAACCCAAAGGGCTTAGGGTATGACTGGCGTCTCTCGGCGGCATAGGCACCATCGAAATCAGCTGCGGATGCAGTGAGACCTGTTGGCGACTGAGGGAGGCGCCGGGCTCGTGCGTACAGACGAGTGATGCACTGCACGCGGCGCAGAGCGAGTGGCATCTTCCCAGCATCGACCAACAGGCTCTCAATGGGGGAAGTGCGGAAGGCACCGGTCGCAAGGCGAAGGCCGGTGTGGTGGATTGAATCCACCTTCCGCAATAAACGCTCGGCTGCGGATGCATAAAACTCGCATCCGTAGTCGAGCTTCGAGCGAACAAAGGATCGATAAAAAAGTAAGGCAGTAGCCCTATCAGCGCCCCAAGCGCTGAACGTCACGGAACGGAGAATGTCCATGGCGCGGTTACAAGAGACCCTAAGGCTGCGAATATGAGCCTCCCAGGTGAGGCGTCGGTCGAAAACAAGACCAAGGAAACGGTGCGACTCAACCACATCCAGGCGCACCCCATTAAGAAACAAATCTGGGTCAGGGTGAAGCCGTGGATGGCGGCAGAAGTGCACCACCTTAGTCTTGGCCAAAGAAAAGCGAAACCTGTGCGCTTCGGCATAGCGAGAGACGCGGTTCAATGCCTGTTGGAGTCGACGCTCCAGAGTTGGCATCTGGGCCGCGCCAAAAGAGATCGAAAGGTCGTCCACGTAGAGCGTAGCGAGAACATCTTCCGGCAGCACCGAGGTGATGCCGTTGATGCTCAGGGCAAAGAGTGTGACACTAAGGACACTTCCCTGCGGGACACCCTCTTCCTGCTCCTTTGGGCCGGAGAGGGCTCCCCCCACCCGTACGCGGAATCGACGATCTCGCAAAAATTCAGATATAAACATTGGGAGGCGTCCCCTCGCCCCCATCGTGTGGAGAGTCTCCATGATACCGTATCGCCATGCGGTATCATAGGCCTTCTCCAGATCAAAAAACACCGTGGCGTAGTGCTGTCTACGAAGGATAGCCTCGCAGACGGCATTTTCCAGTCGGAGCAGAGCATCCGACGTGGAGTGGACCTTACGGAAGCCGCACTGTGCAGAAGACAGATGGCCTCCGCTGTCCAGGAAATAGGCTAATCTAACATTTACCAATTTCTCCATCAACTTGCACACGCAAGAGGTTAGAGAGATTGGGCGGAAACTGGTCGGAGTAGAGTGATCTCTCCCCGGCTTGCGAAAGGCGAGCACAGTAGCGATTCGCCAGGAATCTGGGAGAAGACCTTCCACCCAGATCCTGTTAAACAAATCTAAAAGAAAGGCCATGCCTCGCTCACCCAGGTGTCGAAGCATGGCGTACGGGACATCGTCCGGACCATGGGCGGTGTCCGCGCACGAAGCGAGAGCAGAACGCAACTCACTCACGGTAAACTTGTCGTTGAAGGGTTCTCCGCCTCTGGAGGTAAAGTCCAGCCGGCGGCCTTCCGCGACATCACGACGTGCATTGAATGCTGGTGGAGCAGCATCACGGCTAGAGAATGCGGAAAAAGCGGTCGCTAAGGATTCCGCCACGGACGCGGGGTCCGAGATTGCGGTCCCATTCTCCTGGAGAACGGGAGGAGGGTCCTGCGAGAACTTGCCCCGAATCCTTTTGACTCGCTTCCACACCTCAGCTAAAGGGGTCTTCCCGTTAAGTGAAGACACGTATGCCCGCCAAGAAGAGCGGCGGGCGTGCTTCGAAATATACCGGAACCTAGCCCTAGCCCGACGAAATTCAGCGACAGTGAAATCGTTCGGGCGGCGCTTATAGCGCATGTAGGCATAACGCTTCTGTTTGAGGGCCGTCTCACACTCGGCCGACCACCATGGGAGTGGTCGGCGTGCAAAACGGCCAGACGTCCTAGGAATAGTAGTCAGGCCCACGGCGATGAGGTTGCCGGAGAAGAACTCAACGGCCTCATCTACCGACCTAAACTCCTCGACTGAGATAGAGAATTCAGTCATTTCCTGAAATGCAGGCCACCGCGCCCGCGCCAAGCACCACCGAGGTGGTCTCTCAGGCGGCAGTTGCCCTGAAAATGATATTTGAATGGGAAAGTGATCACTACCATGGAGGTCATCGACCACCCCCTAATCAAAATCTGGCTGTGCATCCGAAGAGCACAAAGACAGGTCAAGGCAAGAAAATGAAGCGGTTCTCGGACAGTGATGCGTAAACTCATCCACGTTTAGGACACTCATCTCGAGCTCTTCGATCAGATCGGCAAGGACTTGTCCCCTGGGATTTATGGAGTAATCTCCCCAGAGAAGATGCATGCCGTTCAGATCTCCAAGCAAGAGATAGGGCCTCGGCAACCTTGCCACGACGCGGCGGAAGTCCCCCGCGTCCAAGTCAGCTGACGGTGGAATGTACGCAGAAATGATAGTATACCTCCTATCCAGGTGCAACTGCACAGCCACTGCCTGAAAGGAGGTATCTAAAGAGAAAGGAAGAACGGAGACATCATGCCGGGTGTAAACCGCGCATCCCCCAGCCCGGCCGACACGCGGTGGTGGGGTCGCAAGACCCTTATACCCCGGGAGGGCAGGAAGGGGGCACGCGCCTAGCATGGTCTCCTGCAAAAAAATAGCTAACGGGGAACGGGACGAGGCGAGCCTCCGCAGCTCCTCCCAGTTGGCCCGGAGTCCACGGCAATTCCATTGAAGGAATATGCTCTCCAGGCCTAGCTCGGAGGAGACGCGGGGGCCCTCCTCGAATTGAAAACCCTCACGGGAATGGCCGTGCGCTTCCCGGGGGCAGAACCCCGGGCGCTGTTGGCCGGACAAAGCGCTGGAGGCGCTGTCGCCTTCGAGGACTTATTGGGGGAGGTTGGGCTCGCCATGTGAGTCTTTTCCTCCCTCCGCCTCGAAACCTTAGGCGGGCGCTCGCTCTACCTCGGGGCGTGGGCAAAGGAGCCGAAGCTCCTTTGTTGCTGTCCTCCTTTCGGGGGACAGCTTTAGGAACCCCTGAAGATGGCCTAGCGACCATCTTCAGGGGTGTTGCCTCCTGTGAGTCTAACGACTCGGTGGAGGCGCGTGGCCGTTTCGCCTTGCGGGAAACGGTCACGCTGGGGGAAGAGGGGGGAGCCCTGGTTTTAGCCGGGGCTGGGTATGAACCCTTTTTGCCACCAGCTTTACCAGGGGAGCGCCCGGGTTGGGTAGAGCCCGCAGAAGGGCTCCGAATGGGCGCGGAAACAACCGTGCTCGTTGGCCTGGATGGGCCAGGAGCAGAGGGTGCCTTTCGAACTACTGAGGCATATGACGTCCCAGGCAGAGCTGGGCGCTCCAGGACTAAGTCCTTAGCCTCGCGGAATGAGAGTCTATCCTGGGCCTGAACGGCCAGGATTTCTTTCTCCAGGAGATATGCACCACATTGCTTCGAAGAAGCAGGGTGCGGCTCTCCGAAATTGACACACTTGGCCACACACGATTTGGACTTATCGTGTGCGACCTTGGAGCAATTTACACAGACTTCGGGTGACCCCGATTTTGCACGTCTACATGAGCGATTCGTATGGCCGAAGCGGTGACAGTAATAGCACCGCCGCGGCAGTGGCACGAATGTCTTCACGCGGTAGCGGTACCAACCGGCACGCACCGACTCAGGGAGCTTGTCACTGTCGAACGTGACGAAGAGTGTAGGGGTGGGTCTCGAAGCGCATTTCTGTTTTCTCATCACACGTTCGACCTTGACCGCCCCATGGTCGGCCAGCTCTAGGGTGATGTCCTCAATGGAGTAGTCAACGAGTTCCCTCGCATAAACTACTCCTTTCACAAAGTTCATGGTAGAGTGCGGCGTCACACTCACCGGGGTGCCATGAAGTGTCCGAAGAGCACTTATCCTGGCCGCCTCGGCGGGATTTGCCGCATTCGCCAGAAGGCTGCCGTCCGAGAAACGGGTCACCTTCGGCTCTCTACCAATTGCACTAGCTAATCCTCTCCTCTGATGGATCATGTTGCCCTTGGACAACATGGTGCCATCAGTGGAGCAAATAACGAGGAAGCGTTTGAAGCCAGCGGGCTCGAAAACGCCAGGTAACCTCTGTATGAGGGGCCCCGATGTCATCGAGGCTCCGCCCTGTGCACTTTTGGTGTTAGTCTTGGTCAGGGGCTCCGCACACGAGGGGGTAGAGGGGCCGGACTTGCCGATCTTGGCTTGGTCGCCTACCAAAGTGGCAGCAGACCCATCCGTCCCCGCAGCCCCCGCGGATGGAGAGAAGCCCCGAGTCTTTTTCGTCTTTTTAGTCTTCTTTGTCTTTTTCTTTTTTGGAGAGGAGGGCGGGGAATGAACCCGCTTTTCACCTCCGCCGGCAGAAGCCCCCAGGCCAGATGGACCGGCCTCAGCCAGGTCCCTCTCTGAAATGGAGAAGGTCCTGGTTGTCGTAGGGGCACCTGTCGGAGGAGATCCCTCCCCTCCTTTTACTGCCTCGGAGCCCTCAGCCATTTGAGGAGGACCTTGCATAGGGTCGGATTCGGGTTCGGTGCTTGGCGCTGAGCCCGAATTCCCCCCATATAAGGCCCTACCGTCTGAGGCTGGGTCTCCTCAAGGACCATGTTTATCACAGGAGGGGCCTCCAGTTGGCCATCCCCTCCCAGGACATCGCAGGTCCCCTTGGCAGTGTCGCCAGTCTTGTGTGGGGAGGCACAGGCCTTGACCCCAGCAAGGTTTAAAATTCTTGCCAGCAGGTCTTTAGAGGGAAGCGACCGAAGGGGCCTGGCTTCCCTCTCCCCCCTAAGGGGGTTTGCCCTACCGAGCCGCTTTGATGGGGAGCGGCTGGCTAAGGGCTGCCTGCTGGCTTTCTTGGCAGTCCCCTTGGAAAGAAAAGAGGGGACTGCCGCTGGGAAAAGGGAGGTGCCCGAAAGCACCTCCAGAGAAGGGGGTGAGGGGGAGTCCCCTGCACCCGTAGGCGAAGGAGAGGAGTAAGCCTCCTCTCCGGTTAGAGAAATATGGAGGGTCCCCTGTGCAAGCACAGGGGGGGGGGGACCTCCATTTTTTTGCTGGAGCTGCCCGAGGGCGGCTCCGTCGATGGAACAGGGGAAGTTGAGGGTTGGGTTTGTTTTGTTTTTTATCATCATTGGGCATGGTGACCCTTTTTTAAACACGGGATGCAATCGCGCACACCTCTCGCAGTAGCCCGCACTGCGAGAGGTGCTTACAAGCCCGGCAGAGCCAGGCGCCGCCATTTAAGACCACCCCTCCCGCCTGGTGGCCTGGCAGTCCATCGGCATGGCGGCTCAACCTTAGACACGGCGTAAAAATTAATAGATTGTGAAGAGGAGAGGAAAAGGGATGTGAGGAAGGTATGGGTGGGGATGAAGCAGGTAGTTAAAAACCAGCCACCCCAGACCGGAGCTCAGGGGTTAGGGAACATTGTCCCCAAACCCCCTCAGCCCCGATGCGGGACGGTTGGCTGAAAGGAAGGTCAGCATCTACCCTGTGAAATTAGAGGCTGACCAGAGAAAGTTGTGGGAGAGGTTGTGTGAAAAGAGAGGAAACAAGTGTTTTGAAGGAAGGAAGAGAGGCTAAGCTGGGGCCGGACAGGGTGCTGAGTCCCGTCAGCACGGCGGCCAAGATGGCAAATCGCCGCGCCCCTTACGGAGACGGATATCGCGAACCAGAGGATGCGGAGACGAGGTAGGCGAGAAATACAGGCTGTCTGAAAGAAGGAGAAGAGGCTAAGCTGGGCCCAAAGAATTTTAGAGGTTCCCCTGTGAAAGCACAGAGACGGGGACCTCCATTTTTTTAGTGGAGCTGCCCGAAGGCGGCTCCTTCGTTCGTGAGAAGGAAAGGGAAAGTTTTTTTTTTATTTGCATCATAGGGCATGGGGACCCTATTCTTTCTGCGGGAAGCAAATACTAATCACCCCTCGCAGTAGCCCGCTCTGCGAGGGGTGCGTACGAGGCTGGCAAAGTCAGGTGCCGCCATTTTAGGCCACCCCTTCCGCTTGGTGACCTGGCAGCCCTTCATCATGTCGGCTCCACCTTAGGCACGCACGGCGTAAAAAAATAGATAGTCAAGTGAGAATGAAGAGTGATGTGAGGAAGCTATGGGTGGGGATGAAGCAGGTTGTTAAAAACCCACCATCCTAAACCGGAGCTCAGGGGGGAGGGAACATTGTCCCCTTTCCCCTCAAGACCAAATACGGGATAGTTGGCTGAGAAGAACGTCGGCTTCTACCCTGAGAAAATAGAGGCCGACCAGAGAAAGTTGTGGGAGAGGTTGTAGGGGAAGTGAGGAAGTAGGGGAGAAATGCAGGCTGTCTGAAAAAAGTAGAAGAGGCTAAGCTGGGGCCGGATGAGGCGCTGACTCCCGTCTGCACGGCGGCCGGGAAGGCAAATCGCCGCGCCCCTTACCGGGAGTTATTGATCAGAACACCAATAGACATATATTTATTGATCAAAACACCAATGGACAAATATTTTTTATCAAAAAACAAATTAGCAAATATTTATTGATCAAACCATCAATAGACAAATATAAAATGAACAAAACACCAATAGACCAATTTTTCTTTTAGCAAAACACCAATAGACAAATACTTTTAGCTCCCCAAAATACACAAATATTTATTGATTTAAAACACCAATAGACAAATATTTATTAATCCAAAGACCAATAGAGAAATATGTTTTGATCAAAACACTAATATAGAAGTATTTATTGATCCAAACACTGATAGACAAATTTTTATTGATGAAAACACCAATATAGAAATATTTAGTGATCAAAACACCAATAGACAAACATCTATTGATCAAAACACCAATAGACAAATATTTATTGATCAGAACACCATGAAACAACCTTTTCAGCAAAACAACAATAGAAAAATATTTTTTTAGCAAAACATCGATAAACAAATATTTAAAAAAAACAAAACAATAGACAAATATTTTTTTAGCAAAACATCGATAAACAAATATTTATTGATCAAAATTTTTTTTTTTTTTTTTAATTAAGGGGCCATCTGGCGACTGCCGACTAAGGCATAAGTTGCCGTAAACAAACAGCCTAACTTAGGCTACTTTAAAAAATTAAACAGAAAACAATAAAAAGAAATAACAATAACAATAACAAAGCAATAACAAAACAATTACAAAAACAACAACAACAATTAAATCGGGTTAAATAAAAGGGAGAAGGCCGGCCTCCCCCAAAAAGTCAATAAGTCCACCAGTCAAAGTACACGCACTCGTCCCGAGAACAAGGGACAGGCGGTAGCGACCCCGCCCATCCCGGTACCGGGACAGGTGTCGTGCGCGAAGATCACCCAGACTGGGACATTCGACAAGAATGTGCCGAACAGTCTAGGGGACGACGCAGTCGTTGCAATAGGGCGCAGGCGAGCGCTCCATCATATAGCGATGCGTCACACGACTGTGTCCGATTCGGAGACGACAGAAAGCAACACGAAGGCGCCGCGGCATTGGGGGATAGGTCCATGGGAACAGTCGCGGCGCAATGGCACGCAACTTTAAGTTCCCTTCGACCGTCTCCCATCTTCTTTGCCAAGCAGTCCGAAGAGCTGCCCGTATTCCTGCCATATAGTCGGTGTGAGGAAGAGCGAAACGCTGGTCCGGTCGCAGAGTCCTCGCGGACTCTTTGGCGCCCTCATCGGCGCGCTCATTCCCCGCAATTCCTACATGTCCAGGAACCCAGCAGAAGATAATCTCGACGTCTGCCCGGCTCGCCAAAACCGTGGCGTCACGGATATCGCGAACCAGGGGATGCGGAGATTCCAATGCCCCGAGAGCACTAAGGGCGCTTTGTGAGTCGCTATAGATCACAATCCGGTCTCCGAACCGGGCACGTCGCGTAATCTCCCGTACCGAGTGGTGTATTGCCACCAGCTCGGCCGTGAAGACAGACGCAGCGCCTGGTAGAGCCCCGCTGACTTCAAACAGAGGGGATACGGCGTGGAAGCCGACCCCCTCTTGGGACTTGGAGCCATCCGTATACACTGGCACGGTACCAGCGTGACACGATGTGTGCTCCAAAAAGGTCGAACGCAATACTCCCGGCGCAGTACAAGCTTTGGGAGCAGAGGCGTGGCGACAAATAGCCAAATGTGGTACCCTCCAGGGTGGCGTCCTGGGCAGAACCAGGGGCGCCACCGGCCCGAGAGCTATATCTACCTCTCGAAGGAGTTTCCTGGCCCTAAACCCAAAGGGCTTAGGGTATGACTGGCGTCTCTCGGCGGCATAGGCACCATCGAGATCAGCTGCGGATGCAGTGAGACCTGTTGGCGACTGAGGGAGGCGCCGGGCTCGCGCATACAGGCGAGTGATGCACTGCACGCGACGCAGAGCGAGTGGCATCTCCCCAGCATCGACCAACAGGCTCTCAATGGGGGAAGTGCGGAAGGCACCGGTCGCAAGGCGAAGGCCGGTGTGGTGGATTGAATCCACCTTCCGCAATAAACGCTCGGCTGCGGATGCATAAAACTCGCATCCGTAGTCGAGCTTCGAGCGAACAAAGGATCGATAAAAAAGTAAGGCGGTAGCCCTATCAGCGCCCCAAGCGCTGAACGTCACGGAACGGAGAATGTCCATGGCGCGGGTACAAGAGACCCTAAGGCTGCGAATATGAGCCTCCCAGGTGAGGCGTCGGTCTAATACAAGACCAAGGAAACGGTGCGACTCAACCACATCCAGGCGTTCCCCATTAAGAAACAAATCTGGGTCAGGGTGAATCCGTGGATGGCGGCAGAAGTGCACCACCTTAGTCTTGGCCAAAGAAAAGCGAAACCTGTGCGCTTCGGCATAGCGAGAGACGCGGTTCAATGCCTGTTGGAGTCGACGCTCCAGAGTTGGCATCTGGGCCGCGCCAAAAGAGATCGAAAGGTCGTCCACGTAGAGCGTAGCGAGAACATCTTCCGGCAGCACCGAGGTGATGCCGTTGATGCTCAGGGCAAAGAGTGTGACACTAAGGACACTTCCCTGCGGGACACCCTCTTCCTGCTCCTTTGGGCCGGAGAGGGCTCCCCCCACCCGTACGCGGAATCGACGATCTCGCAAAAATTCAGATATAAACATTGGGAGGCGTCCCCTCGCCCCCATCGTGTGGAGAGTCTCCATGATACCGTATCGCCATGCGGTATCATAGGCCTTCTCCAGATCAAAAAACACCGTGGCGTAGTGCTGTCTACGAAGGAAAGCCTCGCAGACGGCATTTTCCAGTCGGAGCAGAGCATCCGACGTGGAGTGAAACTTACGGAAGCCGCACTGTGCAGAAGACAGATGGCCTCCGCTGTCCAGGAAATAGGCTAATCTAACATTTACCAATTTCTCCATCAACTTGCACACGCAAGAGGTTAGAGAGATTGGGCGGAAACTGGTCGGAGTAGAGTGATCTCTCCCCGGCTTGCGAAAGGCGAGCACAGTAGCGATTCGCCAGGAGTCTGGGAGAAGACCTTCCACCCAGATCCTGTTGAACAAATCTAACAGAAAGGCCATGCCTCGCTCACCCAGGTGTCGAAGCATGGCGTACGGGACATCGTCCGGACCATGGGCGGTGTCCGCGCACGAAGCGAGAGCGGAACGCAACTCACTCACAGTAAACTTGTCGTTGAAGGGTTCTCCGCCTCTGGAGGTAAAGTCCAGCCGGCGGCCTTCCGCGACATCACGACGTGCATTGAATGCTGGTGAAGCAGCATCACGGCTAGAGAATGCAGAGAAAGCGGTCGCTAAGGATTCCGCCACGGACGCGGGGTCCGAGATTGCGGTCCCATTCTCTTGGAGAACGGGAGGGGGGTCCTGCGAGAACTTGCCCCGAATCCTTTTGACTCGCTTCCACACCTCAGCTAAAGGGGTCTTCCCGTTAAGTGAAGACACGTATGCCCGCCAAGAAGAGCGGCGGGCGTGCTTCGAAATATACCGGAACCTAGCCCTAGCCCGACGAAATTCAGCGACAGTGAAATGGTTCGGGCGGCGCTTATAGCGCATGTAGGCATAACGCTTCTGTTTGAGGGCCGTCTCACACTCGGCCGACAAGCATGGGAGTGGTCGGCGTGCAAAACAGCCAGACGTCCTAGGAATAGTAGTCAGGCCCACGGCGATAAGATTGCCGGAGAAGAACTCAACGGCCTCATCTACCGACCTAAACTCCTCGACTGAGATAGAGAATTCAGTCATTTCCTGAAATGCAGGCCACCGCGCCCGTGCCAAGCACCACCGAGGTGGTCTCTCAGGCGGCAGTTGCCCTGAAAATGATATTTGAATGGGAAAGTGATCACTACCATGGAGGTCATCAACCACCCCCTAATCAAAATCAAGCTGTGCATCCGAAGAGCACAAAGATAGGTCAAGGCAAGAAAATGAAGCGGTTCTCGGACAGTGATGCGTAAACTCATCCACGTTTAGGACACCCATCTCAAGCTCTTCGATCAGATCGGCAAGGACTTGTCCCCTGGGATTTATGGTGTAATCTCCCCAGAGAGGATGCCTGCCGTTCAGATCTCCAATCAAGAGATAGGGCCTCGGCAACCGTGCCACGACGCGGCGGAAGTCCCCCGCGTCCAAGTCAGCTGACGGTGGAATGTACGCAGAAATGATAGTATACCTCCTATCCAGGTGCAGCTGCACAGCCACTGCCTGTAAGGAGGAATCTAAAGAGAAAGGAAGAACGGAGACATCATGCCGGGTGTAAACCGCGCATCCCCCAGCCCGGCCGTCCCGCGGTAGTGGGGTTGCAAGACCCCGGGAGGGCAGGCAGTGGGCACGCGCCTAGCATGGTCTCCTGCAAAAAAAATAGCTAACGGGGAACGGGACGAGGCGAGCCTCCGCAGCTCCTCCCAGTTGGCCCGGAGTCCACGGCAATTCCATTGAAGGAATATGCCCTCCAGGCCTAGCTCGGAGGAGACGCGGGGGCCCTCCTCGAATTGAAGACCCTCACGGGAATGGCCGTACGCTTCCCGGGGGCAGAACCCCGGGCGCTGTTGGCCGGACAAAGCGCTGGAGGCGCTGTCGCCTTCGAGGACTTATTGGGGGAGGTTGACCTCGCCATGCGAGTCTTTTCCTCCCTCCGCCTCGAAACCTTAGGCGGGCGCTGCGACTTCGGAGGCGGGGGGCCCTCTTTTCGAGGAACCACCGTCTCCGAGCCACTCGCTCCACCTCGTGGCGTGGGCAAAGGAGCCGAAGCTCCTTTGTTGCTGTCCTCCTTTCGGGGGACAGCTTTAGGAACCCCCGAAGATGGCCTAGCGACCATCTTCAGGGGTGTTGCCTCCTGTGAGTCTAACGACTCTGTGGAGGCGCGTGGCCGTTTCGCCTTACGGGAAACGGTCACGCTGGGGGAAGAGGGGGGAGCCCTGGTTTTAGCCGGCGCTGGGTGTGAACCCTTTTTGCCGCCAGCTCTACCAGGGGAGCGCTCGGGTGTAGTAGAGCCCCCAGAAGGGCTCCGAATGGGCGCCGAAACAACCGTGCTCGTTGGCCTGGATGGCCAAGGAGCAGAGGGTGCCTTTCGATCTACTGAGGCATATGACGTCCCAGGCAGAGCTGGGCGCGCCAGGACCAAGTCCTTAGCCTCGCGGAATGAGAGTCTATCCTGGGCCTGAACGGCCAGGATTTCTTTCTCCAGGAGATATGCACCACATTGCTTCGAAGAAGCAGGGTGCGGCTCTCCGCAATTGACACACTTGGCCACACACGATTTGGACTTATCGTGTGCGACCTTGGAGCAATTTACACAGACTTCGGGTGACCCCGACTTTGCACGTCTACATGAGCGATTCGTATGGCCGAAGCGGTGACAGTAATAGCACCGCCGCGGCAGTGGCACGAATGCCTTTACGCGGTAGCGGTACCAACCGGCACGCACTGACTCAGGGAGCTTGTCACAGTCGAACGTGACGAAGAGTGTAGGGGTGGGTCTCGAAGCGCATTTCTGTTTTCTCATGACACGTTCGACCTTGACCGCCCCATGGTCGGCCAGCTCTAGGGTGATGTCCTTAATGGAGTAGTCAACGAGTTCCCTCGCATAAACTACTCCTTTCACAAAGTTCATGGTAGAGTGCGGCGTCACACTCACCGGGGTGCCATGAAGTGTCCGAAGAGCACTTATCTTGGCCGCCTCGGCGGGATTCGCCGCATTCGCCAGAAGGCTGCCGTCCGAGAAACGGGTCACCTTCGGCTCTCTACCAATTGCACTAGCTAATCCTCTCCTCTGATGGATCATGTTGCCCTTAGACAACATGGTGCCATCAGTGGAGCGAATAACGAGGAAGCGTTTGAAGCCAGCGGGCTCGAAAACGCCAGGTAACCTCTGAATGAGGGGCCCCGATGTCATCGAGGCTCCGCCCTGTGCATTCTTCGTCTTAGTCTTGGTCAGGAGCTCCGCACACGAGGGGGTAGAGGGGCCGGATTTGCCGATCTTGGCTTGGTCGCCTACCAAAGTGGCAGCAGACCCATCCGTCCCCGCAGCCCCCGCGAATTGAGAGGAGCCCCGATTCTTTTTCGTCTTTCTTGTCTTTTTCTTCTTTTTAGGAGAGGAGGGCGGGGAATGAACCCGCTTCTCACCCCCGCCGGTAGAAGCCCCCAGGCCAGATGGACCGGCCTCAGCCAGGTCCTTTTCTGAAATGGAGAAGGTCCCGGTGGGCGCAGGGGATTCATCCGGAGGAGATCCCTCCCCTCCTTGTCCTGCCTGAGAATCCACGGCCGTTTGATGAGGACCTTGCATAGGGGCGGATTCGGGTTCGGTGCTTGGCGCCAAGCCCGGATTCCCCCCCATGGAAGGCCCTACCGTCTGAGGCTGGTTTTCCTCAAGGACCATGTCTATCACAGGAGGGGCCTCCAGTTGGCCATCCCCTCCCAGGACATCGCAGGTCCCCTTGGCAGCGTCATAAGTCTTTAGTGGGGAGGCACAGGCCTTGACCCCGGCAAGGTTTAATATTTTTGCCAGCAGGTCTTTTGAGGGAAGCGACCGAAGGGGCCTGGCTTCCCTCTCCCCCCTAAGGGGGTTTGCCCTACCGAGCCGCTTGTACGAGGGGCGGTCGGCAATGGGCTGCCTGCTGGCTTTCTTTGCAGTCCTCTTAGAAAGCATAGGAGGGACTGCCGCTGGAGATAGGGAGGTGCCCGAAAGCACCTCCAGAGAAGGGGGTGAGGGGGAGTCCCCTACACCCGTAGGCGTAGGAGAGGAGTAAGCCTCCTCTCCGGTTAAAGAGGTATGGAGGGTCCCCTGCGCAAGCACAGGGGGGGGGACCTCCATCTTTTCTGTGGAGCTGCACGAGGGCGGCTCCGTTGTTGATATAGGGGGAATTAAGGGGAGATGGTTTTTTGTTTCATCATTGGGCATGGTGACCCTCTTTGTTTTACGGGACGCAATCGCTCACCACCTCTTGCAGTAGCCCGCACTGCAAGAGGTGCTTACAGGCCCGGCAGAGCCAGGCGCCGCCATTTGGGACCACCCCTCCCGCCTGGTGGCCTGGCAGTCCTTCGGCATGGCGGCTCCACCTTGAACACGGCGTAAAACGGATAGATTTTGAAGACGAGAGGAAAAGGGATGTGAGGAAGGTATGGGTGGGGATGAAGCAGGTTGTTAAAAGCCAACCACCCCAGACCGGAGCTCAGGGGTTAGGGGACATTGTCCCCTCCCCCCTCAGCCCCGATCCGGGACGATTGGCTGAGAAGAAGGTCAGCTTCTACCCTGTGAAATTAGAGGCTGACCAGAGAAAGTTGTGGGAGAGGTTGTATGAAAAGCGACGAGGTAGGATAGGAATACAGGCTATCTGAAGGAAGGAAGAGAGGCTAAGCTGGGGCCGGAAGGGGCGCTGGATCCCGTCAGCACGGCGGCCAGGATGGCAAATCGCCGCGCCCCTTACGGGGTATTGATCAAAACACAAATGGAGAAATATGTTTTTATCAAAACACCAATTAAGAAAAAATTATTAATAAAAACACCAATAGACAAATATTTATTGATATAAACACCAAAAGACAAATACATATTGATCAAAACACCAATAGACAAATATTCTTTAGCAAAATACCAATAGAAAAATATTTATTGATCAAAACACCAGTAGACATATTTATTGATCATAAAATTAATATAAAAATATAAAATTAAAAAAATACCCATAGAGAAATATTATTAATCATACCACCAATAGTTAAATAATTTTTGATCAATCTTCAATAGATAATTTTTTATTGATAAAAATACCAATATACAAATATTGATTGATTAAAACACCAATTGACAAATATTTATTAATCAAAACACCAATAGAGGAATACTTATTGATCAAAACTCCAATAGACACCTATTTACAGTTAAAAACACCAATAGCCAATTATTTATTGATAATAAAACCAATAGACAAATATTTATTGATCTAAACATCAATAGATAAATATTTATTGATCAAAACACCAATAGACAAATATTAATTAATAAAAACACCAATGGAGAAATATCTATTTATCAAAACAGCAATAGACAAATATTTATTGATCAAAACACCAATAGTCAAATATTACTATTGATCAAGCCACAAAAGCGAAATATTTACTGATCTAAAGACCAATAGGGAAATATTTATTGATGAAAACACAATAGAAAAATATTTATTGATAAAAACATCAATTTACAAATATTTATTTATAAAAATACCTAAAGAAAAATATTTATTGATCAAACCACCGAATGTGAAATAATTATTGATCAAAACTCTAATTAACAAATAGCTATTGATCAAAACACCACTAGACAAATATTTATTGATCAAAACACCAATAGACATACATATATTCATTGATCAAAACACCAATAGACAAATATTTTCCTATCAAAACAACAATAGACAAATATTTATTGTTCATAACACCAATAGATTGTGTTTTACAACTCGATAAACAAGTTCGTACATGGAGCATAAGTGCTCACAAGTACGAAATGACCACCCTTGGGGAGAAGTGGAAATTTAGGGGCGCTATGCGAGTTTGTTTCGAGAATGACTCGAATTGCGAACCCCAAATTATAAATTCTAATTTTTATATAGCAATAGAAACTTCTAAAAGAAAATAACAATGAACCTCCATCCATCATTAACTTTCTCGAAATTCCCTCTTTTTGTCTGTCCCGTTAGGAAAAAGGTGGGTTGGGGCTTCTCTGACGTGCGATGAGTGTAGTGGACAGTCAACAAAGTGGAATTACAAAAAGTTGAAACTTCATCCGGGAATATATAGGAGTTGCAATAGTTTTTTAAAACTCGTTTCCCAGATTAGATTTTTTTCCGCCGCTTATCAAATCTGGTTTGGGTCGTTGGAAATTCTATAGAATTATTCAGGAGTCTCGGTCGCAGGTCGGACATGTTCGACTTTGCCTAAGTGTTTGCAGTGGCTAAATAATTAGAAACCTCACTTTAGAATATTAAAAGTACGCCGAGTGATGCAACTAGAATCAACCGCAACAGTATGCTTTGGTTATCTATTCATAAAATGAAAATAGTCTCTTTCCCTCTGGCTATATCTGTCTAAACTAGTCCATTAATTATCAAATGAACTTGGGGGTTCTCTACACCAGACAAAGTAGATAAAAAAAATAACGGTTGCAACTATCCTACAAAGTAGCTTTCCATTCTCTTATTATAATCAAACAATACCAAAGGAAAGTACTTCTTCACCCACGAATAGAGAATTTTATGTACTGGATAATCCTGGACGGATTCATATATTAAGTACTTCACAAATCGTAGATCTCAAAATTTAATGTCATGACCCCAAATTGACCAATCCCTTTATCTTACCGTCCCATTTAATTTGTTATTTCATTATTATTGTGAATGGGCTTTTATAAAGTCAAATTCTCTGAACATTGCTATAACTGTACCAAGTCCGGTTTAGAAAGGACGGGGCAAGCCGAGAGCTGTAGATTCCTTATCTATCAAAACAAACCCGATTGTAACAGAAATAAGTCAAAATACATTTCAAGAGATTAGCTGCAGCTATAAATAATGAATGATTGATGGTTGCACTCAACCAAAACTAATTAATAATAATAATTTATCTGACGCTGATACAAAAGTATAATGAAAATTTAGATTAACCTAACGTATAAAATTAAATACTACTACTAAGAATAATTATAATAATATTATTATTCTTTTGTATAGCGATCCCTTCCTTCATTGATGCCTTCACAGAAGGCGTCAAGGAAGGAGGAGGAACCAATACCAGGAGGCCTATCATTCCACATCCTATCTAGAAGCAACAATCGAGAAAAACCCAGATCACTCCTGCAGCAGAGACGACTACGAGAAAAAAACAATACAACGGGGGGGGGGGAGACCCACAATGGAGGAATCTCAGGACCCGGGAAAAAGGTTAGTCGGAGGTAGACGGGGAAGAGGGCGAGGGGGGTGGGGCTGTTGCATCTAAGAGATTGTATGTAAGAAGGAGGACCTTGGAGGCAATGCGGGACCGGATGGATAGCCAGTGGAACTGCCCGAGCAATGGGGCGTTGCGCCAGAGAAACGTTCCCGGAGGAGAAGAACAAGATAGATAGATAGACAGGCATATATTTATATTTCATACAATGAATTACATAGTATATAAATTGATCATACAATTTTGGATTTAAACACAAAAAAACTGGTATACTTATAATAGTTTTACAGCTTTTAGAGTTTAGAAACAACTTTATCACCAGAGTTAGCGAAGGCTTCCTGCTTTGCTTGAACGTTTTTTATATATACAATTACATTTTGGTTATTTCATAACATTACAATAAATATACAAAAAAAATAATCAGTAAACTCAATGTACATACAAATTAAACTCAATTTACATTACAGTGTTTTGGATTAGGGAAATCACAAGAATACAGCAAAAACAAAAAACATAAAAACCCAGAACAAAAATAGAGTAATAATTTCTAGAGAATTCACATTTATCGGAGGGTATCCTCCCTCGCTTGAACGAAATGGATTCTGGCATAAATCGAATCCTTATCAGTTTTAAATAGGTCTTTAATGTTATAGTATTTCTCTAGCCAATTTTTCGCGTCTTCCAGTGTCCTGAAGTGATCTCGTAGGTAGCTCTTGAGGGGTATTTTGCAAGGGCTCAGGGAATTTTAAATTTTAAATGCAAAGCTTTAATATGATTTTATTTATGAAGTGGCGAAATGTTAGGAAATTTCCCTGAGAAATTAGGTAATGGATACTTTGCTTTGTCGAATAGTTGAAGATACGTTTCAGAGCATTATGAAACTGAGTAGACAAGGCTCTGAAACTCCTAGAACAACTTCTAAGGACCCATAGAACGAAGGACAGGAGGTTCTAAAAAGGTGAATCAATACGTTTTGATTGACTTTCCCAAATTAGCGCATAAAGCAGTAGAATTGAGAGAGGAAGACTCTCCTATTCCTTAGGATAGCTGCATTGTTTCCGAGGTAGAACGAGAGATTTACCCCAAGATACTTAACTTGGTCTACCATCTTTATCCTGGAGTTATTAACAGCAAGGTTAACGAGGTTTATAGATTACCTAAGATTATAGGAGAACACCATACATGAAGACTTATCTTCGTTAATGTTCATGGCATTCTCCTCTAGCGACAGCACAGCTATATTTATTAGAGCTCGAAGAGCCTGAGAAGAAGGAGCAAGCAGGACAATATCATCGGCATAGGCAATGATGTTGCAATGGTAGAGCCCCATGCAACAGCTAAGACGAGAGGATCTGACTGTTTCTAGAACACTATTGATACACAGATTGAATAGGAGAGGGAGATTATCCTCCCATCCCTGTCTCAATCCATTTTCAACTTTCTAAGGGGAATGTTGATGTTACCGTTGAAGCTACCCAATGAGGTTACCGGATTGTGGGTGCGTGATCGGTAATTATAAGGGCGTATATTGAAGAGTCCTCGTTCCTATTGTGCTCGAGGGGTCACGAGGACTTTAGTCAGTGGGCCTAATTTTCGCTTCTGTCGAATTGGTTCTGACTCTTTATGATTTCTCACGAGGGTTATGCGTTAGGCTGGGCTTACCGAAGGTGGTTCGGTAATCGAGGAGAGTAAAGGACTTGAAAAGGACGCGTCAATGAAAATATAACTCTATCCTTAAATTGGCCTACTAAAATGGTCAAGCAGAAACGTCTTGAGTTCTTTGCAGTCATTGTGTATCGAGTATCGAGTCTAAAGGTGGCAGGACTTAGGCGAGTAAACGGGATTCCATGACTCTACTAAGGGAATGAATTGAGTTAATGAACAAAGAATAAAGGTTCTAATCTCTTGACCCATGAGAGTCTGCCTCTCTCTCTCTCTCTCTCTCTCTCTCTCTCTCTCTATATATATATATATATATATATATATATATATATATATATATATATATATATATATATATATATATATATATGTTTCGTTTCCAAGGGGCGTGGCCTTGACTTGTTCGTGGGGAGAACCCAGTGATCTAGTTTGTTCGTTATTTCCATCCCTTGGGCGTCGTTTCCGACAGCTCTCTGTACCAGTTGTGCCTACATATTTCCCATATATTTAGCTTTGTTATAGGGAATAGCTTGTTGCAGGTCTCTGGGAAATTTATGTGGTTAGGTGGTTAGAGCCTATATTTGTTCAGCTGCTGATAAATGTTCCCAACATGCGTATGTTTGTTTGTGTGCGATCCTCGTATTTGTTCGTGGGTTTCCGCGCGACTCTAACGGCTGCTTGCCTCAGATCTATTTGTACAGTTTAACATATATATATAGTTTAAGTTTCATAATTATCTTTGGTTCTTTATTTATTAGACCTGGCATAACATTTCCTTAATTTACACACATGGCGATTTTTAGGATTTGATAAATCCACCGAGCGTCCATTTGTGGAGTTTCTCGCTGGGCATATTAAATCCTACAATTTGGCTCTAGAGGCCTACTTATTTTATAGAACGAGCCCTACATCCTAATGAAGCCTCGGATGAGGAGATGTATCGAGAAATAGTAAAGGATCCAGTATCCGTAGGCGTTTTATTCACCTTTTCTAGGCCTTAGACCTTACCACCGAATATCCCCCTGTAATTATCTGTTTAAATAAAACCATCGAGAATCATGCGGAAAGCTTCCTGAAATCTCAATACAAATGCTACAGCTTGCCAATAAAACCGCACCTAATGCAATAAATAGTATAGTGTTCATCAGAGTATCCCTCACAATTTTCATCAAATCACCACCTCGATAAATGTTCTAACAATAAGAGCACAATGAACACAGCTGGTAACCATCTAATCCGTATATTTGTCCCTAAAAATACCGACACCTAAAAAAGATCTAGAAAATCTCTTTGACCAACTATCAGAACTCTTCCTAGTCTTTGGGGACCTCAAGGCCTAAATTCATATTGGCAGAACTAAAGGGAGAATCGTGGACGCAGAATACTTAAGAACATTATCGAAAACCTTCAAATGAAAATATTGAACAACAAGAGCCCACATTATTAACATCGACAAAATAGCCTATTCTCTTATAAAGACCTATCCATCCATTCGGTCAGCTACTTTCCCGACAAAGACCCACTGGCATATCTATGAAGACCTATGTGGGAAGAACCACTATCCGATCTTTACTGAAGTCCTCCAACCGCGTTAAACCAAAGGCCACGTTGGAATCACCAACGTGTCAGATGGCCAGCTTTCAGCTTAGCTACAGACCAAATCCCAAACCTCCTCAAGCCACTGAGTGATGCAAAGACATCTGCTTAGTCACAGAATCTTTAGGAAGCAGCCAAAGTTCAGGTCCCTCTAACCATCCCTAATAAATTCCTGGCGTTTGACCCAATGGTGGAATGAGCAATGCCGCAAGGCAAAACAGCGTAGGGATAAAGCCCATAGAAATTTCATGTCTACATGCACACCGGAAACTTTTATTGAATATAAACGACTACGCTAGATAATAAAATAAAAGAACGATTTTCTTTTACTAAAATATTTAAAAAAATATGATGAGTATGTAAATGAAATGTTCATGGTACATAAAGGCAGGTATTTAATATATTATATGAAGATTTCATATCATAAAATCGTATATTCAAGAAATTACATGCATAAACTAACCAAATAAAATATTGACAGATGCAAAATAAGAGAAAGATCATTCACAGAACTGCTTAGCAAGCAAATACTCTAAAAAAAAGCAAGATTTAACAACGATTAAACTTAAAACACCTAATATGTGGTGTTAAAACTTTTGTTTTCTACTGCTTCGGCGCAATGACTACCATAGGACCTTATCAAGTCTCTTGTAAAATTTCAGTGTTATTTTGTTCCATTCTTCCTTAATTTTCGTCCATAAATCTGTCATAGTTTAAGGTTGCTGGTAACGAACGTTTGTCTCCAATGATCTACCAAGGCTTCTCAATTGGGTTTAGGTCCGGTCTCGGAGGAAGCAACATCATTACTTCGATATCTTCTTGTTCGAAATAGTACTTTATTTGCTTTGCAGTATGGCATGGTGCGTTGTCCTGCATAAATAGTGCTGGTGGTTCAGATATGTTCGGAGTGAAGGTATAACATGTCGTTGTACGAGGTTTAGGTACACATTCGCAATTACTGCTCAAACTATTCGCACTAGCAGGCCAACACTTTATGACGCTGCCTCCCCCATGCTTGGCAGACTTTTTAACACATTTAGGATTTAATCTGTCACCTGCAGCGCGTCTAACAAAGCGTCTGCCATCATATTACCAGCGACTTTCGTCGCTGAGATGAATTATCTCCCAATCTTCATCCCTCCAAACAACATGAGCTTCAGTATATTCAAGTCTCACTTTCTACTTCTTCTTACTGATGATTGTTTGGTTGCTGGAGGACGAGCTTTTAAACGTGATGCAATGACACGACGGTACACTGTGAAACGGCTCATTTCTTTGCCACTATTGGTTCTAATTTTTCGAGAAATTCCTGCTGCAACCTCGAAGGGATCCTTCATAGAGAAGCGGTTAATTACTCAATCTTCTCGAACAGTTGTCATGCGGCATCGACCGACTTTTGCGTAGATTTATACGTTTTGTTTTCATTTTATAACTTTAGAACGCGCGAAATCACGCTCTTGGACCTTCTTACCTCTCTTGAAATCGCAGAAAGAGTCCTCCCAGAGTCAGAGTAAGTACAACAACAATGGCGATTGTACAGTTCTTACCTACTGAGCAAAATGTTGCCAGATGATTTTAAAAAAACTTCTATAATGTTCATTAAAAAATCGTTCTCTTATTTTTCACGTGTCAATATTTTATTAATAGCTTATTTAGTATAATTTCTTGAATATACGATTGAATTATATAAAATATTCATAAAATATACTAAATGCATTCCTTTATGTACCATGCAAATTTCATTTACCTACTCATATTAATTAAGGTTAATCGTTCTCTTATTTTGCTCAGTAGTGTATGTACTTTATCTTGATTATAATCATTCAAGGAAGCCCGTCAACAATCCTGGCAAAACTATATATCTACAAACACGATAAGAACGCCCCTACCAAAATAGGGCAACGTATCAACAAAAGGTCAGATCTTACAAACCAAGGTAAACTCCCAATATTTAAAACAAACACCTGCTTTGTTAACAATACAGAGACAGTTTTAACATTATTGAAAATTAAATTTTATCAAAGGGCCCAAGACTTATCAACACAGCGCAATCTCCAATACAATAAACCTTTATCTTTATCAAAACTAGGAGCTTCCCTCTCAGATTATCCAAACACTGCCCCCGGATACAATCAGATATCGTTGCTTATCATCTAGAGACTACATCTAAATGACATCAAGCGTTTCTTGGAAATATACCATAAGATCTGACAAAGTGGCTCCTTTCCTAGAAAATGGCACTAGGTAACGGTCCTGTCTTTCCTGAAGCCTAGAAAAGACCCATCTCTCCCAGCAAATAATAGGCAAAATAGTCCTAACACCATGCCTTGGAAAACTCCTAGAAGGAATGGTAATTGCTAGATTGAAATGAATTCCAGGGGTCAACCACCTCCTGTTTCGTAGACAATGTAGTTCCAGAAAACATCCTTTGCTGAAGGCAGAATTTTAATTACCGTTTTTTTTTCGCTCTAGAAGGTCTACATACAGCCTTGGAGAGAGTGATAGATTGCTGGAATAGTTTGCCACCTGATACAGTAGAGTGTCCAAACTTGAATGTTTGCAAACGCAGATTAGATGATCATATGGGGAGGGAGGGTTAACTTGGGGGTATTCTAGACTCATTCCTGTGGATGCAGTTTTTTATTATTGTATATTATGATTGATTTGGATTTTGACGAGTCTTGATGATGATCCCTTTTGTTTTGGACACATTCCTGTGGATGGTTCTAGTTGTATATTATAGATGCATGATCTGACACAATCTTATTGATTGTTTAAATTGTATATTGTAAATACATGATCTGACACAATCTTATGGATGCATTTTGTGGGTGGGTTTTGACAGATGTGGATGAACTTTGAAAGGCCCTTGTGGCTTTTGTCATCCGTGAAATTATGTTATGTTATGTTATGCTAAAGCAAACTCTGGGGGAAACACACTGAATCAAATGCACTAACTTGGTCTCATGACCTCTGGCACACTTCATCAAAAATCTCCTGACCACTAGGCACTTTAATGTGGAGTTCAATCAATGGTGTTTGTGATAGAACGGTCTGAGGCCGCTTAAATTCAGCCGCTATCACATGGTTAGAAACATTGATACCCACGTGCATCTTCGAGAGCAAGTAGGGCGCATTATCGCCACCTGAGTCAATATTTAACCAAGGAGGTTATTCCCCCGTTTCGCCTCCATTCGTCGATCTCGCCAGATTGAGTTAGGCTTACGGGCAGATATGGTATTTTCCCAGGCGCGACCGGAGCATTCCCCCGAGCCTCTCACTCAATTGTCCCCTACGCCAAGGGGATGGCTCCGGGTACTTATACAAGAGCATTTACCAATAAGAGCAGATCTGATCCAGATTATCTTCGCGAGGCATCACGCCGATCCGGTCTCACCATGTGCACCTCGAGATCCACCATTATTGTCCAGAAGAGGACAATATCCCTTGAGTGCCAAGTTTCGTGCTTTCGAGACGCCAAGTCAATAAGGCCCCCCCCCCCTGTTGTTCAGAAAGAGTACAACGTTAGGACAGCCATTGTTCTTTGAGCCCGTTTACAAGAAACGGTTCTCCCCCCCCCCTGCTGTTCAGAAAGAGAACAACGTTAGAACAGCCATTGTTCTTTGAGCCCGTTTACAAGAAACGGTTCTCACCATCCCCCCCTGTTGTTCAGAAAGAGAACAACGTTAGAACAGCCATTGTTCTTTGAGCCCGTTGACAAGAGACGGTTCTAATTCCCAAGACATCACGTCAGGATAATTTGATTCCCCCTTTTTAACGTTCTTCAAGAGAACGATTGGTTTCAACGATAACCTCCATTGTTCATCTAGAACATTCCCGATTTGCTGTCACAAAGATCGCTCGTATCTCCGAGTCCGACTTCACTCTCACTCTTCGAAGACAGTCCTTCCCCTTCGCTAAGGACAACCCCCGAAGAACCCTTCTGCCGGAACTCGCCAGTGGACCGAAGATTCCTTCGCATCGCCTTCCTCTGCACAACAACTTTGTAATTACGTAAGCTGAGCATTACCTTTAATTATCTAACCTTTTGTCAACCCTACCCTGTGCTTTAAATGGTTTAGCGAACCATCCCATCCCTTTAATTTTTATTTGTTTACCTTTTTAAATCTCTCCTAATCTTAATCCTCGGATTGGTCAGATTTTCCCATGACCCTTTCCATTCTCCGTTTATGTAAACATTTTCTTTTTTGTGTTGTTGATAGTTTAATTAATAAAACTGTATTTTATTAATGATAGCCATATTATTATCCTTGAGCTCAGTTTCACTTCTTAAGCATATTGAAGATTAATAACCTCGGTCAATCAGATTACCACGCACTCGAAATATTTGAATAATTCCCTCAACGAATAGTTATATATGGTATATCGTCGAGAGTCTATTCTACGACAAAGCGTACTACGTCACCTGTGTCCAATACACGGAGGTTGCGCAGGGAAGCATACTAAGCACCCTCTTGTTTATTATAACAATTACTGATTCACCACTGCAGGGCCTAGTTTGCATTAAGTGCTCACTATATGTGGACTACTTCGCAATTTGGCTCTCTAGAACTTTCCCTGAAGTGTTCAACAACACGAGCGAGTACGGCTTAACTATATCAACCGAAAAAACTGATGCCGTAACCTTTACCAGAAAAGACGAAACCCTCCACTTGCCCATGTGTGTACACTAACAACTGATCACCTTTAGGACGAAGGCAAGATGCTTGGGCTCCACCTTTGTTCGAGGAATGACGTAGGGAAAACACGAGATCTGCGGAAACGCTGCACTCCGATTATCACCATCATAAAAAGACTATCCCACCTTCAAATACATGTTACATCTACACCGACCGCGACTTCTGTCTAAACTAGATTATGGCTCTCACATCTACGGAGCAGACTCAACTTCCATTATTAAACAGCTTGACTGGATACATCGTCGGACCCTTCGACTTGTTACTGGAGCATTTAAATCAACATGTCAGCTCGCTCTGAAACAACACAGGTTACGCTCCCTTACTATTCTGCAGAAAATACGTCAGACTAAGGTTCTACAGCCAATGCCTATAGAACAACCTTTAAGCGTATCCGCATTCTACAGTCTACAATAGCACCTCCGAATTTCCGTCCCCGTGCGGATTATCCCTTTACACAAAAAGTAAAAAACACATATAGAAGAATTTCCCCGATTAGGACTGATTATATAATATCGGAGAAATGGCCCTCAACTCCTCCATGGATGATGGAAACCCACAGCATTTGCCACAGAATGCTCGCCGTATTAAGATTAACAATCCCTTTAAATGTACTCTCACAAATATTCAAGAACCACCAACTCATCTATAAAACAGACTAAACTATCTTACCAATGGCTAAAAACGGTCGATGGCGTACCATGCGCGGTTGTTCTCCACTCTGGAATGAGGACAGAAAAGCTATCATCTTGCGCATCATTCTTGGATGTGGAACTGATGGCATTTATGTGGCTTTTCTATCAATTAAATCACCCAGGCACAAACATTCACAATATTTTCAGACTTCTAAAGTACTCTTTTAAGCCAGTGGTGGGCAGTCCGTCAGTACTGATGACGGAAGGTCCGTCAGTCCGTCACTGACGGACTCCCGTTTCGCTGGCGGAAACTTTGAAACACTGACGGAATAAGCGCCGACGGAAGTGATTTTTGGCCGTAACCCGAACCGTCACTAACCTGAAAAGCAAAGACGACTTTCGGCAAATAATGTTTCCGTCAGTCGTCAGCGAAACGAAAGTCCGTCACTGACGGACTGACGGACTGCCCACCACTGTTTTTAACCTTACAGTATATAAAAAACACAAATCACCTATTAGCTATAAATATTCTCAACTAACTCAGTATCCTTCCATTCAAAATAAATCGTTACTGGTGCCCAAGCCACGTGGGTATCAAGAGGAATGAGGAATGAGCGTAAAAAAAATTACACCATCACTGAAAGGTAACAAAACTCTTTTCTCATCTTTAATTATATAAGAAAAATCATACCCAAACAATCATGCCTAGTTAAACGCAAATGAGGGTGAAAAAAAAGCATTAGCTTTGGGTGGGAAAATCGAGCCAGAAAGGTGTTGGATTCTGTATTCTGTACATGATCAGAATCTATTTATCACTGAAATAGATAACACATTTTCTTCGAGTTGTTTAGGTGCTCTCGTCTGCCGGCGGGTTTTTTAATATTTTTTTATTAGATTAACTTCATTGTCTATACCTATTGTCGAGTCACCTGAAGAGTATTATTTATAACCGGAAGAACACATGAAAAGAATTTTAATGACAAAACAAAGCGTACTTACTAACCCTTGAGAATAATCTAAATCTCGAAAGTTCACATTTTAACGCTAAAGAGTCTGATCTAAATAATTTGGAAATACCCAATGAGCATTCTGAAAAATGATTATATTATCTCTGAAAACAGGCTTCCATGAACTTGCCCAAAAAATCTGGGCCTTTTTTATGCCACTTTAGTCATTCTCCGTCTCTCATTCAGGATATATTATAAGGTAAATGTCGCGAGTACGGGCGGATGCGATTCTAGCTAATTTGAGGGTAGGCTCGTTGTTGGGGACGGCTGTCGGGAGGATGGGCCTGCGATGATCCTGAGATTTCAATCATTTGGGGGGTGTGGGGAGCACAGCCACCCAGTATATATTCGGAAATTGCCATAAACTTTGTCCACATAGCTCAGAAAAATAGCCCAAAATAAGCTTGGACTCGGATCCGGCCATACTCTAAACAATTACCTATTATAAAATAAGTGAATTATAACACTTTAAATAGTTCATTTTTATAAACAAATCGAGTTAAATGTTGATTTAATTCAGGGAAAGGAGTGTCTAATTTCCTAAGATTGTTGTTTTAGTAACTCTAAATACTTCGGAGTTTCTTCGAAGAAAATTGATTTCTAAGACTAACTATTCTTAATATGAAGGTTGATGTCGCTAATATGTATAATACTAATTAAACAGAGGTGGGCACCTCAAATCCGCAACCTGATTTTTTACCTTTTCCTGCCATAGTATGTTTCGTTTTCTTCTGAATATCATTAGAAGATTTTTAATATTGTTGTAAGTTTGTGATGATATTTTCGTATTCACTAAGTTAACAAAGCCATTTCTCTAAAGTTGCGGATTTGCGGAGTTGATCCTTTTAATTAATACATTCAGATCTCGGAGCAAAATATATTTATACAATTTGTATGTAATTCAAAGTTATACATATACAAGTATTTATACTTGTATACATAAATACTTGTATACGTAAATAATTTTAACTCAAACACACATTTTTCCTCTAATTTACGATTTCATACTTTACGATGTCATGCTGAAAGTTCATGGCGCTTCGAAAAAAAAATCAAATAAATTTAATCAAGTATATAGTTAACATTTTGATCTGCTAATTTTCCCCATATTAATAATTACCCCCCCCCTTTAAGAGAGATTAGGGTACAATTTTTTTTTAGCTTACAACACAAAGTTACACACCTCACCTCGCTCTGTGTTCAATATTGACTCTTGTCGAACTGTATACTAACTATTCCTTATTGGTCTACTGGGCGACAAAGAGGGACTAGGCTAGCCTAGCTAGGCTATTAACCAGGACTAGGCTATCATAAATAGGCTATTAACCAAAATCAGGTTAGCCTAGTTCGGCTATTAACTAGGATAGACTGATTAGGCTATTAACCCGGATTAGGTTAGCTTTGTTAGGCTAGGCTAGTTAGGCTATTAACGACTACTAGGCTAGCCTAGTTAGGCTATTAATCGGGACTAGGCTATCCTTTCACAGGAAATAAATTTGAATTCATTTTGAGATGAACAAACAGGTATAACGTGTTAAACAAAGTAGTAATACCCTTGTCGCTCATTAATAGGGAGAGGTACGTGAACTCAAATTCCTTTGCATATCAACTCATATTTATTCAAGGATTTTTTTTTTTGGGGGGGGGAGGTCGAAACAATAACATTTGTAAAAGTTGTAATATACGAGTAGTTTTTATTTTTCTAAATCAGCACGAACTTTCCAATTGATCCAATATAAATAAATAAAAAAAAGAAATACAAACCTAAGATTAAACTCTGATATAAAAGAGAAAGAACGATATGCCGTTATATACAGGGTGTCCTCAAATTCAACATGTATCGAAAAATATAGAGGGAACAATGGGCGGCCTAACTGAAGGGAAATACAGTTTCGATATCAGCGAATTTAAACGACATTTGTTGTGGTTACTTTTTGGATGGGGACAAGATTTGTGTCGGGTCGTCGTTGGGGCAGCTGTCTTATGTTTGCGAAAACCGCAGCTCGGATTCTACATTAATTGTAGTCAGTGATGGGCATCGATACATAAAATATGATAAAGATAAACCCATACATGAAATTAGCCTAAAACGATAGCGATACATCGATACTATGACAGTTTTTAAGCGATACCGAAACATGTATTGGTTACATTTATGTAAGATTTTATGAGTGAAGAAGCAGGCTCATTTTCGCTCTAGGTTAATTTCGAGTTTAATTAGAATCGGAATACCACAAATATATGGGGATTATAATTAACAGGCATTTATCAATTTTCTGTATCTAAAAGACGCTCGATCTGTTCCTACGACCACAACATTGTTCCCTCATAACTAACGGTCATTCACGTGTGTGCGTAGACTGCCGGGCGCGCGCGGTGAAACGTTTAATCATTGTAAGTATATTATTTATTATATGCTATTATATAATAAGGAGAGTGTGCAATTCTACTGAATCTATCTTCACCCCACAAATAATAATAACCAGCAAGTAAAGATATTTTTGTTCCACAATATAAGAATTTCAAACAATCTTAATCTGTATTTATTTGCGACGGGACTTTTTATCCCGGCCAACGTTGGCTAACTATGCTACTAGTAAATGATATATTTTAGATAAATTTAAGATGTTGACATATTAAAAAAATTCCTCTTCGAAATAGTAAGTCACATAATATTTTATCTGGGGATACGGGGGTTGATGAAAGAAGAGGTGTGTTGTATTTAATAAAAAGAATCATAACTGCAGGAAACTGACGCAAAGATATTAATGACGTTGCAGCATTCCAAAAATACTCAGTACCGCCATTTCTGTAGCATTTTCACTTTTGAATTTTGGATTGCTGTTAGCGTTCATTTCATCCTCCGCAGCAACATCTCTCAAAGGGGACTCATTATTGTCCGAACAAGTTTTAATACAGTTGACGGACATCTCCTGCACTCTTTTGTTAAGCACAGTTGTGTTGAGTTCATTCTTTATTGTCATCCATTTTAATTTGAATTTTAGTTTAGATACTGATGCCAGAATTGTTCATTTTGTTTCATGGGATATTTCTATGTTGAGAATTGAAAAGAATAGGGAGGAAAACTCCTCCATCACTGCGTTTAACCGTGTCTGACTGTACTGTACAGGTGCATTGTTTAAGCGTAGCAGTTTTTTCTCAACAGTCAAAAGAGTAGATAGAACTCCGTAGTAGTATTCCTTATCAGACTGTAGTCTGTCTAAAGCAGCGATACCGAACCTTTAATAGTTGCCGGGTCACTTTTAGTACATCTAAATAAATTTATAACAGCCAATGCTTTAATTCGAGGTTCATATTTGTTGCCTTCATCTTAACGTAAGCAACGCTCGTATCCATACCAAGGCGATTTCTGGTGGTTGATTTTATATGATGCATGGATGAAAACAACGCCTCACATAAATAAGTAGAGGCATACATTTTCACTATTGCTAAGGCCAGTTTTTTCATTGATGCAAGGCACTCCATTGTGCAAGAATGAGGTTCTCAGTCATGCTTTCTAAGGAATCGTGTTCACTTAATTCATCGTCCGATTGTTTTACTTCATTTTGTTGCAATTTTGAATTAAGGTCAATAAATTTTCTCTTCCGCGCTGCACTTTCTTGGAAATCTATTAATTCCATTTTCAAACTACTAGGATCGGTCCAATCAAATTTATTTAGTTGGAGATCTTGTAACTGAATTAGGATTTGGATGAACTGTAAGGTATAATCCAGTTCTCAAAATTGAGAAAACCTCTATGAAAGTAAAGTTTGGGCATTCTTTATTATGAGCGAATATTTTATAAGTATAGTTTCTATTCCTCCTGGGTTCTCAATTGCAAAATTGGAAGTTAAGTGCTTTTCTAATGATGGAAAATATTTTAGCTTGTTCACTTCCAGATCTTTGTAAAATATTTCTAGTTTTCTCCCAAAAGCTTTAATATGCCCCCAAAGTGATGGAACAACACATCCACACCTTGAAATTTTTTCATTTAAGTTATTATAATGAAGTGTGAAATCAGCAAAAGCAAATGTAAGGCATTCAACCACTTAATATCAGCCAGCTCTGGAAATTCATGTCTTTTTTCGGTTAAGAAAAGTCTTATTTTGTTAATAACTCCACAAATCGGTTCAGCACCTGACCACAGATTAACCATCTTACAATGTTGAATAAAAGTAACCAGAAAAACTGACTATCAACTTCATTGAATAGATTTATATATTGGCGTTTGTTAAGTGCATGTGCAGATATATAATTCACAATTTATGTTATAACCGTTATTACATTTTCTAATGATTTTAGTGTTTTTATGCGCAAAGAGATTATTGATTCAAAATTCAGTGAAGTGCAATTAAATTGTGCGTTATTTCCTGTTCCAGGAATTGGACAAATCCACTATTTTTCAAACCATGCTTGTCACAGATACAAATTTTCTGAATTTAATGCCCATTTCGCTAAATTCCTATCTCAATTCATCCATGATATCTTGAGTTTAATTTTTTTCTGAAAGTGTCATTAATTTAATCAGTTTGTAAAAGAACAACCTCTGACCTCCTCACATTATTTGGAGACCACGTGCGATTGTATCCCACCATGGAAAACGTTACTTCTTGTAACGTTTTGACTTGAAATCGAGGAGTCCCGCACGCACTTCAAAGTTGTCCTCATCGTCTCGAGTTGAAGTCTCGTGAGCGTTCATTACACAGCAAGACTTTCTCCGCCGTGATTGTATTCCAGTCAATTGATAGCTTCTATGAACGGCAATCCTTTGAAGTTGCGCGACAGTCTCCCTTCGTTAAATCGATACGTGACCTTTGAGGAAAAGAAGCTTCCTCTTCCAGTGGAATTACGAGTAATCCCACATTTTCCCGTCGAACGTCATCCTTGAAGATTGGCTATCTTCATCGTTATTCCTCGGAAGGTTAGTTCAGAACGCGCCCCACTTGCCTCATCCGGATCGTGCCCCACTCTCATCATCCAAATCATGCCCCACTTGCCTCATCAGAATCGTGCTCCACTTGCCTCATCACAAGCAGGACCTTCCTTGAATTCACTGACCCGTAAGATTGAAACACCCTCATTTATTAGTATTGTCTAGTTCCCCCTTTCGATCTGAGCATAGTAACGCTAATTAATTAATTATTTGAGAATCCATCTTTATCATAATTATCAAGAGACTATTTCATTTTAAATAATTCCCTTTTGCCTATTTTTATTCTTATTTTGATATTTGTAAATATAATAATATTTTTGTTGTTTCACCTTTAACTAACCTTGAACGATACTCTCAGCCTATTTAAATAAATCTCACCAACCATTTTTGTACTCCGCCTGATTTGTTAAGGATTTGAAACCCAACGCCTTGAGTTTAACTTCCTGGTCGATCGTTAATCCCTGCGAACACTCCTTAAACGGTTCGCGTTCCACATAATATAGGAGTAGTGTATGGTCTAGAGGTATATTACATAGTAAATCAGTTATAGTTGATTTAAATCCCATTTGAGTTTTAGTAGTTCTCTCCCATTATTGAAGTTTCTTTATTTTTCTCTTTTGGCTGAAGTACGTTCAAGTTAGTTTCATAGCAGTGGAACATTAACCCGTCATAACCGTGTAGGAAGAATTTTAGTGTTCATTTCAGTGGGATATTTTTGAATATTTATCAGGAGGAAACATAGGCTTCACGTATATTTGCGAGAAATTTCGTTACATCAATAGCCCGTTCGCGTGTTACGTTCCCCAAGTAAGCCAACAAGATGTCTTCTTCGTTCGACTGTTCCAAGAGTCAAGGAGAATAGTTGGGCCTGTCTGGCCGAGAATTATTAACTTATATCCAGGAAGAAGAGAGAAATGAAAAAGAAGAGAAAAGAGCGAAGGAACAAGAACTAAGAGAAGAGAGAAAAGAACAACGAGAGATATAAGTTGGTGAGAGAATAAGGCAGCATGAACTTGAATTAAGCCGTAATCAATTGGAGTCAATGTCAGTTAACTCTCGGACCGATACTCCACAGTCCCCATTCATTTCCCTTCCCTCAGAGTCCACTGTTGACTATAACTTTATTTATTTATCAATATTATTCTTCATTATAGAGATTTCTTTATTCGAATCTATTTATTACTTCTAGACTGAAGTTGCCTCTTGAAACATTTGACTTCCATGTATCTGACTCTTATATATTCTTGTAGGCTGAGATTCATTCTTCTTTAAGTTGGCTGGGTTAGTAGTTGATCTTGGTAATTCTTTCTTGATATATCTTCATAATAACTTGTTTTTATCTTGATGTGATGATTCCTTCCAAATTCTTGATCAGGTGAAGATTTCTTCTTAATTCTTGATGCGTTGATGATTTCTTCTTGATTCTTGATGACGTGAAGATTTCTTCTTGTTGAGTTGGGACGAGTTAGCCCTTGAAGTCGTTTTCTTACTGTTTTCCTTGACATCGGTTTTCTCTTGAGTCGATTTCTTGAGTTGTCCATAAGGCGTTTTCCGTTTTCTTCTGGGATCTTCTCCGTAAAAATTGTGGACTGTGGGATCGATCTCAGGTCTTTTGAATCCAGAGGCCAGCACTCTGCCGTCACGCTACGGCCAAGTCCGTTTTGTTTTGGTAATTTAATGGGCTATTTATATTCTCGCTTTGGAAGGAATTTTTCTCTCTTGATACATCTTCGCACCCCTACAAATATGACCCCAGACTTCTATCGTGCCCGTTTCCGTCACGAAAAGATCCGCTCAGTCAGACCTTTCGCCATTTCGGGTACACCCTCCAGAAACACCTCAAATTTTGGCTAGATGCGTGTAAAGTCCCTTCTGGACTTCATCTTAATAGATCAATTTTTAGCTTCCCTGAACCACAAATTACATGCCTTCGTTAAGGATAAGCGCTGCTCTACGTTTAAGGAAGGCCTAGAAGAAGCTGATGTTTATGCAAGTAGCCATAACTTGTACCCAAAGGTTAATAAGAATCCGGCCCCCTCCAAGAAATACCCCTAAATTTGTGAAGGTTTAAGGCCCCTCGAGACCCAGGAACCTCCCTCCTTCGGAACCAAGATATATCAAGCCCATAATTACCACTACCCCCGCGTCGTTATTCCCCAGAAGGCAGATAATCTGTTTTACGTGCGTAATAGAAGGCCAGGCACGCACGGACTTTCCTCAAAATTTCCAATTCAGAAACGTGTCCTCCCATCAAGTACACCAAGTAAGTGCCGCTCTTTCTCCTCCCCCGTCTCTCCAGGATACCCCTACGTCTCTCTCGTCGACCAACAACCCCAGTCACCAAGTAAATTTTCTCTTCAATAAGAGCTCCCCCGGTGGTCTGAAATTTGAAAATGGAGCCGTAAACGGATGCCATGTGTCCACCATTGTACGTGACACTGAGTGCACATGCATCGTGGTGTCCGAGGATTTACTTCCTCCTGTCGGTCCTGACCACCAAATGTTCGCTGTGGTTCATGACTATCTCGGCCGAGCGAATCGTTTCCCTATCGTAAAATGCCACATCGAATGTGAGTATTTGACTGGTTGGGTCAAAGTGGTAGCATCCTCAATCAAGTTTTGCTCTGTACTGATTGGTCAGAGCACCCAGGTTACAAGTAACCCGGTAGCACAATCTGTAGAAACCCGTGCCCAGGGCGCCAAGGCTTCCCAGGAACTTGTTCCTTTTTGGAAAACCCTGTCGATACGGAAGTGGAGGCCCTCCAGAACGAGGATTTTGTCCGCGCCCAGATGGGGTGCGCAACTCTCCCCCCCCCTTTGGGAGAAAGCCAGGACTCATGAACAAGAGTCTTCCCGTGGTGGGAAAAGCATCTCCTACCTTGTCAAGCATGAACTTTTATATCGTAAATGTTCCGATGGAACTGAACTTGAATCACACTCCTTGTGTGTTCCCCGCTCTCACTCCCCCAGGTCTTCCAGATCTCCCACAATAGTTAATTCTCCGGTTATTTTAGTCATAATAAAACCGCTCAGAGGGTTTTTAAGTATTTTTATTGGCCAGGTGCATCCAGAGAAATTGCAGATTACTGTAAATCATGTGATGCCTGCCAAAGGATATCGGCAAGAGGGCGCGTCAAGCCAGCCCCCATCAGAAAAGCCCGATTATCTCGGAACCTTTTTCTTGTATGGCCATTGACCCTATTGGCCCTATTCATCCCACGTCTAGTGAAGAACACAGTTACGTCCTCACTTCGGTAGACTTCGCTACTCGTTTCCCTGAGACAGTTTCCCTTAAGCGCATTGATAGCGTTTCTTGCGCCAAAGTCCTGATTTCCATTTTTCTCGGGTAGGAATTTCGAAAGAGGTATTGTCAGATCGAGGAAGACAATTTACCTCCGAGCTTATGGAGTATGTCGGCAAGCTCCTCATGGAAAAACCTCTGTTTGCCACCCCCTTACCATCCAGCCGCAAACGGAGTTTGAGAAAAGCTAAATGGTACCTTGAAATCAATCTTCAGAAAACTGTGTATAGATCAGCCCCGAGAATTGTACCGCTATTTACCCGTTTACACTGTTTGCGTGTCGTGAAATCCCCCATAGGACACTAGGATTCGCCCCTTTGAATTAATGTATGACCGTAATGTTAGAGGCCCCCTTACCATTTTAAAGCAGCTTTTTACCAATTCCCCTCTGGATAACGAAATCCAATCCTCCTATTCCTACCTCCTGGACCTCTAAAAGTGCCTCGAGATATGTGCCGACATTGCATACCAAAATTCTGAAGTAAATTTGGAAAAGTATCAAACTTATTTCGATTTAAAAGTGAGAGAAAGAAGTTTTAAGCCTGGCGAGGAGGTGCTGTTACTATTTCCCACGAAGAGTAAGAAACTCCTGAGCCAGTGGAAGGGCTGCTTTTCCGTTTTAGAGGTAAAATGACCTGCAGATTACCTGATTCCAACCCCCTCAGGAGATAAAGTTTTCCACATTATATGTTAAATAAATATCACCGCCGTGCGTGTCTCAACAATATTGTGGCCCTCGATGAAGAATCCCCTTTGGAAGCAATGTATCCCCCTGATCCTCTCAATGTCGTGCACGTAGTATGCATTGAACAAGATGGTGATTATCCTATTCCATCTTTATCTGGACCTCCGGAATCATCATCCCCGTGTTGCATCTCTCCCCAAGGCTAGCGCCTCTTCAAAAGAGTCAGCTGCAGCAGTTGCTAAATTGATTCGAAGATGTCATCTCCGAGACGCTTGGTTGCTCCAATCAATTTGAGCTTGACATCGTCCTAACCACTCAAGAGCCTGTTCGATCGAAGCCCTACCCTCTTCCCATCAACCTTAGGAAAGCATTTAATGAAGTAGTTGTCAATCTTTTAGCCTTAAACATCATCGAGCCCTTGAAGTCAGATTACTGCTCTCCCATAGTCATGATTCGCAAGCCAGACCAAACCTTCCGCATGTGCGTCGATTTCCGAAAATTAAATCCAGTAACTGTGTTTGATGCCGAGCCTATCCCCATCAGAGACGAGAATCTCCAGATTTTTGAGGAAGCTAAATATATTTCTGAGTTTGACCTTTGCAAATCATACTACTAAATTCCCCTCCATAAAAACGCGCGCAAGTATACTTCTTTTTCCCATCTACAAGGGGTATGATGCAGTTTAAACGACTCTCCTTCGGGTTAGTCACTGCATGTAGCAACTATAACTGGATAATGCGAAGGATTGTGGATGATATTACCAAATTTAGTATGTACTTGATAGGAAAAGGATTTATTGTCGAAACTGATCATCGCCCTTTGTCGTACCTCCGAAATACTAAGAGCCAGAACGGACGTATAATGCGATGGCTTTTGATATTCCAGCAGTATCAGTTTAAAGTTTGGTATATACACGGCACCGAGAATTGTATAGCTGACAATCTTAGTCGGAATCCATTGGCCGACAATGCCGCCTAGTCCATTAATTTCTAGGTCGTCTTTAAACCCGTAAGTTAATTATGTATATATGATTTTTTTTTCTAAATTTATGCTCTGTGTACATATATGTATCTATGGTCTCTGTAGTTACTTTTTTTATTATAATGGCGTTTTTTTTGTTCCACTACCCTTTAAGACGAAATTCTAATTTGGTTCCCCAATTTAAATGTGAATTTTTCTTTTTTTTGTCGACCCATTTACTTCTTTTTTTTAGCTCAGATCAATATCCTAGCCTTTTGTAAGCCTGTCGAATACAGGTCAGGTCATCCGGGTTTTTTGTTTCGATCAGGTTTACGCCTCAATAATTCCCCCATCCAAATTTGCGATGTCCCTTTTTCTTCCCTCTCTCTCAGAAAAGTCCCATCATATGGAAGGGAGTGGTGTCAAAGAACAACCTCTGACCTCCTCACGTTATTTGGAGACCACGTGCGATTGTATCCCGCCATGGAAAACTTCACTTCCTTTTCGAGATCATTCGAGAAGTTTCGACTCCTGGGTGTATTAGAGAATTATCCCCCAATCCTGCGAATTTGTCCAGAGTCCTTCCCCCGGCGACGAGGAGAGAACGAGCCACTTGTTATTTCCGCGCCTTCTCGCTAAATCTGAATTTTCGTTCGGCTCACGGATTAAGATGTCTGGAGCTTCCTCACCTCCTGCTCCGAATCCTCCTTTCCGGATCACTCGTGAGCGTTCTACCCCAGCCAATTAGTAGCTTCTGTGAACGGCAATCATTTGAAGTTTCGCGACAGTCTCTCTTCGTTTAATTGATCCGCAGAAAATCTCCATCGATTACCTTTGAGGAAAAGAAGTTTCCTCTTCCAGTGGAATTGCGAGTAATCCCATATTTCCCCGTCGAACGTCATCCTTAAAGATTGGCTATCTTCATCGTTATTCCTCGGAAGGTTGGTTCGGAACGCGCCCCACTTGCCTCATCCGGATCGTGCCCCACTTGCCTCATCAGGATCGTCTCCCACTTGCCTCATCAGAATCGTGCCCCACTTGCCCCATCACAAGCAGGACCTTCCTCGAAGTCACTGACCCGTAAGATTGAAACCCCCTCATTTATTAGTATTGTCAAGTTCCCCCTTTTGATCTGAGCATAGTAACGCTAATTAATTAATTTTATTTGAGAATCCATCCTTATCATAATTATTAAGAGACTATTTCATTTTAAATAATTCCCTTTTGCCTATTTTAATTCTTATTTTGATATTTTTAAATATAATTATATTTTTGTTGTTTCATTTTTAACTAACCTTGATTTAAGTAAATCTCAACAACCATTTTTGCAATCTGCCTGATTTATTAAGGATTTGAAACCCAACGCCTTGAGTTTGACTTCCTGGTCGGTCGATCGTTAATCCTTGCGAACAGTCCTTAAACGGTTCGCGTTGCAGTAGGTGATTAAGTCCCCCTCCCCTCACATAATATAGGAGTAGTGTATGGTATAGAGTGGTGTACCATGACAGAGTTCTTCCCTCATTATGTTTCCTGAGGTGAATCTTACAATAACTGTTAAATGAGCAAACGATCTGATGTCTGTACTTTCATCCCAACAAATTTAAAACATGTCAGCGTTATTTAAATCTTGTATAAGTTGATCAGTTACATCTTTTTCCATAGCAATTATTTTATCTTTCTCTGTATTTCTAGCAATTGGTAACTCATTAATTCTATTGAGGATTTCGTCTTTATTTTAAAATTCTTTAAACAAAGGGTCTGAACACTTCAAAAAGGCCTCTTTTATAAAATTACCATCAGAAAGTGGCTTGCGATGCTTAGCATTAGTAAAAACCCGCTGAAAACTGGCTGCAGAAATATTGTTCTTATTTTTTGGTTTAAACAGCCTTTTGAAATTATGACATTATTGTTCCTGTTGATTTACTTTTCTCTGAAAAAATTCTTGCCTTTTTTCATCTATCATTGAACATAGATGCTGATGGTTGCTTTAAAAATGGCGCTTAATATTATATGAGCGCGTAGTAATTGACTCCTTGCAAATACAACAAAGTGCTTTTTTGTTATGCTCAATGACATCCTAATTTTTCGAACCCATTCTTCATTAAACAACCTTCTATTCTGCATTTTCAGCTAATTTTCCTTTATTTTGTAGCCATTCTAATGGATATAATTTACACATGCGCGAAAAAGATCACAAACTAAATTAGGATGATCACAAGAAACAAGTAAACATTAACACTAAACATTGCAAAGAGAAAAACAATCAGATAACATACATAGGTGTATAAATTATTTCAGAAATGTTTCGTTATTGTTTAATTTTAATTGGATTTAATAACAGTTTATCTCCGAGATTGAACAAGTCATTGGGAGACTAGCCGATGAAAGGACGGGGGAGGTGGAAACATCGTCATACAGTGTTGGCAATGTTGCATAATTTCTGAGAAATATCTCATTTAAAAAAAAAATCATTTTCCTGAGTTTCCTTCTCATTTCGTGGGTCACTGAAAAGTTGGTTGTGGGTAAGTTCGTGACCCGCAGGTCATTGGTTTGCCATCACTGGTCTAGAGGATGAGTAATGGGGATCATCTTCCAAATATTCTCTACAGTCAATTTTGATTTCGAGATCTTTAAATTCCTTCGCAAAATTTTATCCATTACCTGTTCCAGTGGGAGAGCTGAGAGGGGCGTTCTCCCCCTCCCACTCATTTCACACTCGTTTATGTTTATATTTTTTTGTTAAGTCATACTTGTAGTCTGCTATTCAGAAAGAGTTTTGGAATAATATAGAATATATATAAAACAGTTTTTAAACCGTTGCGATCGAATGTATCTTATATGATACATGTCTAAAATGCAGGTAAATCTAAAAAAATAATTATTAAATTCAGTATTATTCCTTAGCTGACGTCCAAAAACTACAATTCATAATTTTCTGATGTGTGGGAAAAAAATCGGATCTGTTAGAGTTAGTGCTCAGTCCCGTGTGATATACTGTTTTTTATTATCAATGTTGTGTAAGATAACCATTATTAATGATCAATGCCCTTTTCTCATACTCCTCAGAGGGAGAAAATCAGATTACCCTCCCCCCAATTATTTATCTTGGATCCGCGACTGAAAATTCTTGCCGGATATTATCCAGTTTTTATGCTATACCAATGTAAGTAAGCGCTCCCTTGAATCTTGTAAAGCTCAGAGTTCTATTTATTCTCCCAATGGTGTTTCCTTTAATCTAATGATAAAAAGATAAAATTTATTAATATCCCTAAAAGTGTTTCACAAATGATGAACTAAAATCTCGCCTGCAAGGAAGAACGCACTCACAGTCTTTATCATCACTTCATCCTCCTCATCATCATCATCATCACTAACTCTATAATTTAAGAAGGTTTTTTTTTTTGAGTATTTGAATAATAATTTCATTTTAGTTTGGTTATGACTTATGTTTTTTATCAAAGTTATTTCTAATAATTCTTTTATAATATCAAAAACAAAATGGTGAAGTTCAGAAATAAATATAAGTATCGAAATTTTATGAATTTTTTAAAACCCAAAGAATTACAAATGGTGAAGTTCAGAAAATTTATTTTTATATATCTTCTTCTATAACTATATTTTAGCAACGTGATATTTTGAGAGGGGGAAAATTTAGTTTAAAGTTCCTTTTTAAAATTATTATAATTGGCGAAGTTCAGAAAATCGATAAAAATTTAACCATGGCTGCTTTTTTTTAGATTTTAAATTTTAATCTTAGTAGCGAAGCCATTGCCTGGTATATTGATATAAAAATCTGGGAGAATTTTCACAAAAATGTCCCTTAATTGTCTCAAGTCATCCTTTATTTCTTTTATGAGATAACATGGGGTACCACAGTACCAAATTCATGTATAATGAATTTAATTTTTATTAATTGTAATCTGCAGGTAACTAATATTTAGTGCAATCAGTAATACATATGTGGCACCCAAATTGCAAGCCGGAGTAAACCAAACGAGGAACCTCACAAATGTGCACCCTGTTGGACCTATGAAATCTTGAAAATGGGCACACGCATTAATCACTGAAATAATATGCCATGTAATAAATAATGAACTAATGTATAATAGAGAGAAATACTTATAACACAGCTGCAAATTTATTAAGAGAAACATGAGATAAGCAAGCGAATAGCTGGAATTTCCCACGCAATCACAAAACATACACACGCAAGGAAACAGCTGCGAGACGAAGAGATATCAATGCTAGATAACGGGAAAAAGCCGTGCAGATGTAGGGTAGTATGTACTTTGATCGGTTAAGTTTTCGTAGATCTGTGAAACGACAAATATAAACGGTCCTACTTCCAGGGCGTGGCAGCCCGGTTTAGGAAAAATGTGTATAGCTACATTAAAAACGTACATACCTCTTTTGACTCCGCCCAACAGTCAACAAACGAACATACTTCTGATCATTAGCTCCGCCCTTCGCCTAGATTAGGAAAAAAGAAGTCAAGCTCCATTGAAGTAGGGGGCCAATAAATAAACGGACTTAAACATTATGAACAGAGAAAGAAAGAATCAGTTAAGTCATTTGTCGGTATAACTTATTTGTCATTTGTTATTATTAGCTTCTAGAGTTAGTTACTCGTCCTTAATTCTTGCCGCTTTACCCCCAGCTATCTAACATTAAGGGGAAAAATTTACAGACAGACGCATAGGACTCGAACTATTTGGCTTGCTCCAATTAAGGTAGACCTAATCCAAGAATAAAGCATACTTATCGCCTTTTTGCTTTCGAGTCCCTTCCTTAAACCCCGTAATAACCAAGGTACCGTCTGGAATCAAGCCTAGAAGCGGATTCTCTGTGAGAAACTTTGGGAGTTAGAGCAAACTCGACTGGAAGAACAAAATTAGGCCTACTACCTATGCCCTTCAAACTGGTTACACCTTTTACTCCACAAAACTGGTGACTACTATCAACCTACAAACTCCAATAACCCCTTATAAACCTCGATACCTCTCCCCCATAAACTGGTGACCCTTTCGGCTGGACAATGAAGGTGACAAGGAGAAATATGGACGCATCGGACCATTAACAAGCAGGACAAGGATAGACGGAGATCGTGAACGCCATCACTATCAAGCCACTCATCTTTAATGAGGCAGCAGTTACAGGTTGGTTTAAGAGTGTAGAACCCCAGTTTCACATTTCAAGAGTAAGTAAGGAGCAAACAAAATTCTTTCATCTCTTGGCTGCACTACCTCCCAAGACTGTCGACCGACTTCCGGCTGCAGTCCTGTCTACCAAAAATTACCAGCTCTTAAGGACCAAAGTAATTGAGCTCTTCGAGGGGACTAAACCGGAGCTCTTCAGCTCATTGCATCCTCCACACTCACCGGTCGACCTTCTACCAACCTGGAAAAACTGAAGAGGACTGCTCTAAAGGCAGGAGTTGGGGAAGAACTCGTGAGGCACAAACTTATCCAATCCTTGCCAGCTAATATCGCGCCCATAATCGCTACCCAGAAGGACCTAACCCTGGCCCAGCTAGGAAAGCTTGCTGCTGAACTAATTCCAAAGAACATAATGACACTTCTTTGTCCGAAATGTGTATTCCCGATTAAAATAATAGAGGTGATAATCATGTAAATAATGTGAAATATGCGGGAAGTTCGCGATCAATGCTCGTAGGTTCGTACCCTAATGGAAACCGTTCCAATTTTGTACAGTGTAATAATGAATACAAGATCGACTACCCCAACATTCCCTCGGCGATCCAGCCAGTACCTCATTCTGAGTCTTTACCAGTTCCGATTTTCAGTAGATATGCCTTCCCCGAGGATGAAAATGATGTACTTGATATGGACGTCCACGGAATGGATTCAGATTCTTCAGATCTACCATCAGATGCTGAACAGTCATTAGCTCCTCACTGTTTCAATCAAGAGGATTTGAATGACTTGATACGTGATTTGGCGTTCTCCAAGAAAGCTGCAGAACTTTTAGCCTCCAGGTTGAATGAAAGACATATGCTTGACAGGTCGGTACGGGTATCATATTACCGAACAAGGGAGAGTACATTTGTTAAGTATTTCTCTGAGGATAAACAATTTGTATACTGCCACGATGTTCCTGGTCTGTTTACCGAGTTGGGACTTGGTATATATAGCCCTGCTGAGTGGAGCCTATTTTTGGATAGCTCCAAGCGTATCCTCAAGTGTGTCCTTTTGCATAATGGCAATGACTTTGGTGTAGATCCTCTCGGTCACTCTGTCCATCTGCGAGAAACTCACGATGACATAAGAATGGTCATGGATTTACCTAAGTACCATGAACACAATTGGATCATATGTGTAGATCTTAAGATGATCAACCTACTCCTTGGTCAGCAGAAGGGATATACAAAGTTTCCATGCTATATCTGTATGTGGGACAGTCGAGCTCGTGACAAACACTGGTCCCCAAAAGATTGGCTAGTTCGGGAAACTTTGGAAGCAGGAATGCCAAACATTGTTAATGAGCAATCGTAAGTCGAGAGAAGATCGTTTTCCCTCCAGTTCATCTCAAACTAGGGTTGATAAAGCAGTATGTCAAGGCGTTGAGCACTGACAATGATTGTTTTCAGTACATAGTATCGGCGTTTCCTGCTTTATCATACGAAAAAATAAAAGCAGGAGTATTTGATGGTCCCCAAATCCGAAGACTTCTGAGTGATTCTAGACTCGTGAACACTCTGAATGAAAAAGAGAAGGCAGCCTGGCTCTCAGATAATACCGCTGTTCGTAACTGTTGGGAAACAAAAAAGTGCATAACTGCGAAGATCTGGTTACTAATATGCTTTTAGCATATCGTGATCTGGGATGCAACATGAGTGTGAAGCTGCATTTCCTAAATAGTCACCTCGACCGATTCTCAGAGAATCTGGGAGCCGTGAGCGACGAACAAGGGGAACGCTTCCATCAGGATTTGATGACGATGGAAGAGCGCTACCAAGATCACTAGGATAGACGCATGATGGCGGACTACTGCTGGACGATTAGAAGAAATCAGCCAGAGAAGACTTACAAGAGAGAGTTACAAACGCAAATTTTTGCCCGATTGAAATCAAGAAGAGGTCCTCCAGCCTGATGTACGGTCATTAATAAATTAGCATCTATTTGATTACAGTATTTGTAATCCTAATCTGTAATTTAAGTTTCTTCTCATATGCAATAAAATGTTTGTGCAAAAAAACCTGCTTTACTATAAATAACACAAAAGGATGATTCAAAATTACTTCAGGGCATGATGATAGGCGTGATAAAATGAAAATTATTGTATAATATTAGTTATTGAATTTCGAAAAATCTGTAGCATTTAGAGAGAATCTGATTTCATATTTGAATTCGAATTAGGTAGGAAAATGTACTTTTGTCAATTCACCAAATACATTGTTCCCCAGTGTTATTAATGACCTCCAACGCCTACCACCCGTTTGCAAGGCCGTGTTAGAAAGGTATAAAGCTTTGTACATCCTCGCCATCGCCTAACACCGTGACACACACAATTGAGACCGACAGGGCACACCAGCATTCGTGCGAGCAAGACCTCTTTCAATGGAGAGCTGCAAATTGTCAAGTTCGAAACACTATTGAAGGATAGGGTCGTGTGCCCATTGAAATCACCATAGGCTTGCCGATTCACATGGTCCCGAAGAAGTCGCCGGGCGAGTACAGGGTAGTCGGAAACTTCCGCGCGCTCAAAGCGATCACAAAGCCCGACAGATATCCATGACGAGAATACAAATTGTGGCAAACCACCTCCATGGCAAAGTTATTTTCTCAAGGTTGGATATAGTTCGTGCTTACCATCAAATCCCCATGGACCCGATGGGCATAGAGAAGACTGTGGTGGTTAGGCCGTGTGGCTTATGGGAATACGTGAAGCTACCCTTTCGCCTCCGGAATGAAGCTACACATTCCAACGAAATATGGATAACTTGTTTTGGGGATTAGGGTTCAGACAATCTGGACGACCATTTGGATCATTTAGATCAAGTTTTCAGAATCATGGTAGAGAACGGTCTACGGATATCCCTGGACAAATGCGAACTAGCAAAGGAGGAAATTGATTTTCTAGGGAATCACATTTCGGCTGCGGGAATTTGCCCACCGGCCAAGAAAAAAAAAATGGGGACATGCCGTTACCGAAAGATTTCAAAGAACTACGACGATACTTTGTCATGTTGGGATACTACCGAAGGTTGATTTCCAATTTCGCTACAATTGCAGCCCCGTTGACCGAGCTTGCACGCCTGCAACCCAAGGATCGTGAGTGCGAATGGAACGATTGTATACGAAAAGCATTTGATAGTACTAAATCGGCTTTGATCAACTCCGTCAAGCTCTGTCACCCGCTGCCCAATGATTCGCCATATCAACTGGTGACGGATTGTTCCCAATACGCGGTAGGTGCTGCCCTTCACCTGACGGTAAATGGATCGCTACGACCGGTAGCATTCTTCTCGAGCAAGCTAAGAAGGAGTCCCCGATCATACTCCACTTACAACAGAGAGATCTTAGCGGCGTATCTTGCTGTGATCCACTTCAGGCACATGATTGAGGGTCGCCATGTTACCTTATGCACAGATCAAAAACCACTAGTATCGTCTTTTTCGTCACTGTTGGGTGCCAAAACGGACAAGCAGCAGCGCCATTAGACGGCTCTTTTGGAATATATCAACGATATCACCTACGTGAGTGGTTAGGACAACGTAGTTGCTGAGTTTTGGCAGCAGCGCAGGATAATGACGAAGAAATAAGAGAACTTCGCCCACAATTAAAATTTTTCCCTTTTCCCGGAGAAGCTCAACAATGGTGTGAAATAACATTAAGATAAACACGACTGTTCCTCCCTACAGCGTGCAGAGGGACTATCTTCAGTCAGTTGCACAATTTGTTGCACCCTGGGATCAAAGCATCCCATCGTCTAATTAAATATCGATACTCCTGGCCTAATATGGGCAGGGACATTCGCTCCTGGACACGGCAGTGCATCTCATGTCAATCCTCCAAAATCGATCGTCAAACAAAATCTCCAATCCTGCCCAGTAATGTTCCATCGTCAAGATTCGAGACTGTGCACATTAATTTCGTTGGACCACTTCCACCATGCACGTTGCATGGACAATCATACCCGTCACACAATCGGTATTTACCATCGTGCATTGATTGGGCTACAAGATGGATCGAAGCGTTACAGATTCAGGATTCAAAATTCATTAAGAAATTAGCCACAACCAGGGCACAAGTTGACTTCACACAGGCATCCGAAGGACACCTGCACTCGATGCCCAGGCTTTTCGTACCCAAAGATCTTCGTAAGGCAACGCATGTGTGGGTCCGAATAGATTATATTCGTAAGCAACTAGAAGCGCCATATGCTGGCCCTTTCCCGGTAGTCGTGCGTGATGACAAGCTCGACAAATTGGAGTTTCCTGATGGCAAACGAGACACTGTTTCAGTGGACAGGGTGAAACCGACGAAACTTCCTCCCTCGTATAGTGGTAATGTGCCAAGCAATCAGCGACTCCCGAAGCTCATGCAGGAGATAATAGAACAACCTTTTGCACTTCACATCATGGAGAGAAAGAAACAGAGAACAATGACGTCGAAGGAAGTCGAAGAGAAACCTCTCCAGGCACCGGAGAGAACAACGACCAGCTAGACATTTTCACGCGCTCTAGGAGACGAGTTACGTTCGCAAGAGACCCATCATTCTTCTATTTTTGAATCCGGTTATTGCTATTTCATATCCCCTGTCTATTATAATAAAAGAGAAATAGGCAAATTGTCCACACGCCTCGATATTTTTATAAGATTATAAGATGTCAGAGCCAGCAAGGACCGTGTGGTCCACTTCTAAGCTAGCTCTCCTTCAAACCACGCCGATGCACTTAAAGTGTTCATCTAAGCGGTTCTTAAAGATGTTTATGCTTGTTGATTTAACAACGATCTCCGGCAACTCGTTCCACGAGGAAACTATCTTGTTTGAGAAAATATTCTTTGCTATATTTTTTTCAAATCTTCGTTTCTTAAGTGTGTATCCATGGCTTCAGGTTCTTGAGGAAGCGTCCAACTCGAAAAGGGTTTCAATTTTTACTTCATCAAAATTGTTTAGGATCTTAATGACTTATATGAGTTGTTCTCTTAATCTTCTCGTCTCAAGTCATTGCAGGTTGAGTGTTTTAAGTCATTCTTCGTAGGACTTTTGACGTAGTCTAGGTATCATTTTTGCAGTACGATGTTGCACTCTCTCCAACATTTCTATATATTTCCGAAAGTATAGATTCCAAAACTGAACTGCGTACTCCAAATGAGGTCGAACCAAAGATTTGTACAGGGGAATTACTATATCCTCTGATTTGTAGGCAAAATTTCTATATATGAAACCGAGCACTCTGTTTGCTTTCTTGCATGCCTCCGCGTACTGTCTTCCAACTTTCAAATCGGTGCAGACTATAACACCAAGATCTTTTTCTTCTGATACTTTTTTTCAGTGGCAGACCTTTTATTGTATAGTTAAATTCTTCGTTTCTTGTTCCAATGTGTAGTAACTTGCATTTATTAATGTTGAGTTTCATCTGCCAATTTTCTGACCATTCCACAATGCTGTTTAAGTCTCTCTGTTTTTTTTATGTTGATCGGCAAGTGTTAATGATTTACCACCCAGCTTTGTATCGTCAGTAAATTTGAGAATAGGCTCGCTATGCCTTCATCTAAGTCGTTTACATATATTAGAAAAAGCAATGGACCCAGCACGGACCCCTGGGGCACTCCGCTTATTACGTCACGCCATCTTGATTGGTGACTATTTATGACTATACGTTGTTTACTTCCGTTGAGCCAGTCTTCGATCCACTTCAATACGTTTCCACCGATTCCATGAGCCGCAATCTTCTTAAGTAGACGCTTGTGGGGGACCGTATCGAAAGCTTTTTGAAAATCTAAATAGATTACATCTGCTGCTCTATTCGTGCAATACTCTTCGATGATGGTTATACAAATATTCTAGCAGATTTGTTAAACATGATTTGTTTTTCGTAAAACCGTGCTGTGATTCGCGGATGATACCTAATTTGTTTAAATGTTCGACTATTTTCTCTTTTATAATAGCTTCGAGCAAGTTTTCGATTAGAGATTTCAGACTTATTGGCCTGTAGTTGCTTGAGCTTTGTCGGTCACCCCTTTTAAAGATCTGGGTAATGTTTGCACATTTAAAGTCTTCAGGAACGACACCTTCTTCGAGAAATTTGTTGAATATTGTGGCGAGTGGCTTGGTTATCGTTTCTTTTAAATCTTTCAGGTGGCGAGGATAGATCAAATCAGGACCTGGCGATTTGCTAAGCTTTAACTTTTGTACATAATAACTCTCCTGCGAACTAAACTGTATATATCACGTATTATAATTGCAACATATAGTATAATCAAAGGGGATAGTTTAAAGAGCTAGAATGTTTAGTATCTATCTCTCTCTCTCTCTCTCTCTCTCTCTCTCTCTCTCTCTCTCTCTATATATATATATATATATATATATATATATATATATATATACGAATATAAAGCCATGTAAAAATGTAGTGTTATTAATGCAACAAATTGTTTACCCCGAGTCGAGGGGGAGTTTTTGTGGCACCCAAATTGCAAGGTGGAGTAAACCCAAAGAGGAAACTCACAAATGTGCAACCTGATAAACCTATGAAGTCCTGAAATTGGGCACACGCATTAATTACTGAAATATGTTATGTAATAAGTAATGAACCAATGTAAATCGAGATAAATTCTTATATCACAACTGTACATTTAGTAAGAAAAACATGAGATAAGCAAGCGAATAGCTGGAGTTTCCCATGCGGTCACAAAAACATACACACGGAAGGAAACAGCTGCGAGACGAAAATATTTCAATGCTAGATAACGGAGCGAAGCCGAGCAAATATAGGGTGGTATGTGCTTTGATCGGTTAAGTTGTCGTGGATCTGTGAAACGACAAATATAAACGATCCTACTGATAGGGCGTGGCAGCCCGGTTTGGAAAAAATGTGTATAGCTACATTAAAAACGCACACACCTCTTTTGACTCCACCTAACAGTCAACAAACGAACATACTTCTGATCATTAGCTCCGCCCCGCGCCTAGATTAGGAAAAAAATGACACGCTTCCTTGAGGGGGAGGGGTATAAATAAACGGACTTAAACATTATGAACAGAGACAGAGAGAATCAGTTAATTCATTTGTCGGTATAACTTATTTGCCATTTTTTATTATCAGCGTCAAAAATCCGTTCCTCGTCATTAAGTCCGAGATTTCTTCAAAAGTAAAGCATTCTTGGAGCTGAATTCAGTATTCTTATTTCAGAGGGAACTTGGAAAGTCTATTGGTATGAATATTCCTACGTTAGATGCCCCTTTTATTTAAAGTGCGAGAAGGGGAGCTCTTCTCGTGTAGCAGGCTGGGCTAAGTGATCAAACGAGCTTCCTTAGGATAAAGGAAAATATTCAGTTGGATTCTTTATTTCGTCGTAAATTGTGGGAACACGTCACGGAAAGGCGAACGGTGTGGATAACTTCTTTTTGCTTCTTGAACAATGACTGCTAATAATCCCTAAGCCACAAAAAAAACAGCTATATAAATAGTCATTCCATCTACTCATAACTATACAAAATTCAACCAATCAGGGTTGAGACACATTTAATTGTCATACTTATGTCTATTTCTCAAATAACAGAAAAAAATTGGTATATTTGAGATAAAAAATACTTGTACAAATTAGAGTTACAAAAAATAGTTAATAGTGATGAAAAAAGGGGTAGCGTAGATGAGAAAGTTACACAAGTAATAGTAAGAAAAGAAATGGGTTCTCCAGGTACTACTGGAGGTCATATTTTTTTGTATATTTACTCAGTTATTTTAATCTTTTATATTTAATTGAGTTTAGTTCTCCAGGGCATACTGGAGGTCAAATATTTGACATTTTACAATCAGGAATTTTTTTTCATGACAGAATTATATCTCAGAAATTACATTCAATTTTAATATATTTTTGTCTTTTGTACAAATTTCACGAAATTCTTGCGCTTACTACCAAAAATGTTCATTTTTAATCACGGTTTTTTAGATGTTTTTATTATTAATATTATTAGCTACTAAATATTGTGTTCATTATTAACCACTGAACTATTATTCTTAATTACTAATTATTTAATATTGATCACTGTTTATTTACTGCTTTTATTATTTCACGAAGTCCTTATGCTTACTACTAAGTATTCATTATTAATCACTGTTTATTATTAGCTACTAAGTATTATATTCATTATTAACCACTGAATTATTATTACTATTAACTGCTAAATATTCAGTATTGATCACTGTTTATTTAATGTTATCATTAATTTGCTTAATCGCTTAACTTTGTTATTCTTACTAGCCATTAAATATTATGTTCTTTATCAACCAGTTTTTATTCACTTAACCACTGTCTATTGAATGTTTTCATCATTAATCGCTTTAACCTTTGAATTTTAGTATTATGAATTTTATTATTATTATATACTTTTTTCCTTTTTCTTTTTTAAACACTGTTTATTAAATTAACTCACTTAATCGATGGATTTACTACTATTAACACTAAATATTATATTCATTATTAATCACTACTTATTATTCTTAATTGATTATTATCTACTGTTTATTAAATGTTTTTATTTTTCCTTCGTTTAATCACTGAATTTTATAATTGTTAACTATCATTCACTTTTACATATTTTTTTCACTAATCGATATCGGACGTTTTTTGACCACTTTTGATTTTTTTATAGGTTGACATGTTCACGGTGTGTACACACTAGTCTGGGATGTATATGGCTCTTTCTTTCAACATTCCTCCTATTTCTTTCGGCGACCATGGTCCTTCGAAGGTCCATTTGTAGTCCCCGCGAAGAATTCCATCGATCAGGGCCTCCAGGTCACCTTTCGGTGGCTTACACACTACAGCGCCGAAGACCTTGAGACCCACGTCAGCGGCGTAAAAGAAAAACCCGCCGAATAAGATGTTTCTTTCCTCCGTGAGGGGTATTCCGGGATAATCCAGAATGTCATCGTCCTCGTCTTCTTCCCCGTGAAGTTTATATTCTTGTTTCTTCTGTCTCATCTTCCTTTCGGGGTTTTGTCTTCTTATTTTTCTTTTGCTATTTCTTTTTGGGGCTTTTTGGGTGCTTTCGCGTTTTGTTTCTTCTCCTTCTGTAGTTATTTCTTCTTCTGTGGTTTTCAGTTGTGGTTGAATGTCGGCAGGTTCTTTTACGTTCTCTTTGGTCGTTTCGTTTAGTTGTGGGTCATCCACAAATTGTAGTTTTAGCACTTCTTGTGAAGGGAGATTGGGAGGAAACCAAAGTCTTTTCTTGATACCGTTCTTCGGTAGTAGCTGGTTTAATTCTTCGATAAAAGTGCCGGGGTTGGCCAGGGTTGCCATGTGTGCGTATATGACCATGGTTATTAATTCTTTACATTCACTTGGCATCACCTTCTTTGGTGCCGTTATTTCTGTGGCTGTTGTTTTTGTTGACGCTGCTGCTTCTGCGAAGTTCTCTGGTTTTGCCTCCTTTTCATTTTTGGATTATTCACGTTTGGCTCTGATTGCCTCTTTGCGGACGGGGCACCTCATGGTCAAGGCCCTGTGGTCCTCTCCGCAGTTTGTACAGCGTGGTTTTTCAGAGGCACAATCCTTCCATCCGTGTCCTTGTTTAGAACAGATGGAGCATGAAACCTCGGTAACTCGACTTGTGGGGTGTTTTTCCACTGCCATGCATTTGAAGCAGGTTTCTAGCTGAACGAATTCCTCTGCTTCTATTTGTTCAGGGGCAACGCGGAGGTAGAACCCCAGGAGTCCCTCCTTCATAGCCCTTTGTGCCATTTCCGTGGTTGAGAAAATAACTTTGACTATATTTTTGCCAAACTTATCTACCTTCGCAATTCTCGCCCATTTTTGGTGCCTAGAAAGCTCCTCTTTGATTTCTTCACAGCTGTTGTCCGTGAAGAAGGGGTCGAGCTTTCTGAGGATGACTGATCGACGCACCATGATTTCATGGGGGATAGTAGCTTCGAGTCCAATCTTCCGAAAAGGCTCTTTAGCTTCGTCTGACACGATTTTTTCGACTTCCTCGGGAGTCCAGCATAATGCTGCCCATCCGTTGGGCATCTGAATTAGTCTTAGAAGGGCTACATTGAGCGGGCCAAAGATAGTCTCCACGACCGTTTGCCGGCTTGGCTTTGTCGCCCCACTGGTATTAGTGTACTATTCTCCCGGATAATTTTCTCCTTTTCCTTCCGAAAGAGAATGTCTGGAAAGGGCGTCTTCAGTTTTTCACTTAACTTTTCCTCCTTTGCCACGACCCGACGTGATGAATTCGACTTATCAAAAGGTAAGGTACTCTACTCGTACTCTACTCTCTGAAATAACAAAACAAATCCACTATATTGTCTTCTTATAAGGTTAAAGTCATTTTATGGCTTTTGAATAATTAATTAATTATTAATTATTAACTAATTAATAATTAATTAGTTAGTTGAATAAAGCCTAGAGAAAGGTATTGACGTTGTATTACGATCACCACAATGACAAAAAACTGTCTTAAGTGTAACGTTATTCTGAAATTGAATAATTTAGGGTAAATTTCGGTGCGACAAACGCGTTTATTGTGGCAAGGATTTTACACCGTGTCGAGTTCAAACTTCAGGGTCGCGCTTCATTTTTTTTTTGCCAAAAGTTTCCTCGACTAAAGGATCGATTTCACCCTTTCTGGACGGCGGTTAGCACGTTGTATCCGCAGGCAGAAACATTATAGGGTAAAACGAAACTCTTTTGGTTAACAATCGCCTTATGCATTCGAATCTGCGGTAGGCTTTCAAATTAAGAATAATACTAGTTAATTAATTCTGAATTTCTTTCAGTAGTTGCCAAATGCCACAATTTCTCAAAATCACAATTTCTCTTTTCAAGCACCGATTAAACCCTATTTCTATTAAATATATAGACGAAATTGGATTATAATTGTTACCTATAGACTTTTACATAGATTTTATAATTACTGAACCAAAATTTATATATTCCAGTATTTCGTTTCTTTTTTATATGGTTTTAAGTTTGGTAATTTAAGACGAAGATAACGCCGTCATTTTAAAGGTTTTAGAGCCTTCTAATAAAAAAAGTTATAGAAGAAATGTTATTCAGCTCATCGAACTACATAGGAATACCTATTTATTTATGAAATTCTGAGGAAATTTATTTTTCGAAATTTGGTTAGTTTTTCTAAGTCTGGAAAGTTTTTTCCGTTGTCTTTTCAATATGTCTCCCTTTCTCTTACGCCCAGCAGCGCGCCGCTGACGCATGAGCAATATGGAAAATAACTACTTACGCATGCGTAGCCTTGTAGCAACAGACCTACGCATGCGTGACATGTCATGGTATCATTTTTTGACCAATCACAAGTCAGATAGTTTTAGACGCAATATGCTTTTGACCGAGCGTATTTATTCAAAATGACTTGTGAAGGGGGGGTGCGACCTTAATTTCAAGCGTTTATTTACCAAAGTTCTGCGCAATCGCGAGTCTACTGTTGCATTTTTAGTTGATCACGGTGTTCTTAATGACTGCGGTGATCTAAGCTTCATGCAACCTTATATGTATAATTACTTAATGGGTTACACTACATTATTTTGTTTACTTATAACTAATTGTGCTTGTTAACCTGATTAGAATGGGTATGTTTACTTATATTGTTTCTCTTTTATTTTAAGACTGTATTGATGTTTTGTTAGTTGAATAAAGCCTAGAGAAAGGTATTGACGTTGTATTACGATCATCACAATGACAAATAACTGTCTTAAGTGTAACGTTATTCTGAAATTGAATAATTTAGGGTAAATTTCGGTGCGACAAACGCGTTTATTGTGGCAAGGATTTTACAACGTGTCGAGTTCAAACTTCAGGGTCGCGCTTCATTTTTTTTTTGCCAAAAGTTTCCTCGACTAAAGGATCGATTTCACCCTTTCTGGACGGCGGTTAGCACGTTGTATCCGCCGGCAGAAACATTATAGGGTAAAACGAAACTCTTTTGGTTAACAATCGCCTTATGCATTCGAATCTGCGGTAGGCTTTCAAATTAAGAATAATACTAGTTAATTAATTCTGAATTTCTTTCAGTAGTTGCCAAATGCCACAATTTCTCAAAATCACAATTTCTCTTTTCAAGCACCGATTAAACCCTATTTCTATTAAATATATAGACGAAATTGGATTATAATTGTTACCTATAGACTTTTACATAGATTTTATAATTACTGAACCAAAATTTATATATTCCAGTATTTCGTTTCTTTTTTATATGGTTTTAAGTTTGGTAATTTAAGACGAAGATAACGCCGTCATTTTAAAGGTTTTAGAGCCTTCTAATAAAAAAAGTTATAGAAGAAATGTTATTCAGCTCATCGAACTACATAGGAATACCTATTTATTTATGAAATTCTGAGGAAATTTATTTTTCGAAATTTGGTTAGTTTTTCTAAGTCTGGAAAGTTTTTTCCGTTGTCTTTTCAATATGTCTCCCTTTCTCTTACGCCCAGCAGCGCGCCGCTGACGCATGAGCAATATGGAAAATAACTACTTACGCATGCGTAGCCTTGCAGCAACAGACCTACGCATGCGTGACATGTCATGGTATCATTTTTTGACCAATCACAAGTCAGATAGTTTTAGACGCAATATGCTTTTGACCGAGCGTATTTATTCAAAATGACTTGTGAAGGGGGGTGCGACCTTAATTTCAAGCGTTTATTTACCAAAGTTCTGCGCAATCGCGAGTCTACTGTTGCATTTTTAGTTGATCACGGTGTTCTTAATGACTGCGGTGATCTAAGCTTCATGCAACCTTATATGTATAATTACTTAATGGGTTACACTACATTATTTTGTTTACTTATAACTAATTGTGCTTGTTAACCTGATTAGAATGGGTATGTTTACTTATATTGTTTCTCTTTTATTTTAAGACTGTATTGATGTTTTGTTAGTTGAATAAAGCCTAGAGAAAGGTATTGACGTTGTATTACGATCACCACAATGACAAATAACTGTCTTAAGTGTAACGTTATTCTGAAATTGAATAATTTAGGGTAAATTTCGGTGCGACAAACGCGTTTATTGTGGCAAGGATTTTACACCGTGTCGAGTTCAAACTTCAGGGTCGCGCTTCATTTTTTTTTTGCCAAAAGTTTCCTCGACTAAAGGATCGATTTCACCCTTTCTGGACGGCGGTTAGCACGTTGTATCCGCAGGCAGAAACATTATAGGGTAAAACGAAACTCTTTTGGTTAACAATCGCCTTATGCATTCGAATCTGCGGTAGGCTTTCAAATTAAGAATAATACTAGTTAATTAATTCTGAATTTCTTTCTTCAAACCACTTCTTTCTTTTAACAACCGGGAATTCTTCACTTTTTCTTCCTATTATTATTATTATTATTATTATTATTATTATTATTATTCTCCTCCTCTCCATCTTCTTCTCTTCTCCTTTTCGATCTCTTCTTCTACTCTTCCTCTTCTCGCCCTACTCCCATTCATTCTTACGTCTCTTCCATTTCGCTCTTTCTTTTTGTCTCCCTCTTCCTCTTCTTTTCTCCTTTTTCTTATCTATCTCCTATTCCTTTCATTCTCTTCCTCATATTTATTCTATGCTTCTCCCCTCTACTTCTCTTATTCTTCTCCTCATCCATTTCTTAAAATTCTTCTTCTCTTATCCTTCCTTCTCCTCCTGATTCAATTCTTTATATTTCATCCATCCCCACATTCCCGTTCTTAAAATATATTGTTAGGAACAAAAAGAGCGTATTCTTCACTCTTCATTAGGTGCTATTAGCTATTTCTTCCTGATAAAAATTAAAATTTAAAATTTACTTAAGAAATAACTTCGATAAAAATTTGGAATATATACACAAAAAAACAAAAAAAAAAGCAGCCATGGACAAGTTTTTATACATTTTCTGAACTCACCAATAATAAAAATAATAATATTATCATCTTGATTTTAGAAAACTGTAAAAACATAGAAGTCATTCCTTTATAGCGTGCGAGAAGTTCAGCAGAGCGTCTTAAAAAATGCTTTGCTTGAATGAGTCTCTTTTGGGAACTCAGAATGACCGAGTGGTTTAAGACTCTCGCTAACGTTAGGCTGTCCAGCGACGCGAGAAGCGCGTTCGAAACTTGTTGTTCTTTGCCCCCCTTTCTTACTCTAAGCTACCCACAATGGTGCCGCAGACTCGAGAGGCCGGGGAGGGAGAACATTAGTCCTCGAAGTAACATTTTCCTGACGTCCTCTCCTCAAAATACGCTCCGCTTCTAGGAGAGGGCCTGTGTAGTGTGCAAAAAGTTCAGGTGAGAGCCTTAAAAGTTTTGCTTGAATGAGTCTTTTTGGGCGGAACTCAGAATGGCCCAGTGGTTTAAGATTCTCCCTAATGGCTGTCCAGCGACGCGGGAAGCGCGTTCGAAACTAGTTTCGCTACTTTTCTTTATTTATTTTTCTTTACGCCCCTTTTCTACTATAAGCTATCTAAACATTAACTAAGCCAAAATTATTTTTACAATTTTTTCACTTTCCAAAAAATCCCGTTCTAAAAATATAGATTTATGGGTAATGCAAAAAAAGAAAAGTACTTACGATCAAAGTACAGTACTCTTTTTAGAGCACTTATCATTCGGATTCCCTTTCATCGATGCTATTTTGGGTTCAACGTGAACCCATTATACAATTTCATAAAACTTCAAAGTGCTCATTATCTAGATGTCTGAGTGTCTTATTCAATCCTATTATGCGGTTCTTACACTACAGACATATTAATGAAATTTATATTTTGTACCCAATGCACTGTAACTCCAAGGAAGCCAATTATATTTACTTATGCATCTTCTATACCTACATTAGACAAATCAAAAGTATTCTCACCATTTACTTTTGAGCTCGTCATTGCTCTAAATGACCTTGCCCTTGATATGGACTGATTTTTATTCTGTGTCATCACGCTTCTCATTTCTTTCCATAATAGCTTCCTGTTCTAATCGATATCTTCATTCATCTTTTGTCTAAATGATTTATTTGTTGCTTTCTTACTCTGTTTAAACACTCGTTTCACTTCTTTTTCATGGTATATAAGTAGGTTAGGAACGCTCTCCGTCCGGATACTGAAAGCGACATGAAGAACGCCATGACAATCGCTAGTAAATCCATGGGCACTAGGAGCCGTTCTTCGAGGGTGGGGTAGGAGGTGGATATTTTGTATTTGACAGCAAAGAACAGGTTGGAACCTTTGTCACCTTGCGAGAAAGGGGACTCATTCCGCGTCAGGAGTATGTGGATCCAACTAGTTACCCATCGGCAGGATTCCTTGGAGAAAAAATGTGTTTGTTATGTTGAGATGATGGCGTAAGGAAAGACAGCCGTTATGACCTAGGTAAAAGATCTACCTATCAGCACAGAGCTTCCTCAAATCGATGGCCACACTTCTATTTGGGCTGGCGTTTGTGTCCGCTTTCGATAAGATTGAACCCAGTGTCTCGGGGTTAGAAAACCAAGGCCGTATCCACTAGGCGAGCGAGAGCTCTAATTTTATTATATTCACTTTGTATGCATTCAATTGCATCTCTAGCACACCCTCATCTGCAGTGTAAGCATTTGTAAGTAGTCTTTCCTTTGGTTTACCACTACAGGCTCCATATCGTCCTCCCACCATTTGCTTCATCTCCAGTTCTGGCATACGCACACATAACCCTTGCACTACCACTTCTTTATTTCTCACATTTGTCTATCGCCATGATCATACTTTCTCTCTAATAGACGGCCAAGATCTAAAAGAAAAAGCGTCTCAACGGGATTCTCCAAGGTGTCATCCTCTTCCCCACCCCAAGCGCTCCATCTAAACACTTATGCAGATGAATTATCGATCACATTCCAATACACCTCCGTTACCTAAAACAATCAATATCACCCACAAATCTCGTTCCACAGTCAACTCTCCCACGATCACAATCACAGACTTCTGGGTGTCACCCTAAATCCCACATTAGCTTGAAAGCCACATCTATTCAACCACCGCAGAACGCTTACAAACACCAACTATGCACAACACAAAGAAAGTGACAATACTTTACAGGACACTGAACTGAACTATGTAATCCAAAGCTTGGGCATGGTCCATATGTAACACGCCTATAAAACATACAATATCCAAAATAGTGCCATCCACTCTGACATTAGTTGCACAAAAACACTCAAATACCCCACTACCAGACAAAGTAAAGTTCTCCCAATTGAGGACCACCTACACATGATACATACACAATACTTCACCAAGCTGCTATGAGTTTACCTCCTGCCCTACCAAAAACAACAGCCACCCGCTACACAATTATTAACTTTCCTACCCAACCCTCAGGATTATAAATCCCCATACTACAAAGCTCCTCTCCCTATCCCTATTCACCAACCCTAGATCAACGATTTTTTTATATAAATTTTAAGAGCTCATCTGACGACTGCCTACTTGGGCATTAGTCGTCGTATTCAACATTGCTTGAAATTTGGCATCTTTAAAAGAGGATGATAAAAAAAAACATCAATAAAAATAAAACAGAAAAAAACAATAATCAGGAAGCAAGCACCAGCTCCGGGGGGAGGTCAGCCTCCCCCGGGTGCAGGAACGTGCGACCTACTAAAATTAATAAAAATAACCAACTAGTTAAATAAAGGGAAGAAGGCCGGCCTTCCCCCAAAAGTCTATAAGTCCACCAATCAAAGTGCACGAACCCTTCCCGAGTACAAGGGACAGGTGGTAGCGACTCCGCCCATCCCGGCACCGGGACAGAAAACGTGCGCAGAGATCGCCCAGAATGGGACATTTAACAAGAAAGCGCCGAACAGTCTGGGGGACCACGCAGTCTTCAGAGTAGGGCGCTGGCGAGCGTTCCATCAAATGACAGTGCGTCCCGCGAGTGTGCTCAATTAGGAGACGACAGAAAGCAATCTAAAACTTCGCGGAATTGGGAGGGGTAGGTCCTTGGTAACAGTCGTGGCGCAATGGCAATCAACTTTAAGTTTCCTTCGACCTTCTCCCATATTCTTTGCCAAGCAGTCCGAAGAGCTCCTCGTATTCCTGCCATGTAGTCGGTGTGAGGAAGAGCGAAACGCTGGTCCGGTCGCAGAGTCCTCGCGGACTCTTTGGCACCCTCGTCGGCGCGTTCAAGCCCCACAATTCTTACATGTCGAGGAATCCAGCAGAAGATAATCTCGACATCCGACCGGCTTGACAAAGCCGTGGCGTCACGGATATGGCGAACCAGGGGATGCGGAGATTCCAATGCCCAGAGAGCACTCAGGGCGGTTTGTGAGTCGCTATAGATCACAATCCGGTTTACGAACCGGGCACGTTGCGTACCGCTATAAATCACAATCTGGTTTCCGAACCGGGCACGTCGCGTAATCTCCAGTACCGAGTGGTGTATTGCCACCAGCTCGGCCGTGGAGACAGACGCATCGCCTAGGAGAGCCTCGCTGACTTCAAACAGAGGGGATACGGCGTGGAAGGCGACCGCCTCTTGGGACTTGGAGCCATCCGTATACACTGACATGGTTCTAGCGTGACACGAGGTGTACTCCATAAAGGTGGAACGTGATACTCCCGTTGCTGTACAAGCTTTGGGAGCGAAGGCGTGGCGACAAATAGCTAAAGGTGCTACCCTCAAGGGTGGCGTCCAGACAGAACCAGGGAAGCCACCGGCGCCGTTAATAATCAGGGCAAAGAGTGTGACATTGAGAACACTTCCCTTGCGGACACCCCCTTCCTGCTCCATTGGGCTGGGAATGGCTCCCCCCACCTGTACGCGGAATCGACGATCTCGCAAAAAATCAGATATAAACATTGGGAGGCGTCCCCTTGTCCCCATCGTGTGGGAAGTCTCCATGATACCGTATCGTCATGCGGGATCATAGGCCTTCTACAGATCGAAAAACACCGTGGCGTAGTGCTGTCTACGAAGGAAGGCCTCTCAGACGGCATTTTCCAGTCGGATCAGAGCATCCGAAGTGGAGTGGAACTGGCGAAAGCCGCACTGTGCAGAAGACAGATGGCCTCCGCTGCTCAGAAACAAAAGGCTAATCTAAAACTTACCATTTTCTCCATCAAGCGGTTCTCTGGCAGTGATGCGTAAACTCGATGCCTAGAAGAGGCTCCGCCCACTGAGCTGGTACAGATCTCTGTCCTTTTTAACGAGTTGGGCAGGAGGTCTATAAAGCACCAGGGTCCTGTATTTGGCAGGACCTATCTCTAGGTCAACACCTAGTAGTTCATGGTCGGATACGATGTTGCAATCCGTCGAGTTGAGAGTATCCTTGACATACAACATCACACCGCCACCCTCTCTGTCTGGAAGAGCTGGTAACCGGGAATCGTGAATTCACCTTCAAAATCTCGGCTTGAGGTTTTAATCCACGTCTCCGTTATGGCCACCATCTCAGATTCCTCTGTTGCTACGATGCCACGGAGCTCAAGAAACTTATTCCTGATTGACCTCGTGTTGAACAGAAGAACTTTTAGGAAGTTCCCCAGTGTAGGACTCCCTACGCTCTTCCGTTTCCCGGCTTCTTTTGTGTGGCAGTACCCCTCTTTGCCACATCTAAGAACGTCGTTCCAGGAGTGACACGGGCATACTGTCTTATGTCCGCCTTTACTCTGGGTCGGACGCTCCTCTGCGTCCGCTCTACGACATCCTGGATTAAGTTTCAGAGTACAGCCTTTCCCTTGAATGAAAGGTGCACTCCATCCCTTTGGTAAAGATCGTTTCGACCGTAAAAGGTGCGGTAAGGGTCTAGAAAGAAGACCCCTTCCACCGTACAGAGGTCGGACAGGCGCTGGTTCAGGGTCACGTTCCTTGAGTGAGCTGTCCGGCTAGGACCTCTTCTTGGGAGCATCCCTACAACGACCCGTTTGCGAGTTCTCAATCCGCAGTCGTCCACGGCTCCCATGACCGTGTTGAGAATTTTCTCGCTGGGGCCTACTTTGCCTCCTCGGAGGTAGAGGTCATTCCCACTCACCATCAGGGCAACGACTGAATTCTCGGAGATCTGAGATTTCTTAGCCTCTACCCTGATGTGGTGGTTTCCCCGTCCTGGCTGGCAGCATACCTCCACACTAGTGTGAAGGTGGGCCGCAAACCTTGTGCTTGAGAATCGCCCACAAGGGTAACCCTCGGACATTTCCGTGCAGAGGTTTGAGGCTCTCCTTGCGGAAGCGAACTCTCGGTTCCCTCTTTCTTCTCCATCTTATTTTTCTTATTCATTTTTTCCCCCTATCTTCCTTTGTTACATACTCTTGTGTTTTTATCTTTTCTTCCTCTGCTTCAACTTTCTCTTTTTCAGCTTCTACTTTATCTTCTGTTTCAACTTTCTCTTCTTCCTGTTTCTTTCCCTTCCTTTTCTTCGTCTTTGAGGGTTTATCCGTAGCATGTGGACCTAGCTCTGGGTGTAATACTGCAGATGCAGTGTTTAGTACAAGGCTTGACGTTAGCTCTGCTATTCTGACCTCTAGCCTGCGAAACAGTCCGGCGTGTTCTAATTCGAGGCTGTTTATTTTCGCCTCCAACTTCCTGGATCTTTCCTCGGAAACCCTGCAGGTTTCTTTTAGCTCCTTGATTTGGCCGTTTAAAATACAGTCGGTGCAGGAACTGGCTGGGTGGCATTTTAAAAAACACCCCTCCGGAAAGTCCACGCACCACTTATCTATGTGGCATATTGCGCACGTGTATTTTAGAGCTCCTGGTCCTTTCTTGCCGGTCATTTTGAACACTTTCTCTCTTTCAATACTTTGCGACCGATCAATGATAAAAAGAGGGGTTGGTGAGTTCTCCCCGCCTATTGATCGGAGTCGTTTCGGAGTCTTCCAGAAGGCATGCTCCATGTGCTGCTGTTCGTCCGACCGAGTCGTCAAGCCTCGGCGTGCCGTGGCTCCCAACCAAGCAGCACAGACGGTCCCCGAAGGGGCCATCGATTTGTCACCAGGTGAACAACAACGAAGCACGCCCATTACTAAACTCCTACTAGTTCCCTTCACAACGGCCAGGATCTCGGAGCAGCGTTCAATGGATATCCCGCCCCACCAAGAGGCTTTTTATTGGCCTGGCAACCAACCTGGGAACAAAGGGCCGTCACCTCGGACCGATGCTACCAGAGGCACACGTCAACGGGCACTGGGAACGGTCAATAATTACGCGCCAGGGAAGGGGTTAACGGGGCACTACCCTTATCCCATTCCTCGTGCCCCAACGCCTAGGACACCTCTAGTCCTAGTCTCTCGCAACCAGTGAGCGTCGAATGGCGTTGTTTATAGAGGTTCCAAAGCCTCTCTTCTGACGCGTGAGGTAGCTGCCAGGTCCTTATATGTAGATAGAGGGAAAAAAGGGAAAGAGTGACATGATAGGAGTAGGCTTTTTTTTTTGTTTTTGTATAAGTGGAAGAGATAAGATGAAAGTAAAAAAGGACAATGATAGAGTAGAAAAAGGAATGACTGACGCACTTAGTCTGGAATCTCGTTTTCAACCAAATCGACAAGAGAAGCCCTACCAGGGGTACCCAGAAGAGGTACCCCCGCCAACATAGCTCGAAAAGTCAAAGGTACACACAAGCTCTCTTCCCGCGACAAGGGGACATCACCTCTCCCTCTACTTTCTTTGAGAGAGAGACCTCCCTTCCCTCGCATAAACTACTCCTTTCACGAAGTTCATGGTAGAGTGCGGCGTCATACTCACAGGCCTGGAACCAAGTGTCGAAGGGTATTAATCATGGCCGCCTCGGAGGGATTCGACGCATTCGCCAAAAGGCTCCCGTCCGAGAAACGGGAAAACCTTCGGCTCTCTACCAATCACACTAGCTAAAGCTATCCTCTGAAGGATCATGTTGTCCTTAGCAAACATGGTGTAATCAGTGGAGCGAATAACGAGGAAGCGTTTGAAGCCAGCGGGCTCGAAAACACCGGGTAATCTCTGAATGAGGGGCCCCGATGTAATAGAGGCTCCGCTCTGCGCACTAGCACTTTTGGTCTAGGTCAGGAAATCTGCACCGGGGAGAGGAAGGGGAGGGGGGGTCAGAGAGGCAGGATGTGCCGATCTTAGCTTAGTTGCTAACCGAAGTGGCGCAGCAGACCCATCCATCCCCGAAGATGGAGAGGAGCCCCAAGTCTTTTTTCTTTTTAGGAGAGGAGGGCGGGAAATGAACCCGCTTTTCTCGTCCGCCGGCAGGAGCCCCCAGGCCAGATGGATCGGCCTCAGCAATCTCCTTCACCGAGATGGAGAAGGTCCTGGCGATGGCAGGGGCACCGGTCGGAGGAGGAGAACTCTCCCCTACTTATACTGCCTTGGAAACCCTAGCAGTTTGAGGAGGACTTTGCATAGGGGCGGACTCGAGTTCGGTGCTTGGCGCCGAGCCCGGATTCGCTCCCATCTGAGACTGGGTTGCCTCAAGGACCATGTCTATATCTGGGGTGGGTGAGTGGGGGTCCAGTTGGCCATCCCCCCCAGGACATCACATGTCCCATTGGCAGTGGTGACACAAGTCGAGGCTGGGGAGGCACAGGCCTTGACCCCCGCAAGTTTAATATTCTAGACAGCATGTCTTTGAGGGAAGCGACCGATCGGACCTGGCTTCCCTCTCCCCCCTAAGAGGGTTTGCCCTACCGAGCCACTTCATTGGGAAGCGGTCGGCTGTGGGCTTCCTGCTGGCTTTCTTGGCAGTTCCCTTGGAAAGAAAAGGGGGGACTGCCGCTGGAAACAGGGAGGTACCCGAAGGCACCTCCAGACAAGGGGGTGAGGGTGAGTCCTCTATACCCGTAAGCGAAGGAGAGCAGTAAACCTCCTCTCCGGTTGGACAGATTTCGAGGGTCTCCTGCGAGAGCACAGTGTTGGGGGAGGCCTCCATTTTGACGAGGGAAAATTGAGCGATTTTTTTATTTTATCATTATTGGGCGTGACCCTATTTTTCTTTACGGGAAGCAAACGCTAATCATCCCTCACAGTGGCCCGCTATGCGAGGGGTGCGTATCGGCCAGGTGCCGCCATTTATGACCACCCCTCCCGCCTGGTGACCTTTCGACATGGCGGCTCCATGTCGAGGCACGGCGTAAGTGTTTTCAACCAGAAAACACACTCATCCTATACCCTCTGGGAAGAGTACCAGCTTCGGTAGTTGATATACTAAAATTGGAACGATACCGAGATTAGCATTATTCTTGCGTAAGAGGACACACAAAATCGTGGTGTTCAACCCGTAGCTTTATCATGTAATTTTAATGTGTCCCACAAAGCAGCATCTTAAGTTACTCGTTTCGTCATCTCTTCTCTCCTAGAGTTTCAGCCACTATTTGTGAATGACCTGGCACTCTTCTGTGCATGCCTGCAGCTTCTATCGGCAACTATTCACTTGAAAATGACTGTTGACGCGGCCTCTACACGAGTTCTTTTTAGAGGATATCGCTTCTCAGTTAGTAGAACTAAGGCTATGCACTTGTACAGGTTGAGGTATGTTCCTTTCTCCCCAAATCTTCATTTGAATTTGTTATATAGTCCAAATTCCTGTGTAACCCTCGATTCCAAATTGACATGGCTAAATGCTTGAAAGCCCTTGATCTCTTAAGAGTTTTATCCCAGACAAACGCTGCGGATGTTGTAAACCGCTCTTGTCCAATCTCGTTTAGATTATGGTTACCAATTATACTTCTCGGCTTCCCCATCTACGTTATTCGAAACTTGGTGCTTTTCGCACATCACCTATCAATCTGTATGCCGAGAGTAGAGCTCTGCCACTCACTTAACATAGACTGCCGGTGTGCTTACGCTACCTCGTTCCTGTGCAACAGACACCCGATTCCATTTACTCCCTGCCGCTCTCAAGCAGTCTCCGGCGTGATGAGCTAGCTGCATATTGGGCGGATAGACTGAAACTCCGTCCACGATGGACGAATGACACTACTTAACTACATCTAATAGTCTCTTCCTTACTGTCTTTTCTACACACCAACCAATTTAACTAAGTACAGAACAAGCAGGAGGCCATATAGATCGCCCCCCACCTACTCACACCTTAGAAAGCTTCTCCCTTAACATAGTCTTTTCACATAAAAGCCATAGACAATAAAGGGCCTTTGAAGTCGGCAGAAAAAAAATAATCTTTTTGCAGTAACAAGGAACAATTGAAAAGGAATCAGTCTTTTGCCCCCATATACGGAGAGTAAAATGATATATATATATTATCAGTGCCAGTGTTTTATTATATACAAAAAAACCCAAACTCAATTTTAATTCAATAAACATTAAATCACAATTACCATCAAAATCAACAATAAAAAACAGCATTAGGTTCGTTTTGAGTAACTGATTTTGAGTGTCTTTGAAAAGTCTGGCTGCTTAAACAAATTCTGAACCTTCGTAGGAACTATTTGCTCTTCATCCTGAAAAAAATGAGATAATTAGAAAAAGAGGCTACCCACCCCCTAAAGAAAAAAAAAAAAAAGAGTACTATTTTACCCAAATAAAAGAATGTTTCCACTTTATTAAACTACATGACCCCCTACCCCTTTTACTTTATTAATTTTTTTTCACATGTTGGGAGAAAAAAAAAAAAAGGCTACGAGGATGTCAGTTGGGCGTCGTAGAGGGCGACAAAATGTGATTTTAACATAATATTGAGAACCCACCTCTCAAATACAAATTTAATCACACTGGATACCAGGTTTCGGATTTGGAACCATGTGTACACGATATGTGCTCCAGGAAATGTGTTGTATTGGGCGCAGAGGCGCGGCGACAAACGTTCAAAGGTGCGTTTGGACAGAGCCAGATGCGGCACCGGTCCGATAGTTACGGTAGGGTAAAACAGAGGAAGGATGATGGCGGTTTATGGGGGTGTTAGGACAAGTCAGGACCTGCAGCCGCACACTCCTGCCTCGTCTATTTAAGAAGCAGTAGCTGATCGCAGATCGTCAGTCACAAATTTTTCAACAATGGAGAAGGTTGAGCACCGCGCAGTGATCAAATTTTTGACCAAGGAAGGCAAGAATGCAAAAGAGATCAATGAACGCATGGTTGCAGTGTACATCGACACCGCCCCTTCCTATGCAACCATTGTGCGCTGGAATAGGGAGTTCCGCCATGGTCGCGAGTCCCTTGAAGATGACCCCCGTCAGACGTGACCAACGAGGACAATGTGGCCCGTGTGGAGAGGATGATCCTCGAAAATCGACGGGTGAAGGTCGAAGAAATCGAGCGACAACTTGGAATACCACATGGAAGTGTTATCAACATCAATTACGACAATTTGGCCATGACTAAGGTCTTTGCCCGTTGGGTCCCTAGAAACCTCACGCCCCATGATCGACTCCAACGTCGTCAAAATCCACAAGGCCAGAGTTGCACAAGCTGCCCTGCGCGAGTGCGGATTCGAGGAGCTCAACCATCCCCGCTACAGTCCAGATCTGGCCCCTAGCGACTACTTTTTATTCCGCCAGCTCAAGGCTGCACTGCGTGGACGCCGGTGTGGGGACGATGAAGATGTCCTGCTCGCCGTCCAGGAGTGGATTTAGCAGCAGTCGGGAGATTTGTGGTTGTCGGGAATTCGAAGTCTCCGGGACAAGTAGCGCAAGTGCATTGAAGTCGAGGGTAGTTATATTGAAAAATAATAAAACACTTTTCCTCATATCTCGTTTCCTTATATCCGAATTGCAAAACTTATTGACCGCCCATCGTACACTAAACTCTCGGAGATGAATAGTGCCTCGTATCAGAATAGGCAACGTAGAGATTGGCCGCGGACGAATTGAGAGCCGTTTGTGTCTAGGAGGAAACGCTGAGCCAGCGCGCAAGTAGAGCGAGTCTCGCCTCACATGCATTGACAGGAACGCTCTCTATAGAGGACGTTCGAAAGGCACCGGTCACCAAACGGAGATCAGTATGTTCGATAGATTACCCCCAGCACGAGACTTACGGATATGGGGGCAAAAAAACTCGTATTCGTAGTCTAGATTAGAACGTACAAAGGAGCGGTAGAAGATTAAGTGTAGCCCATTTAGCACTCCAGGGCAAGGAATTTGCTTGGCGAGGGTGCAAAAGCCTCTACGGCTGCGAATGTGCGCTTTCGAATGCGAAGGCGTCGGTCTAAAACAAAGCTAAGGAAACTGCAAATCCACAACCTCAAGGCGAGCCCCAGGCCCGTAGCCACAAATTTGCTTAGCCTAAAATAATATGATTTCAGTAAAACACAAGCAGGTGCATTTACTCACAGATATCTTCTGGAAGAGGATATTTTGTCTGTGGGTCCAGCTTCATATTACCACTGGTTTTGTGAACTGTCTGGTTGGCTTATTAATTGGAAGAACTGACTGCATAGTAAAGCTCTGTAATTGTGTTTTGCCCCAAGCCATTCTATAAGTTAAAATACATTCAAACTTTCTAAGAATTCATCGCCAATTCTGAAAACCCATTTCAATAATTTTGTAGCAAACACCCTCTTCACAAGAGGCCAATCCTTAAATCACAGTAACCCATTTGCAATTCTATTTCCCAAACTGATTATATTAAATATAATTTTATAAATCTATTTTATGATAAAAATACAAGTGTTTGTATGTATTATCATAACAAAATCCTATAATTTCAACTCAAATAACTGCAACACTAATGCCTCTTATGGACTGAACTTTTCAAGTTTTGTTGGCTTGGTAGTCGCAGTAGCTAATAATGAAGTGGCTGGTAAGTGGCTTTTTCTTATCACTCCATTCCCAACATTAGATATATGTAATTACGGCAAACAGAAAAATTAAATATCAAGATGGTATTTGTAAAAATTAGCCTCATTAAAATAGAAATAGCCTGGTCGAGTCTACACTCAAGGGTAGGAAGGAATCTGACCCGCACCAAAAAACATTGAAAGGTAGTCTTCGTAGAGCATAGCTATAACATCCTGGAAGCACCGAAGTGATACGGTTGATGCTCAAAGCAAAGAGACTGGGGACGCCCCCCTCTTTTCCTGAGGGCATGGGCCAAAAAATGAAGTAGTTTTAGTTTTAGGACAGAGACGAGCGAACTATTCCACATTAGCAAACCCTATCTCCAGTTCTTCGACAAGGTAAGCCAGGACCTGGCCCGTGGGATCAACTATTTAGTTTCCCTATACGGAGCAGGGGATGGGGGGGAGGAGTTCTACCGGTCAGGTCCTTTGACAGAAGATAGGGCTTCTGCAAATGTGTTAAGACACGGTGAAACTCCACCATGTGGATGTCACCTGACGGTGGAAAGTACAGTGAAACAACAGAATACCTCCTGTCCAGGTGCTGCTCGACTGCTGAAGGGAGGTGTCGAGAAGAAACAAAGAAGAACGGAGACATCTAATCTGGTGTAAATAGGAACCTACCGATCCAAACCTCATCCGGAGGTGGAGCGAGTCGCTAATAGTTCTACTTACGAGCTAATGGGGTTCTCTTCGAGAAGACCCTCACCAGAATGGCCGTAAGCGCTTAGATGCAGAGCTCCGAGGGCTATTGGACACGGACTGCCCTCGAGGGATTACTAAAGCAGCTAGGGCTGGGCGCACGAGCCTTCCTTTCTTTTGGGCCCGACCTTTCAAAGCGGCCTCGCCAGCTTCGGGCAAGGGAACAGAAGATACCTTGTTAGTTTTTGTCTCCTCTACGCAAGCACGCAGCCGCTTCATTTTATGCGAAGCGATCATGTAGTACCCAGGGGTGATAGAACCCAATAAAGTGTTCCTAATGGGCGCGAGAGCTACTGTTCTCGTAGGAATGGATGTTGCCTTTGCCTTTTGAGTAGGCGCCCGGTAGCGCAGAACGCGACAGGACTATCTCCTTAACCTCTTGATACGAAATAGTCCGCAGCCTTGAGGGTAAGGACCCCTTTTTCGAATAATACGAATCGCATTGCTTAGAGGAAGCAGGATGCAATCCGACAAAATTCGCGCACTTGGCTATACACAAGATAGTTTCTGCTGTGATGATGGATGACTCAACTAACGATAGTCCTCCTTACCATTTGGGGTGGAACTTAATGGAACTAAATTAAACTATTTTTCTTGAGATCGCAACAGAGGCAGTCGAGGGGGCGTCGGTTTCCATTTTTGTATTCGTGTAGGGAGGGGTTTATTTATTTCTTTTTATTTTAAGAGCCTATCTGGCAACTGCCTACCAGGGCAAAAGTCGCCGTACTCACGCTAAAGCCTACTAGGTGCAGGAAGGGGTGACACCATGACCGTAAATGGGTCAAAGAACCTCTGATTCAGCAACCTTGTGGCTTCAGATCGGTGAATGTAGGGTGAGTTTAGTTTTGAAGTTCCATGAGGGTGAAGTTGGTGCATATGTGCAATTGTGTTCTGCTCGCTGGGGTTGGAGGAAGGTTTGCAAATAATTGGTGGTGGGGATGGGAATGGAGAGGGTGTAAAAAAAAAATTGAGAGGAGTTTTACCACCGCTCTGCATTTATGATGTCTTTGACTTCTGAGTGAGGACCTATAGATTAACGCGGAATCCGAACTACGGGTATCTATCTACAGAGTATGCCAATGGAGAGGGTGTGTTATGGATGTGAAGGGCGCAGAGCAGCTTGAAAAACTGTGCCCATCATTTTTAGATGGTATTTGATGGGGAGAATGTCAGTTTCGCATGGAGGTATTAGATATAGATGCTGCCCAGGCTGGTGGTGCATAATTTAAGGTGGAACGGATTAACTGTCTGCATATGTACTATGTTGTCTGAATTTAGTGTTTATGCTTTGAGGGTGCCGAGTTTGGGCATGACCTTTGAGGAAATGTTCATCTGGGTCTTTGTGGCCCCCGTGTTTCCTTCAGTTAAACTCGGCGGCAGCAATCAGAATGCCGCCACAGCGAGTGGTCTTCTCCAGGTGTCTCGGAGTCAGGTGGCATGATAGTTAGTTCTGGGGTGTTCGAGGGAAGGCCAAGTGTTTTTTTTTTTTTTTTTTTAATTTGTGTAGTGAGAAGTGGTGTCCTGATCGTAGGCTGGCCAGAGTGAGACTGGTTCGGCGATCCAGGGTGGTTTCCGAAGGGTGGATGTCGGGTGGGAGACGTTTTTCGGCGTTCGAATGATTCGCGGGTGAAGTGGGTGTGTAGGTGTTGTGTCCTGGTTCAGTAGGGTTGGGCGACTCTTCTCAGGAGTTGGGAGTAGTGGGCAACGAGGATAGTCCCGAAACACTCCGGAAGCTGGCGCGGGAATGGAGAGGGTGTGTAGTGGTGCAATTCATAAATTGTGTGCCCACCGTGTCTAGGTGATCACTGATGTGTTTTTGGTGTCTGTGTGGTGGGATATTGGGTGCCTTCTGTGCAGCTAGTTGTGATGAGGAGTAATTTAGGGTGAATTGTTTGCACAGTATGTTAAGTGTTTCTTTCTGTTGCCCTAAATTGATGTCTGTGAGTAGCCTGGTCCTGGGGGCATTTAGTTTTGATGTGGCCTAGAAGTTATGTTGTTTATGTGTGTGTGTATGTGTGTCAAAGGTCGCCTGGATCCAGAGGTCCAGTAGGGTGGAGTTTAGTTGTATTCATGTGTTTGATTGCTGAAGAAGGAGACTTGATTTTGGTGGACATTCTGTTTAGTGTTAGCCAGTTTTGGAGTTGTCAGAGGTATATGTTTAGTTGTCTGGAAGTTGCGTGTGAGGTGGTGGTTTGGAATGTGATGGTTAGGTTATTGCGATATATGTTCAGGCGACTCGCCTGCGAAATTACCCACCAACCAAGAAAATAAGATTTGTAAAGAAAGTGACGAAAAAAAAGGGCAAAAAGAAAAGGTATAGAAGGAACAATCTAGTTTGAGATTATTGGGGACACTGGGGCTGGGAGGGACTGCCGCTCTTCCAGTTACCAAATGTAACTCTAAATGCCCCCCCCCCCCTCTCCAAGGTTTACTCATGGGATGCCATCATGTGGACAGGAAAAGAATCTCCACTGTTGACCTCGCCCATAGCCGTTTCTACGGTTCAAATGGATTTACTTTAGGGGGGGGGGGACAATCAAACATTTCTTACATGATGGAGGGCTGTGGAGGATTCATCCTTTAAGGACTCGAGGAAGAGTCGATTCACTTGATGCAAGGGGGCCAGCATTTGCTCCAACATTTCCTCCCGCAGCTCGCGAAGGAAAATGACCGAATGGATCAGGAGGAAAATTAGAGGCTCGGGAAGCGGCCTCTCCATCCACAAGGATTCTTCTTCCTCGTGCTGAAACACAACAACATCATGCTGGGATTTTGTCCAAATATTTAACAATACTCCTCATGAATTAATAAGAGCTCTGGAGGATAAGATAAGACGAATGCAGAATAGTGCCGAGATATGGAGGGGGCAAAGGGGGCTTCTCCTCAACACAACCACGGTTTCTAATTAATGACCATTGGCAGCAGAATGAAAAGCCACCCTTACTCATCCGGATGGGGCAGCTACAGATGCCGCTCATTTACAAGTTTACATTCGGAAGCTTTATTGGTGGCATGGAAACCACAGCCTATAACGTCATTTCAATGAGATGCCCATCATTTCTCATCCATTTTCAGGTGAAAACATATATACCCATGGGTTCAATTTCCTTTTCACTATTCCAGTTCCATTCTATTTACTCTCATCTCTCTTCACCACTACCTGAAAGTACCTCCATTAATTGGACAATTTTAATTCTTTTTTGCCTAAAAAAGTTCACTTAGTGAAAATTCCCTCATTAGTAATAGGAATTATTTAAAAAGAAGGGTTAAAATTTCTCCTTCACTCCTATTGCAGTGGAGCATAACGAGTTTGATGGGCATGTGGTGATGAAATAAGAAACTCTAAATAAAAAAATTTGATTGTGGGGTGTTGTTGAGAAAGGGTATATTATTATTTGGTTTGCATGAAAAAGCAGACCAAGGTCCTGATATAAAGGGTGAAAGGAAGAGGGGTATTTAATTGAGCAATGAAATTAGTACCTTGGCGGAAGTTTATTCTGGGGACTAATTTCAAAGAGGGTTGGATTTTCACCTTGGGAAAGATTTTTTTTTTTAGGAGCCCATCTGGCGACTGCCAACTTGGGCATAAGTCGCTATACTCACGACAGCCTAGACCTAGGCAACTTTAAGATAACAATATGCAAAACAAAAATAATAAAAAAAGGAAACGGACAAGCAGGAAGCAAGCTCTGGCTCTTCCCGGCGCAGGAACGTGCGACCTACAAAGAAAACAACAAAAACCTAGGTAAATAAAGGGGAGGAGGCTGGCCTGCTCCAAAAAGTCAAAGTCCACAGGTCAATGTGCACGAACTCGTCCCAAGTACAAAAGACAAGCGGTAACGTGCGCGAAGATCGCCCAGACTGGGACATTCAACAAGAATGTGCCAAACAGTCTGGGAGACAACAGTCTTTACAGTAGGGCGCAGGGAAAGGGTCCATCAAAAAGCGCTGCGTCCAGCGAGTGTGTCCCAGCAACCTGAAGCCTTCGCGGCATTGGGGGGTAGGTCCATGGGAAGAGTCGCGGCGCAATGGCACGCAACTTTAAGTTCCCTTCGACCGTCTCCCATCTTCTTTTCCAAGCAGCCAGGAGAGCAGCCCGTATTCCTACCATGTAGTCGGTGTGAGGAAGAGCGAAACGCTGGTCCGGTCGCAGAGTCCTCGCGGACTCTTTGGCGCCCTCATTCCCCGCAATTCCTACATGTCCAGGAACTCATAGAACACTCAAGGCGCTTTGTGAGTCGCTATAGATCACAATCCGGTCTCCGAACCGGTCACGTCGCGTAATCTCCCGCACCGATTGGTGTATTACCACCAGCTCGGCCGTGAAGACAGAGGCAGAGCCCCGCTGACTTTAAACAGAGGGGACACGGCATGGAAGCCGACCCCTGCGGAACCCAGCAGAAGATAATCTCGACATCCGCTCGGCTCGCCAAAACCGTGGCGTCGTTATGGATATCGCGAACCAAGGGATGCGGAAATTCCAATACCCCGAGAGCATTCAGGGCGCTTTGTGAGTCACTATAAATCACAATCCGGTCTCTGAACAAGGCACGTCGCGCATTCTCCCGTACCGAGTGGTGTATTGCCACCAGCTCGGCCGTGAAGACAGACGCAGCGCATGGTAGAACCCCGCTGACTTCAAACAGAAGGGATATGGCGTGGAAGCCGGCCCCCTCTTGGGACTTGGAGCCATCCGTATACACTGGCACGGTTCCAGAGTGACACGAAGTGTTCTCTAAAAAGGTCGAACGCAATACTCCCGGCGCCGTACAAGCTTTGGGAGCAGAGGGGTAGCGAAAAATAGCCAATGGTGGTACCCCCCAGGATGGCGGCCTGGGAAGAACTAGGCGAGCCACCGGCCTGAGAGCTATACCTAGCTCTTGGAGTTTCCTAAATATAAGCGCAAAGGGCTTAAGGTATGACTGGCGTCTCTCGGAGGCATTGGTCCCGTCGAAATCAGCTGCAGATGCCGTGAGAGCTGTTGGCGACTGAGGAAGGCGCCGGGTTCGCGCATACAAGCGACCAACATCGACCAACAGGCTCTCAATGGGGGAAGTGCGGATGGCACCGGTCGCCAGGCGAAGGCCGGTGTGTTTGATCGAATCCACTTTCCGCAATACACGCTCAGCTACGGATGCAAAAAACTCACATCCGTAGTCGAACTTCGAACGAACAGTGAATCGATAAAAAAGTAAGGCAGTAGACCTATCAGCATCCTAAGCGCTGAACGTCACGGAACGAAGAATATCCATGGCACGGGTACAAGAGGCCCTAAGGCTGCGAATATGAGCCTCCCAGGTGAGGCGTCAGTCAAATACAAGACCAAGGAAAGGATGCGAGTCCACCACTTCCAGGCACACTCCATTGAGAAATAAGTCTGGGTGAGGGTGGAGCCTTGGATGGCGGCAGAAGTACACCACCTTAGTCTTAGCCAAAGACGCTCCAGAGTTGGCATCCGGGCCGCGCCAAAAGAGATCGAAAGGTCGTCCACGTAGAGCGTAGCGAGAACATCTTCCGGCAGCACTGAGGTGATGCCGTTGATACTCAGGGCAAAGAGTGTGACACTGAGGACACTCTCTTCCTGCTCCTTTGGGCCGGAGAGGGCTCCCCCCACCCGTACGCGGAATCGACAATCTCGCAAAAATTCAGATATAAACATTGGGAGGCGTCCCCTCGCCCCCATCGTGTGGAGAGTCTCCATGATACCCTATCTCCATGCGATATCATAGGCTTTCTCCAGATCGAAAAACACCGTGGCGTAGTGCTGTCTACGAAGTAAAGCATCGCAGACGGCATTTTCCAGTCGAAGCAGAGCATCCGACGTAGAGTGGAACTTGCGGAAGCCGCAATGTGCAGAAGACAGATGGCATCCGCTGTCCAGGAAAAAGGCTAATCTAAATTTACCAATTTCTCCATCAACTTGCACACGAAGGAAGTTAAGAGAGATTGGGCGGAAAACGGAGGGGTAGAGTGATCTCTTCCAGGTTTGCGAAAGTCGAGCACAGTAGCGATTCACAAAGAATCTGGGAGCATACCCCATACCCAATCCTGTATATCAAATCTAAGAGAAAGGCCATGCCTCGCTCACCCATGAGTCGAAGCATGGCGTAAGGAACATCGTCCTGTTCAAGGACGGTGTCCGCGCACGAAGCGAGAGCGGAACGCAACTCACTCAGAGTAAACCTGTTGTTTAAGGTTTCTCCGCCTCTAGAGGTAAAGTCCAGTCGGCGGCCTTCCGAGACATCACGACGCTCAGTGAATAATGGCGGAGCAGCATCTCGGCTAGAGAATGCGGTCGCGAAGGATTCCGACACGGAGGCTGGGTCCGAGATTGCGGTCCCATTCTCCTGGAGAACGGGAGGGGGGAGGGGTCCTGCGACGAATTGCCCCGAATCCTTTTGATTCTCTTCCAAACCTCTGCTAGAGGGGTCTTCCCGTCAGGTGAAGAAACGTATGCCCGCCACAAGAGCAGCGGGCATGCTTCGAAATATACCGGAACCTAGGCATAACTCGACGAAATCGTTTGGACGGCACTTATAGCGCATATAGGCATAACGCTTCTGTTTGAGGGCCATCTCACACTCTGCTGACCAACACGGGAGTGGTCGGCGTGCAAATCGGCCAGACCTTCTAGGAATAGTACTTAGGCCCACGGCGATGAGGTTGCGGGAGAACTCAACGGCTTCATCTACCGACCTAAGCTCGTCGACTGAGACAGAGAAATCAGTCATTTCCTGAAATGCGGACCACTGCGCCCGCGCCAAGCACCACCGGTGCGGGATCTCGGGGCCCAGAAAATGATATTTGAATGGGAAAGTGATCACTACCATGGAGGTTATCAACCACCCCTCAACCCCAAATCAGGCTGTGCATCCGGAGAGCACAAAGATAGATCAGGACAGGAATATGAAGCAGTTCTCGGGCAGTAATGCGTAAACTCATCCACATTTAGAACACCTTTCTCCAGCAAGTCGATCAGGTCGGCAAGGATTTGACCGCGGGGATTAATAGAGTAGTCTTCCCAGAGGGAGTATATACCCTTCAGATCTCCGAGCAAGAGAAAGTCGGGGGATACCAATAGGCACGCAGCGACTCAGGGAGGTCGTTACAGTCGAACGTGACGAAGAGCATAGGGGTGGGTCTTGAGGCCCCTCCCTGCTTTCTCATCGCATGTTCGACCTTGACCGCCCCATGGTCGGCCAGCTCTAAGGTGATGTCATCTATGGAGTAGTCCACGGGTTCTCTCGTATAAACTACTCCTTTCACGAAGTCCATGGTAGATTGCGCCGTCACACTCACAGGCGTGCCATCAAATGTTCGAAGGGCACTAATCGTGGCCGCCTCGGAGGGATTCTATGCATTCGCCAAAAGGTTCCCGTCCGAGAAACGGCTCACCTTCGGCTCTCTACCAATCACACTAGCTAGAGCTCTCCTCTGATGGATCATGTTGCCCTTAGCCAACATGCTGCCATCAGTGGAGCGAATAACGAAGAAACGCTTGAAGCAAGCGGGCTCGAAAACGCCAGGTAGCCTCTCGAATGAGGCGCCCCCTCGTCTGGAACTCCCCAAACGGGGGAGTAACGAGGCTGGACGTGTCGATCTTGGTTTGGTCGCTTACCGAAACAGCAGCGTCCCCGTCCGTACCCGTGGATGGAAAGGAGCCCAGTCTTCTTCGTCTTTTTCCTGTTCTTTTTCTTTTTACGAGAGGAGGGCGGAGAATGAACCCTCTTCTCCCCTCCACCTGCAGGAGCCACTAGGCCAGATGGACCGGCCTAGACCTTCTCCGAGATGGAGAAGGTCTAGGCTCTCATTGGGGCACCAGCCAGGAGAGGAGATCCCTCCTCTCCTTGTAGTCTTGGATACCCGAGCCGTCTGAGGATGACCTTGCACAGGGGCGGACTCAGGTTCGTCGCCATGGAAGGTCCTACCGTCTGGGGACCTCCATGTGCCCTCCCCTCTCAGGACATCACAGACCCCATTGGTAGGTGTTTCTTTTTTCGGGAAAGAGAGGGGGTTGCCCGTATGGGTGACTTCCTTTTAAGGGGGTATCTGGCGACTGCCCCCTTAGGCATAAGTCGCCATAAACAAAAAGCCTAGTTCTAGGCTACTTTAAAAAAATTGAACAGGAAACAATAATAAAAAGAAATAACAATAACAAAAACAACTAAACCTAGTTAAATGAAAGGAAAAAGGCCGGTCTCCCCCAAATAGTCAACAAGTCCACCAGTCAATGTGCACGCACTCGTCCCGAGTACAAAGGACAAGCGGTAGCGACCCCGCCCATCCCGGTACCGGGACAGGTAACGTGCGCGAAGATCATCCAGACTGGGACATTCGACAAGAATGTGCCAAACAGTCTGAGGGACGACGCAGTCAACGCAATAGCGAGCGCCTAATCAAATAGCGATGCGTCACACGTGTGACCGATGCGGAGACGACAGAAAGCGACCTCAGGCCGTCGCGGCATTGGGAGATAGGTCCATGGGAATAGTCGCGGCGCAATGGCACGCAACTTTAAGTTCCCTTCGACCGTCTCCCATCTTCTTTGCCAAGCAGTCCGAAGAGCTGCCCGTATTCCTGCCATGTAGTCGGTGTGAGGAAGAGCGAAACGCTTGTCCGGTCGCAGAGTCCTCGCGGACTCTTTGGCACCTTCATCGGAGCGTTCATTCCCCGCAATTCCTACATGTCCAGGAACCGAGCAGAAGATAATCTCGACATCTGCCCGGCTCGCAATAACCGTGGCGTCACGGATATCGCGAATCAGGGGATGCGGAGATTCCAATGCTCCGAGAGCACTCAGGGCGCTTTGTGAGTCGCTATAGATCACAATCCGGTCTCCGAACCAAGCACGTCATGTAATCTCCCGTACCGAGTGGTGTATTGCCACCAGCTCGGCCGTTAAGACAGACGCAGCGCCTGGTAGAGCCCCGCTGACTTCAAACAGAGGGGATACGGCGTGGAAGCCGACCCCCTATGGGACTTGGAGCCATCCGTATACACTGGCACGGTTCCAGCGTGCTGCAAAAAGGTCGAACGCAATACTCCCGGCGCCGTACAAGCTTTGGGAGAAGAGGCGTGGCACCGGTCGCAAGGCGAAGGCCGGTGTGGTGGATCGAATCCACCTTCCGCAATAAACGCTCGGCTGCAGATGCATAAAACTCGCATCCGTAGTCGAGCTTCGAACGAGCAAAGGATCGATAAAAAAGTAGGGCAGTAGCCCTATCAGCGCCCCAAGCGCTGAACGTCACAGAACGGAGAATGTCCATGGCGCGGGTACAAGAGACCCTAAGGCTGCGAATATGAGCCTCCCAGGTGAGGTGTCGGTCGAATAAAAGACCAAGGAAACGGTGAGATTCCACCACATCCAGGCGCACCCCATTAAGAAACAAATCTGGATCGGGGTGAAGCCGTGGATGGCGGCAGAAGTGCACCACCTTAGTCTTAGCCAAAGAAAACCGAAACCTGTGCGCTTCGGCATAGCGAAAGATGCGGTTCAATGCCTGTTGGAGTCCACGCTCCAGAGTTGGCATCTGGGCCGCGCCAAAAGAGATCGAAAGGTCGTCCACGTAGAGCGTAGCGAGAACATCTTCCGGCAGCACCGAGGTGATGCCGTTGATGCACAGGGCAAATAGTGTGACACTGAGGACACCCTCTTCCTGCTCCTTTGGGCCGGAGAGGGCTCCCCCACCCGTACGCGGAATCGACCATCTCGCAAAAATTCAGATATAAACATTGGGACGCGTCCCCTCGCCCCCATCGTGTGGAGAGTCTCCATGAAACCGTATCATAGGCCTTCTCCAGATCGAAAAACACCGTGGCGTAGTGCTGTCTACGAAGGAAAGCCTCGCAGACGACATTTTCCAGTCGGAGCAGAGCATCCGACGTATAGTGGAACTTGCGGAAGCCACACTGTGCAGAAGACAGATGGCCTCCGCTGTCCAGGAAAAAGGCTAATCTAACATTTACCAATTTCTCCATCAACTTGCACACGCAAGAGGTTAGAGAAATTGGGCGGAAACCGGTCGGAGTAGAGTGATCTCTCCCCGGTTTGCGAAAGGCGAGCACAGTAGTGATTCGCCAGGAATCTGGGAAAAGACCCTGCACCCAGATCCTGTTGTACAAATCTAAGAGAAAGTCCATGCCTCGCTCACCCAGCTGTCGAAGCATGGCGTACGGGACATCGTCCGGAACATGGGCGGTATCCGCGCACGAAGCGAGCGGAGCGCAACTCACTCACAGTAAACTTGTCGTTGAAGGGTTCTCCGCCTCTGGAGGTAAAGTCCAGTCGGCGGCCTTCCGCGACATGACGACGACGGCGGAGCAGCATCACGGCTAGAGAATGCGGAAAAAGCGGTCGCTAAGGATTCCGCCACGGACGCGGGGTCCGAGATTGCGGTCCCATTCTCCTGGAGAACGGGAGGGGAATCCTGCGAGAACTTGCCCCGAATCCTTTTGACTCGCTTCCACACCTCAGCTAAAGGGGTCTTCCCGTTAAGTGAAGACACGTATGCCCGCCAAGAAGAGCGGCGGGCGTGCTTCGAAATATACCGGAACCTAGCCCTAGCCCGACGAAATTCAGCGACAGTGAAATCGTTCGGGCGGCGCTTATACCGCATGTAGGCATAACGCTTCTGTTTGAGGGCCGTCTCACACTCGGGCGACCACCATGGGAGTGGTCGGCGTGCAAAACGGCCAGACGTCCTAGGAATAGTAGTCAGGCTCACGGCGATGAGGTTGCCGGAGAAGAACTCAACGGCCTCATCTACCGACCTAAACTCCTCGACTGAGATAGAGCATTCAGTCATTTCCTGAAATGCAGGCCACCGCGCCCGCGCCAAGCACCACCGAGGTGGGCTCTCAGGCGGCAGTTGCCCTGAAAATGATATTTGAATGGGAAAGTGATCACTACCATGGAGGTCATCGACCACCCCCCAATCAAAATCAGGCTGTGCATCCGAATAGCACAAAGATAGGTCAAGGCAAGAAAATGAAGCGTTTCTCGGACAGTGAAAATGAAGCGGTTCTCGGACAGTGATGCGTAAACTCATCCCTGTTTAGGACACCCATCTCAAGCTCTTCGATCAGATCGGCAAGGACTTGTCCCCTGGGATTTATGGAGTAATCTCCCCAGAGAGGATGCCTGCCGTTCAGATCTCCAAGCAAGAGATAGGGCCTCGGCAACCGTGCCCCGACGCGGCGGAAGTCCCCCGCGTCGAAGTCAGCTGACGGTGGAATGTACGCAGAAATGATAGTATACCTCCTATCCAGGTGCAGCTGCACAGCCACTGCCTGAAAGGAGGTATCTAAAGAGAAAGGAAGAACGGAGACATCATGCCGGGTGTAAACCGCGCATCCCCCAGCCCGGCCATTCCGCAGTGGTGGGGTCGCAAGACCCTTATACCCCTGGAAGGCGGGCAGGGAGAAAAGCACCTAGCATGGTCTCCTGCAAAAAGATAGCTAACGGGAAACGGGACGGGACGAGACGAGCCTCCGCAGCTCCTCCCAGTTTGCCCGGAGTCCACGGCAATTCCATTGAAGGAATATGCCCTCCAGGCCTAGCTCGGAGGAGACGCGGGGGCCCTCCTCGAACTGAAGACCCTCACGGGAATGGCCGTACGCTTCCCGGGGGCAGAAACCCGGGCGCTGTTGGCCGGACAAAGCGCTGAAGGCGCTGTCGCCTTCGAGGACTTATTGGGGGAGGTTGGGCTCGCCATGCGAGTCTTTTCTTCCCTCCGCCTCGAAACCTTAGGCGGGCGTTGCGGCTTGGGAGGCGGGGGGCCCTCTTTTCGAGGAACCACCGTCTCCGAGCCACTCGCTCCACCTTGGGGCGTAGACGAAGGTGCCGAAGCTCCTTTGTTGCTGTCCTCCTTTCGGGGAACAGCTTTAGGAACCCCGGAAGATGGCCTAGCGACCATCTTCAGGGGTGTTGCCTCCTGTGAGTCTAACGACTCGGTGGAGGCGCGTGGCCGTTTCGCCTTACGGAAAACGGTCACGCTGGGCGAAGAGGGGGAAGCCCTGGTTTTAGCCGGGGCTGGGTGTGAACCCTTTTTGCCACCAGCTTTACCAGGGGAGCGCCCGGGTTGAGTAGAGCCCGCAGAAGGAAGGCACCCAAGGGCACCTCCAGAGAAGTGGGTGAGGGGGAAGCCCCTACACTCATAGGCAAAGGAGAGGAGCAAGCCTCCTCTCCGGTTGGAGTTTTGGAGGGTCCCCTGCGAAAAACACGGGGGGGGGTGGGGGATAGACCTCCATTTCTTCAGTGGAGCTGCCTGAGGGAAAGATAAGGGAATATTTTTTTTAATTTCATCATTGGGAATGGTGACCCTATAATAATCACGGGATGCAAACGCTCATCACCCCACGCAGTAGCCCGCTCTGAGGGGTGAGTACGGGGCCGGCAGAGCAAGCTGCCGCCATTACCCCCGCCTAGTAGCATGGCGGCTTCACCTTGGGCATGGCATAAAATGGATAGAGATTGAACGGAGAAAGAAAGGGGAAGTGAGGAAGGTGTGGATGGGGATGAAGCAGGTTGTTAAAAACCCACCACCCACCCGAGACCAGAGCTCAGGGGTGAGGGAACGTTGTCCCCTCCCCTCTCAGCCCTGATCCGGGATAGTTGGGTGAGAGGAAGCTGGTCGGCCTCTACCTTCTGAAATTAGAGGCCAACCAAGGAAAGTTATGGGAGAGGTTGTAGTGAAAGTGAGTTAGTAGGGTAGAAAACAGCGGCTGTCAGAAAAAGGAAGAGGCTAAGCTCACCTTCGATAGAACTGAGAATGACGCTCTCTTCTTAAGAAACAGCAGGAAACAAATTTATAAACTAAAATCTGTAATCAAGTGTGATTAGGCAACATGATGTATTAAGTGAGGATTAGCATTATGTAATGGTTGGGTGTAAATGAGCAAGCTCAAGAATTATGAGTGAGAATTTGAGATTTGTAAGGGTGAAACTGCATGATCGTAGTGTGTGGATCCTGTAATGACAAGAGTGAGGTATTGGAATGAGATAAGATGAGAATGTTGCAAATGAACAATTTGAAAAGGATATTTGTGAAAAAAAAGGAGTGGGTTTTTTATTTTTTATTATGTTGTTTTTAATAGCTCCAAAGGGGGAGAAGACCTTTGCTCCCTCCAACCGCTAGGGAATTAAGGGAGAAAGTTTTGATCCATAGCCTTGCCAACTGTCCGGAGGGACCAGGATAGAGTGGTGGGAGGCTGTTGCATGCTGCAGGGATTTTATAGCAGCCCCCCTCTGTGCTAGTGGTTCATGCAACAGCTAGGAAGTGGAATTTTGGATAGAAGTATATGTGGTGTGAAGAAAAATACAACAGGTGGAATATTTTGAGGTGGTATGAGTTTGTGAGGAGAAGACAAGAGTAGGCTGTAGGAATTTGTGATGGGGTTGGACGACAGCGCAAAGTGGGAGAGATTATGTAAAGGGTTGAAGAAAAGTAAACGATATTGTAGATATTGGTTATATGTTGCAACTGACATCTGTAGGATTGCTTGCCCTATCCCCCCCCATTTGCTTCAGATCTCTCCTTACAAACCTTTTGCTGGAAATGCCCTCATTAGTTTTTGCTTTAAAATGAATTAAAAACGTGGAACATGCATGGGTATTCTGCTAAGGGCTGAACCCTGCCTAACTGAGAAGCTACACTACATAATGCCCGATCGCTGGTGGTAAAGGGATAGGCAAAATTGATGTAATCTATCTCTATTTGCAGTTGCACCGCTGTGAACGAAAAATCATGTAATTTACCCCCACCCCTCAAAATCCCTAATTCCCATTTGGTGAAAGTTAAACTAGAACAAACCAACAAGCACATGCTCCTCTACTGAGGAGAGGTGCGAGAAAAGATGGAAGGACAAAGGACAAAAAAGATGAATTGAGTATCAAAACCAACTACTTTGAGCAACAAATTAGCATAAAAAACATCACACTTACAAGCTTACAAAGGACAAAAAGCGAATGATAATTGTAACCTTAACCCCTTAGCTGCAGAGATCACCCAATCAAAAAGTCAAAGTTAATCTCCCCACAAATATGAACTTAGAACTTTGTGTGTGTGATATTATCAAGGAAGCAGTGAGGAGGAATTGGACTGACGGCCCCAATACTTACAATTACTGGGAAAAGTTTTCGGGTGGAGACTTGCTGTATTTGGAGGTGCTGATGCAAAAGAGCAGGGAGACTCCTCACAAGCAGGGGGGTCTTCGTTCTTTCATGGAGACATTCTAAATAGATGTCTGAGGCCTACATAAATAAGAAATTATTATTGCTGGAAGAGGCTTAAGAGTAGGGGACTTCATTTTTGAAACAAAATGATGGGAAAGGCCTGCCTTCGACTGGTGCGGGAACATAAGACCTACATCAAAGAGTCAAAATGGAGGAACTTACCCTCCTCCAAAATGTCAGATAGTACATAAGTCTGTGTACACACACACATCCAGAGTACAAGAAAAAAGCTGCATTGACTGTACTCGTCCCGATAACAGGCCAGGTAACATGCGTGGCAAATGGTCTGGGGGACAACACAGTTGTTACAATAAAGTACGGATGATCTTTCCATCAAATGGAGATGCATTGCAAGTGTGCCAAATATGCGGATGACAGAAGGAGACCTGAAGCTACCAGATTTTGGGGAGGTGGGTTCATGGGAAACATTCCTGTACACAACTTTAAGTTCCTATCGACTGTCTCCCATCTTCTTTGATAAGCAAAATGGAGGGCTGCCATGTAGTCAGTGTGAGAAAGAGCCAAAGGCAGGTATGGTCACCCAATCCTTAGTCTTTTTGGTGCCCTTATGGGTGAGCTGATTCTATGCAAATTCCTTATGTCCAGAAACCCAGCACAAGATAATCTCGACATCCACCCGGCTAGTAACAACCATGGCATCACACATACTGCAAACCAGGGGGTGTGGAGATTCCAATGCCACAAGAGCACTTTGTGAGTCACTAAAGATCACAATCAGGTCTCTAAACCAGGCATGACGTGTTATCTACCGTACAAAGAGAGTATTACAAACAGCTCGGCCATGAAGACAGATACAGGTCCTGTTAGAGTGCCACTAGCTTCAAACAGACAGGATACAGCGGGAAAACTGACCACCTCCTGGGACTTGTAGCCATCCATATAATGTCATAGATCCAGCGCCACACAGTGTGCTCCATAAAGGGCAAATGCAAATACTCCTAGTGCTATTGTAGTTTTGGGAGCAGAGGGGTGGTGACAGATAGTCGAAGGTGATATCCTTGGCAGAATTAAAGGCATCCCTGAGCTCTCAAAGGAGTTTCCTAGGCCTAAACCCAAAAAGCTTATGCAGAACCAGAGGCACCACAGACCTAAGAGCTACACCAAGCTCTCAAGGAGTTTCCTAACCCTAAGCCCGAGTGGCTTAGGGTATGACTGGCGTCTCTCAGCGGCATAGGCACCATAGAGATCGGCTGCGGATGCAGCGACAGCTGTTGGCACAAGGGGAGGCAACAGGCTCACATGTACAAGTGCAGCATTGACAAATAGGCTCTCAATGGGGAGAGGGGGTACAGAAAAGATGTTGCGGAGAGCGGGCCGGTGGATCAGGTCCAACTTCCCAAATACAGGCTCGGCTGTGGATGCATAAAAATTGCATCCTCAGTCAAGCTTTTAAACAAAGGATCGATAGAGAAGTAAGGTAGAAGGTAGTAGCTTTATCAGCCCTCCAGGTGCTGAATGTCACAGAATGAAGAATGCCCATGATGCAGGTTCAAGAGAGCCTAAGGCTGCGAATAGGTGCTTGTAGGCGAGGCATCAGTTAAAACTAAACCAAAGAAAAGCTGAGAATCCACCAGTTCCAGGCAAAACCCATTTAGGAACAAGTCTGGATCAGGGTGGAGATTTGGGTGGCGGCAGAAGTGCACAAACTTAGTCTTGCCCAGGAAAAACTGAAACCTGTACGCTTTGGCATAATGAGAAATGCGATTAAATGCCTGTTGGAGTCCACATTCCAGGGAACATCTTTCGGCAGTACCGAGGTGATACTATTAAAGCTCAGGGCAAAGAGCGACACCGAGGACACTTCCCGGCGGGAGCCCCTTTTCCTGTTCCATTGGGACAGAGAGGGCTGTAACCACCTGTATGCGGAATCGATCATCTCACAAACACAAAATAAAGATTGGTATGTGTCCCGCCGCTCTCATCGGGTGGAGTGTGTCCATGATACTGCATCATTATATGTAGTGCGGGCTATGAAGGAAGGCCTCGCAGACGGATTTTCCAGTAGGAGCAGAGTATCCAGGTGGAACATTGAAGAAGTCGCACTGTGCAAAAGACAGATAGCCTCCGATGTCCAGAAAGGCTAATCTAACATTTACCAATTTCACCATCAACTTGCACATGCAGAAAGTTAGAGAGATTGGGCGGGAACCCGCTGGGGTAGAGTGATCTCTCCCCAGTTTGTGAAAAGCAAACACAATAGCGATTCACCAGGACTGAGAGGATACCCTCTACCCAGATCCTGTTGAACAAAGCTAACAGAAAGGCAATGCCTTGCTCACCCAGCGAGAGGGAAATGCAACTCACTCATGTAAACCTGTCGTTGAAGGGTTATCCTCCTCTGGAAGTAAAGTCCAGTTGGCGGCCTTCCACAACATCGGGATGGGCATTGAATGCTGGTGGAGCAGGATCCCAGTAAGAGAATGCAGTCGTGGCAAAAGACTTGTGGTCGCATTCTCCTGGAAAAGTGGGGGGAGGGGGTCCTGCAAGAACTTGCCCAGAATCCTTTTCACTCACTTCCACACCTTTCCTAGAAGGGTCTTTCCATTAAGTGAAGACACATATATGCCAGCCAAAAAGAGCATCCTGAGTGCTTTAAAAAAAACCCCTGGAACATAGCCCTAGCTTGACAAAATTCCGAGACAGTGAAATCGTTTGGGCAGTGCTTATAGCGCATGTAGGCATAACACTTGTTTGAGGGCCGCCTCACACTTGTCTGACCACCAGGCAAGTGGTCGGTGTGCAAAATGGACAGGCACTCTAGGAATAGTAGTTAGGCCCACGGTGATGAGGTTGCCTGAGAACTCAACAGCCTCATCCACTGAGACATCAGTCATTTCCTGAAATGCGGACCACCGCGGTTGCACCACACCACCGGGATGGGCTCTTAGGTGGCAGCAGCCCAGAAAATATTTGAATAGGAAAGTCATTACTACCATGAGGTCATCGACTACCACCCACCCTAAATCAGGCTGTGCATCTGGAGAGCACAAAGATAGATCAAGAAAGGAAAATGAAGCGGTTCTTGGGCAGTGATGTATAAACTCATCCACATTTACAACACCTATCTCCAGCTCGGCGAGGACCTGACCCCTGAGATTGAGTAGTCTCGCCAATGTGGGTGTCTACCATTCATATCCCTGAGCAAGAGAAAGGGCCCCGGCAACCATGATTGTATGCAGAAATAACAGTATACCTCCTATCGAGGTGCAGCTGCACAGCTACTGCCTGAAAGGATGTATTTAAAGCGAAGAGAAGAACGGAGACATCATGCCGGGTGTAAATGGTGAATACTCCTGTCTGGGCCCCAACCTGTGGTGCGGGCGAAAACCCTCATAGCCATGAGAAAATGTGAGGAGACTCGCCTCTGGTAATCTCTGAATGAGGAAGCAACAGGGCCCGGACGTGCCGATCTTGGCTTAGTCGCTTACCGAAACATCAGAGGAAATATCCATCCCTGTAAATCCTCAGGGGCCCAAACTGTCTGAAGAGAAACTTGCACAGGGGAGATTCGGGTTCTGTACTTGGCGCCGAGCGCGGGTTTGAACCCATGGAAGATCCTACTGTGTGGGGCTGGGTCACTTCAAGGACCATAAGGCAACCCTCCCCCCGCAACATTGCAGATCCCATTCGAGGTACATTTTGTCTCATCTTGGGCCGGTGAAATGGCATCCATCTGGGAAGAGAGAGGGGGCAGGTACACTGGCCCCCTGTAAACTCACAATACACAAGTGCGGTACTGACAAGTCCTGCCATCCCCCCCAGGGGTTTGGCCCTATCGAGCTGCTTCCACCTAGAGCAGTCAATATTGGGCAACCTGTGTACTTTCTTGGCAGTCCTCTGTGAAAGCAAAGGAGGGACTGTAGCTGGAAAGAGGGAGTCCACCACACCCTTAGGCCTAGAAGAGGAGTAAGAAATTTTTAGGGTCTCCTGAGAAAGCAGGGCTCCTTTTCTGCTAAAAGGGAATTGAAGAGGGTCTTTTTAAGATTTCCATCATTGGGCATGGTATGGTGACTGTTAAATTCACAAGACACAAATGCTAATCACCCCACACTGTAGCCCGTTCTGTGAGGGATGAATACGAGGCTGGCAAAGAGAGCTACCGCCATTAGAGACCACTCCTCTCACCCAGTGGCTCCACCTTGGGATGGGTTTAATTGATAAACCGTGAAAGGAGAAAGGGTAGGTGAGGAAGAGGATGAGGCAGGTTGTTAAAAACTCACCACCCTAAACTGGAGCTCAGGGGTGAGGGAGCATTGCCCCCCCACCCTTGATCGGGATGGTTGGGTGAGAGGAAGCTGGTTGGTGTCTACCCTGAGAAATTAGAGGCTGACCAGAGAAAGTTGTGGGAGAGGTTGTAGGGAAAGTGAGGAAGCAGGTAAGAAGACAGGGTGTCAGAAAGAAGAGGCTAAGCTGGAGCTGGATGGAGCACCGAGTCCTGTCAGGATGGCGGCCAGGAAAGAAAACCGCCGTGCCCCTTATGGGGCAAAGTGCAGGGAGAAAATGTTGAGTGGAAAAGCCATAATGATAATAATAAATACTTATAATAAAAATAATATTAATAACACTAACAATACTAATCATAATATATAATTATAATACCTGCATATATAATAATAGTATATCAAATATTAATAATGATAATGATACTAAATAATAAAATTAATAGTAAATAATAACTAATACTAATTACACTGGGGAACAAATTTCAACCTTTTGTTAATTGACTTAAATTTGATAGTTGCACATTATAATTATCTATTAGTACCTATTTAAACTAATGTTTGTTTTTATATTTCAGATTTTGAAAATTGACAAAAGAATCAAGTATTATGTCCTCAAGCATTAGAAAATTCATATGCAAAAATCTCCTGATTAATTTTACTACATATGTGGAAATTTTATACTTCCACATCAATGAGGAAATATAATGGACTTTGTAAAAAGAGCTTACTTAGCTTATTTTTTAGCATAAAGCTGGGGGATCAAGATAAATCATGGGTTCCACATAAAGCCTGCACTGTATGCATTAAAAGACTGCGACATTGGACGAAGGATTCGGAGTCAAAAATACCTTTTATAGTTCTGATGGTAAGTTTATGATTTCATAAAACTATGTAACTTAATCATTTGTGAACTGTAAATTACCCAAGTATAATTGTAACTTGGATACATAAATAACTTTTTGATAAAATTATCTTTAGTTAATGCTTCACAATTTTTTTTCTATTTCAGGTGAGGCAGAGCCTACTAACCATGAGACTGATTGCTACTTCTGCTTTGCCAATACTTCAGGCTTCACTCAAAAAGCTACCAGTATAAAGCTAAAATAGCGGCGAGATGGGGGTGAGGGGGGGGTGCACTGTCAACTTTTCCGGGTCCCATCTGACATATGTAACCCAGGTACAGAGTGTAAGAGGCTACGCAGGGTAGCTAGCTCCCCCTGCACGGGATAACAGCTACAAAGCAAATTATTAAAAATAAGCTTCCCAACCATCAAAACAAATCAAATCAGGCCCAACACTTAGGAGAGAATATGGCAACAGGTACCACTAAAATCTTTAGTCACTGCATTTCACTAAGGAGATGCGCAAACACCCATCCAAGAATGCCTCTGTCTTCTACCAATTCATTAATCTGGAGAGGGATTACCTGTGTGTCATATACATTTGTGAGGTTGAATTGATGGCGATGATGCAAATAATCCACAAGCTTTCTGCCATTGTGTAAGACTTTGACCCTGGTCTCATCCTGAAGGAGAGAGGCCAATTTTGACTTGATGAAAGCATCAGCAGAGAGAGTTGCCACATCCACTAAGTACACAGAGTGCCCCACTTCAAGAGAGAGCCAGGCGAGGGTACCATGGCGACCCAGGCGTGGACCACAGCCAAAAATACTCACAACCTTTTCTTGCTTTAGTTCATGGAGCTGCAAGAAAGTGGTATGTAATTAGCAATGTTAAGTTGAAAACTCAAATACAAACATTAGTATTTGGTCAATTATTTGTATATATTAAAAAAAAAAAAATTCACCTGCATCAGGGGCAGGATAAATACTCATATCTTCTGGTGCATGTCATAAAAGTGACTAAGCCTAGATACGGGGCACTGACCTGAGAAGATGTGTACTGAAAGTTCTGTTCCTGCGAGTGCAATATGCAATGCTGGTAATAAGTAGACAGACTGTCATGGAACTCACCTAGTCATGCAGGATTGTGGAAATTATATTGTCAAGAAATTCATGTTTTTAGAAAAGACATACCCCCTCCCCCACACACACATTTTTTAACAGCATTTTCAATTTTTTCTAAATTTGTAGTGATAGGTTTTAATTAAAATGTATTCATGCTTAAGCCTTTTTTAAGTGACAAAATTGGTATTTAGCTATCACATTCACTTCCTGAAGGTTTCAAATGCGTGAATATTGTTTGGTTTCTATTGGATCAAAAGGCCCATGAACCATTTATGAACAGAATTTTTACTGGAGATGACATATTTGTTCTTCATTGCAATATTAAGCACAAAAACGATGGCTTGATTGCAAGCACAAAACCCAATTGTACTCCCAGACACGATCTCCAAAAGTAGAAAGTTATGCTTTGTATTTGGTGGGATGTAAAAAGACATTCATTATGAGCTCTTCAATAAGAAAACTGTTACTACCGACTGTTGTTGTTCAACAATGGCGACATTTGAATGAAACTTTTGAACCAAAATATCCTTAACTGGGCAACCAAAAGGGGGTATCCTTCATGACAATACAAGCCCACACTTGGCAAGTTTGACCCAAGAAAAAACATTGTGCCAGGTTGAGAAGTTCCTCCTCATCCTCCACCTTCATACATTTTAATCTGATTACCATTTAAGTCATAACAACCTCACCTAAAGCGGAAAGTTTACTCTGATGTGAAGAATATTGCTCTCTCAAATGTAAAGCACAATAGCAATGAGGTTGTATGATGCAGAAATTTTGTATGGTAAAGAAAGTATAAATGGGAAGATATATATAGCTACATATCCTCCTGCAGGCATTGAGACCTGAAGGTCAAACAGCAGGTGTTGGGTGGGTCATACAAGCTTCCAGATTTCATCTAACATCATCTTCCGGGCGCGTAAAAGGTTAGATAAGGAAAAGAAAGATGAGGGGCAGTAGGAGAAAAGAGTGGGGAGAATACAGATATGTTAAAACACACCACCCAAACAAGAACCAAGAGGGAGGGATGAACCAGCCCCTCCCCCCGTGACCAGGGAAGAATAGATGAAGGCTGGTTGGAGACCACTCAGCGATTTTAGTGTCAGCTAAGAAGATAGATGAAGAGATGTGTAAGGAAAGTAGTTTAAAAAGGGTAAATTGGAAATCTTTAGGAATTAAACCGAGGTAGTCTAAACCTAGTTTAAGACTGCCAGGGGCAGGGCATGTCACTCCTACAGGCCCATTTAAAACAAAATAAAATTACAGGGCACAACTGCAATAGAAAGGAGTTGGAAAATGATATCAATATATTTCCTAAAAAAAATGAATGAAGTCTTTAAGAAAGGAATCCAATGTTTAGTTAAATAAGGGAGCAAGGCATTATAAATAATGATGGAAAGTACTTTTGTGTAGTTTTTTTTTTTTTGCATATTAAAAAATTATTTACTTTTCCATTTTTTTAAATACATTACTTTGTTGACAACCTAATAAATACTGAGTAGTCTAAAGGGGGCACTCGAGACTGGGAGGGTACACAACTCTTTCAAACTTGTCAATTATAGTAGATTCACCTAAGTGCATTGGAGATGGAATGATAAAAAAAGTGAAGTAAAAATGTGTGAAAAGTGCATATATCAAGGGGCCAACAGAGGACACTACACTGAGGAAATGAGGAATGAAGGTGGGAAAATCCAATCCAATCATGGAATTCATGGATGGACCATAGCCAGGGTCAACTTAAGAATTAGTTCCAGGTTGTTTTGGTTCTGAGGGGACTGTCATTCCAGAAAGCTTGTAATGTGGGGATACATAAACAACATAACCAGGTCCACACACAGTTGTATAATGTCTGATGAATTGCATTCCAGTTATAATCCCATAAATAATTAAAATGACAAAAGGCAAAATGAAGCCACTTACAATGGATTTATAATTATCTTTGAAAGAATCAATAATGGTCCAGTCAGTTGGTCTGTAAAGACTGCATTTGAATCCAGAGTAGTGCTCTGATGTTTCTGTAGTGGTGTTACTTTCTGATATCATGTGGGAAAAATCATTGTCATCATCACAGTATAAGGCGGGAGGCAAAATCTGCTTCATCAATAAGCCTTGGGTCTTCATATCATTGCCATGTAGCTCCTAAGGGAAAAAGCAGTTGGTAAAATATCTACAGCATCATTAAGTCACAATTGAACATTTCATGGGGAAGTTACTGGCAACAAGCTTTTGTTATACAGAAGAATCTTATAGAAATGTACAAGATTCACTCATTTCTAAATAAAGTAAACCGCCATTTTTCAGCGATCTCAGTATTTATCATTTTTTGTTTTAAACATACTTTTTATGGAATTTTTTTTCGACTGTTTCCTACTTTCACCTGTCTTCCATTCAGTTGGCATCAGTCTTGTGCAGGTTGTTGATGTCTTGTACTGTCTCAGGATATTTTACTGTTGTTTTTTTTTTTACATTTCTTTTGCAATGTTATATTATTACAAATGAGAGATTTTCAAATAAAAAATATATTGCAAAGAATGAACATGGCAAATAAGTGATTGATGTTATGAAAATTATTTTATGGGCAGAAAAACCAGTCTTCTAGCACACTAAAGAATAAAGAGGCCATTAAAGCAGCAGATGTTGCTAAAGTAGTGACTATTGTAGGTATTAGGTTATTAATACTTTTTTCTCTCGAATCACAAGTAAAGGTACTGTATTATCATATAAAAGGCTTATAGTTTTATCATATATTTTTGTAGGGTGGTAACCTTTTGGGTCATAGCTAATTATTTTTAACTATTTGTATTTAAATCAAAAAAGTCTTAATTTTCAACCTACTCCCAGAATCCAAGGAAGGGGCCAGAGTAAAATTAAAAAACAACTCACCTTCCACAATCTCCTACGAGCTTTGGTGTCAACTCCAATGACATTGAGGGTGATAACATCATGGTAAAAAATTATAACGAGGCCAAATTTTCTTGTCCCAGTACTAACAACTGAAACCTGCAAATAATGCAACATTTAATTCAAACTGCAATGCCCTGAACAACCCCCTATCCACTCCTAACCCAAATACCCACTACATCCAATAATTATTTGCTAGCCTTCCCCAAACCGACCAGAACACTATACAACACACAGTTTACCCCCTGTAAAATGTCCTACTTCAAAGCAACATTTGATCACTGGACAAGTATTCTGCCTCAATCAAGAGATACAAAAAATAATTCTATCTTGACCATCTCAGAACCACTTTCAATATAACCTCTGGAGAAGAGCATATAATGTGACATCCATTCTGAGCGCTGCCAGATTAAATTGAACCAAGTAAGTCTGGTAGCTCAAAAGGCTTGGGTGATGTCCACACTACAGCCTGGCCAGGTTGACTGTCCTTAAAAGAAAGAGAGGATTCAGAAGGGCAGCTGTAAAGGGGTATAGCATGTAGGAGGGTGTTGTGTGCCTGCTAATATCATGTCTCTTGGCAGGAGGGTGTTGTGTGTCTGCTAACATGTCTCTTATGCAAAAGCTTTCTCACACATGGATTTTCTGAAGGTCCTTCAATAAAAACAAATTCACTTTCTCATTGTCCATTAAACACAGGAGTATCATCATTATTAGCCCATATCTTGGTAATTTTTATTGGCACTGTAATCTGATGGGTAATAAATTATTAACTCATTACCAGTTGTGCCAATACTTCTAAAAGATTTAAAGCTAGTAAGTCAGTCAAAACTGTTATAGCAGCGAGTGAAGAGGAATCTCCCAGGGTGTTTTACACCACAATTAAAATTTGGGAATGAATTATGCTCATTAAGCGAGGTTACACTAAATTATTTGCCATACATCTGTTAGAGCAGCGTAGTGTAGAGTCTGTTTTGATTCCTTTTGTACTTTAGTGTTAGAAGTATCAAGCAAGGAAGAGGAATGTATGCCAGGAGGCAGACCATTCCACAGCATTGGGGCAACTACAGAGAAGGCAAAATCACCCATGCAGCAGAGACGTGTGCAAGGAACGAAAAGCAGGAGGGTACTTCCTGAGTGAAGGGCTAATTGATGTCTGGACATAGCCAGTGTGGAGGACATCTAAGTGGGAGTTGCAGTGTTTAGGATTTTAAATGCAAGGACCTTAAAATATTTTGAAATTTAATGAGCAGCCAGTGCAGTTCACAGAGCAGGGGTGGCATTGTAGTAGTTTGGTTGTCCGCCTCCCCTCCCCTATGTCTAATCTTTTTTCTTCTTTTGCAGAATGTGTGTGTGTGTGGATCGTGTGATCACCGTCTTTGCTTTGTGTGGGGGGACTCGATGGATCTCTATCGTGCTCCCCCATTCATCTCCTGTTTTCTTTTTAGGCGGATTCTTTCAGCAAATATTGTTAGTTTAATAGTTTGGAAGTCATTAGTTGTGACTGAAGAAGGAAGAACCGCCTGGACGGAGGATAGGTGAGTGAAGATTGTATGAGAGTGGATATGGTTGAATGAGTTAGGAGTAAAGATGTTTGAGTGTGGCAGTGAATAGGTGACTGAATGTGCCTTCTCTTTTCCAGTTCCGTGGTACCGATTGTCGCCGACATCTGGCTTTCAGAGACGGCTGAAGCCAATCTTGACCCTCGCAAGTGTGCCTACCTTTTGGGGCAATTTTCTAACGTGTGGACCTTGGCCAGCACCTTCCAGTCTCCAGGGAATGGTTGAAGCAGCATCCAACCGACTGTGACCCAGCAGTTGGTACCAACAAGCGTCCCAGCAACCCAAAATCCTCGGCTTTGCCGAGTCCTGGACCCCTCAGAATCCCGCAGAACGTGATCCACCTCCCACTTTCTCCAATACGTCTCACTCGATTAGATAGTTAAGGGTGCACCCATCTTTCGCGATATCTTGGTTCTAATATTCGTTGTGTGGCCAAGATCTTATTGTAAGGCCTTTTGTGTAAATATACATGTGTTTGTTGGCCAAGGTATTATTGTGAGGCCAACTATATATATTTTTTTTGTGTGTTTAGAAACTGTAAATATTTTGGTGATTGGTTGAATTTGCATTTTTATTATTTACTGGGGTTGTGGTTGATCGTCATTATTCATTGGTTTTTAATAAATTTAGAAAATACTCTCTCTCCTCAATACACTCTCCTTGAACCACCGAGCGTACCTTGTCAGGGCGGCGGGAACTTTTGGCTGGGGACTCGCGATCCCGCCGCTACATATTTTTGGCGCCCAAATAGGGACTGCCCGGTGGTTTGAGGAAGGAGAGGAGTGAGAGCCTGTGTCTTTTGTCCCTAATGGAGGAGGAACAGATTGGGACCATGGAGTTGGAGATGAGAAGACTAAATGAGTTAGTGCGGCAGAAAGACAGATAGTTTGAAAAGGAAAATGAGGGAGATGGAAGTGAGAATGGAAGAGAGGATTAAAGACAGTGAGGTGCGAATGGAGGAAAGATTGATGCGAATGCTGAATGAGAAAATGGGAGAATCAGGTGCAATTGGTGGGGGTGTGGCCTCGACTCCACTTGGAATTGACATGACTGATAAAAAGGGATTGACAGGCATAAAGGAACCCCTGCAAATGACTAGGCATCGAAAAAAGAAGACCCCAAAGACTAGATGCCCAGACCGACAGGAAAGGACCCGACTGGCTAGTATTGACTCCTTATATTTCAGCTCGAATGAAGGCATGAGTGAAAGTGGGAGAGAAGTGAGTGATAGTGAAAGTGATGCTGAGGTTCATCGGAGTATACTGATCAGAGAAGTGCCAAAGTTAAGTAAGTTTAGAGTGGAAGGAGCAAAAGATGTGAAAGTGTTTTTGAAAGAGTATGAAAATTATTGTAAGGAAAAATTTGGAGAGAATAATAGGTTTTGGGTGAAAGAGTTGTGCGAGTTTCTGGATGGGCGTATGAAGGATTTTTACCGGACGATTATGAGCGTGGGTGAGCCTAAGTGGGAGGTTATGAAAGAGAGAATAATAGAGCACTGTAAGAGGATGAAGACAAGTGTGAAGTATAAGAAAACAAATGGGTTTGAGGAAGCGAGAATGGGGAAGAATGAGGATGTGAATTCTTATGCGCATCGCTTAGAGTCCTTGGCACGAATGAGATTTGGAGATGACGGAATAAATGGGAATAAGGAGCTGATGAAGAAGTTTTTAAATACGGTTCCAAATGAAGTGAGTGAGTATGTGACGTATAAGAGGAAAGAGAAGATGAAATGGGCTGGTGAAAGATTGCTATGGAAGGATGTACTGGAGATGTTAGAGGACCGTGAATTTGAGGATTATGGAAGGGAGGAGGCCTCGATTCACACTGTGCGCAACTCAAGTATCAGTAAGTTGCCCCAGTTCCGGTCCTATCGGGATGCGCTGATAGAGAACCCGATCGATGTGATGACAAGATTTTTAGAAAATTATTACGGGCAGAATGAACAACAGTGTGTGTATGTTGGCCGCCAACCGAGAGGGAGTAAAAGTAGGAGTGAGAGTCGGAATGGGTGGAGTAGGGTTCAGAATGGTCGGAATAGTGGTCGCACAAATGGTAGGAATGACAGTAGATCTAGAGTAAATGAGCCTAGGTGTCTGAGGTGCAAGAAAGTTGGGCATATGAGGGTTGACTGTCGCTGGTCACAAGGAAGTTGCTTTGGCTGTGGACAAATGGGGCACATGATAAAAGATTGTAGTCGTGCGAGGGAAAGAGCATGTTATGGATGTGGAAGAATGGGCCACTTGGTACGAGATTGCAGGGAAGGTGGTCGAGTAAATATGAGTGGACCTGGAGTGTGTGGTAATTGTGGGCAGATAGGGCATTATGCCAGGATGTGTGCCAGTCCAAGAGCTACCTGTGGTAAATGCGGAATGGTAGGTCATGCAACAAGGTTGTGTAGGACCGGAGAAAGATGCATGAATGAAAGAATGGATGGGAATGATGCAAGTAATCGAGAGGATACGACTCAGGGAAACTAAGGAATGAGAGGGTTCCTTCTGGGGAATTCTCTAGAGTGCAAGTGATGAATGTGAGAGAAGGATTGTCAAATCGTGGAGTTAATTGGGGTCAGAGAGTGAATAGGTGTATGTGTGTTAAAATTAAGTGTGGAGAACGAGAAGTTAGTGCATTGATTGATAAAGGATGTAAGGTGAATGTGGTGTACTATGAAGCATTTGTAGGAATGAAAGTAAGTGAAGTTAAGGATCGTGGATATCATTTGACTGGATTAGGTGAACAGGATGTGCCGATTGTTGCAAGGTTTAGAGAAAGTGTTTTGATTGCCGGTGTCCGGATGAATGAAGATGAATTTTGTGTTGTAGAAGGTGCAAACAAGAAGTATGACATGCTATTAGGTTATAAGTTTTTGAAAGCGAATGGTATTGTGATTCACCCTGATTTAGAGATGATTGAATGTAAGAAGGATGGAAGTATGAAATGTCAATGGTATGTGAATCCAGATGGAAGTGTGAGAGTGAACATCATGAAAGGTCTGGAGGTATATGCGATTGAGAGTGTGCCTGTCAAGCAGAATGAAACATTGAGTGTAAGGATTGGATGGAATTCGGATGTCGAGATAAATGAGAATGATGGGAATATTTATGTCTTGGATGGTAGTGCTGCGAACTATCGATTAAGGCGAGTGGTGCATGTGTTTGATGGTATAATTGATATGAAAGATCCGCGTGTCTGCATGCAAGTTTGGCCTGATCTGCGAAGGAAGAGTCTTAGAGGAGTGCAAGTGGGAGATAAATTGGGTGTGTTAAATACAGTGGTGAATATGGAGAATGATATGCATGTGGTGAACGCAAATGTGTTTTCCGTGAGTGTAACGTCGAATGTTTGGAAGTATGAAGATTTGATTGAGCAAGTGAAATTGGAAGAAAAGTTGAGTGAAGGTGAGAAGCAAAAAGTTTACAGGATGTTGTGGAATAGGAGAGGTGCTTTGAGTCAAGGGGATGAGGACTTTGTCAACGCTCGCTTGCCTGAGTTCAAAATAATTTTGAGCGACGATATGCCAATATATCAAAGGCCTCGTCATTTCCCTGCCCCTGTGGCTCAAGAGATTGAGGAACAGTGTGAGGAATTAGAGAGAATTGGCGTGATTGAGCCGAGTGTGAGTGCCTGGAATAGTCCGATTGTACCTGTACGAAAGCCAGATGGACGTTTGCGACTGTGTATTGACTATAGAAGAGTGAATGAACGAACGTTGAAAGACAAGTTTCCTATGAGTGTTGTCTGAATGTGTGTACAGTATGTATGGAATGAAAGTGTTTTCTAAGATGGATCTGGTACGTGGATACTACCAGATGCCTGTGGCTGAAGAGAGTAAGCCTATTACGGCGTTCTCTACCTCAAAGCGCCATTATCAGTTTAGAAACCTGAGCTTTGGGTTGGCGAACGCCCCAGCTGCTTTTCAGCGTGCTATGAATGTAGAGTTGAGTGGTTTTCCGTGTAAGAATGTACGAGTGTTTTTGGATGATATTTTGGTGATGAGTGAGAACATGGAAGAACATATGACCTTGGTGAATGATGTTTTAAGAAAGTTGGAAGACGTTGGTGTGAAAGTGAAGTTGTCTAAATGTGTATGGTTTGCTAGTGAAGTTGAGTTTTTAGGACATAAAGTGAGTGCGGTTGGATTGCGTAAATCGGAGAAGTTCGTGGGAAAGGTTAGGAATTTCCCTAAGCCTACCACAGTGAGAGAGTTGCGTGGATTTCTTGGTTTAGTTGAGTTTGGAAGAAAGTTTATGAAAGATTGTTCAGGTGTAATGAAACCGTTGAGTGTATGGACTGGGAAAAAGAAGAGTGCTGTGATTAAGTGGAATGACTCTATGAATGCAGCGTTTGAAAAGTTAAAAGCGGAAGTTGCAAAAGATGTGGAACTTGCGTATCCAGCATATGGAACAAATGCAGGAATGCTTGGTGTATACGGATGCAAGTGGTCATTTGATGGGTGGATGTTTGATGCAAGATCAAGTTGTGAATGGGGTTGAAAGAAAGCGAGTAATTGCGTATGTTTCCAAGGCGTTTAGTGTGGCAGAGCGTGCATATTCAACGATTGAAAGAGAGCTGGCTGCGTTAAGATTCTGTCTCAAGTCGTTACGACCATTTCTGTATGGAGTACGGTTTGTAGTGAGAACAGATCACCAGCCACTAGTGTATTTGCAGCGTATGAGGTTAGTTGATAGTAGGCTTGCAAGGACGATAGAGGATTTGAGTGATTTTGATTTTGTGGTTGAGTATTTGCCAGGTGAAAGGAATGTGATTGCTGATTTGATGTCACGGTTGCCTTGTAGTTTGAATGAGAGTGAGGTTGTAAGCATAAATCCTGAGTATTTGCCAGCAGGTGTAGTTGTTGGAAGAAAATGTAAGGGTGGAGGTGATTCTATGTTCGAAAGTGTGTTGTATGGTTTACGAGACTTGGTGAAAGATGGATTGCTTGAAAAGGTGCCAGAAAGTGTGAATGCATTACGAAAGGTGGTTATGGAAGAAGCATGTAAGAGACCAGAGCAATTGGGAATGGAAAATTCAAGTGGGTTAAGAAAAGAGTTAAGAAGTATGTGTATGCCAGGAGTGATGATGTTTCAGGAAGTGTTAGCGATAGTGAGTAAGCTGTTTGGTGTGAGAGTATATGTGCATTATGGTGTGGAGAAGCCAGTGATGTATCGTGGTAAAGGTGTAGACCGAGTGAATGGATGTGAGTTGCATCTGCAATGTTTGAGTGGTGTGCATTATAATTGGCTGATTGAGAAGAAGAATTATGTAAGAAGAGAGATTGACTACGTTTGCGAAGGAATTGTTCCTGTTAGTGAAGATGAAGGTTTGGATGCTGCAGAAGTGTTTGTGGAACAGACCAAAGTGTTGAATATAATGTGTGAACATGGACTTGAAGAGAGAGTGCAAGTTACCTTGACTATGAATGGGAAGAGCTATTGTGGAATGATTGACACAGGTGCGCAAATTTCCTTGGTGAATGCAAAAGTTGTGTGTGATGTTGATAATATGAGTTGGAATGTTTCTAGAAAAGGTGTGACAGTTTCGATAAGTGGACTCGGAAGTGGACGTATTATGGCGTGGGAGGAAGTGAGTTTGTCTGTAAGCATGGGGAAGTTGAATGATATATTGCATGAATTTGTTGTGCTAAGTGAGAATGAATTACCTTATTGTTTTCTGTTTGGGATTGATTTTCTGCGTAAGAATAGGATTTCAGTGGATGTATGTAATGAATGTTTAGTGAAAGATGGTGTAAAAGTTGGGAAGTTGCAGAGTGAGCTTGTAGGCTCAACTGGATTTGTAGGAGTGGCAGGTGTCGATTTGAGTGAAGAGTTGTTGACTGCTGAAGATATAGAGAGCATGCAAGAGTCATGTCCGATGGTGCGTGAATTGAAAGATAGCGTGATGACCAGTGTTCCTGTGAATGAATGGAGTTGGATATTAAGAGAGTTTAGAAGGTTTGCTGGAAAGTTTGTAGTGTGCAAGGGTTTAGTGTATTTTGTTCAATGTATAGATGATGAGGATGTATATATTCCGGTGTTTTCCGTGTGTGGCACGATTGGAATGGTGAAGATTGTGCATGATAGGTTTGGACATATGGGTAAGAATAAATTGTGGGAATGTATGAAAGGATGTATATTTAGTCCCTTTTTGAGAAAGATTTGCGTGGATGTAGCGACTACGTGTGAAGTGTGCCAGAAGAGAAAGTATCAGAGAGTGTATGTCGCCCCACCTGTATTAAAGTTGAGTGTGAATGAACCCTTTGAAATGGTAGCGATCGATTGCGTGTCTTTTCCGAGGACTGCAAGAGGGTATGTAGGGATGATTGTGATGGTGGATCATAAGAGCAAATTTGCGTATGCTGCACCTGTGACAAATAAATCTTCATTGACTGTTGCTAGAGAAGTGAGTGAGAGAATGTTGCCCATGTGCATGTGTAAGCCTGTGCGAATGTTGAGTGACAATGGACCTGAGTTTGTAGGACGTGCTTTTGGAGGAGATGTTGAGTGAATGGGGAATAGATCATGTGCGAACGACGCCGTATATGCCTAGTGCGAATGGTTTGGCTGAAAGAACGATAAGAACTTTGAGTGAGATGTTACGATTGATGGTGAAAGATGGGAAAGAATGGGATGAATGTTTGGGAAGAGTGCTTTGGGCGTATAACATGACAGTGCATAAAGCGATTGGAATGTCACCATGTAAGTATTTGATGAACTTTGAACGAATGATTAGGCCACATATGGGACTTAGTGAGAAGGATCGTGAGTTGTGGAGAAAAGGGAATGAAAGGTTTGAGAGTTTTTCTGTGGGTGATAAAGTACTAAAGGAGATTAAGACAAAAGGTAGACTGAATGTGGATAAGTTGAAAGAGAAATTTGAAGGTCCGTTTGTAGTAAGAAAGGTTTGGTCAAATGGGGTAAGTTATGTGATAGTTCGTGAAAGAGAGGATGGAAGTTTGGATGAACGTAGAGCGCATCAAAGTCAGTTGCGAAAGTGGCGTGAACCTCCTCAATATTTGGTGCAACATCCGGTGAATGAATATCTGTCTGAAAGAATGGAAGACTGTGAAATGGTGGATGATATAGCTAGTGCTTTAGAGGGGAAGCAGTTAGTGTTAGTTGAACATCGAAGGGGGAAGCTAAGAGTAAACGGTTGAGAAAGGATGAATGGATGGAACAGTTTGGTGAGAGTGATGTGAGAGAGTTTTCTGGGTTTGTGCAGGATCGAGATGGAGTATATGATAGAACGTACAGTATTTGTAAGTTTCCGTTGAATGAGTCTGAGTCTATGCTAGAGAGTATAAATGGGATAAGTGCGAAATTGGAACAAGAGTCGATAAATGCTATGAAAGAATGGGAAGGTTTGATGGATGTAGTAGAGAGGTTAGTTGAGGATTTGAGTGGGATTGGTCAGGGAATGTCGGATGTGTGTGTGGATGAAGTACATAGAGAAGGGGCCATGGACAGACATGAGGAGACATTACGACAGATGACAGAGACAGTTGATGGACCTGTGACTAGGAGGAGAGGCAGAGTGAAAGAGTATGACTGGGTGATGTCAAAAGCATTGTGAATGAATGAAGATGGGGATTGAGACATGGTGAGGTGAGGCGAATTTAGCTGGGAGGGATGTAGTAGTTTGGTTGTCCGCCTCCCCTCCCCTATGTCTAATCTTTTTTCTTCTTTTGCAGAATGTGTGTGTGTGTGGATCGTGTGATCACCGTCTTTGCTTTGTGTGGGGGGACTCGATGGATCTCTATCGTGCTCCCCCATTCATGTCCTGTTTTCTTTTTAGGCGGATTCTTTCAGCAAATATTGTTAGTTTAATAGTTTGGAAGTCATTAGTTGTGACTGAAGAAGGAAGAACCGCCTGGACGGAGGATAGGTGAGTGAAGATTGTGTGAGAGTGGATATGGTTGAATGAGTTAGGAGTAAAGATGTTTGAGTGTGGCAGTGAATAGGTGACTGAATGTGCCTTCTCTTTTCCAGTTCCGTGGTACCGATTGTCGCCGACATCTGGCTTTCAGAGACGGCTGAAGCCAATCCTGACCCTCGCAAGTGTGCCTACCTTTTGGGGCAATTTTCTAACGTGTGGACCTTGGCCAGCACCTTCCAGTCTCCAGGGAGTGGTTGAAGCAGCATCCAACCGACTGTGACCCAGCAGTTGGTACCAACAAGCGTCCCAGCAACCCAAAATCCTCGGCTTTGCCGAGTCCTGGACCCCTCAGAATCCCGCAGAAAGTGATCCACCTCCCACTTTCTCCAATACGTCTCACTCGATTAGATAGTTAAGGGTGCACCCATCTTTCGCGATATCTTGGTTCTAATATTCGTTGCATGGCCAAGATCTTATTGTAAGGCCTTTTGTGTAAATATACATGTGTTTGTTGGCCAAGGTATTATTGTGAGGCCAACTATATATATTTTTTTTGTGTGTTTAGAAATTGTAAATATTTTGGTGATTGGTTGAATTTGCATTTTTATTATTTACTGGGGTTGTGGTTGATCGCCATTATTCATTGGTTTTTAATAAATTTAGAAAATACTCTCTCTCCTCAATACACTCTCCTTGAACCACCGAGCGGACCTTGTCAGGGCGGCGGGAACTTTTGGCTGGGAACTCGCGATCCCGCCGCTACAGCATGGCAAAACCATTCTCAATGGAGGAGAACATGAGCCACAAAGTTCTGGACAAGTTGAAGGGGACAAATTGTAGTGCTGGGGACTCCAGTGAGAAGAGAGTTACAGTAATCAAGGCAGGAGGTAACAACAAGGAGTAACAACAAGGAAAGAAGGTACCCTAGGAGACCTTACAGTCCATTCAAGGAGGGTACCTTTGGACTAGCAATCGAGCGGGCACATGGCTGCTCAATTGTTTTGCATCCCTAAATGGCCACTTTTCAAGACCTTGTCTAGTCTGGACTTGAACTGGTCAACAAATTCACTGTTGACAACTTCCACTGGAAGTGCGTTCCACTTACCGCAGATACTGTAAGTGAAAAAATGTCCACACAGATTGTGGTTGTAATGCTTCAGTTCAAGTTTGAAGCCTTGATTGCGCATTCTGTTCTCACTCAGTGTGAAAATATCCCGGTAGTCAACATTGTCAAACCCTCAAAGTATTTTGAAAACTTTGATGAGCTGACCATGCAGTCTACGGGTTTCCAGCGAGAACAGATCTAATTCCGTTAGTCTATCCTCATAACTTTTGTGTCGGATAGAGGGAATCAGCTTGGTTGCCCTGGCTATGGTATGGATGACTATCTCAAAATTATTTCAGTTAGAGCGGGACAGGATACAATTGAAGTTATTATGAGAGGGGCAACTTGCTGATATTAACAACATGCAATTTTAAATAGAGTTGAATGTCAAAGGAAACACAAAGGTTTCTGATGTTTTCAAAGAGAGTGGGTTACATTTTTACAGCAAGTAACAACTGCTGAAGTGGCCATCAAAAGAACCTCAGTTTTGTTATAGTTGAGTTTGGGGGAAGGAGAGCCATTGAGTAATCATGTCATAGGCACAGACCAGGTATGCACCAACAGGGGTTGCTGTGAGCATTCTCCTTTCTTCTATTCTAGGGATAACCAAACTTTTTTCACAGTGGGCCAGATAACCGAGAGAATGACGAGCACGGGCCACATAACCATTTTGTTCAATACAATATAGTGAATACACAAAAAATAAAGACAACCAACATATTTCTTTACCAAAAAGTTATTAAAGGCGACATTAGCAATAAGATAATATTATCACACCCAGTGTGCACATATCCAGGTCTCAGAAAATAAGCAGCAAAAAAGGTTAGTGAGATTTGTGAAACTAGCCTTTAGTTTTTAAGATTAATATTTGCTTTGTAATTGCTGCATCTAATCAAGAGAATTGTTTTCAAATGTATGACTTCACATACTTCACTTTTGAAAAAGTTGGCTCACAGACATAAGTTGTTCCAAATATCGATGCCATACTAGAGGCAAATTTCTTCAACTTTGAAAACTCATCATCAGGTAAGCAGTGATAAAATTCAACAAGTTTTCTTTCCCTGTGTTTGTCTTTCAACAAGTCATTTGCTTGCAAATTGATGAGTTCCAACTGTAGCTTGACTGACATGTCATCAAGGTTGCAATCAAATGGATTCTGGAAAAGAAGAATGTCACTCAATTCTGTTGATATCTAAAAATCTCTGCCAAAAAAATGCTTATTTAAATCATGAATAATCTTCTTCGGAAACTTGAGGTTGACATCTTCTGTGATTCCAGTGCAAAACTCTTTGAAACACTGAAAATGAGAAGTTTCCTCCTTCCAGTTGTGCCTCAAACAATTGATAATTCTATAGTGATCACAGATAAGGTTATCCTTTTCCTGAAGTTTCAAGTTGAATTTATTCATGTGAGATGTGATGTCAACCAAAAATGACAACTTTGACAGCTAGCTAGGATCTGACAGAAGTGGATCAGCTTTATCCTTTTCGGACAGAAAAATATCTATATTCCTTCAGAGCTTATAAAATGAAACGGGACTTTACCGCAGCTGAGCCACCTCACTGCTGTGTGATAAGACAAGTCACAGAATTCAGAATCAATTTCTTGAAAAAAAGCTTGGAACTGCTGGTGATGAAGTGCATGACCCTGAATGAAGTTCACTGCAAAAACGACTGGTTTTAGTGCGCAAGAAATATCTAAGTGTTTCCCGTAGAGTGTTTGCTGATGTATAATGCACTGTATAAGCAGAGCACCCATGATGTAAATCTTCCGACTTAATCCTAATCTACCCCACCAGACCCTTCCTCACACCAGCCATGTTGTTTCCTCCATCAACTGTAACACATCGAAGATGATTCCAATGAAGGTTACAGTCTTGCCAAGGTTTTCTCCACTTCCATTAAAATGTCTTCTCCAGTTGTTGTTCCATGCATGCTACAAACAGATGCCAACTCTTCAGTGGTGTGGAAGTCAAAATTAATACCACGAATGAACATGAGAAGTTGTGATGTACTTGAGAGATCACTAGACTCATCCAGCGCCAGAGAATACCACAAGAAGTTCCTAGCTTTCTCACCTATCTGTCGCACTATGTTCTCTCCAAGTTCTTCTATTCTCTGCATAACAGAATTTACTGAATGGCTGATACTTGCAACCATATTGGCTTTCTCAGGACAAAAGTCTGTTGCTGCTTCCATCATACACTCTTTGATGAAGTTGCCGTCAGTGAAAGGCTTTCCTCGCTCTGCCATCTTATGCACTATTTTGCAAGATGCAATGCACAAGTTATATGCACCTAATTATATTTTAGCTCATTTGTGACAGTGCAGCAGCAGGCCGGATGAACTGAGCTCGCGGGGCAGATCTGGCCCACAGGCTGTAGTTTGGAGACCCCTGTTCTATTCAATAAAAAAAAAATACAAGAAAGGTAAGTGCCTTGAATATGAATGAGAAATGCCCCAGGGCAAATAGTGAGGCCAAATATACTCCATAATGCAATTGTTTGGGTACCCATTTTCTATCCTGTTTTTTTTTTTAGAGTGTATATATAGTTAACTACATATAATGGCCAGCCACTTAAAGAATCTAGAAAAATGAGTTGAAAATCTAATGAAGCTATTTACTTGGCTTCATTAGATTTTCAACTCATTTTTCTGGATTCTTTAAGTGGCTGGCCATTATATGTAGTTAACTGTATATAAACTCTAAAAAAAAAAAACAGGATAGAAAATGGGTACCCAAATAATTCAATTATAGAGTATATTTGGCCATTTTCTATTCAACACAATTCATAGAAAATCTGTTTGGGGTGACAGCTTCATTCTTAATTAATGTACCTTAATATGTAGAAAATTAATGCAAAAGCTATTCAGCATGGTTATATGTTTAATTTAATACAAAGAATTAATTTTTGCAAAGCGTTTCTGTTTACATCGATGGGAGGTAGCATACGTGAGATGCTCAGCAGAATTAGTTAGCTATATTAAAACAAGACTATAAACTAAAACTCAGCCCAGACTATACAGTAGACAGTGAAACTCCGGAAATTCTGAATACAAAATGTAGGAAAGTGCCTAAACCTGCTATTCTGAATGATAATGAAGCCAAAACATGTTTAAAACAGTTGAAATGGTATTTTATGAAAGAAGGTAATGAAAGTAGACCCTGGATGGACTTGGATTTATGTCATGACTTGAATCTAAAATGAACAAAAAATAATTTTGTATTCAACTTAATTGTTCAACTGTATATTGATACACAGCGTTGGTAAAACATTCTCAAATACACAATATGGGAAATACTTCTGTTTTAAAGGCAATGATTTACTAGGCTCTCTGTTGTAGTAGCAACTGCGGAGGGCAGAAACCTCAAAAGGCTCTTGTGAATGGTTTGAGAGAAAGGAGTATTGCAAGTGAGGCTAGATAACTAATACAAATGTAGCACTAGGAGAACCATATTTGTCAATCTCCTAGACAGAGGCAATAGATGATCAAGTCTTGTAGTCTGGAGAAGGAATCTAACCAAAAGAGGGTAAGATCCCCCTATTAAGCAGTAAGGGGAGAATTGTAGTGGCTAACAGAGAGAAGTAAGAGGCCGACAGCAGCCATAAGTAGATGCAACACCTTGAATTGGTGCAAGAGGGGGCAGACATACATCTTCCCTACCTATAGCCCTAGGATACAAACAGTGTGGGCTTCAGCTACACAAGATTTTGTGTCAATGGGAAGACAATGTGACTCCTAACCTTTATTACCTTGCACAAATGGGTAGAATTCAGCTGTGCAGACGACTAGTAAATAGCAACATCTACCTGTTGCAAACTTGTCATACCTCATAAGATGGGATTCTTAAGGGTGGAACCCTTCCTAAACTTCCCTATATACTAAAGAAAACAAAACACACACCTGTTCTAGAAGAAGTTCATTTGAATCATGAAGAACATGATGACAGATGCCGAAGTAAGTTGCCTGTCGACATTTTAAGAGCAACTTCAATCCCAGAGCGTAGTCTCCAAGTTCCTTTTAAAACAGATACAAGTATTAAATTATATTTAAAAGGAGGTTTGACAATGGGATAGCAATACCTAAAAGAGCAAACACATTTGAGGAAACTCAGTTCTACTCAGGAAGATTAATTGTACTTTTTTTTAGTCTTAAATAAAACTTGGCTCAGTGTCCACTCTGATCCTGTTTGGGCACTTTCATGCCCTATGGAATACAACTACTTCCATTCCCCACTGGTAGATAGGCTACCCTAATTGTTCATTGGCTCTCCTCCTCAACCACACATCTTCTCCACATTTTGGTTATCTCTATACCAGATCTACTCCTCTCACTGCCCCATGATTGAACATTTGTGCAAGGACTTCACTGAATTTGTCTTGATAATTCTCCAGCTTGACTTTTCATATTCTTGTTGATTTCAAATTCATCTCTCTCACCTGCTTTTTGCACTTCTTCAAAATACTTGGTCTATTTTCTTTGGCAACACCTCATTACATAAAGCAAGTTTATATTTCATCATTTTCTTTTCCCCTATCTCACCTCTCTAAACTTTGCCGCAATAATTCCAAGCATTTCCTTAAGTTTTAATTTAACATCCCTTTACTACTTACTTTGAGCCTCATCCCTTATCCACTTTGCCCTCTTCAGATAGCTCAAAAGTATGCGACTTACTTGCCTCTGACCTCTAAGAACCTTGCTAAACAAGCTTCACTGGTTGCCAGTAGGTCTATGTGCATTTCAAAATTCATATCTAAATCAAAAATATTTCTCTCAGGGCCTTTCCCTCTACTCTATCCCTTGTATCTTCCCCTATATCCTACATTCTTGCTCTATCACCCTCAAACCAGCTTTTGTTACATAGGAAACCAATCTGTCTCTGGAATATGCTGCTTGCTAATCTCGGATCCTCCCCATTTATGCTTTCAAGATGGATCTAAGGACTAAGGGAGACCTTCCCCCAGCAGCTGATTTATTTCTTCTTTTCTACTTCTTGGCTTTTGGGTTATTAAAATGGCTAAGCAATGTCTTTGATCCCTAAAGGGTGCCATATTCAAAATCCTATTTTTATTTTGTCCTCCTACTTTCCCCATAGAGTGAACATGCTCATTAAGACCATTAGGTCTTTTATCTCAATAGTAGTAATATCTAGTAATAAAGGAATTGATGCTTACCCTTAAACATTCAATTTTAATTTCTATATATTCTGGCATAATTGAAAACTTCAGATGACTTATTAATTTGAGCAAACACTATCCTGTAACAAATAATGGAATCAATTAAAAACTTATTAATTTGAGCAAACACTATCCTGTAACAAATAATGGAATCAATTAAAAGTGTGATTATATATTTGCACAAAGAGCAATATTAGGAAACGATATTTCATGGATGCAATGAAGAAGTCAATTGAGAGGTAAATAGCAAAATCATATCACCCAAATTCCTGAATGGTTAAAAACTTATAAAAATAACACCCTCATCTCAGATTTTGAGGAAATTCGGTTTATAGCGAGTTTCTAAGTACTGAATCTATTTTTGAAATCTTAAATTCATTCTAACCAACGGTTTAAGATATGAAGCAGGCCATTTTGAGGTCACTTACAAGAACACTAGCATTTGGTGACCCATAGCTTGAGTAATAATGGTCATATTTATATAAATATATATTTTAGAATTAGAAAGATAACAATTAAGCTCCTGATTTGACCTCTGAGGTATCATGAGATTTTTTTGAATGTTAAAAGTGAAGTTTGGTTTGGTATATTTTATGTGACTAACATACATGAACACCATATTCATAGTTGTGCATTAATTCTACCCTTTTTTTTCATAACTTCATAATTTTTTACCTATAGAAAATAAAATTATATATATTTTTTATAAATAGAAAAAACAAAGGCAGAGTTCTTAGCTATTTGAAACCACCATAAAAAGTTTGTTTATATAGGTACTTTTCATGCAACTAACTTACAAGTTAACACCATATTTATAAGATGCTTGTCAATTCAAGCATTTTGTATATCTTGGTTAGCAATTTGACCTCAAGTTTCAAGAATTTAATAATAATTGTATTTCATTGCCAATCTACACTGGCGATATATTTTTTTATTTTTACGAGCTCATCTGATGACTGCTTACTTGGGCATAAGTTGCCGTACTCCACACAGCCTAATACTAGGCTATATTAGAAAATAAATAACAAAACAAATAATATGGAACTAACAAATAACTATAAAAAATAATGCGAAAAAGCAAGAGGACAAGAAGGAAACATGCTCGGGTGGCGGGGGTAGGCCTGCCTCCCATCGGCGCACTCTTTGGCATGCTCATTCCCCGCAATTCCTACATGTCCAGGAACCCGGGAGAAGATAATCTCAACATCCGCCTGGCTTGCTAAAACCATGGCATTACGGATATCGCTAAACCAGGGGATGAGTAGATTCCAATGCCCCAAAGCACTCAGGGCGCTTTGTGAGTCGCTATAAATCACAATCCAGTTTTTGAACCAGGCACATTGTATAATCTCCCATACTGAGTGGTGTATTGCCACCAGCTTGGCCATAAAGACAGATAAAGTGCCTGGCAGAGCCCCGCTGACTTCAAAAAGAAGGGATATGGCGTGGAAGCCAACCCACTCTTGAGACTTGGAGCCATCCGTATACACTGGAACCACAGAGACACAAGGTATGCTCAAAACGGCCAAACACAATACTCCTGGCACGGTAGAAGCTTTGGGAGCAGAGGAGTAGCAACAAATAGCCAAAGGTGGTACCCTCCAGCGTGGCCACTGGCCCGAGAGCTATACCTAGCTCTTGAAGGAGTTTCCTAGCCATAAACCGAAAGGGCTTAGGGTATGACTGGCGTCTCTCATCAGCATAGGCAGTCAAAATCACCTGCGGATGTAGTGAGAGCTGTTGGCGACTGATGGAGGCGCCATGCTCATGCATTTTTTTTTTTTTTTTTTTTATAGAGCCCATCTGGCAACTACCCACTTGGGCATAAGTCGCCGAAAAACACGACAGCCTAGAATTAGGCTACTTTAAAGTTAAAATATGAAAACTTAACAATCAATATAAATTTGAAAAACTTAACAATCGAAGCAATCTCCGGCAGCGGGGGGAGGTCCCCCTCACCCCGGTGCAGGAGAGTGCAATCTAAAACAAAACAATAACAAAAAAAGGAACCTTAAATAAAGGGGAGAAGGCCGGCCTCCCCCAAAAAGTCAATAAGTCCACCAGTCATGGTGCACGCACTCGTCCCGAGTACAAGGGACAGGCGGTAGCGACCCCGCCCATCCCGGTACCGAGACAGGTATCGTGCGCGAAGATCACCCAGACTGGGACATTCGACAAGAATATGCCGAACAGTCTGGGGGACGACGCAGTCGTTGCAATAGGGCACATGCGAGCGCTCCACCAAGTAACGATGCGTCACACGAGTGTGTCCGATTCGAAGACGACAGAAAGCAACCTGAAGCCGCCGCGGCATTGGGGGATAGGTCCATGGGAACAGTCGCGGCGCAATGGCACGCAACTTTAAGTTCCCCTCGACCGTCTCCCATCTTCTTTGCCAAGCAGTCCGAAGAGCTGCCCGTATTCCTGCCATGTAGTCGGTGTGAGGAAGAGCGAAACGCTGGTCCGGTCGCAGAGTCCTCGCGGACTCTTTGGCGCCCTCATTCCCCGCAATTCCTACATGTCCAGGAACCCAGCAGAAGATAATCTCGACATCTGCCCGGCTCGCCAAAACCGTGGCGTCACGGATTTCGCGAACCAGGGGATGCGGAGATTCCAATGCCCCGAGAGCACTCAGGGCGCTTTGTGAGTCGCTATAAATCACAATCCGGTCTCCGAACCGGGCACGTCGCGTAATCTCCCGTACCGAGTGGTGTATTGCCACCAGCTCGGCCGTGAAGACAGACGCAGCGCCTGGTAGAGCCCCGCTGACTTCAAACAGAGGGGATACGGCGTGGAAGCCGACCCCCTCTTGGGACTTGGAGCCATCCGTATACACTGGCACGGTACCAGCGTGACACGATGTGTGCTCCAAAAAGATCGAACGCAATACTCCCGGCGCAGTACAAGCTTTGGGAGCAGAGGCGTGGCGACAAATAGCCAAATGTGGTACCCTCCAGGGTGGCGTCCTGGGCAGAACCAGGGGCGCCACCGGCCCGAGAGCTATATCTACCTCTCGAAGGAGTTTCCTGGCCCTAAACCCAAAGGGCTTAGGGTATGACTGGCGTCTCTCGGCGGCATAGGCACCATCGAGATCAGCTGCGGATGCAGTGAGAGCTGTTGGCGACTGGGGGAGGCGCCGGGCTCGCGCGTACACGATGTGTGCTCCAAAAAGATCGAACGCAATACTCCCGGTGCAGTACAAGCTTTGGGAGCAGAGGCGTGGCGACAAATAGCCAAATGTGGTACCCTCCAGGGTGGCGTCCTGGGCAGAACCAGGGGCGCCACCGGCCCGAGAGCTATATCTACCTCTCGAAGGAGTTTCCTGGCCCTAAACCCAAAGGGCTTAGGGTATGACTGGCGTCTCTCGGCGGCATAGGCACCATCGAGATCAGCTGCGGATGCAGTGAGAGCTGTTGGCGACTGGGGGAGGCGCCGGGCTCGCGCGTACAGGCGAGTGATGCACTGCACGCGGCGCAGAGCGAGTGGCATCTCCCCAGCATCGACCAACAGGCTCTCAATGGGGGAAGTGCGGAAGGCACCGGTCGCAAGGCGAAGGCCGGTGTGGTGGATCGAATCCACCTTCCGCAATAAACGCTCGGCTGCGGATGCATAAAACTCGCATCCGTAGTCGAGCTTCGAGCGAACAAAGGATCGATAAAAAAGTAAGGCGGTAGCCCTATCAGCGCCCCAAGCGCTGAACGTCACGGAACGGAGAATGTCCATGGCGCGGGTACAAGAGACCCTAAGGCTGCGAATATGAGCCTCCCAGGTGAGGCGTCGGTCGAATACAAGACCAAGGAAACGGTGCGACTCAACCACATCCAGGCGCACCCCATTAAGAAACAAATCTGGGTCGGGGTGAAGCCGTGGATGGCGGCAGAAGTGCACCACCTTAGTCTTGGCCAAAGAAAACCGAAACCTGTGCGCTTCGGCATAGCGAGAGACGCGGTTCAATGCCTGTTGGAGTCGGCGCTCCAGAGTTGGCATCTGGGCCGCGCCAAAAGAGATCGAAAGGTCGTCCACGTAGAGCGTAGCGAGAACATCTTCCGGCAGCACCGAGGTGATGCCGTTGATGCTCAGGGCAAAGAGTGTGACACTGAGGACACTTCCCTGCGGGACACCCTCTTCCTGCTCCTTTGGGCCGGAGAGGGCTCCCCCCACCCGTACGCGGAATCGACGATCTCGCAAAAATTCAGATATAAACATTGGGAGGCGTCCCCTCGCCCCCATCGTGTGGAGAGTCTCCATGATACCGTATCGCCATGCGGTATCATAGGCTTTCTCCAGATCAAAAAACACCGTGGCGTAGTGCTGTCTACGAAGGAAAGCCTCGCAGACGGCATTTTCCAGTCGGAGCAGAGCATCCGACGTGGAGTGGAACTTACGGAAGCCGCACTGTGCAGAAGACAGATGGCCTCCGCTGTCCAGGAAATAGGCTAATCTAACATTTACCAATTTCTCCATCAACTTGCACACGCAAGAGGTTAGAGAGATTGGGCGGAAACCGGTCGGAGTAGAGTGATCTCTCCCCGGCTTGCGAAAGGCGAGCACAGTAGCGATTCGCCAGGAGTCTGGGAGGAGACCTTCCACCCAGATCCTGTTGAACAAATCTAATAGAAAGGCCATGCCTCGCTCACCCAGGTGTCGAAGCATGGCGTACGGGACATCGTCCGGACCATGGGCGGTGTCCGCGCACGAAGCGAGAGCGGAACGCAACTCACTCACAGTAAACTTGTCGTTGAAGGGTTCTCCGCCTCTGGAGGTAAAGTCCAGCCGGCGGCCTTCCGCGACATCACGACGTGCATTGAATGCTGGCGGAGCAGCATCACGGCTAGAGAATGCGGAAAAAGCGGTCGCTAAGGATTCCGCCACGGACGCGGGGTCCGAGATTGCGGTCCCATTCTCCTGGAGAACGGGAGGGGGGTCCTGCGAGAACTTGCCCCGAATCCTTTTGACTCGCTTCCACACCTCAGCTAAAGGGGTCTTCCCGTTAAGTGAAGACACGTATGCCCGCCAAGAAGAGCGGCGGGCGTGCTTCGAAATATACCGGAACCTAGCCCTAGCCCGACGAAATTCAGCGACGGTGAAATCGTTCGGGCGGCGCTTATAGCGCATGTAGGCATAACGCTTCTGTTTGAGGGCCGTCTCACACTCGGCCGACCACCATGGGAGTGGTCGGCGTGCAAAACGGCCAGACGTCCTAGGAATAGTAGTCAGGCCCACGGCGATGAGGTTGCCGGAGAAGAACTCGACGGCCTCATCTACCGACCTAAACTCCTTGACTGAGATAGAGAATTCAGTCATTTCCTGAAATGCAGGCCACCGCGCCCGCGCCAAGCACCACCGAGGTGGTCTCTCAGGCGGCAGTTGCCCTGAAAATGATATTTGAATGGGAAAGTGATCACTACCATGGAGGTCATCGACCACCCCCCAATCAAAATCAGGCTGTGCATCCGAAGAGCACAAAGATAGGTCAAGGCAAGAAAATGAAGCGGTTCTCGGAAAGTGATGCGTAAACTCATCCACGTTTAGGACACCCATCTCAAGCTCTTCGATCAGATCGGCAAGGACTTGTCCCCTGGGATTTATGGTGTAATCTCCCCAGAGAGGATGCCTGCCGTTCAGATCTCCAAGCAAGAGATAGGGCCTCGGCAACCGTGCCACGACGCGGCGAAAGTCCCCCGCGTCGAAGTCAGCTGACGGTGGAATGTACGCAGAAATGATAGTATACCTCCTATCCAGGTGCAGCTGCACAGCCACTGCCTGAAAGGAGGTATCTAAAGAGAAAGGAAGAACGGAGACATCATGCCGGGTGTAAACCGCGCATCCCCCAGCCCGGCCGTCCCGCGGTGGTTGGGTCGCAAGACCCTTATACCCCGGGAGGGCAGGCAGGGGGCACGCGCCTAGCATGGTCTCCTGCAAAAAAATAGCTAACGGGGAACGGGATGAGGCGAGCCTCCGCAGCTCCTCCAAGTTGGCCCGGAGTCCACGGCAATTCCATTGAAGGAATATGCCCTCCAGGACTAGCTCGGAGGAGACGCGGGGGCCCTCCTCGAATTGAAGACCCTCACGGGAATGGCCGTACGCTTCCCGGGGGCAGAACCCCGGGCGCTGTTGGCCGGACAAAGCGCTGAAGGCGCTGTCGCCTTCGAGGACTTATTGGGGGAGGTTGGGCTCGCCATGCGAGTCTTTTCCTCCCTCCGCCTCGAAACTTTAGGCGGGCGTTGCGGCTTCGGAGGCGGGGGGCCCTCTTTTCGAGGAACCACCGTCTCCGAGCCACTCGCTCCACCTCGGGGCGTGGGCAAAGGGGCCGAAGCTCCTTTGTTGCTGTCCTCCTTTCGGGGAACAGCTTTAGGAACCCCGGAAGATGGCCTAGCGACCATCTTCAGGGGTGTTGCCTCCTGTGAGTCTAACGACTCGGTGGAGGCGCGTGGCCGTTTCGCTTTACGCGAAACGGTCACGCTGGGGGAAGAGGGGGGAGCCCTGGTTTTAGCCGGGGCAGGGTATGAACCCTTTTTGCCGCCAGCTTTACCAGGGGAGCGCCCAGGTTGGGTAGAGCCCACAGAAGGGCTCCGAATGGGCGCGGAAACAACCGTGCTCGTTGGCCTGGATGGGCCAGGAGCAGAGGGTGCCTTTCTAACTATTGAGGCATATGACGTCCCAGGCAGAGCCGGGCGCACCAGGACCAAGTCCTTTGCCTCGCGGAATGAGAGTCGATCCTGGGCCTGAACGGCCAGGATTTCTTTCTCAAGGAGATATGCACCACATTGCTTCGAAGAAGCAGGGTGCGGCTCTCCGCAATTGACACACTTGGCCACACACGATTTGGACTTATCGTGTGCGACCTTGGAGCAATTTACACAGACTTCGGGTGACCCCGATTTTGCACGTCTACATGATCGATTCGTATGGCCGAAGCGGTGGCAGTAATAGCACCGCCGCGGCAGTGGCACGAATGCCTTCACGCGGTAGCGGTACCAACCGGCACGCACCGACTCAGGGAGCTTGTCACAGTCGAACGTGACGAAGAGTGTAGGGGTGGGTCTCGAGGCCCCTCCCTGTTTTCTCATCACACGTTCGACCTTGACCGCCCCATGGTCGGCCAGCTCTAGGGTGATGTCCTCAATGGAGTAGTCAACGAGTTCCCTCGCATAAACTACTCCTTTCACAAAGTTCATGGTAGAGTGCGGCGTCACACTCACCGGGGTGCCATGAAGTGTCCGAAGAGCACTTATCTTGGCCGCCTCGGCGGGATTCGCCGCATTCGCCAGAAGGCTCCCGTCCGAGAAACGGGTTACCTTCGGCTCTCTACCAATTGCACTAGCTAATCCTCTCCTCTGATGGATCATGTTGCCCTTGGACAACATGGTGCCATCAGTGGAGCGAATAACGAGGAAGCGTTTGAAGCCAGCGGGCTCGAAAACGCCAGGTAACCTCTGAATCAGGGGCCCCGATGTCATCGAGGCTCCGCCCTGTGCATTCTTGGTCTTAGTCGTAGTCATGGGCTCCGCACACGAGGGGGTAGAGGGGCCGGATGTGCCGATCTTGGCTTGGTCGCCTACCAAAGTGGCAGCAGACCCATCCGTCCCCGCAGCCCCCGCGGATGGAGAGGAGCCCCGAGTCTTCTTCGTCTTTTGAGTCTTTTTCTTTTTAGGAGAGGAGGGCGGGGAATGAACCCGCTTTTCACCTCCGCCGGCAGAAGTCCCCAGGCCAGATGGACCAGCCTCAGCCAGGTCCCTCTCCGAAATGGAGAAGGTCCTGGTTGTCGTAAGGGCACCTGTCGGAGGAGATCCCTCCCCTCCTTCTACTGCCTCGGAGCCCTCAGCCATTTGAGGAGGACCTTGCATAGGGGCGGATTCGGGTTCGGTGCTTGGCGCCGAGCCCGAATTCCCCCCCATGGAAGGCCCTACCGTCTGGGGCTGGGTCTCCTCAAGGACCATGTCTATCACAGGAGGGGCCTCCAGTTGGCCATCCCCTCCCAGGACATCGCAGGTCCCCTTGGCAGTATTGTCACTAGTCAGGTGGTGTGGGGAGGCACAGGCCTTGACCCCAGCAAGGTTCAAAATTCTTGCCAGCAGGTCTTTTGAGGGAAGCGACCGAAGGGGCCTGGCTTCCCTCTCCCCCCTAAGGGGGTTTGCCCTACCGAGCCGCTTGCACGAGGGGCGGTCGGCAATGGGCTGCCTGCTGGCTTTCTTGGCAGTCCCCTTAGAAAGCAAAGGAGGGACTGCCGCTGGAGATAGGGAGGTGCCCGAAAGCACCTCCAGAGAAGGGGGTGAGGGGGAGTCCCCTACACCCGTAGGCGTAGGAGAGGAGTAAGCCTCCTCTCTGGTTAAAGAATTATGGAGGGTCCCTTGCGCAAGCACAAGGGGGGGGACCTCCATTTTCTCGGTGGAGCTGCCCGAGGGCGGCTCCGTAGATGTTTTTGGGGAAGTTGGGGGTTGGGGTTTTTGTTTTTTTTCATACATGGGCATGGTGACCCTCTTTTGATTACGGGACGCAATAGCTCATCACCTCTCGCAGTTGCCCGCACTGCGAGAGGTGCTTACAAGCCCGGCAGAGCCAGGCGCCGCCATTCGGGACCACCCCTCCCGCCTGGTGGCCTGGCAGTCCTTCGGCATGGCGGCTCCACCTTGGACACGGCGTAAAAAATATAGGTTGTGAAGAGGAGAGGAAAAGGGATGTGAGGAAGATGTGGGTGGGGATGAAGCAGGTTGTTAAAAAAACCCCATCCCGAACCGGAGCTGAGGGGTTAGGGAACAATGTCCCCTCCCCCCCTCAGCCCCGATCCGGGGTGGTTGGCTTGAGAAGAAGGTCAGCATTCTACCCTGTGAAATTAGAGGCTGACCAGAGAAAGTTGTGGGAGAGGTTGTATGAAAAGCGACGAGGTAGGGGAGAAATCGGGCTATCTGAAGGAAGGAAGAGAGGCTAAGCTGGGGCCGGACGGAGCGCTGGATCCCGTCAGCACGGCGGCCAGGATGGCAAATCGCCGCGCCCCTTACGGGGCCATGCTCATGCATACAGGTGAATAATGCACTGTGCACGGCATAGACCAGGGGGCATCTCCCCAGCATCGACAAGTAAGCTCTCAATGGGGGAGGTCCGGAAGGCATCGGTCGCCAGGCCAAGGCCCGTGTGGTGGATCGAATCCACCTTCCGCAATACATACTCAGCTGTGGATGCATAAAACACATCCGTAGTCAAGCTTCGAATGAACAAAGGATCAATAAAAAAGTAAGGCAGTAGCCCTATCAGTGCCGCAAGCGCTGAACATCACAGAACCAATAATATCCATGGTGCGGGTACAAGAGACCATAAGGCTGCAAATATGAGCCTCCTAGGTGAGGTGTCAGTCAAATACAAGACCAAGGAAATGGTCCGATTCAACCACTTCCAGGCATACCCGATTGAGAAACAAGTCTGGGTCAGGGTGGACCGTGAATGGACACAGAAATGCACCACTTTAGTCTAGGCCAAGGAAAACTGAAACCTGTGCGCTTTGGCATAGTGAGACATGGGTAAATGCCTGTTGGAGACGATGCCGTTGATGCTCAGGGCAACGAGTGTGACACTGACGGCACTTTCCTGTGGGACACCGTCTTCCTGCTGCATTGGGCCATAGAGGGCTCCCCCTAACCGTACATGGAATCAACGATCTTGTAAAAATTTAGATATAAAGACTGGGAGGCATACCCTCACCCCGATCGGGTGGAAGTCTCTATGATACTGTATTGATGTGCTGTATTATAGGCCTTCTCCAGATCGAAAAACACCGTGGTGGAGTGCTGTGTACGAAGGAAGGCCTTGCAGACAGCATTTTCCAGTCAGAGCAGAGCATCTGACTTGGAGTGAACTTGCGGAAGCAACACTGTGCTGAAGACAGATGGTCTCAGCTATCCAGAAAAAAAAGGCTAATCTAACATTTACCAATTTCTCCATCAAATTGTACATGCAAGAGGTTAGAGAGATTGGGCAGAAACTAGCTGGAGTAGAGTGATCTCTCCCGGGTTTGCGAAAGGTAAGAACAGTAGCAATTGCCAGGAATCCGGGAGGAGACCCTCCACCCAGATCTTGTTAAACAAATCTTACAGAAAAGCCATGCCTTGCTCACCCAGGTGTCTTAGCATGGTGTAGGGGACATTGTCTGGACCATGGGCAGTGTCTGTGCACAAAGCAAGAGCAGAACACAACTCACTCAAAGTAAACCTGTTGTTGAAGGGTTCTCCACCTCTGGAGGTAAAGTCCAGATGGCAGCCTTTCATGACATGCATTGAATGCTGGCGGAGCAGCATCCCAGCCAGAGAATGTGGAGAAAGCGGTCATGAAAGATTCTGCCATGGATGCAGGGTCCGAGATTGCAGTCCGATTCTCCTGGAGAATGGGAGGGTTGTCCTACAAGAACTTGCCCCAAATCCTTTTGACTTGCTTCCAAACCTCTGCTAGACGGGTCTTCCCATTAAGTGGACATATATGCCCACCAAGAAGAGCGGCGGGCATGCTTCAAAATATACCCGGACCTAGCCCAAGCCTGATGAAATTCACCGACTGTGAAATGGTTCGGGCGGCGCTTATAGCGCATGTAGGCAGAACACTTCAGGTTGAGGCCCGTCTCATACTTGGCTGACCATCATGCGGGTGGTCCGAGTGCAAAATGGCCAACCTTCTAGGAATAGTAGTTTGACCCGGAGCGATGAGGTTGCCAGAGAAGAACTCAATGGCCTCATCTCTCAACCTAAACTCCTTGACTGAGATAGAGAATTCAGTCATTTCCTGAAATGCAGACCACAGCGCCAGACTCTTGAGCAGCAGCGGCCCAGAAAATATTTGAATGGGAAAGTAATCACTACCATAGGAGGTCATCGAACACCACCCAATCAAAATCAGGCTCTGCATCCGGAGAGCACAAAGATAGATCGAGGCAGGAAAATGAAGCAGTTCTCAGGCAGTGATGTGTAAACTCTCAACATTTAGGACACCCATCTCAAGCTCGTCGATCAGGTTGGCAAGGACTTGACCCTGGGGATTAATAGAGTAGTCTCCCCAGAGGGGGATTCTACCGTTTAGATCTCCGAGCAAGAGAAAGGACCTAGGCAACCGTGCCATAATGCGGCAGAAGTCCCCCGCTTTGAAGTCGAAAGACGGTGTAATGTACGCGGAAATATCAGTATACCTCCTATCAAGGTGCAGCTGCACAACTACTGCCTGAAAGGAGGTATCTAAAGCGAAAAGAAGAATAAAACATCATGCTGGGTGTAAATTGCACATCCTCCTGCCCAGCCCCTGGCAGTGGGGTTGCAAAACCCTTATACCCCAGGAGGGTGGGTAGGGGACATGCACCCAGCATGGTCACCTGCTAAAAGATAGCTAATGGGGATGGGACGAGACGAGCCTCTGCAACTCCCAGTTGACCTGGAGTCTGCAGCAATTCCATTCAAGGAATATGCCCTCCAGGCCTAGCTTGGATGAGATGTGGGGGCCCTCTTTGAAGAGAAGACCCTCATGGGAATTGCCGTAAGCTTCCCAGAGGCACAACTCTGGGCGCTGTTACCTTCAAGGATTTATTGGGGGAGTTGGGCTCACCAGACGAGTCTTTCCCCCCTCCACCTCAAAACCTTAGGTGGGTGGCCCCTCTTTCTGAGGATCCACCCTCTGCGAGTCACCCAGCCCACCAGCTTTAGGAACCCCGGAAGATGGCCTGGCAACCAACTTCAGGAAAATTGCCTCCTGTGAGGTAAACAACTTGGTAGAGGCGCGAGGCAACTTCGCCTTGCAGCAAACGGTCACGCTGGAGGAAAGGGGTGGGGGGCTGGTTTGGGACCCTTTGTGCCACCAGCTTTACCAGGGAAGCACTCGGGGTGGGTAGAACCAACAGAAGGGTTCTGAATGGGTGCAGAAACGACTGTACTCGTAGTCCTGGAGCAGAGGGTATCTTTTTCAACATTGAGGCTTAGGACATCCTGGGCAGCGCTGGCTGTGCCAGGACCAAGTCCTTAGACTCGCAAAATGAGAGATGATTCTGAGCCTGAATGGCTAGGATTTCTTTCTCAAGGAGATATGCGCCACATTGCTTCGAAGAATTGGGGGGCAGCTCTCTGCAATTGACCACACACGATTTAGACTTATTGTGTGCAGCCTTGGAGCAACTTACACAGGTTTGGGGTAACCCCGACTTTGCATATCAACAGGAGTGATTAGTATGTCTGAAGTGGTGGCAGTAATAGCACCTCCACGACAGTGGCATGAATGCCTTAATGCGGTGGCGATATCAATCAGCACGCACCGACTCTGGGAGCTTGTCACAGTCGAACATGACGAAGAGTGTAGGGGTGGGTCTTGAGGCCCCTCCCTGTTTTCTCATCACATGTTCGACCTTGACTGCCCCATGGTTGGCCAGCTCTAAGGTGATGTAGTCCACGAGTTCCCTTGCATAAACTACTTTTTTCACAAAGTTCATGGTAGAGTATGGCATCACACTCACAGATGTGCCATCAAATGTCCCAAGGGCACTAACTAAAGCTCTCCTCTGATGGATCATGTTGCCTTTAGCCAACATGCTGCCATCAATGGAGCGAATAACCAGATAGCGTTTGAAGCCAGCGGGCTAGAAAATGCCAGGTAGCCTCTGAATGAGGGGCCCCGACGTAAACTAAGCTCTGCTCTGCGCACTTGGACTTTTGGTCTTTGTCAGGGACTCCGCACCCGGGGGGGGCAGCGGGCTGGACACCCGATCTTGGCTTGGTTGCTTGCCTAAGCAGCAGACCCATTCATCCCAGCAGATGGAGAGGAACCTGAGTCTTTTTCATTCTTTTCTTGTTGTTTCTCTTCTTTTTACGAGGAACCTGCTTCTCCCCTCCATTGGGGACGAAGGTTTACAGAATGTTCTACTTGATACCAAGAAGAGTACAACATACAAAAAAAGCTACTCATGGATGAATAAGTCTCTTCAGGGACTTCTGATTGTGCTTAGCAGACACCAAATCTCTTTTCAGGCATCAGCAGTAGTAAGCCAGAAAGTTGACATCCCAACACCCTTGGTAGCATTCCTACATCACATGGATATTTGGTGAAAGTGCTCACTTTGTTCTTCACTGGTCTCCACAAGTCTCACAAAAATAGTTCAAGTGGAGCCGAAGGAAGTGCATTTTCAAGGACATGTGCGCACCAAGTTTGTGGAAATTCTCCATTAACAACCTTCTCATACTGGGGATTTTTATGGTTGCCAAAGAAGTTTGCAATGACTGACTTAAGGGACATGGTTCATGGTAGTGTGGCATCACACTCACAGGTGTGCCATCAAGTGTCCGAAGGGCACTAATCATGGCCATCCCGGGGGGATTTGACACATTGGCCAAAAGGCTCCCGCCTGAGAAATGGGTCACCTTCGGCTCTCTACCAATCACACTAGCTAGAGCTCTCCTCTGATGGATCATGTTGCCCTTAGCCAACATGCTGCTATCAGTGGAGCAAATAACAAGGAAGCATTTGAACCAGTGGGCTCAAAAATGCTAGGTAGCCTCTGAATGAGGGGGCCCCGACGTAATCGAGGCTCCGCTCTGTGCAGTTCTGGTCTTCATTTGGGACTCTCCACCTGGGAGAGCAACTGGCCAGATGTGCCGATCCTGGCAGCACCCCCCGCCCTCTGCTTTTTTTGAAGCGTTTGAAGCCAGTGGGCTAAAAAATGCCAGGTAGCCTCTGAATGAGGGCCCCCAACGTAATTGAGTCTCCACTCTGTGCAGTTCTTGTCTTCATTTGGGATTCCCTAGCTGGGAGAGCGGCCCCCGCTTCTCTTTGCTTTTTTGCTTTTTATGAGAGGAGGGCTGCTTTTTCCCCCACCGACAGGAGCCTCTAGGCCAGATGGACCAGCCTCAGCAAGATCCTTCTCTGAAATGGAGGTCCTGGCTGTCACAGTGGCTGACACTGTTTCTGTGCTTAGCACCGAGCCCATGGAAGATCCTATCATCGGGGGCTGGGTCATCTCAGGGTTAGCAAATAAAAAAAAAACAGCCCTAAAAAATCTGGGTTTTATTACTGTTTTTGTGGGGGTGCCTTTTCAAGTGAAATTTGAAAAAAAAAAGGTTTCTTTTTTTCAAAATGCATATTTATGTTATAATTTCAACAAATATGTATCAAATTAAGGTTATTTCTCTGATACTGACTCATAATTCATCTCTCCTACATGTTATGGCTATCATGGGTACCCACAATTCTTTTTCAGTGATCTGTTCTTAATATAATATAATTATTAAACTAATTAATTATTAATATTATAAAAATAGATAGCTATTCTTTTTCTATGTTAATTCTAATGCTTTTAGTGTTTGTCTTTTGAAAAACCCCAGAATAAAACCTGTTTTAAAAAAACAAACCCTCATTTTATTGGGCTTTTTTTGCCAACCCTGTCTCGCGGGAGGCCTCCATGTGACCATGCCTTCGCCAAGACATCACAGGTCCCATTCAAGGTGCCTTTGGTCATCAAAGTGGCATCCATCAGGGAAGAGAGGGGGGCACATATACTGACCCTCCCTGCAAGATGGTCGCGCAAGTACACAGGACATTAGGGGGTAAGGGTCGACGGGCCCTGCCCCTCTCCAATTGAAGAGTTTTGGAGGCAAAAGCACAGAGGATGGGGGACGTCAATTTTTTTTCAGTGGAGCTGCCCGAAGGAAGATCCATCAATCGTACAGGGGAATTATGTTTTTGATAAGTTTCATATATGGGCATGGGCTCTATTCTTAATTTAATACAGGAAGCAAAGGCTCATCACCCCACACAGTAGCCTGCTCCATGAGGGGTGAACACAGGGCCGGCATAACCAGATGTCACCATTTGGGGCCACTCCTCCTCCCTAGTAACCTGGTAGCCTATCAGCATGGCAGCTCCACCTTGAGCACAGCGTAAAAAATGATAGAGATAGAAGGGAGAATGAAGGAGAATGTGTGGGTGGGGATGAACAAGATTGTTAAAAACCCACCACCCCAGACCAGAGTGAGGGGATGTTGTCCCCTCCCCCCTCAGCCCCGATCAGGGATAGTTGGGTGAAAGGAAGCTGGTCAGCATCTACCCTGTGAAATAAAAGCGAACCAGAGAAAATTGTGGGAGAGGTTGTAGGGAAAGTGGGGATGTAGGGTGAAAACAGAGGCTCTCAGAAAGAAGAAAAGGGCTAAGCTGGGGCTGGACAGGGCGCTGAGTCCCATCAGCACAGCAGACAGGAAGGCAAATCACTGCGCCCTTTACAGGGAAGTTTTACAGCAAATATGGGGAGCAAATGGCTTATTCTTGTCCCCTAGTTTCACTCCAAATTAAGCATGATGTTTTTTTTCCACAAAATCTGTGATTTTTGCTGGGCAGTCTGGAAGAGCGACATGTCCGCAGATGTAACAAAACCGATTTGGATGGTTCTTACACATACAATCCATTGTAATGCAAATTTAGACCTGAAAAATTGAATAAAATAGGTTATGTATGGTTACTCATCACTAGATGTGACAAAACTGAAGTAATAAATGGTTGAATGATAGCACTATTTTGGAATATACATTCTAATATAAATTATGCATATCTTAGAAACCAGACTTGACCAAAGAAAACTAATTATATTCTTAAATTCAGCATACAAAAATGATTCTAAATCAGTTGGAAAACCTTGAGCTTTGAAACGCAGCTTTGGTACCAGAGCCATTTTAGATACTTATTTGCATCACTAAAACAAAACACTATAATGGTTCACTCTTTCATATTGAAGCTTATGGCATATGTTAAATTAAAATGTCTAAGGTAACAGCAAACAGAAATTGATTGGGTTGCACTAGAAATTCATGAAAAAGCATGATCAAATTTGGTTGCATTTCAGAGCATACAAACAGTCTATTTACAAATATCGTATGTCTGACAGCTTTGTATAACCAGGTTGTTTGAAAGAAAATGATACCAGCTCTCAGTTGCCTCTCAGCTGTTGCTTTGCCACTACTTTTATGGTCAGTTGGGGTATTTTTGTTGTGCTTGTGACTATTATTTTTGAAGTGTGTGATTTTAGAGATGTTTAACCACCTCTCTGAAGCAAGAAGGCACGGATAGTTGCTTTGAGGAAGGAGAATTTGTCTACAAAAGAGATGTTTTCCAGGCAGGAAGAGGAGAAGCGACCATCAGGAGGGTGGCTGCTGCAGCTCGCAGTTTACCACCCAACATTTTTCCCAAACGGAAATTCAGGACTGGGGGACAAAAGAAGACTTCCAGGAAGACTGATCTGCTGCTACGGAGGGAGGTGTTGAAGAATCCCTTCATTACAGCTGCCAAATTGATAAAGAATCAGCCCAAGCTGCTGGAAAATGTGTCAATTCGGACCATTCAACATCATCTGCAGAAGGACCTCAGGATCCCAAGTTGATGTGCTGCGAGGATGGCAAAGAAAAGACTCACTTTTGTGGAGATATCTTCACTGGACTGAAGATGCTTGGATGAAAGTGATGTTTTCCGACGAAAGCTGCTTTAAGTGTATCAGAGGGGCGATCGGGAAAGTGTCATGGCCCTCTACCATCAGCCGCTACGACCACACTATACCATTTGTACTGTTAAACACCAACAAGGTGATGGTGTGGGGGGTTTTAGTGGAAAAGGTTGGAGGGATGGCTTGTATTTTTTACTTAGAAACACTACAATGAACAGTGATCATTGCATGAACATTCTGGAGGACCATCTTCTGTCTTTTATGCTATTCAAGGTGCAAATTTTGTTAGGCAAGATGGGGTCCCCTGCCACACCTCAAGAAAGGTAAAAAACTACCTTGCTGGCCACATCAATATTTTGGAGTGGCCTGGGAACAGCCCAAACCTATACCCAATAAAAAATTGCTGGGCTTTCAAGACCAGCTCGCCACTGCAAACACCATCCATGCAACAACTAATTGAGGAGCTGAAGGCCCTCTGGGTTACTCTGGACAACAAATACTTCAAGGGACTGGCTGCAGTCCCTTTGGTCAAGGCGGGATGATAATATAGACAGGCATGTTTTCATTAATTTGTTAGTTTTTAAACACTTTTTTTTACAGGTTATTCTCGCAAAAGTCAGCCCTTTCAGCGGGTGATTAATTTCCATTGTGGTGACTGTACAATTGAAGGAGGTGCACTATTTCTCATATGGATGTGCTGGCCAATATAAGAACAGATACAACTTCACAAATCTGTTACGATGAAGAGGTTTTGGGTCTGTCTTCTGAATGGCACTTTTTTGCTGCATCCCATGGAAAAAATGCATATGATGGGATTGGAGGAGCAGTGAGAGCTACAGCTCATGTCAGTTTGCAGAAAACTACTCCTAAATTAAAAGATGCCTACTGTAAGGCTAATGAATGAAGAATCTATCAATCTTGAATTTTCACCTATCTATAGAAACAAATTTATATTTGGGTTTTTAAAGGAAGAGAAGAATATATCTGATGAAAAATGTAATCTTCCAAATAGATTTACATTAAAATAAAGGAAGAGAGGTGGAATAATAACAAATGTGATGTGAATCTTAATAAAGTTTACTTTGGTTTAGTTTTTGAGATTCCAATCAAAATTACTGACTTCAAGAGTTTCAGTTTTGATCAAAGTTGTTTTGAAAACTATAACAGAACTTACTTAGAATCTATTTAAACTTGCTTCTTTCCTTTCAAATGAGTCCCAGCAAAAGCTTTATAGATAAAGGCTGCCAATGAGATATGAAGCAGTAAAACAGCACATGCAGCACTGTACACATTTGCTGCAGTGTCAGAAAGGTGAAATATATCTGAAATAGAAAATATACAATTAGATTTTTCTAAATTTCTCTTAAGTCTTAGTTTATGAATAGACTGTGAAGAGCACTTGAGTGAGGTCCCTGGTATATGAAGGGTTGGTGATTGCATAAAAGGCGTGATTGTGTGAATGTTAGAGAGAGGGGATATTTTTTTAAGGGGCTATCTGGCGACTGCCCACTTGGGCATAAATCGCTGCAAACAAACAGCCTAGTTCTAGGCTACTTTAAAATAAAAACTTGAAAAGAAAACAACAATAAAAAGAGATAACAATTAGGAAGCAAGCTCCGGCATTGGGGGGAGGTCCCCCGCCACCCGGCGTAAGAGCGTGTGACCTAGAAAGAAAACAATAACAAAACAACAACAAAACTGAGTTAAATAAAAGGGAGAAGGCCAGCCTCCCCCCAAAAGTCAACAAGTCCACGTGCACGCACTCGTCCCAAGTACAAAGGACAGGCGGTAGCAATTCCACCCATCCCGGTACCGGGACAGGTAACGTGCGCTAAGATCACCCAGACTGGGACATTCAACAGGAATGTGCCTTACAGTCTGGGGGACGACGCAGTCGTTGTAATAGGGCGCAGGCGAGCGCTCCATCAAATAGCGATGCATAACACGAGTGTGTCCGATTCGAAGACGACAGAAAGCGACTTGAAGCCGTCGCAGAATCGGGGGATAGGTCAATGGGAACAGTCGCGGCGCAATGGCGCGCAACTTTAAGTTCCCTTTGACCGTCTCCAATCTTCTTTTCAAAGCAGTTCGAAGAGCTGCCCTTATTCCTGCCATGTAGTCGGTGTGAGGAAGAGCGAAACGCTGGTCCGGTCGCAGAGTCCTCGCGGACTCTTTGGCGCGCTCATTCCCTACATGTCCAGGAACCCAGCAGAAGAGAATCTCGACATCTGCCCGGCTCAACAAAACCGTGGCGTCACGGATATCGCGAACCAGGGGATGCGGAGATTCTAATGCCACAAGAGCACTCAGGGCGCTTTGTGAGTCGCTATAAATCACAATCCGGTCTCCGAACAGGGCACATCACGTAATCTCCCGTACCGAGTGGTGTATTGCAACCAGCTCGGCCGTGAAGACAGATGCAGCGCCTGGGAGCAGAGGCCTAGCGACAAATAGCCAAATGTGGTACCCTCCAGGGTGGCGTCCTGGGCAGAACCAGGGGCGGCACCGGCCTGAGAGCTATATGTACCTCTCGAAGGAGTTTCCTGGCCCTAAACCCAGAGGGCTTAGGGTATGACTGGCGTCTCTCGGCGGCATAGGTACCATCGAGATAAGCTGCGGATGCAGTGAGAGCTGTTGGCGAATGAGGGAGGCGCCGGGCTCGCGTGTACAGGCGTGTGATGCACTGCACGCGGCGCAGAGCGAGTGGCATCTCCCCAGCATCGACCAACAGGCTCTCAATGGGGGAAGTGCGGAAGGCACCGGTCGCAAGGCGAAGGCCGGTGTGGTGGATCAAATCCACCTTCCACAATAAATGCTCGGCTGCGGATGCATAAAACTCGCATCCATAGTTGAGCTTCGAACGAACAAAGGATCGATAAAAAAGTAGGGCAGTAGCACTATCAGCGCCCCAAGCGCTGAACGTCACGGAACGGAGAATGTCTATGGCGCGGGTACAAGAGACCCTAAGGCTGCGAATATGAGCCTCACAGGTGAGGCGTCGGATATATACAAGACCAATGAAACGGTGCGACTCAACCACATCCAGGCGCACCCCATTAAGAAACAAATCTGGGTCGGGGTGAAGCCGTGGATGGTGGCAGAAGTGCACCACCTTAGTCTTGGCCAAAGAAAACCGAAACCTGTGCGCTTCGGCATAGCGAGAGATGCGGTTCAATGCCTGTTAAAGTCGACGCTCCAGAGTTGGCATCTGGGCCGCGCCAAAAGAGATCGAAAGGTCGTCCACGTAGAGTGTAGCGAGAACATCTTCTGGCAGCACCGAGGTGATGCCGTTGATGCTCAGGGCAAAGAGTGTGACACTGAGGACACTTCACTGCGGGACACCCTCTTCCTGCTCCTTTGGGCCGGAGAGGGCTCCCCCCACCGGTACGCGGAATCGACAATCTCACAGAAATTCAAATATAAACATTGGGAGGCGTCCCCTCGCCCCCATCGTGTGGAGAGTCTCCATGATACCATATCGCCATGCGGTATAATAGGCCTTCTCCAGATCGAAAAAAAACGTGGCATAGTGGTGTCTATGAAGGAAAGCCTCGCAGACAGCATTTTCCAGTCGGAGCAGAGCATCTGACGTGGTGGAACTTGCGGAAGCCGCACTATGCAGAAGACAGATGGCCTCCGCTGTTCAGGAAATAGGCTAATCTAACATTTACCAATTTCTCCATCAACTTGCACACACAAGAGGTTAGAGAGATTGGGCGGAAACCGGTCGGAGTAGTGATCTCTCCCCGGTTTGCGAAAGGCGAGCACAGTAGCGATTCGCCAGGAGTTTGGGAGAAGACCTTCCACAAAGATCCTGTTGAACAAATCTAACAGAAAGGCCATGCCTCGCTCACCCAGGTGTCGAAGCATGGCGTACGGGACATCGTCCGGACCATGGGCGGTGTCCGCGCACGAAGCGAGAGCGGAACGCAACTCACTCACAGTAAACTTGTCGTTGAAGGGTTCTCCGTCTCTATAGGTAAAGTCCAGCCGGCGGCCTTCCGCAACATCACGACGTGCATTGAATGCTGGCGGAGCAGCATCACGGCTAGAGAATGCGGAAAAAGCGGTCGTTAAGGATTCCGCCACGGACGCGGGGTACGAGATTGCGGTCCCATTCTCCTGGAGAACGGGAGGGGGGTCCTGCGAGAACTTGCACCGAATCCTTTTGACTCGCCTCCACACCTCAGCTAAAGGGGTCTTCCCGTTAAGTGAAGACACGTATGCCCGCCAAGAAGAGCGGCGGGTGTGCTTCGAAATATACCGGAACCTAGCCCTAGCCTGACGAAATTCAGCGACAGTGAAATCGTTCGGGCGGCGCTTATAGCTCATGTAGGCCTGCATTTCTGAAATGCAGGCCACTGCACCCGCGCCAAGCACCACCGAGGTGGGCTCTCAGGCGGCAGTTGCCCTGAAAATGATATTTGAATGGGAAAGTGATCATTACCATGGAGGTCATCGACCACCCCCCAATCAAAATCAGGCTGTGCATCCGAAGAGCACAAAGATAGGTCAAGGCAAGAAAATGAAGCGGTTCTCGGACAGTGATGCGTAAACTCATCCATGTTTGGGACACCCATCTCAAGCTCTTCGATCAGATCGGCAAGGACTTGTCCCCTGGGATTTATTGAGTAATCTCCCCAGAGAGGATGCCTGCCGTTCAGATCTCCAAGCGAGAGATAGGGGCTCGGAAACCGTGCCACGACGCGGCAGAAGTCCCCCGCGTCGAAGTCAGCTGATGGTGGAATGTACGCAGAAATGATAGTATACCTCCTATCCAGGTGCAGCTGCACAGCCACTGCCTGAAAGGAGGTATCTAAAGAGAAAGGAAGAACGGAGACATCATGCCGGGTGTAAACCGCGCATCCCCCAGCCCGGCCATCCTGCGGTGGTGGGATCACAAGACCCTTATACCCCGGGAGGACAGGCAGGTGGCACGGGGAACGGGACGAGACGAGCCTCCGCAGCTCCTCCCAGTTGGCCCGGAGTCCACAGCAATTCCATTGAAGGAATATGCCCTCCAGGCCTAGCTCGGAGGAGACACGGGGGCCCTCCTCGAACTGAAGACCCTCATGGGAATGGCCGTACGTTTCCCGGGGGCAGAACCCCGGGCGCTGTTGGCCGGACAAAGCGCTGAAGGCGCTGTGGCCTTCGGAGGCGGGGGGCCCTATTTTCGAGGAACCATCGTCTCCGATCCACTCGCTCCACCTCGGGGCGTGGGCGCAGGAGCCGAAGCTCCTTTGTTGCTGTCCTCCTTTCGGGCGACAGCTTTAGGAACGCCCGAAGATGTCCTAGCGACCATCTTCAGCGGTGTTGCCTCCTGTGAGTCTAACGACTCGGTGGAAACAACTGTGCTCGTTGGCTTGGATGGGCCAGGAGCAGAGGGTGCCTTTCTAACTATTGAGGCATATGACGTCCCAGGAAGAGCCGGGCGCTCAGGACCAAGTCCTTAGCCTCGCGGCATGAGAGTCGATCCTGGGCCTGAAGGACAGGATTTCTTTCTCAAGGAGATATGCACCACATTGCTTCAAAGAAGAGGGGTGCGGCTCTCCGCAATTGACACACTTGGCCACACATGATTTGGACTTATCATGTGCAACCTTGGAGCAATTTACACAGACTTCGGGTGACCCTGACTTTGCATGTCTACATGAGCGATTCGTATGGCTGAAGCGGTGACAGTAATAGCACCGCCGCGGCAGTGGCACGAATGCCTTCACGTGGTAGCGGTACCAACCGGCACGCACCGACTCCGGCAACTTGTCACAGTCGAACGTGACAAAGAGTGTAGGGGTGGGTCTCGAGGCCCCTCCCTGTTTTCTCATCACACATTTGACCTTGACCGCCCCATGGTTGGCCAGCTCTAGGGTGATGTCCTCCATGGAGTAGTCAATGAGTTCCCTCGCATAAACTACTCCTTTCACAAAGTTCATGGTAGAGTGCGGTGTCACACTCACCGGGGTGCCATGAAGTGTCCGAAGAGCACTTATCTTGGCCGCCTCGGCGGGATTTGCCGCATTCGCCAGAAGGCTCCCGTCCGAGAAACGGGTCACCTTCGGCTCTCTACCAATTGCACTAGCTAATCCTCTCCTCTGGTGGATCATGTTGCCCTTGGACAACATGGTGCCATCAGTGGAGCGAATAATGAGAAAACGTTTAAAGCCAGCGTGCTCGAAAACACTGGGTAACCTCTGAATGAGGGGCTCCGATGTCATAGAGGCTCCGCCCTGTGCAATTTTGGTCTTAGTCGGTGGCTCCGCAACCGGGGGGGGGGGGGGCAGAGGGGCCGGATGCGCCGATCTTGGCTTGGTCGCTTGCTACAGTGGCAGCAGACCCATCAGTCCCCGCAGACCCCGCAAAAGGAGAGGAGCCCCGAGTCTTCTTTTTGGTCTTGGTCTTTCTTTTTTGGAGAGGAGGACGGGGAATGAACCCGCTTCTCACCCCCGCCAGGAGAAGCCCCTAGGCCAGATGTAACGGCCTCAGCCAGGTCCTTCTCCGAAATGGAGAAGGTCCTGGTGGTCGCAGGGGCATCATCTGGAGGAGATCCCTCCCCTCCTTGTACTGCCTGAGAATCCCCAGCCGTTTGAGGAGGACCTTGCATAGGGGCGGATTCGGGTTCGGTGATTAGCGCCGAGCCCGGATTCCCCCCCATGGAAGGCCCTACCGTCTGAGGCTGGTTTTCCTCAAGGACCATGTCTATCACAGGAGGGGCCTCCAGTTGGCCATCCCCTCCCAGGACATTGCAGGTCCCGTTGGCAGCGTCATGAGTCTTTAGTGGGGAGGCACAGGCCTTGACCCTGGCAAGGTTTAATATTCTTGCCAGCAGGTCTTTTGAGGGAAGCAACTGAAGGGGCCTGGCTTCCCTCTCCCCCCTAAGGGGGTTGGCGCTACCGAGCCGCTTACACGAGGGGCGGTCAGCAATGGGCTGCCTGCTGGCTTTCTTAGGCGGTCCCCTTAGAAAGCAAAAGAGGGACTGCCGCTGGAGATAGGGAGGTGCCCGAAAGCACCTCCAGAGAAGGGGGTGAGGGGGAGTCCCCAACACCCGTAGGCGTAGGAGTGGACTAAGCCTCCTCTCCGGTTACAGAAGTATGGAGGGTCCCCTGCGCAAGCACAAGGGGGGGAAGGACCTCCGTTTTCTCGGTGGAGCTACCCGAGGGCGGCTCCGTTGATGTTCTTGGGGAAGTTGGGGTTTTGTTTTTTTTTATCATTGGGCATGGTGACCCTATTTGTGCTACGGGGCGCAATAGCTCATCACCTCTTGCAGTTGCCTGCACTGCAAGAGGTGCTTACAGGCCTGGCAGAGCCAGGCGCCGCCATTTCGGACCACCCCTCCCGCCTGGTGGCCTGGCAGTCCATCGGCATGGTGGCTCCACCTTAGACACGGCGTAAAAAAGATAGATTTTGAACACGAGAGGAAATTATGGGTGGGGATCAATCAGGTTGTTAAAAACCAACCACCCCAGACCGGAGCTCAGGGGTTAGGGAACATTGTCCCCTCCCCCCTCAGCCCCGATCTAGGATGGTTGGCCGAGAAGGTCAGCATCTACCCTGTGAAATTAGAGGCTGACCAGAGAAAGATGTGGGAGAGGTTGTATGAAAAGAGAGGAAACAAGTGTTTTGAAGGAAGGAAGAGAGGCTAAGCCGGGGCCGGACGGGGCGCTGGATCCCATCAGCACGGCAGCCAGGATGGCAAATCGCTGTGTGAATCTTCAGGAGACGTTTAAAAGTAGCAAGGGAGGGAGAGGATTGGACTTTGGCAGGAAGAGCATTCCAGAGTCTAGGAGCACAAACTGAGAAAGAACGGTTACCCATCGAGCAGAGGACAGAACAAGGAGTGTTCAGGATGGGAGCGAGGTTAGACCGGAGTGCCTGAGGAGTTTGATGACGGGAGAGGGCAGACAAGAGATAAGGTGGAGCCTCGAGGTTTAGGGCTTTGTAGGTGATGAGAAGAATTTTATAGTGGGTACGGAAGAGAATAGGCAACCAGTGTAGCTCCTGTAACAGAGGCATCGAAGGAGAGAACCTGAAGCAGTGAAAGGGGAGCTGGGAAGTGATGAAGAAGGAAGATTCACTAGAAGAGAATTGCAGTAGTCTAAGCGTGATGTGACGAAGGCATGAATAGCAGTCTCAAGGCTTTGTTGATCAAAATAGGATCAAACATATGAAAAGTTGCGGAGGAAACCGAGGGAAGACTTAAAGATATGATGGATGTGCAGTTTAAATGAGAGTTGCTCGTTGAAAATAACACTAAGATTACTGACAGTATCAGAGAAGGCGACATTGGTTTCCCCAAGGTTAAGGGAGGGGAAGAAAGCTTTAGATTTCTCCACCATTGAAGCGGTACCAACAAGGAGAACTTCAGTTTTATCATGGTTAAGTTTGAGAAAGTTGGCAGACAGCCATTTGTTTATGGAGGTGTAGGCTGAAAGGAGCTTACTAATTGATTGAGCAAAGGACACAGGGGATGAGAAAAGGTATATCTGAGTATCATCAGTATAGAGGTGGAAGGACAGGCCCAAATTGCAAAGAAGGGACCGAGGACTAAGCCCTGAGGCACCCCAAAATTAATGGGCACGGGCTTGGAGGAGAGGTTATCGAGCACAACCAACTGAGCGCAGGAGGAGTTTGCTATGTTGGTGAGTGCTTGTATGCTTGTGTTCCAAGGTATTTGAGGTTATGGATGATGTGTTTATGGCTGTAATGGGTGCATAGTCTGGGTCAGTGTGGAAGAGTTGCCTGCATTGAATAACAACAATAATCAAGGTGGAATTTAAGGTGATTGGCATGCGCAAGTGATTATCTAGTATGTTTGCTTGTTGTTTGTTTGAGAGTATGGTGTCTGTTGGAGATTGTGATGCTGTTTAGTGTTTTGTAGAGTTTGCTGATGTTTGTTTTGTGGTTGTATTGATATACTTATGCTAGTTTTGTGGTTTTGCTCTAGTATTTTGTTGTTTATTTGCATGTTCAGTGCTTATATTTGGAGTGCAATGTGTGGTGTATGGAGGAATTATGTTTCAGTGTATCACATTGTCTGATAAGGTCTTAAGTCTTAAAATTAGGGTTGTATTTTTGTTGCCTTTCGGGATGCATTTTCTGCCTGCATTCTGTATAGTGGCGTTGAAACTGTGTACAGCGGTGTTTATGTCCTTAATGGGAGTACTGTTTAGTGTTTCTAAATGTTGTGGCCAGTTGGGGCATTTCTTGTTTTGGTGGGGATGATGAATGGAAGGTGGTCAGAACCGAGGGCTTTGATGACTCACCAGGATATTATAGGGGCAAGGTTGGGGGAACAAAAGGGGATGTCTGGTGATGATGGGAGTCTGTGGGCCTGGTGGGGGATATGGGTATATTGATGGATGTTGTTAAGGATGAAAAGGTTTCTGTTTGGTTGAGGATCACTGGCCCTCTGTCATTTTCAATGTTGTCAACAAACCACGCCGATGTCTTGGTGTTGAAGTCACCACCCAGGATTGTGTTGTGAATGAATGTGATGTAAAGTATTGGTGGTATATAGTGGTTTGGTAATGAAGGATAGGTTTTGGGAGAATTTAGATGTTTATGAATGTTGTGTGTGTGTCCAGTGCATATTTTAATTGACTATTTCTGTTATGGTGTCTGGTGGAGGGAGGAAGCATTTAATTTCCATACTGGTGTCAGATTAGTTAAGGGTTTGTCTATTAGAGTGATTAATTCACTGTCTCTGCCAATGGCCTGAAAGTGAAGAGCCTCATGGTAAGACCAAGTGCACCCACAATTTACAAAATATAAAACTTGACAGCACTGAAGAGTGAATACAGATGATAGTTTAATGAATCCAGTGATGTGTTGGATTTAGTGCAAAATTTACTCAAATTCTTAGTTGATAAAATTATCACTGATTGTAAAGATGAATTTTTGTAGCTGAAGACTGATATGGGATTAAGAGAAATCAGACAGAATTTTAGCCTTTTTGAAAGTGCCCCCCAAAGTGTCAGAAAGCTATCTAAGCATGGTTTCCATTTATCTTGATGTATCTTTGTGAGTAAGGCTTTACAATTTTGTTGCAAATGAAAAAGTAGATTAGCAGTTGAAAATGGCATGTATTGTGTCCTTTCAAGCACTCTGTGTATCTTCATTGGAATAGAATAAATTACAATACCCTGGCATTCTATTGAACTGCACTTTTTTATTGGTATTAAATTTGGAAAATACTATACAAATAATATAAGTAAATGCTATGTAATAATATTGAAAAATGAAATCTTTTCAATATTTTATCATATTATTTAGAATCTAGCTTTTGAGACTGACAATCTTGGAAAGGGTGGGAATGACATACTGACTGACATAAGGTAAAAAAAAAGTTCAAAACTGTGTGAGATCATGTAACGGGATGAAGGCATTATTGTAATATGGTAGATATCTAAATTCCACATTATTAAGAACTCCCTCCCCCCACAAAAAAGGACAAATATTTCCTTTCATATTTAAGTGATCTATCATTAAATTCTTGCTTATGAGAGAAAATACATGCATGAAAATTAAGCCAAAAAATCTTACCGTGCAAAATCTCCTTTGTTGCAAAAAATGATCCAATAGGCACAATAATGATCAGAAGTACATAGCGAAACACATCAAAAAATAAAGTTCCTTCAGATGGTTCCTGGTATAAATAAATTATATGGTGTTAATCGATTACCTGCAGCTTTATTTCACCCTGATATATGCCAAACAAATATTTATATATTTTTTTTTTATCTTAAAAAATAAATCCAAACCTAGTTAAGGAAATGAAATTTAAAATGAATAGAAAATACAGCATAGGCTTACAATACAATGCAATATATTTTTTTAGAAAAAAAAGCATATTAAAAGAATTGAGTTGACAATAAAGATAAAACAGCACTTTATAGTTAGTTTTTTGAAGGAAATTCTTTAATATAAGATCATTTGGTCATTGCTGCATTTTCATGTCACTAGTAGTCTAATGAAGTATTTTTGTTGGCTATAAATTTCTCTAAAAAACTTGCTAATCCATTAGCTTCAAGACTGTTAGGTAGTAGGAACTTTATAAGGTATCCATTTGCCTCTTGCAATAAGACATGTCGCAGAGCTGGTTATTGAAATAAGGTTACCTTATGTTGAAGATTTTTTTACCTTTGGGATATACCACAATACAGTGCCTCAAACTTCTTCAGTCATATCCCTTCAATGCCCTTGGGTTTAATGAGTGGTAGACAATGGCTTAAGTAGTTTAAGTCCAACAATATTGACTACAAAAAGTTAAGTTTTGGGAGGCTAAGACTCCTGGTTCTGCTTTTTCTTAGGTTGAAATATATGTGCACTCATAGTTGATTGATTGGTTTTGAGTGGCACAACTACTAGGTTAATGCCACCAGCTAAACCTTTTTAGGTGATTTGTGGATTTATTATGGGTGGTGAATGAGTGATGGATGGATGAAGGATGGTTGAAGATGTGCACTCAGGGATAATATGTTCTAATTCAGGACTATGGACTTTTAGGAATATTTGATGTCACTTTGTGGTGGAGCGAATGTGAGTGTGTGTGTGAAGGGCCATTCTCCCACCCTTTTCCCAATGCCCTCTCCCTCCCTCTGTGTGAACGGGTGTGTGTGAATAACTAGCATTTAATTTTTTTTTTCAGAGATAGTTCTTTGTTTCAATTAAACTAACAAAAGATTGTACTTTGTTAAAAATAATCTTTTATCAAATATATAAATATAAATATAAATATTTATAGAATTGTTAAAGCTGTAAATTAAGTAAACAGCGAGTTTCCATAGAATTGGTCGTGCGCACTTGAATATACACAGAGTGGAAGCTTGAACGGACTGCAGGAGGAGTACTCGAGGTGAGTGTTCCGCCCAGCCCTAATACAGAGGGCTTTTCTTACCTCGCTTGCCACCTGCATTGACTGATGAGCATAACCCCCCCCCCTTTTATTGGCCTACTATCCCCCCCCATTCAACGCACGAGTGATAATCCTGTACCCCTTTTTCGTTCATTTTTCTTGTAATTTTTGTTGCATGGCCATTGTTTGACCAAGTACCGATTGGTGGTATTGTACAGATTTGTTCTCTGCGCCCGTCAGTTGTTTTATTTTTGTATTTTGTTTTCGGTTGGGAGAAATGTAATTTGGTATAGGTTATTTATTTTGGGTGCGCACCTGTGTGTTTATTTTCTTGTAAATTTAAATTGTAATTATATTTAGCTCATATTTTTATAAATATTATTGTATTTTTTGTAAGTAAAGGGACTGTATATACAATCTGTTTCATTCTCCTTCGATTTCTTACATCCGAATTAGTGTAGGAAGCGGGTTGGATCGATTGGGGTTAGTCTAGATTTTCAGCCCACTGCAACTTGGATTTCCAAAGGTTTCACCTCAAATTGAAGAAAAAAAGGAGGAAAATTCTAAGTTATATTTGAATATCCATACAAGAAGATGCTGAGCAGCTTTGAACTTTTGAGAGCATTGTTAGTGTTTTCCTTTTATCATTCATATTTTGTGCTCAGCCTGCCTACTCTGTCTCAAATGAGTCGGGTAGGTGAGGTAGGGGGTTCTAAGAGACTTCCTATAATGCAGCAATTAATCATTATTTTATTATAGACAACATTTGGTGCCTATCTGAGTATGATGCAGTTTAATGTAGGTCAGCAAGATGTAAAAAATCAATCATTTCTCCCAATAATTTAAAAATAAAAGGCCTATTTTTCATGATCAAGGTAGAATTATTTGATATTTGAAATACCTGAATATGCTGTCCAATCAGTGGTTCCATATCCAAGATGTCTAAATTTAATCTTCTATGATCTGATTAAGATTTTTAAAGCATCAATTGTAAATTCTGACATATATTGTTTGCCTAATAGTAGGAATTATTAAATATCAGTTTATAGTTTAATAAATACATGGGATATAGTTATAAATATATAGGCATATAAATGCCAAAGAGGATGACTACCTTACCAACCACCTTATCCAGTGTCAGATCAGGCCACCACCTATCCTTATAATATCATTAGTCGACAGGTGGATCTACCTGGATGGGTCCAACCCACCAGGGTGACACCTTTGCCTTGATACAAAAACCTAAGTTTTCCAGATATACAGAACAAATTAAAAAAAATATATATACTAAAACCAAGGAGGAAATTGAACTAGAAAGTTTGCATAACAAAATTTCTCTAAATTATATTTGGAAAAATCTAGAATTAGGGATTAACTAAAAGCAGGAAACTCTCCTGAACCATTACATTATCAAATACTCACTATTTTTTAAACAAAATTTAGGGAGTCTATCTGGCGACTACCCACTTGGGCACAAGTCGCTGCACTCACGACAGCCTAGCACTAGGCTACTTTAAAATATGAATATAAAAACCAACAATAAAAAGGGAAAATGGCAACAAGGAGAAAGCAAGCTCAGGCATCGGGGAAAGGGGGGGGGCAAAGTATATAAGTCCACCAGTCAATGTGCACGCACTCGTCTCAAGTACAAGGGACAGGCGGTAGCATTAGGCTACTTTAAAATAATAAGGGAAAATCGTAACAAGGAGGAAGCAAGTTCCTGCGTCGGGGGGAGGTCCCCCCAGAGCAGGATAGTGCAACCTACAAATAAAACAACAAAAAAAAACTAGTTAAATAAAAGTGAGAAGGCCAGCCTCCCCCCCAAAAGTCCACCAGTCAATGTGCACGCACTCATCCCGAATACAAGGGACAGGCGGTAGCGACCCCGCCCATCCCGGTATGGGGACAGGTAATGTGCATGAAGATCACCCAGACTGGGCCATTCAACAAGAATGTGCCGAAGTCTGGGGGACAATGCAGTCTTCACAGTTGGGAGCTGGCTTGCACTCCACAAATACTCACTAAATGAATTCATTAGCTATATATGCTGTTATATAAGTTTAGAACCCATTTCTTTTTATTTCTGAAGGGTTTTACCACTGATATGGTCCCCTTTATTTCTCGGTGGGGACCTATAGTTAATTTAATATAATTACAACACACATTTTCAATTATGGACCACAGTTTAATTGAGATCTGAATCACAGCTCACTACAGCATAAGGCATCCACTGTGAAGTTGACCAAACTTAGGCCTTCTCTGGTAACTAATCACACCTGTAACAACTTCTCTGTAATCAGAAGCAGTAGTGCCACTTGGTTAGGCTGTAATCTAGAATAGGTAAATACAATGCATAAATAGTGGTAACAGTCAGCTGTCCTATTCTCAATAAATAGTTTATGAGGCAATTCAATGTTTTAGGGGATATGAAGTGGCCATAATTGCCTAGTTCACAGGAGGTACAAGTATTTTGACAGGTCAATCTCATAAATGAGGGGTATTTTTTCCAAATATGGTCAATTGCTAAATTTGTGATTTACTATAGTCTTAAATAGTTTTTAATCTCCAAACATTTCATGTTTTGAATTTTTTTTTTCAATTCCTTATAAATTAAAATTTTGGTAATAAATAAATTTGAACAAAACTTAAAATATAATTAATCTTTTCTTGACTTTATTATTATTAAATTACAAAAATATTACTTATATTATTCTAAAATTTAAAAAATACTTGTTACATCATTATAAAATTATAAGACTTTACTATAGACATTGTGCACTCGGCCCAACATGGAATGGGATGAACAAGTTGCAAATATCTGCCAGTGTGTTATCACATAAATACTGAACTGGGCAAAATGTACCATTGTATTAAAGGTATTAATGTATCTGCTGAATGGTCTAGTGCAAGCAAACAAATTTATTTTTCAATACTCATTCAATACCCCTAAATATATACCTGTAACTTCCCTACCTCTATTATATTTAATTTTCCAAACTTACTTACAAGTTTGGAAAATAATAATCCCATTTCACCAATCTTAGTTTTGTTTTAAGCCCGAATTCTTCAAAAAAAAGGCAATGGCTTCTTTGTCAGTTTTAAAAGTTTCTAATTATTCATAAGTACATTAACCCTTTCAAGATGAATTTCTTTTTATGGATAAAAAAAAAATAGATATTTAGGTTAACATTTATTGGACCATAAAAGAAGAGTTTTCCAAGGAATTAAAAAATCTTGCTTTTCTAAAGTTAATTTTAGCAATGGTACAAATAGATCCCAACAGACATTCTAAACTTTATATAATGGGACAGATATATCACTGTAGACTTTTATTGAACATTGAAGTAAAGGAAAAAAGTTTTCTAAAAAGATTCTTAACCATTCAAACTACATATGAAATGGTGCAAAGAATTTTGTACAATATGGCAATTCATATTCCCTACATATTGCTTTAGTATGAGTTTCTTGTCCTTTGCGAGCACATCCTACACATCGTCTTTGTTGTTCCATGGTTAGATGAGTTACTACATTAGCCAGCAACAGAAACTTTGCTTGAACACCTACCTAAACAAGGGTATCTTCAAGTTTTACTATTCTTCTTTAGCTCTTTACCGCACTTACAAGAAGAGTTCTATATATAACCTGTTTCCACCACTTTAGTAATTTTCTATCTAAATCTTAAAGACCTGCAAGATCTATTCCCCTCATTATCTTTCTATAAAAACTATTGATTCAGCAACAATGTACTGGCATCTTTTTACTTTTTGTTTATTGGAACAAATGGGTTTGCATGATAGTTGCTCAACAAGATAATTTTTTTTGTGTCAAGACAAGTTACAGCGAAAAAGCCAATGTTATTTCCTTTGACTACAGCTTCTCCCTTTTGCAGCTTCCTTGGGACTCTTGTGAAGTTTTTTCTCAAAGATTGACAAGTTCCTTGGGTGATGCAAGCTCATGCTTAACTGCAGACCTGAAATCTTTGTAAACCTGAGGGAAAACAGTGTCTGAGGTATAACGGCAACTAGGAAGCAGGTGAGCCATCAATTTGATGAAACAGTGGAGAATGGTTGGTTGTCAAGAGCAATGATCTTCATAACTTTCTTGTGAATCACCTGCACCCTACTGTCATTTATGCCAAACTTTCTTACAGGAAAAGCTGTCAACTAGGGATAGCTGTTCATTGCAACATATTTTCGCTGCTGAGGATTGATATCAGGAAATATTGCAGAGGAGGGTGATTTCTTACCTTGATGGGGGTCTTCTCCCTCACCAGTCACTGTTGTGTCCTCCAACCAGAACAACAAAGAAAAATGATAACAAGGAGAGGCGATATGGTTGGCTAATGATGGACACAATGAGAAAAGCCAAAATGAAAAGTCATTAAATTTCAAAAAAAGAATCATCAAGGAAGACAGTCAATTTACTCTTAAAAGACTGCAAGGAAGGAGCAGATACTAACTCTTCAGGAAGAGTGTTCCAGAGATTTATGATCCTAACTGAAAAGAAATGAGCTCTAACATCCGTGAAATACCTAGGTACAAAAATCTTCTTAGTATGACCTCTGGTGCGAATACAGTCAGCATATGCAAACAAGTGTTCAAGATGGGGGCAGTGGCGATTCAAAATTTTCCACACCATGATCAAATCAGATTGCAGCAATCTACCCTTGATAGAGAACAAATTCAGGTTTGTTAAATACTTGAAATAAGGCAAATTTATGAATCCAACATTTTTGGTCCATCATCTTTGTACAGATTCCACAAGTTTCAAATCACTGACATAACCAGTATTCCAAAGTACACTTGCAAAATCAATAATGGGACGAACATGAGAAATAAAAACTTGTTTCATAAAATCAGGAGACCGGCAAACTGTGCCCCTAAGAATACTATTTGCAACTCCACTTGCTTTGCTGAACACTTCCCTGATATGTAAATGAAATTTAAGAGAGGAAACACCAGAACACCAAGATCTCTGAAGGAGGATTTATTAGGAATAGGACAATCCCCAATAAAATAATTAAAAACAGGTATAGTGTTGGGCCTACAAAAACAAACTCAAGCACACTTATTTACAGAGAATTTCAGACCCCATGACTGACTTGTGCGGTAAAGCAAGGATATGTAATTTTGTAGAGTCTCACTGAAACCAAGAACCCCAGCAACACCAAGTGGTGAAGCCAGATACAACTTAAGGTTGTCTGCAAACAAGGTAAAGTTGCAACTAAGACCAACAGCAACATGATTTATATATACAAGGGATAAGACTAGTCCAATTACAGAGCCCTGAGGAACCCCACTTGATATATCGACTTCACAACTAGAAGAGCCCTGAAACACAACCTTCATTTTCCTACCATGTAGGAAATCTCTTATCCATCCCAGCAGTGGGTCACCTATGCCTATCAGAGAAAGCTTAAATAGAAGCAGCTGATGGTTAACCACATCAAAGGCCTTGCTATAGTCAAAGAATAGTACATCAACAGCTCGGTCAGAGTCGACTTGATCGCTGATATAATCATAAGTGCTCAGAAGCTGGTCAGACAGAGATAACCCTGCACAAAAGTCAAATTGATGAGGCAAAAGGATGTCATTGACTTGACAAAATATATTAATATAGGAAACAATAATTCTTTCAAGAGAGTTACAACAGACCGAAGTCAGGCTGATTGGTCTATAGTTCGAATTGACTGAATGTATACCACCCTTAAACAATGGCATAATGTTGGCAGATTTCCATTCTGTTGGTACATTTATTGATGTAATGCTCTTGAAGATAAGATAAAGCGGATAAGAAAGAGCTAATGCACATTTCTTAAAGATGATGGAAGGAAAGCCATCTATGAAGGGAAGTTAATATTTCCTCTACAGTGACTTCATTAAGGATCATACGAGCTGCAGATATTTTGTGTGGATATGGATTAGGCAAGTTTCCAACAACAAATACAGACACAAATTGGTCAGCAAATAGGTTAGGCATTGGTTCACAGTTGCCGTATCACCTGCCATCTACTCTTAAAGGACCAACCAACAGACGATCAATCCTTTTCCTTCTCAAATAGGCATGGTCTCTTAGCGTTCTGGTCATAAACCAAGGATTTTTCATAGGAAGAGACAGCATTACACACATCAAGCATAAAAAGGATATTTGCATTCCTGAATTCCAACCATGCTTGAACAGTAATCGGATAATTTTGCCCATTATTAGATCATAGAGTCTTGAAATGAATCCAAGTAGATTTCTTTTGAGATTGAAGAGCTCGAGAAACTTTTTAACCCAAGGTGGACATGAGGGACTTTGTGATTTACAAGGTACATAGAACTTGAAAGCATTATGCAATATACTAGCAAATTTAGAGTATCTTTCATGTATATCACAACTAAAAAGTATGTTATCCCAGTCAATCAAGAACAAACTGAGCAAGTGAATAAAATACCAACATGGCCACATCCAGGGAGAGGGTCTGTGCAAGTTAACTCTAAAATACAGTCATGACTAGAGGTGAAAACTAAATCCAATATATTTCCAGAGAAGGTTAATATCGTGTCTAAAATGTGGGGACCATGCCTGTATACAGTACTCTAGATGTGGCCTAACATAAGAGTTATAGAGTTTAAGAATAACCTCCTTACTTTTGTAACTGACATTTCAAACCCACTAGAGGTAATAATATACTGGATTTAGTTCTGACAATTAACGAACCCACTAGAGGTAATAATATACTGGATTTAGTTCTGACAAATAGGGAAGAAGTTATTAAGGATACTGAGATTGGAGGAAATTTGGGTAATAGTGACCATTGTGAAATTAGATTCGAGATGAAATGGAATGGCATTGATAGTAGCATGAACAATGTTAAAATTCCTGACTTTAGAAGAGTAAATTATAATGGGCTAAGGACTTACCTGGAGGCAGTTGTACAGAATCCAGGCAATGAAATCAAATCAGGAATAGATTCAATGATATCAGTTAGTGGAGACAATAACATAACATAATTACACGGATGACAAAAGCCACAAGGGCCTATCAAAGTTCATCCGCCTCCGTCAAAACCCACCCACAAAAAGCACCATCACCAGGGAAAGACAAAATCAAAGTCCCCCACAATATAATATAACAGATGACAAAAGCCACAAGGGCTCATCATAGGTCATCAGAGTCAAACTGCCTCTTTTTTAAGGCAACCAAACTCCCAGGAAAACTACATCCAGAGGATTGCATCCAGAAACAAGGGTATCACCAATCAAGGCTTGTCAAGAACTAAATCATGCAGCTATAGATATATACATACAATATTAATATATACAAAACTTAGGAACCATTACAACCTTCCCTTCCCATAAACTCATCCAACCTACTCTTAAATACATTTAGATTTGGACTACTTACTACCCTCTGCGGCAATTTGTTCCAGAAGTCTACCACTCTATTGGTGAAAAAAGATTTTCCTAAATCCAACCTACACCCTTGCTTTTTAATTTTCAAGTGGTGACCTCTAGTCCGATTTCCATCATCTAACTCAAAAAACTTGCTAACATCCAATTTATCTATCCCGGAAAAAATTTTAAAGAGCTCAATCATATCCCCTCTCACACACCTCCTTTCAAACGAGAAAATATTCAATACCCTCAGTCTATCTATATATTCAAGGTGCCTCAGGGAAGGAATAATCTTTGTTGCCCTCCGTTGCACTGACTCAAGAAGGTTAATATCGTGTCTAAAATGTGGGGACCATGCCTGTATACAGTACTCTAGATGTGGCCTAACATAAGAGTTATAGAGTTTAAGAATAACCTCCTTACTTTTGTAACTGACATTTCTCTTAATAAAACCCAGCACTCTATTTGCCCTATTTCTTGCTTCAATACGCTTCTTAGAAAACCTTAATGACTTATCTATTACTACTCCTAGATCTTTCTCATCCTCTACTGAGCTCAGCCAATGCCCATCCATTTCATAGTTAAATTCTCTATTATCTTTTCCCATGTTAATAACTTTGCACTTATCAAGGTTGAAAGTCATTTGCCACTTATGTGCCCAGGATAACAATTTAGTTAAATCCCCCTGCACTTTAAAATTATCATCAATATCTTTAACTACAGCTGCTAATTTGGTATCATCCGCAAAAATTGACACTTTATTATTAACTGCCTCCCCAAGATCGTTTATATAGATGACAAATAATAATGGACCGAGAACTGATCCCTGAGGAACCCCACTGATAACATCCCTCCACTCTGACTTTACACCATTTAGCACTACCCTTTGCTTCCTGTCTTTCAGCCACTCAGCTATCCAATTTGAAACACCCCCACATATCCCAATCATTTTTAATTTATGAATTAGTCTCCTATGTGGTACCTTATCAAATGCTTTACTAAAATCTAAGTAAATTATATCTACATTCTCTCCCTTATCTACTTGATCTGTTACAAACTCCAGAAAGTCTAGTAAGTTAGTCAAACATGATCTACCTGATCATGTAGCAATGGGTTTAAGCTTGATAAGTATAGGTTTAGGAAGGAGATTGGGAGGAATTGGTTTACAAATCGTGTGGTAGATGAATGGAATAGGCTCACTAGACATGTGATAGAAGCCTCCTCTCTGGGTAGTTTTAAGAATAGATTAGATAAATATATGAATGAAGCTGCTAGATGGGACTGACTTTTTTATGTACATATGTATATATTTTTCTAAGGAGTGGGGAGATTATTTTGCGGTTGCATGAATGGACATAATCCTCTGGATGCATTTTATGTATATTGTAGATTAGATCTGACGAACTCCTTTAAAGGGTGACAATGTTGATGACTTTTCTCTGGTAAGAAATCTTTTGTGTGTTGACTGGAACAGGAGCTGCCAAGTGTAGGCCATGAATGGTCTTTTGCAGTCTCCTTCTTTTCTTATGTTCTTAAACCCATGCTGAGCATCGCTGATTAACCCCTCCCTCTCTAGATGTTGGCAAATCCCTTTTTTAACTATTTTCTCAAGAATTTTACAGACTACAGGAGTTAGGCTAACCGGTCTAAAGTTATTTGGATCCTCTTTATAAACCTTCTTGAAAATGGGGACTACATTTGCTCTCTTCCAATAACATAACATAACATAACATAACATAATTACACGGATGACAAAAGCCACAAGGGCCTATCAAAGGTCATCCGCCTCCGTCAAAACCCACCCACAAAAAGCACCATCACCAGGGGAAGACAAAATCAAAGTCCCCCACAATATAATATAACGGATGACAAAAGCCACAAGGGCTCATCATAGGTCATCCGAGTCAAGCGGCCTCTTTTTCAAGGCACCCAAACTCCCAGGAAAACTACATCCAGAGGATTGCATCCAGAAACAAGGGTATCACCAATCAAGGCTTGTCAAGAACTAAATCATGCAGCTATAGATATATACAAACAATATTAATATATTCCAGTGACCTAGTATATAACTTCTCCAGAGCTATTGAGATACTTTCTACCCCTTCTTTAAGTATCCTAGAATGAATATTATGAGGGTCGGAGGCCTTGGTAGTATCTAACTCACCTATTAGTCCTTTTATCATCCTCTGATCCACACTAATGTTAGTAAACACCTCTTTCCCTGACCCATGAGTACTATACATAAGACTATTTAGTTTCTCCTTTGTAAATACTGATGCAAAATGACCATTTAGTACCTCAACTATTTCCTCATCAGTTTCTCTCACAACCCCTTCATATTTGATAGGTCCTATTTTAACTCTGCCAGACTTATTATTAATTTTATAGTAACTAAAGAACTTTCTAGGATCTTTGTTGCTATCCTGAGCTAATTTAATTTCTGACACCCTTTTGTTCTTCTTTATAATCTTATTTAACTCATTCCTAGCCATTCTATAATCACTTAAATTTTGAATATTATTTTCTACCTGTAATTTTTTATATGCCCTTTTCTTCTCTGAAATTTTTCTAGCTATCTCCTGATTCCACCATAATGGTTTCCTACTTTTGTTCCTAATGGCCTTCATTGGGATATATTGTTCTTGGACTACATTTATTATATGCTTGAAAGTATCCCACATCCCATAAGCATTTTTACCTCTGAATTCTACATCCCAGTCTACAAAATTTAGCAAGCTTCGGAGTTTTACATAATCTCCCTTATGAAAATTTGGAACTTTTACAGTATTCTTGGTTATTTTACCCTTCTCAATTCCCAAGTTAAAACGAACTATCTGATGGTCACTATTTCCCAATGCTTCCCCAACAGTCAATTCTTGAACTAAATGATCACTGTTAGAAAGTACTAAATCTAATATATTGTCCCCTCTCGTTGGCTCATTAACAAATTGATTCAAAAAATTATCCTCAAAGCATTCTACCAACCTGCCACTTGTTCTATCCCTACCTATCATATTTTCCCAGTCCACAGAGTTTAAGTTGAAGTCCCCAATAATAACTGCATCTGTTTCACATCCCTTACTTATTTCCCTTATCATTAGTTCATCCATATCATCAGTCTGCCCAGGTGGCCTGTAAAAAGCTTCCAAATGCACCATTCTATTTTTACTGAAAGTGAGCATGAGTGTCGGAATGTATGCATTGGTTGTGGTGTATTAGGTGAGGGGTATACATGTGTTGTATGTGGGCTGCGTGAATGCATTGTAGATTTAGAGGGGATGAGAAGGCAGGATTTAGACAGGATATGTAGGCTGGAGGGGTTAGTTGCTGAGCTCAGGAGGGAACTTAGTGTTAGGCCTAGAGCTGGGAATAGGTTAGGTGGTGAGGTAGGCCAGTTAGATGTTTCAGGTGAAGGTAGAGGGCCAGTGGAGGAGGTAGGATGTGATAGTTCTAGTGATAGTGAAGTTAGCCCCCTTAGATTAGTTAGAAATAGGCCTAGTGAGGATGGGGGACAGTGGAGAGTGGTTAGGAAACATGAAGCTAGGGAGGCTTCTCCTGTTCTTTGTGAGAATAGGGTTGCCTCTGTTGAGGTGGTTAGCCAGGGGGAGAATAGGTGTGTGAGTCAGAGGGACACAGATCCTATTAGCTTGACTAATAGATTCAGTGCCCTAAGAGAGGAAGTAACTGGAAGTGATATGACTGATGGGGGTGGGGGTGGGGGTGGAGTTCGAGTGACTGGTAGTTTGAATGAGAATAGGAGTGGGGATGGAGTTAGGTCTGTGGGGGTTAGGAATAGGAGTCTGACTGAAGTGCTTGTGATGGGTGATTCGCGAGTTAGATATTTAGATAGGAAGTTGAATGCAAGTAGATTGAATGGTTTGAGGGTGTGTTTGCCGGGTGCTGGAGTGAGAGATCTGTCTGATAGGTATGAGGAACTGGTGTCTGGCTGTGCAAGGGATGCGGTTGTGATTACACATGTAGGAGTGAATGATGTGAAGAAAGTGGGTGCATGTGAGTTACGTGAGAGGTACAAGAGGTTGATTGAAAAGATGAAAGAAAGTAGAATGAAAGGTGTTGTGACAGGTGTGCTTCCAAGAATGGATGTTGGGGTAGAATGGATGTCTCGTGCAATTGGGCTGAATGATTATGTGAGGAGGATGTGTGAGATGGAAGGTGTCATGTTTGTGGATGTGTGGGATAGGTTTGTTGGAATGAAAGAAATGTATGCGATGGATGGACTGCATTTGAGTAGGAGGGGGGTAGATGTGTTGTGGGAGGAGTATGATCGTGTTATTAGGTCTTTGCGGGCGGGAAACTAGATACTAATAGTGGTCAGGGAATTATGAGAGGACATTATAGTACTGAAAGTAGAATGGACTTGGCAGATAACAGAAATAGGTTCCAAGGCGATAGAGGTGAGGTCATTCAAGTTTCAAGAGGTGCTTCAGGGATAGGGGGGTTAAATTGTTTCTATACAAATGCTCGTAGTCTTAGAAACAAGAAGGATGAGCTATTTAGTTATATTAGCAATGAGGATATAGATATATTATGCGTTACTGAATCATGGGTTAATGAAATAGAATTTAGTGACACTATAAGTGAATTTGATTTACAGGGCTATAATATGTACATTAGTCAAAGGACAGGTAGGATTGGTGGAGGAATAATTATCTATATAAAAAACAACATTGTTTCAAGTTTAAATACTTCAATAAAGCAGGATGGAGTTGAGTCACTTTGGATAGATATTAGGTTCAGTAAAAATAGAATGGTGCATTTGGGAGCTTTTTACAGGCCACCTGGGCAGACTGATGATATAGATGAACTAATGATAAGGGAAATAAGTAAGGGATGTGAAACAGATGCAGTTATTATTGGGGACTTCAACTTAAACTCTGTGGACTGGGAAAATATGATAGGTAGGGATAGAACAAGTGGCAGGTTCATAGAATGCTTTGAGGATAATTTTTTGAATCAATTTGTTAACGATTCAACGAGGGGGGACAATATATTAGATTTAGTACTTTCTAACAGTGATCATTTAGTTCAAGAATTGACTGTTGGGGAAGCATTGGGAAATAGTGACCATCAGATAGTTCGTTTTAACTTGGGAATTGAGAAGGGTAAAATAACTGAGAATGCTGAAAAAGTTCCAAATTTTCATAAGGGAGATTATGTAAAACTTCGAAGCTTGCTAAATTTGGTAGACTGGGATATAGAATTCAGAGGTAAAAATGCTTATGGGATGTGGGATACTTTCAAGCATATAATAAATGTAGTCCAAGAACAATGTATCCCAATGAAGGCCATTAGGAACAAAAGTAGGAAACCATTATGGTGGAATCAGGAGATAGCTAGAAAAATTTCAGAGAAGAAAAGGGCATATAAAAAATTACAGGTAGAAAATAATATTCAAAATTTAAGTGATTATAGAATGGCTAGGAATGAGTTAAATAAGATTATAAAGAAGAACAAAAGGGTGTCAGAAATTAAATTAGCTCAGGATAGCAACAAAGATCCTAGAAAGTTCTTTAGTTACTATAAAATTAATAACAAGTGTAGCAGAGTTAAAATAGGACCTATCAAATATGAAGGGTTTGTGAGAGAAACTGATGAGGAAATAGTTGAGGTACTAAATGGTCATTTTGCATCAGTATTTACAAAAGAGAAACTAAATAGTCCTATGTATAGTACTCATAGGTCAGGAAAAGAGGTGTTTACTAACATTTGTGTGGATCGGAGGATGATAAAAGGACTAATAGGTGATTTAGATACTACCAAGGCCTCCGGCCCTGATAATATTCATTCTAGGATACTTAAAGAAGGGGTAGAAAGTATCTCAATAGCTCTGGACAAGTTATATACTAGGTCATTGGAATATGGAGAAATACCCGATGATTGGAAGAGAGCGAATGTAGTCCCCATTTTCAAGAAGGGTAGTAAAGAGGATCCAAATAACTTTAGACCGGTTAGCCTAACTCCTGTAGTCTGTAAAATTCTTGAGAAAATAGTTAAAAAAGGGATTTGCCAACATCTAGAGAGGGAGGGGTTAATCAGCGATGCTCAGCATGGGTTTAGATCAGGTAGATCATGTTTGACTAACTTACTAGACTTTCTGGAGTTTGTAACAGATCAAGTAGATAAGGGAGAGAATGTAGATATAATTTACTTAGATTTTAGTAAAGCATTTGATAAGGTACCACACAGGAGACTAGTTCATAAATTAAAAATGATTGGGATATGTGGGGGTGTTTCAAATTGGATAGCTGAGTGGCTGAAAGACAGGAAGCAAAGGGTAGTGCTAAATGGTGTAAAGTCAGAGTGGAGGGATGTTATCAGTGGGGTTCCTCAGGGATCAGTTCTCGGTCCATTATTATTTGTCATCTATATAAACGATCTTGGGGAGGCAGTTAATAATAAAGTGTCAATTTTTGCGGATGATACCAAATTAGCAGCTGTAGTTAAAGATATTGATGATAATTTTAAAGTGCAGGGGGACTTAAATAAATTGTTATCCTGGGCACATAAGTGGCAAATGACTTTCAACCTTGATAAGTGCAAAGTTATTAACATGGGAAAAGATAATAGAGAATTTAACTATGAAATGGATGGGCATTGGCTGAGCTCAGTAGAGGATGAGAAAGATCTAGGAGTAGTAATAGATAAGTCATTAAGGTTTTCTAAGCAGTGTATTGAAGCAAGAAATAGGGCAAATAGAGTGCTGGGTTTTATTAAGAGAAATGTCAGTTACAAAAGTAAGGAGGTTATTCTTAAACTCTATAACTCTTATGTTAGGCCACATCTAGAGTACTGTATACAGGCATGGTCCCCACATTTTAGACACGATATTAACCTTCTTGAGTCAGTGCAACGGAGGGCAACAAAGATTATTCCTTCCCTGAGACACCTTGAATATGAAGATAGACTGAGGGTATTAAATATGTTCTCGTTCGAAAGGAGGTGTGTGAGAGGGGATATGATTGAGCTGTTTAAAATTTTTTCCGGGATAGATAAATTGGATGTTAGCAAGTTTTTTGAGTTAGATGATGGAAATCGGACTAGAGGTCACCACTTGAAAATTAAAAAGCAAGGGTGTAGGTTGGATTTAAGAAAATATTTTTTCACCAATAGAGTGGTAGACTTTTGGAACAAATTGCCGCAGAGGGTAGTAGGTAGTCCAAATCTAAATGTATTTAAGAGTAGGTTGGATGAGTTTATGGGAAGGGAAGGTTGTAATGGTTCCTAAGTTTTGTATATATTAATATTGTTTGTATATATCTATAGCTGCATGATTTAGTTCTTGACAAGCCTTGATTGGTGATACCCTTGTTTCTGGATGCAATCCTCTGGATGTAGTTTTCCTGGGAGTTTGGGTGCCTTGAAAAAGAGGCCGCTTGACTCGGATGACCTATGATGAGCCCTTGTGGCTTTTGTCATCCGTTATATTATATTGTGGGGGACTTTGATTTTGTCTTCCCCTGGTGATGGTGCTTTTTGTGGGTGGGTTTTGACGGAGGCGGATGACCTTTGATAGGCCCTTGTGGCTTTTGTCATCCGTGTAGTTATGTTATGTTATGTTATGTTAACTCCATCCTGCTTTATTGAAGTATTTAAACTTGAAACAATGTTGTTTTTTATATAGATAATTATTCCTCCACCAATCCTACCTGTCCTTTGACTAATGTACATATTATAGACCTGTAAATCAAATTCACTTATAGTGTCCCTAAATTCTATTTCATTAACCCATGATTCAGTAACGCATAATATATCTATATCCTCATTGCTAATATAACTAAATAGCTCATCCTTCTTGTTTCTAAAACTAAGAGCATTTGTATAGAAACAATTTAACCCCCCTATCGCCTTGGAACCTATTTCTGTTATCTGCCAAGTTCATTCTACTCTCAGTACTATAATGTCCTCTCATAATTCCCTGACCACTATTAGTATCTAGTTTCCAGCCCGCAAAGACCTAATAACACCAGGAGGAAGAGATTACAATTGAAGAGGAGTATGAAAGAATAATTGAGCAATTAATTACAGGTCAGATGATTAACATTTCATATAAGGAGATTAGGACTAAAAATAATGACCCAAAATGGATGGGATGACAGATAAAATTAAGCATTATATTGGCATTAAAAAGGGCATTTATAGGAAGATAAAAAATGGAGAGGATCACTTAAGGCAGAGATATAATGAACTAGCAAGAGATGTTAAAAAGTTAATTAGAGTAGCAAGGAGAAATTATGAAATTAAAGCGGCAAATAGGGCAAAGGAAGATCCTAAAAGTTTTTATCAATTATACAAAACTAAGGTTAGAGATAAAATAGGCCCACATAGATTCCAATGGAGAATTAGTGAGTGATAGGGACTCAATGGCTGGAATGCTAAATGACTTTTTTCTCTCAGTATTTACACAGGAGGATACTCTAAATAGACCTGAGGTGTCAATGATCTTTCGGGGTAATGATGAAGAGAAATTAAAGGATATCTTGATCACAAAGGAGATAGTGACAAAGGAAATTGATAAAATCAAAAGTAGTAAAGCACCCGGTCCTGATGAGGTCTTTCCTAGAATTTTGAAAGAATGTAAGGATGTGTTAAGTGAGCCCCTAGCATGCATCTTTAGAAAATCATTGGAGAGTGGCATTGTGCCAGTGGCATGGAAGAAAGCCAATGTGATACCTATATTTAAGAAAGGGGATAAAACAAATATGTCTAATTACAGACCAGTAAGTTTGACATCAGTGGTAGGGAAAATGATGGAATCTATTATAGCAAGGAATATTAGAGATCACTTGGATTAGCATAAGTTGGTAAAAGAATCACAGCATGGCTTTAGTAAGGGTAAATCCTGTCTGACTAATTTGCTGTCTTTTTATAGTAAGGTGTATGAAGCAGCAGATAATGATGAAAACTATGATATTTTATACTTGGACTTTAGTAGGGCTTTTGATCGAGTGCCACACTTACGGCTTCTGAGCAAAGTTAAAGCACACGGGATTGATGGCAGTATATTTAGGTGGATTCAGTCATGGCTTAGTGACAGACAGCAAAGAGTTAGTATAGATGGAGTTAAATCTGAGTGGGGGTGTGTTAGCAGTGGAGTTCCGCAAGGATCTGTTTTGGGTCCCTTGCTATTCTTAATTTATATTAATGATCTTGACATAGGTATAAGTAGTGACCTGAGTAAATTTGCTGATGATACTAAGCTAGGTAGGGCCATTAGGGCTGATTCTGATGCTGTTGTAATGCAGGAGGAATTGACCATTCTGTCCAATTGGGCCGAGAAATGGCAAATGAAGTTTAACATAGACAAATGTAGTGTACTTAGTATAGGTAGAAATAATCCATTGAATAGTTATAAATTAAATGGGAGAATTTTAGGGAGGACCGATTGTGAGAGGGACTTGGGTATTTTGGTAAGTTCAGACCTTCGTCCTAGAAAGCAATGCCTAAATGCTAAGAATAAAGCTAATAGGATATTGGGATTCATTAGGAGGAGTGTAAGCAATAAGAGTGCTGAAGTTATTCTAAAACTGTATCTGGCGCTAGTTAGGCCTCATCTAGACTATGCAGTACAATTTTGGTCACCATATTATAGGAAGGATATTGATTTGCTTGAGTCTGTGCAGAGAAGGATGACAAAGATGATTGGTGGGCTAAGGAACTTCCCTTATGGTGAAAGGCTCAGAAAACTAAATCTACATACATTGGAAAGGAGAAGAGTGAGAGGGGAATTGATTGAAGTCTTCAAATGGGTAAAAGGATATAATAAAGGGGATCTGGGTAAGGTTCTTATACTTAGTGAACATGACAGGACACGTAGCAATGGGTTTAGGCTTGATAAGTATAGGTTTAGGAAGGAGATTGGGAGGAATTGGTTTACAAATCGTGTGGTAGATGAATGGAATAGGCTCACTAGACATGTGATAGAAGCCTCCTCTCTGGGTAGTTTTAAGAATAGATTAGATAGGGAATAGATTAGAATAGATTAGGGAATAACAGGAATACAGGGCAGGTGTAGGAAATGGAAGGGATGCAGAGATAGAGGAATAGCTAGGGGAGAGGGCATACTGATGCGTTATAGGGGGACTAATGCACAAGGGAATGAGCAGATAACTAGGAATAAAAAAGCACAATGCAATGAAGATGGGAATAATAAAAAAACCTTAAGAATATACTACACAAATGGTCGGAGTATAAGGAATAAGATAGATCTCTTAAGAGCGGTAGCGAGTGAAGAGAATTTTGATATAATTGCGATAACAGTCATGGCTTGATTTGGCAGGTAATCACTTTAAACCTGAGGTTGAGATTGAGGGCTTTAACATGTTCCATACAGATAGGAATAGGAAGAGAGGAGGAGGGGTTATTATTTATATTAAAGATAATCTCCAGTGTTGTGTAAACAGTACAATTAAATTAGATGATAACACAGAGTCATTATGGCTAAATGTAAAGGAAGGTAAAAGCAAGCTTGTCTTAGGATTATTATACAGACCACCAAATCTTAGTAAGGAAGCTTCAAATCTTCTGTGGCAGGAGATTGAACAGGCATGTAGAAGTAAGCATGTGTGTATAATGGGCGATTTTAATTACAGAAATATAGACTGGGAAGCTCTTGTGGGTGATCAGGAGGCTGAGGAATTTTTTAATGTTGTCCAAGATAATTTTCTGAGACAGATTATTAACGAACCCACTAGAGGTAATAATATACTGGATTTAGTTCTGACAAATAGGGAAGAAGTTATTAAGGATACTGAGATTGGAGGAAATTTGGGTAATAGTGACCATTGTGAAATTAGATTCAAGATGAAATGGAATGGTATTGATAGTAGCATGAACAATGTTAAAATTCCTGACTTTAGAAGAGCAAATTATAATGGGCTAAGGACTTACCTGGAGGCAGTTGTACAGAAACCAGGCAATGAAATCAATTCAGGAATAGATTCAATGATATCAGTTAGTGGAGACAATAATCACCAGGAGGAAGAGATTACAATTGAAGAGGAGTATGAAAGAATAATTGAGCAATTAATTACAGGTCAGATGATTAACATTCCATATAAGGAGATTAGGACTAAAAATAATGACCCAAAATGGATGACAGATAAAATTAAGCATTATATTGGCATTAAAAAGGGCATTTATAGGAAGATAAAAAATGGAGAGGATCACTTAAGGCAGAGATATAATGAACTAGCAAGAGATGTTAAAAAGTTAGTTAGAGTAGCAAGGAGAAATTATGAAATTAAAGTGGCAAATAGGGCAAAGGAAGATCCTAAAAGTTTTTATCAATTATACAAAACTAAGGTTAGAGATAAAATAGGCCCACTTATAGATTCCAATGGAGAATTAGTGAGTGATAGGGACTCAATGGCTGGAATGCTAAATGACTTTTTTCTCTCAGTATTTACACAGGAGGAAACTCTAAATATACCTGAGGTGTCAATGATCTTTCGGGGTAATGATGAAGAGAAATTAAAGGATATCTTGATCACAAAGGAGATAGTGACAAAGGAAATTGATAAAATCAAAAGTAGTAAAGCACCCGGTCCTGATGAGGTCTTTCCTAGAATTTTGAAAGAATGTAAGGATGTGTTAAGTGAGCCCCTAGCATGCATCTTTAGAAAATCATTGGAGAGTGGCATTGTGCCAGTGGCATGGAAGAAAGCCAATGTGATACCTATATTTAAGAAAGGGGATAAAACAAATATGTCTAATTACAGACCAGTAAGTTTGACATCAGTGGTAGGGAAAATGATGGAATCTATTATAGCAAGAAATATTAGAGATCACTTGGATAAACATAAGTTGATAAAAGAATCACAGCATGGCTTTAGTAAGGGTAAATCCTGTCTGACTAATTTGCTTTCTTTTTATAGTAAGGTGTATGAAGCAGCAGATAATGATGAAAACTATGATATTTTATACTTGGACTTTAGTAAGGCTTTTGATCGAGTGCCACACTTACGGCTTCTGAGCAAAGTTAAAGCACACGGGATCGATGGCAGTATATTTAGGTGGATTCAGTCATGGCTTGGTGACAGACAGCAAAGAGTTAGTATAGATGGAGTTAAATCTGAGTGGGGGTGTGTTAGCAGTGGAGTTCCGCAAGGATCTGTTTTGGGTCCCTTGCTATTCTTAATTTATATTAATGATCTTGACATAGGTATAAGTAGTGACCTGAGTAAATTTGCTGATGATACTAAGCTAGGTAGGGCCATTAGGGCTGATTCTGATGCTGTTGTAATGCAGGAGGAATTGACCATTCTGTCCAATTGGGCCGAGAAATGGCAAATGAAGTTTAACTTAGACAAATGTAGTGTACTTAGTATAGGTAGAAATAATCCATTGAATAGTTATAAATTAAATGGGAGAATTTTAGGGAGGACCGATTGTGAGAGGGACTTGGGTATTTTGGTAAGTTCAGACCTTCGTCCTAGAAAGCAATGCCTAAATGCTAAGAATAAAGCTAATAGGATATTGGGATTCATTAGGAGGAGTGTAAGCAATAAGAGTGCTGAAGTCATTCTAAAACTCTATCTGGCGCTAGTTAGGCCTCATCTAGACTATGCAGTACAATTTTGGTCACCATATTATAGGAAGGATATTGATTTGCTTGAGTCTGTGCAGAGAAGGATGACAAAGATGATTGGTGGGCTAAGGAACTTACCTTATGGTGAAAGGCTCAGAAAACTAAATCTACACACATTGGAAAGGAGAAGAGTCAGAGGGGAATTGATTGAAGTCTTCAAATGGGTAAAAGGATATAATAAAGGGGATCTGGGTAAGGTTCTTATACTTAGTGAACATGACAGGACACGTAGCAATGGGTTTAAGCTTGATAAGTATAGGTTTAGGAAGGAGATTGGGAGGAATTGGTTTACAAATCGTGTGGTAGATGAATGGAATAGGCTCACTAGGCATGTGATAGAAGCCTCCTCTCTGGGTAGTTTTAAGAAAAGATTAGATAAATATATGGATGAAGCTGCTAGATGGGACTGACTTTTTTTTTATGTACATATGTATATATTTTTCTAAGGAGTGGGGAGATTATATTTTGCGGTTGCATGAATGGACATAATCCTCTGGATGCATTTTATGTATATGTAGATTAAATCTGATGAACTCCTGTAAAGGGTGACAATGTTGATGACTTTTCTCTGGTAAGAAATCTTTTGTGTGTTGACTGGAACAGGAGCTGCCAAGTGTAGGCCATGAATGGTCTTTTAACATAACATAACATAACATAATTTAACGGATGACAAAAGCCACAAGGGCCTATCAAAGGTCATCCGTATCCATCAAATCCCACCCATATAATGCATCCATAGGATTTTGTCAGATCATGCAGCTACAATATACAATTTAACAATCCATAGGAATGTCCAACCATGCATCTACAATATATAATTTAAAGCCTCCATAGGAGTCTGTCAAAAACAAAATCAAAATCCCCCAAAATATACAATAAAAAGAAACTGCATCCACAGGAATGAGTCAAGAAACATATCCACATACCAAAAAGTAAGAAATTAACCCTCCATCCCCATATAATCATCCAATCTGCGCTTGAAAACATTCAAGTTTGGGCTGTCTACAGTCTCAGGTGGCAAACTATTCCAATAATCCACCACTCTGTTAGTGAAAAAATATTTTCTAACATCCAGTCTGCACCTCTGTTTTTTAATCTTTAAGTGGTGGCCTCTAGTTCTATTACTACCTTCTAACTCAAATAACTTGCTGAAATCTAATTTATCTTTTCTTATGTTCTTATGGATGAAGCTGCTAGATGGGACTGACTTTTTTTTATGTACATATGTATATATTTTTCTAAGGAGTGGGGAGATTATATTTTGCGGTTGCATGAATGGACATAATCCTCTAGATGCATTTTATGTATATTGTAGATTAGATATGACAAACTCCTGTAAAGGGTGGCAATGTTGATGACTTTTCTCTGGTAAGAAATCTTTTGTGTGTTGACTGGAACAGGAGCTGCCAAGTGTAGGCCATGAATAACATAACATAACATAACATAACATAATTTAACGGATGACAAAAGCCACAAGGGCCTATCAAAGGTCATCCGTATCCATCAAATCCCACCCATATAATGCATCCATAGGATTTTGTCAGATCATGCAGCTACAATATACAATTTAACAATCCATAGGAATGTCCAACCATGCATCTACAATATATAATTTAAAGCCTCCATAGGAGTCTGTCAAAAACAAAATCAAAATCCCCCAAAATATACAATAAAAAGAAACTGCATCCACAGGAATGAGTCAAGAAACATATCCACATACCAAAAAGTAAGAAATTAACCCTCCATCCCCATATAATCATCCAATCTGCGCTTGAAAACATTCAAGTTTGGGCTGTCTACAGTCTCAGGTGGCAAACTATTCCAATAATCCACCACTCTGTTAGTGAAAAAATATTTTCTAACATCCAGTCTGCACCTCTGTTTTTTAATCTTTAAGTGGTGGCCTCTAGTTCTATTACTACCTTCTAACTCAAATAACTTGCTGAAATCTAATTTATCCATCCCAGAAAAGATTTTAAAAAGCTCAATCATATCTCCCCTCACACACCTTCTTTCAAATGAAAACATATTTAATACCCTCAGTCTATCTTCATATTGAAGGTGCTTCAGGGATGGTATTATTTTTGTTGCCCTCCTTTGTACTGACTCTAATAAGTTTATATCATGTCTAAAATGTGGTGACCATGCCTGTATACAGTACTCTAAATGTGGCCTGACATAAGAGTTGTATAGTTTAAGGATGACCTCCTTACTCTTGTAGCTAACGTTTCTTTTAATGTAACCTAGCACCCTATTTGCTCTATTTTTTGCCTCAATACACTGCTTTGAAAATTTCAGTGACCTATCTACTACCACTCCTAAGTCTTTCTCATCTTCAACTGAATTAAGCCAATATCCATCCATCTCATAGCTAAATTCCCTATTATCTCTCCCCATGTTAATAACTTTGCATTTATTAAGGTTAAAAGTCATCTGCCACTTCTGAGCCCAAGCTAACAGCTTATCTAAGTCACCCTGCACTTTAAAGCTACCCTCAACCTCTTTGACTACAGCTGCCAATTTAGTGTCATCAGCAAAAATTGACACTTTGCTATTTACACCTTGCCCAAGATCATTTACATAGATTATAAATAATAAAGGGCCTAAAACTGATCCCTGAGGTACGCCACTAATAACATTCCTCCACTCTGACCTCACTCCATTCAGTACAACTCTCTGTTTCCTATTTTTCAGCCATTCAGTTATCCAATTTAAAACGTTCCCACATATCCCATGCAGCTTTAATTTATGAACTAGTCTTCTATGTGGAACCTTATCAAAAGCTTTGCTGAAATCTAAGTAGATCACATCAACTTTCTCACCCCTATCTAATTCTTTAGTTACATAATCCATAAAATCCAGTAAATTAGTTAAACACGATCTATCTTTTCTAAAACCATGCTGAGCATCATTAATTAACCTGCTACTCTCTAGATGATCAGAAATTCCCTTCTTAACCATCTTCTCAAGAATTTTACAGACTATAGAAGTTAAGCTTACTGGTCTAAAGTTATTTGGGTCCTCTTTGCTTCCCTTTTTAAAAATTGGCACTACATTTGCCAATTTCCAATCATTTGGTATTTCTCCAGACTCTAGTGATCTAATAAATATCTTCTCGAGAGCTACTGCAATACTTTCTACACCTTCTTTGAGTATCCTAGAATGAATGTTGTCAGGGCCAGATGCCTTACTAGTATTTAACTGAATTATAAGCCCTTTAATTTCTTCTCTGTCTATATTAATAGAATTTATCACTACTTCCCTTGACCTAGAATTATCATCAATTAATCTAACTGGTTTCTCTTCTGTGAATACTGAAGCAAAATGATCATTAAGGACCTCTACTATTTCCTCATCAGATTCTTTCAAAACCTCTTCATATTTAATAGGCCCTATTTTATCACTGTTAGATTGATTATTGATTCTATAATAGCTAAAGAATTTTTTAGGATCTTTATTATTATTTTTAGCTAAATTAATTTCTGCTGTCCTTTTGGTCTTCTTAATAATCTTATTTAGTTCATTTCTGGTTGACCTATAATGGTTTAAATTATCTAAACTACTCTCACTTTGTAATCTCTGGTATGCCCTTTTTTTCTCTGAAACTTTATTAGCTATTTCTTGGTTCCACCATAATGGTTTCCTACATTTCTTCCTAATAGACTTCATCGGAATACACTGTTCCTGAACCATGTTTAATATAGTCTTAAAAATATCCCACATCTCATAAGTATTCTTTCCATGGAATTCTATATCCCACCTAATCTGATTTAGCATGCTGCGTAATTTATCGTAATCTCCCCTATAAAAATTTGGAATTTTCGTGGAGTTTGTCGTTGTTCTACCCTTAACTATTTGCAAATTAAACCGAACCATCTGATGATCACTGTTTCCCAATGATTCCCCTACACTCAATCCTTGAACTAAGTGATCATCATTTGAAAGAATTAGATCTAATATATTGGCACCCCTTGTTGGCTTATTAACAAATTGGATCAAAAAGTTATCCTCAAAACACTCCATAAACTTACAACTTGCTCTATCTCTTCCTATCATATTTTCCCAGTCTACAGAAGTTAAATTAAAGTCACCAAGAATAACTGTATCTTCTTTGCATCCTTCACTTATTTCCCTAATCATTAACTCATCGATACAATCAGTCTGTCCTGGTGGTCTATAAAAAGCTCCCAAGTGTATTTTCCTATTTTTACCAACCTTAATATCTATCCATAATGATTCACCTTCTCCTTGCTTTATAGAGTTATTTAGATTTGAAGAAATGCTATTTCTGATATAAATAATCAACCCACCACCAGTCCTATCTCTCCTTTGACTAATGTACATAGTATAACCCTCTAGTTCAAATTCACTGACATTATCATTAAATATATTTTCATTAACCCATGATTCAACTATACATATTATATCTATATCTTCATGAATGATATAACTAAATAATTCATCCTTCTTATTTCTAAGACTACGAGCATTTGTGTAAAGACAACTCAGCCCACCTATCCCTGAAGCACCTGAGGGCCTATCTCCTCTGCATCTCCTTTCTCTCTTTCCCCGACCCTGTACTCTTGTATTTCCCTGACCACTTTCACTACTCAAGTAGTTTAACCCTAAAGCACTTCCATTAGCCTGCCTACCTTCTACAAATCTGTGTTTGCTTCCTTTCCCTGCCTCACTTTGAGCCATTAAATTTCCCTGACCACTATCAATGGTCTTTTGCAGTCTCCTTCTTTTCTTATGTTCTTATGGCCTCTTTTTTAAGGCACCCAAACTCCCAGGAAAACTACATCCAGATATGATTGAGCTTTTTAAAATCTTTTCTGGGATGGATAAATTGGATTTCAGCAAGTTATTTGAGTTAGAAGGTAGTAATAGAGCTAGAGGCCACCACTTAAAGATTAAAAAGCAGAGGTGCAGATAGGATGTTAGAAAATATTTTTTAACTAACAGAGTGGTGGATTATTGGAATGGTTTGCCACCTGAGACTGTAGACAGCCCAAACTTGAATGTTTTCAAGTGCAGATTGGATGATTATATGGGGATGGAGGGTTAATTTCTTACTTTTTAGTATGTGGATATGTTTCTTGACTTATTCCTGTGGATGTAGTTTCTTTTTATTGTATATTTTGGAGGACTTTGATTTTGTTTTTGACAGACTCCTATGGAGGCTTTAAATTAAATATTGTAGATGCATGGTTGGACATTCTTATAGATTGTTAAATTGTATATTGTAGATGCATGATCTGACAAAATCCTATGGATGCATTATGTGGGTGGGATTTGATGGATACGGATGACCTTTGATAGGCCCTTGTGGCTTTTGTCATCCGTGAAATTGTTATCTCAAAATGCTCTTTTAATAAAGAAGTTTCTGAGCGTGAAGGAGAGGCTTCCCGAGTTCTGGAATGCTGCAGGGGGGATATATAGCTTTTATTGACTCTGCATGAATTGAATTAAGAAAAAAGGGTAGTTAGAAATTACGGTAAATATGTAGATTAGTGGCCCGGCCGAAGAAAAAAAATTTGGGTGTAAATATTATCGTTCACTCGTGTCAGAATATTCATGCGCATTTGAGTCATTTTCGAATTATTATTCTATAAACAATTAGGATTATATACTGGGTGACTGTGCCCCCCAGAGCCCGCCATATTTAATGAAACTCAGGATCATCGTAGTGTAGTCCCCCCATTGTGTTTACCCCCACACGAGTCATCAACTTAAATGTACTCCAAAAACGTGAAACATTTTGGAATACGGACGAAATAGTACATCCCATCATTCGCACCAATAATCTACATATTTACCGAAATTACATCCAGCCATAGTTTTAACAATTACCAGTAATATCTCTTGCAGCTCTTGAATTGGTAATTAAGTTTAGCGCCCCTGATTTCATGTGTGATTTGGGGGCTACTTTTCTAGCTAATAGGGGGGCTTTACCCCCATACCGCCACTTAATTGTAGGGGGAACTTTAAAAGAAATCCACATTTCACCTTTATTGATTAAATTCAAGGGGACTGCTCATAGGGGAGATATCTCTGCAAGGGAAACCCCCTACAATGATCCTGTTTCATCAATTGGGGGGTCTAGGGGCACAGCTCCCAGTATATAATCTGAAATAAAACTTTTGGGGCGTGTCGCTGATCTTCAGGTCTACCTATTATATCTCTCTTTAATCTTTTGGTAATCCTTTGAGCTCTTTTTCACAGCCACAGTGAAACAAACGATCAGGTTTCACACATCAGATCAGATCACTCTGATTCTCTTTTACCTCCACATTGCATTTCGCACACCTATTATTCTCTGCAGTGTGCGTACCATCTTTCTCTTTGCTATCCCTTGAACCCTCACTATGTCGCCTCTCACCATTTATTTTACCAACGTGGCCTAACAGCTCTCCGTTCATATCCTAACCTGCTGCATTTTCTTCTTTTTTGCTTCCTTTTTCCGTCGTTATACATTGTTTATTTTGTATATACTTATATTCTTTTTTTTACAATTTCACAATATAAAAACACATCGTTAATAGAATGATGATGATGATGCTGGGGAGGATTGCCTTTTGAACGGCCCTCCTTTAAAAATGCTCCCCTCCCAGGTCACAAACTATTCTTCTCCTCTCTCATTCTTAATTATAATTACCTCAGTCAACAACCAACCAACTTTCTCTTATTCTCCAACCAACCAATCAAAACCTATCCCATTTAAATTTCTTCACCGTGACTTCACCTGAACTTCATCGGTAATCAACATTATACTTTAATAATTTACTTTGATTTTTTCTTTCCATTTGTGTTTTCATATGATAGATACTTAAACATTTTTTTCGTTAGATACAATTGTATTTTAAATCCCTGAGTTATCTATTAATCTTTTCGTTTATTTACATGATCTTAACTTAATTATTTTTAACATTGCTTGTTTAAATTTGTTCTAGATTTGGTAAATATTCGTTTTAAAATATGTTTTCTTATGCAGTTTTATGTGTAATTTTCAGATCTGACACTTGTTTTTCCCGAAACTGCATAATTTCCCAGATGAAAAAAAGCCCCAAGAGCCTATCATACAGAAGCCACAATACCCTATCAAAAGAAAAGCCACAAGGACTTATCAAAAAATGCATACTTTTCCCCAAATCGACTGAAGGTTCTTAATAGGAAATGTATGTATTTCCATCAAAAACTAGTTTCAGATCTGAAAAGTACACATAAAACTGCATAAGAAAAACATTTACAAATTCATTTAAAAGATCAAGAATCAAAACCAGATCTTACCTAACCTAATCTTACCATAACGATATTTTCCTCAGCTTCTTATTAAAACAAAGTTTTAAGCACAAAACAGTTTATAAACAAGAGCCTGTGGTGCCCAACTACAAGGTGGAATAGAGCTAACAAGTGAAATAAAAAATTGGCTTGACTTGCCTTGAGGGCACAGGTCATAACGACCTCTTGATCTGTGTCTGCCTGCTGTCTCCCCTTTCCCCAGTCCACTCTGTCCCGAGCCATCAGTTCACACTCGTTCAAACGCAGTCTAACATCCACAGAAACCTGGTTCCCCCATCTCTTGGGTGGTCTACCTCTCGGTCCCCTACCTTGAAAGCTGCTTGTATAGGCTTGCCGTACATAGCTTTACAGCGGCCTTCTCATAACATGGCCAAACCACAAGATTTTCTTCCTTTTGATTACATCCGTAATGGTCTCCTCCATATTTAACTCTTCTCTTACACTAACATTTGTCCTTCTATGAATCCAGTTAGTGCCGATGATACTTCTGAGGCGCCCCATTTTAAAGGCATTCAGTCTCCTCTCATCTTCAGCGAGCAGAGTCCATGTTTCTGAACCATAGATGGCAATGAGAATTATTAAGCATTTAATAACTCAAAAATTAGGCTTATAAAAACTTGAATTGGACACACAAATAAAACATTTAATTAATGCAAATCAAACCAATACTTGTAAATAACACTAAGTCAATAATCAACGCAAAGCAAAATACTTGTAAATAATACAATTGAAATAGCTGTCCTCCTATGGTATTGATTATTAGTGGAATTGATTTTAGTTAATAAATCAGCCTAGATAGCTATTTGAAAACCATTACCATAATTTTAATGAATTGGATGGAATAGTCGTCTGCTAATATTTAGGCGTGAACTGAATTTGTAAAAACTTCGATGGCTAGGAACATAAAAAAACGGATGATAACAAAATATATATTTATAAAATCAACGAATGCACAATAAGAGAATTGAATTATGAATTAACAAGTGAGCTGTAATTACAATTATACGAATGAATGAGATAATTTAATTGAGAATTCTTAAGGAATACAACGCAAATATAATTGAAATATGGATTACAGGATGAGATTATAGGATGGTATTACAAGTATAATTGACTTGTAAAAAGGATGGGAAGTGTAGGATAGTATGGGTGATTTGTGGGGAAAGCAGTGAAATATAACGTAAGGTAATGAAATCTATGAAAAGTATGGAGTGAAATGTATAGTTTGGGATGATTATTGAAGCAATATGCTAAATAGCTCTGGTCACAATAAACCCCCAAACCTATATTTTTGTTATACAAGGGGAATGAAGTTAATGCTAACGGGAAGTCCGAATTTGTAGACAAAATTTCCTTACGCCTAAGTCGGCAACGTCGTGGAAATACTGTAAAACAAAGAGATACGAAAAATATATATTATGGAATGAACAGTTATGATTAAAAAGTGAAATTATAGTTTATGATTGGATTGAATTTTATGCGGTTGAATTAACTTTGCACGAGTTAATAAGAATTAGAGTACACATATGATGATTGACAAATATTAATTAGATTATAGTTGAATGTTAAATGAGTAAATATTATAAATGTATGATAAATAGATTGTATGGATTAAATTGGATACATAAATAGATTGTAATTTGGATACATAAATGTATTAAATAAATAGAATATATAAATAAGTAATATAAATAGATTATATAAATAGATTACAACGGAGTTGGGAGGGTCTGTAAATGAGAAAAAGAATCACATATTAAAAACGAGATTTTTTAGGGACATATTTAGCTAAATATTACAATTTCAAAATTACAGACCAGATTCCGATGAGCCGAACAAAGTGAATGAATGAGCATGTGATTTTATTTGAAAACGCTCGAGAGATCGGGCGTACCAATCACACGATTTAAGTTATGGTTACCAACCCTTGTTCAAATATTATATATATATATATATATATATATATATATATATATATATATATATATATATATATATATATATATATATATATATATATATATATATATAGTTATGATTGAATATTCCCACTTGTAGGGGTGTAGACCGCTACAAATGTAAGGTGAAGTGAGGTAAGGGAAGATAACTAAGGTAAGGTAACTATGATGGACTGTAAATTGGGTTGTTGATTCGAAGTAAAGTGGAGCACGAATGGATTGGTGACTGCTTCAAAGCGGGCATCTAAAGGCGTGCGTTCGTTTGTGTGTGTTGTATCAGGGTAAATCTTTTACTAAAGGTATTTTTTTGGGGGGGAAGAGGGATTTCATTTCAAAAGTAAAATTGGTTTCCCGTTTATGTTGAGATGGGTTCAATTTGAATATATATATATATATATATATATATATATATATATATATATATATATATATATATATATATATATATATATATATATAATATATATATATATATATATATATATATATATATATATATATATATATATATGTGCGGTTAAAAGGCTATTTTTGGCAAACCAGTCAAAAAACTATCTCTCGATTAACGTATTTAAGTGTCACCCCTGCTTTTCGAAAAGAATGGAAAATTGGTTTGATTCTCCATTTTCGCCACACCTTATAAATTAAGAAAAATTATTGCAGTAACGCAATTAATTATGCGGTTAAAAGGCTATTTTTGGCAAACCAGTCTTCCTCAAAGCCTTTGGAAGGAGCTCTTCTCACATACACGAAAAGGTAGCACTTAAAATAGGCATTCTCTTAGATAGCCAAAAAACTATCTTTCGATTAGCGTATTTAAGTGTCACCCCTGCTTTTCGAAGAGAATGGAAAATTTGTTTAGGTCTCCATTTTCGCCACACCTTATAAATTAAGAAAAATTATTGCAGTAACGCAATTAATTATGCGGTTAAAAGGCTATTTTTGACATTATAGGAATGCCCTAGAGGGCATTGCTATAACCGCCCCCCCAAGAAGGTTACTTTCCCCCTTTTTTCAAAAGAGTACTACCAGTCCGTGTGTCGTAGAATTCTTTTTGATAAGAACCCTACTTACCTGACACCTCTTTTGTTTAGTGTCGTAGAATGCCCCTCCTTTTTGTTCTAGTCTCTAAGAGTGCTAAGAGTGTCTAATATATTGATATTATAAGAATATCTTAAAGCACAGAGCTGTTGTGCAACACGTAAGGATATATATAAGAGAAACGAACATTAATCCCAAAATAACTTATAATTGACCTTTATCAAATGAATACATAACATTTATACATTAACTACAGGAATACTCGGAATATTATCCTAAACAAAAATTAATTAAATTAGTTTACCCACTAAACTTGGTTAACGTTTTCTCTACACAACAATAATATAAAAATTAGGCTTACGGACTCGTGGAGTTTAAAGGGCCTCAGAAATATTTACTCTTGACGCGTGTAGATGGGCGGAATTCCACGGTCGTCTTGGCGAGGGTAGCAGCTGGGGGGTCCACACGTTCTTCCGGGGGGGGGGGGGGTTCTTCAAGGACGAGAACCAATACGGTGCTCTATGCAACACCCAGGCAGTCGTGGTCTCTCTGGCGAGAGTGAGTCGAACTTCGTTCTTAATTCAAGTTAAATTGGAGTGCGGTGTGATCACCGAGTAACGAGCTCGAGGAGGAGCTTTTCTCCTTCGTTACTAATTTCCTTATGGACGAGCCCTGAACTTGGGGAGGGTCTTCTTCACGGGCGAGGATAATGGAGGGGGGTTTCTCTGGCGAGAATAATTTGAACTTGGTTCCTTACCGAGTTAACTTAAGAGTTCGGTGTGGCTACCGAATAACGGGCTCGAGGGGGAGCCTTTTCCTTCTTCTTCTTAATTCCTCAAGGACGAGGAATACCTCTGGTGTTTACGGTGCACCAGGATATGAGGAGTCTCTCTGGCGACAGTGAGTCGAACTTACCAAAGTTCACTTATCGTTTGGTTTGATAACCAGGGACTTAGCTCAAGGATGAGCTTTTTCTTAGTCCCTTAAGGTAGGTAGCCCTGCCTCTCTTGCAGGGTACTTCTTGGTCTGGCGACCCAAGTATTCTACCTCTCCAGTCTCGGTAGCTCGGTTGTGGGTCCGAGGACTTCGTCACCTAGAGACTGACGTATACTACCCATCCAGTCTAGGTAGCTCGGTTTTGGATCCGAGGACTTCGTCACCTGGCCTGACGTATACTACCAATCCAGTCTAGGTAGCTCGGTTTTGTATCCGAGGACTTCGTCACTTGGCCTGACGTATACTACCAATCCTTCTTCTTCTTAATTTCTCAAGGACGAGGAATACCCCTGGTGTTTAAGGTGCACCAGGATATGAGGAGTCTCTCTGGCGAGAGTAAGTCGAACTTACCAAAGTTCACTTATCGTTTGGTTTGATAACCAGGGACTTAGCTCAAGGATGAGCTTTTTCTTAGCCCCTTAAGGTAGGTAGCCCTGCCTCTCTTGCAGGGTACTTCTTGGTCTGGCGACACAAGTAAACTACCTCTCTCGTCTCGGTAGCTCGGTTGTGGATCCGAGGACTTCGTCACCTAGAGACTGACGTATACTACCGCGATTTTCCTCAGAGTTCCTCATTTATACCTCGCACCCCCCACTGGGGGAGTGGTAAGGGGGAGAGGGGCTTGAGGACGGCCCCAGGAGAGTTCTTTTTCCTAACGGTCTTTCCCACGAAGTCAAACATCGGCTCCTCGTTAGCCATCGAGATTGGGAGAAACCCGTCTCCAATTTCTTGTTCGACGTGAAACTGGATCTCACTCTCCTGGGGGAGATCTTACCTTTTTGACCTTTAGGGTCTTTCATGGCATTGGGTTGTGCCACACTGTGGTTAAACACTGACCCGCCGATGCCTGAGGCGGATGTCCTTGCGGTAACCGCCTTGGAACTGCACCAAGAGTGGTCGAGGGGGGGGGGGAAGTGACCATTCCCTTACACCGTGTAACGCCGATGTCTTCTTACGACGCGACCGGAGCGTGTGACGCGGTGCCATTGGCTAGGCTGCGGGGGCACAGATTCACTGTGGCAGTGCCAGTAGCGTTGGACAAGGCGCCGATACGTGTGCAGGTCGATGTAGCGAAGGTGATCCGCTTGTTGGTTAATTCTGAGATGGCGTCAAGGGGGGTGTGGGAGTCTAGCTTGAAGTTAAGAGATCCCAGGTTGAAAACTTAAGGGAACTGCTAAATACTCATAAATGTGTGATAAGCGCCTCACGCGTTTCCTTGACTATCTCGAAGAATCAATCAGGGCGAAGGGCTGTTCGCCAGAGCTTTTTTACTCGATCCTAACGGAGATTTTCATGCGTGGGATCCCTGACCACATTAGTTCCCGTCATGATTGGTGTGCACGAGAACGTGGATAAAATCACCAAAGCAACTGAGATAATATATCTCAATCCTTACGTAAACTGGGGAACTGCCCCTACAATGTCCCATTCCTCCCTCTAATCCATTTATTTTGCAGGTTCGGTTACAAAAGACGCATTCTGGCAATAGGCCGGACCCGTGTAACGCCTCATTTTCACATTCATCACCGAACTTGGCTGCCGCTTTGGAGAGGATCGAAGGAGAGATGCAAAAACTAAAACTCCAATGTGGGTCCGAAAGACTCTACGGTCACAAGGGTGGACGGAGCGACAGGCGCCGTTCGCCCTCTCGAAAACGAAACTAATGATGGCATTCCAGCACAAGAGGTGAGGCGCAGCATTCCCCTGCTCATTCTTTCGCCTATCCCCCTACTCCTAAATTCTCTCTCTCATGCTAGGAGTCTATATTGGTACCATGAGAAGTTTGGTGGTAACGCTGTACACTGTATACAGCCTTGCCAAGATTACCACTCATCATATTCTCAATCACATGCTCGTTCTTTACAATTTCGTCCTCCTCTCTGTCGTGTTGTACTACTCCTAGTGATACTTTCATCAAACCAACTAATTCGTGCTGGTAACACAACAAATATGGTGCACAAGCCGTAAAGTGCTTATATCCCTGCACATATGTACTACCAGTAACTCCTTCTTCTAACGCTCATCCATCACTTTCATCTCCTCAACAACCAATTCACTCTTCCCAATCTGATGCTCCATTCCAACTTCAATCTTCTCATTCTAATAATTCCAATTCTACTTTAAACTGAAAACGCAAGTGATCAATGGGTCTATCACCTCTGCCGTTCCTCAATCTCAGGTCGATCCACCATTTTGCATTTATGACCCACTCACTGTTTTCTTATATTTAGTTGACACTGGTGCTCAATGTAGTGTTATTTCAGCGTCACTGGACAATAAAGCTTGTTCCTCCTCGGATCTTGCCCTTAAAGCCGCTGATTCCTCGGATATAAGGACTTATGGAAGGTGTATCATTCAGTTGGCTCTCGGCGTCCGTAGAGTTTTTCGATGGACCTTTATTGTTGCCGAGTTCGACGTTCCTATTCTGGGCCTAGATTTTCTCTCTGCCGACGACCTTTTAGTCGACTCTTGTAACTGCAAGCTTATCGATCGCACTACAATGCGCACAGATTCGGGTATTTTTTCCCCGTCACAGAGTTCTCTTCTCTTTATCCAGTTTCCATCAGCCAATCTACAGTTTCAGCGCCTGCTACAGCAATTTCCTGCAATTAGCATACCATCTTCTAAAGACACAATGTAGTTCACCGGATAGAGACGACTGGAGGGTCTGTATTTTCCCCGCCCCAGTCGATTAGGAGCAGATAAACTCGCATTAATGAAGCAGGAGTTCACCTTCATGGTGGAAACTGGCATAGCTAGCCCTTCTACTTATCCTTGGGCCTCTCCGCTTCATATTTTACCCAAATGTACCCCCGGTGAGTACAGAGCTGTAGGTGATTACAGGCAGCTCAATGTTTGTACTATCCCTGTTAGATATCCTCTGCCCTATCTGTCTGATTTCAATTCTAATCTTTTTGGTTGTTTAATCATTTCTCTACTTGATATGATACGTGCTTTTAATCAGATTCCTATTCATCCAGATTATATCCCAAAGACGGCTATCACCACGCCATTTGGTTCCTTCGTCATGAATAGGATGCCTTATGGTCTTCGTAACAGTAGTTAGACCTTCCAACATTTATGGGTCAGGTTCTGAAAGGTCTGTCTTTCGTCTTCAGCTACATAGACGACCTGCTGATAGCATATCTTCTTTAGAGGAGCATCTGTCTCACCTTCATTAGGTTTTCTCTTGACTTGAAGAGTACGGTATCGTATTCAACCTTTTCACGTGTCTTTTTGGAGTCCCCCAACTCTCCTTCTTGGGTCACCATGTCTCGAGTACAGGGATTAGCCAACTCGAAGATAAAGTTACCGTGATGCGCAACTTTTCTCGGCCCACATCACGCAAGCAACTTAGGCGTTTCTATGGCAGTGTTAATTTCTACCACAGATTCATACCTAATTGTGCCATGGTCATGTAACCTATCAACTATGCTCAGCAAGACCACAAAGAACTCTCCTTTTGAATGGTCTGCTGAAGCGTACGATTCGTTCTCTCGCACTAAAGAGGCCATTGCCCGAGTTGCGGAATTGGCTCATCCTTCTCAACCCACGTAGGTGCAACATTGCAGCAGAAACTTGCTGACCAATGGCAACTTCTTGCTTTCTTCTCTCGCTCTCTTTCAGACTCTTAAAAAAGGTATAGTACGTCCTCTCGAGAGCTCCTCGGAATATCATTATTTACATGATCAAATGTTGTATATTATTATTTACATGGTAAAATGTTATATACTCGTATTATTATTTATATTTTCAAAAAAGACTCATTAAAGCGAAGCTTTTAAACCACCCGTTTGCACTTCTGGACACGCTACAGAGACCCATAATAGAAGTGGAGCGTATTCTGAAGATATGAAAACGAAGACCACTGTATGTAAATGTTATTCAAGGTGTAACGCTCCACTCCTGCGTCTGGGCATTATTGTAAATAGAGGAAGGTAAGAAAACGGGCGATGAAAAATAAAGAACGAAAGTAGCGTGAGGCGAATTGTGAATAGCTTCCTGGATCGCCGGATATCCGTTAGCGAGCGGCGTATCGACTGCGCCATCCTAGCCTTAAAAAAAACTAATTCAAGCAGAACTTCTGAAACGCCCGCTTGCACTTCTCGACACGCTACAGTTGTAAGCACCTTAAATAAAAAACAAAACTAACAAATAACAGGCTTCTTCATTAAGTCAGAAACCATTTTTCATTTAGTCCGATAAACAGAGTATTTATACGTTGCAGTTTACGTATCCTCTATAATAAAAAAACAAACAAACCCGAAATAATAACACTACTAAATTTTATCTCGGATAAGATTCGTTATAACACAATTACGGTTTTGTAATTTTCAAAGACATAAACGTTTTTAATTCTTAAAATTATGCTCCCCAATGTCATTTTAAACTTCCGGAACTTAATAATAACGTAGTTATTCACTTTTCAAATATATATTTTTAATTTGCGGAATTTTAATCTTTCTACGCCAGTTTCCCTTTCCCTTCACATTTTGGCCTGAATAGTTAGCGAATAGCAGGCCTTGCTATATCTTTAGGCGATCTGCGCATGTCTTTTCTCGATTAACCAATAGCATTCTTTGTTATATTCTCCGTGTTTTGAGTTCATATGGTATAATGGCGTGCGGTGGCTTTGCCAGGTCTAAATACCATAGGTGGGCGTTATCGCGATAACGATATCGGGTTATCGGTTATCCGATATTTTTTCGCGTTATTGATTCATCGGTATCGCCGATACTTTGGGCTCCAAACTAGCGATAATCGATAATTTCAGCTTTTGGTTCCAATTTAGCACAGGGGTGAGCCGCGCGTACCTTGGAGGCAGAAATAGGTAGGTCCGAGCCGGGAGGAGGATCCTCAAAACCTATGAGGAGATGAAGGAGAGCCTCACCAAGTAAGAAACAAAGAAACATGATTCAAATATTCTTACTATTGTATTATAAAATAACGCTATATATAGTCAATAATAAATATTTTATTATAATTTTGGATTTATCGCTTATCGCCGATAAGGTTATGGTTATCGATTTATCGGTTATCGTAATACATTATTTCGTTATCGCGCCCACCTATGCGTAATACCAACTAATAAGAGATGATTTTTGATGTCGATTGTCAGGTATTAGAAATAGATAGGGCTCACAGTGTAACCTCGCGAGATATTACATGCCGCAGTATTTTAGATTTAGACAGGATCCTAATTTATTTTAATGTGTTAAAATGTCAAAGGATTAGAAAGGGTGTAAAAGCCTATGCACATTTTCCGTTAGTGCGTTTAAGGGCACGTGGCCTTCTAATGCTCGCATTCAACCAAGCATCGACATGAATTTTATGTGTAGTTTTCAGTTCTGACACTTGTTTTTCCCGGAGATCCATACTTTTCCCATAAAAGACAAGGTCCATTATAGGAAAAGTATGTATTTCCAGCAAAAACGAGTTTCAAATCTGAAAAGTACACATAAAACTGCAGAGAAAAATATGTGTTAAAACAAATCTTTACATTTATCTCGATAAACCTTGTCGATAGTCGTACTGAAACGATAATTGCCGTTTCAGTCCAAGTATTCCCAATGAAATCCAGAAATATATAAGGTTTCTACGTAGCGGCCGATACAGTACAGTGTTTCGAATTCAGGCTTGATAAATACTGGATAAATCAGGAACAGAACTATATATATATATATATATATATATATATATATATATATATATATATATATATATATATATATATATATATATATATATATATATATATATATATATATATATATATATGTGTGTGTGTGTGTGTGTGTGTGTGTGTGTGTGTGTGTGTGTGTGTGTGTGTGTGTGTGTGTGTGTGTGTGTGTGTGTGTGTGCGTTCTGGCTCTTATGTGACTGTGTGCAGGGCTGATAATACTAACTAGAATTTTGCCCTTATACCATGACTGACTAAAGAGAGAAACGAACACAAATAACACGGGTGAAACTTCAGAAGACCTATGCCGTGTTTTTTGTAACATAACATAACATAACATAATTTAACGGATGACAAAAGCCACAAGGGCCTATCAAAGGTCATCCGTATCCATCAAATCCCACCCATATAATGCATCCATAGGATTTTGTCAGATCATGCAGCTACAATATACAATTTAACAATCCATAGGAATGTCCAACCATGCATCTACAATATATAATTAACATAACATAACATAACATAACATAATTACACGGATGACAAAAGCCACAAGGGCCTATCAAAGGTCATCCGCCTCCGTCAAAACCCACCCACAAAAAGCACCATCACCAGGGGAAGACAAAATCAAAGTCCCCCACAATATAATATAACGGATGACAAAAGCCACAAGGCCTCATCATAGGTCATCCGAGTCAAGCGGCCTCTTTTTCAAGGCACCCAAACTCCCAGGAAAACTACATCCAGAGGATTGCATCCAGAAACAAGGGTATCACCAATCAAGGCTTGTCAAGAACTAAATCATGCAGCTATAGATATATACAAACAATATTAATATATACAAAACTTAGGAACCATCACAACCTTCCCTTCCCATAAACTCATCCAACCTACTCTTAAATACATTTAGATTTGGACTACCTACTACCCTCTGCGGCAATTTGTTCCAGAAGTCTACCACTCTATTGGTGAAAAAATACTTTCTTAAATCCAACCTACACCCTTGCTTTTTAATTTTCAAGTGGTGACCTCTAGTCCGATTTCCATCATCTAACTCAAAAAACTTGCTAACATCCAATTTATCTATCCCGGAAAAAATTTTAAACAGCTCAATCATATCCCCTCTCACACACCTCCTTTCGAACGAGAACATATTTAATACCCTCAGTCTATCTTCATATTCAAGGTGCCTCAGGGAAGGAATAATCTTTGTTGCCCTCCGTTGCACTGACTCAAGAAGGTTAATATCGTGTCTAAAATGTGGGGACCATGCCTGTATACAGTACTCTAGATGTGGCCTAACATAAGAGTTATAGAGTTTAAGAATAACCTCCTTACTTTTGTAACTGACATTTCTCTTAATAAAACCCAGCACTCTATTTGCCCTATTTCTTGCTTCAATACACTGCTTAGAAAACCTTAATGACTTATCTATTACTACTCCTAGATCTTTCTCATCCTCTACTGAGCTCAGCCAATGCCCATCCATTTCATAGTTAAATTCTCTATTATCTTTTCCCATGTTAATAACTTTGCACTTATCAAGGTTGAAAGTCATTTGCCACTTATGTGCCCAGGATAACAATTTATTTAAGTCCCCCTGCACTTTAAAATTATCATCAATATCTTTAACTACAGCTGCTAATTTGGTATCATCCGCAAAAATTGACACTTTATTATTAACTGCCTCCCCAAGATCGTTTATATAGATGACAAATAATAATGGACCGAGAACTGATCCCTGAGGAACCCCACTGATAACATCCCTCCACTCTGACTTTACACCATTTAGCACTACCCTTTGCTTCCTGTCTTTCAGCCACTCAGCTATCCAATTTGAAACACCCCCACATATCCCAATCATTTTTAATTTATGAACTAGTCTCCTGTGTGGTACCTTATCAAATGCTTTACTAAAATCTAAGTAAATTATATCTACATTCTCTCCCTTATCTACTTGATCTGTTACAAACTCCAGAAAGTCTAGTAAGTTAGTCAAACATGATCTACCTGATCTAAACCCATGCTGAGCATCGCTGATTAACCCCTCCCTCTCTAGATGTTGGCAAATCCCTTTTTTAACTATTTTCTCAAGAATTTTACAGACTACAGGAGTTAGGCTAACCGGTCTAAAGTTATTTGGATCCTCTTTACTACCCTTCTTGAAAATGGGGACTACATTCGCTCTCTTCCAATCATCGGGTATTTCTCCATATTCCAATGACCTAGTATATAACTTGTCCAGAGCTATTGAGATACTTTCTACCCCTTCCTTAAGTATCCTAGAATGAATATTATCAGGGCCGGAGGCCTTGGTAGTATCTAAATCACCTATTAGTCCTTTTATCATCCTCCGATCCACACAAATGTTAGTAAACACCTCTTTTCCTGACCTATGAGTACTATACATCGGACTATTTAGTTTCTCTTTTGTAAATACTGATGCAAAATGACCATTTAGTACCTCAACTATTTCCTCATCAGTTTCTCTCACAAACCCTTCATATTTGATAGGTCCTATTTTAACTCTGCCACACTTGTTATTAGTTTTATAGTAACTAAAGAACTTTCTAGGATCTTTGTTGCTATCCTGAGCTAATTTAATTTCTGACACCCTTTTGTTCTTCTTTATAATCTTATTTAACTCATTCCTAGCCATTCTATAATCACTTAAATTTTGAATATTATTTTCTACCTGTAATTTTTTATATGCCCTTTTCTTCTCTGAAATTTTTCTAGCTATCTCCTGATTCCACCATAATGGTTTCCTACTTTTGTTCCTAATGGCCTTCATTGGGATACATTGTTCTTGGACTACATTTATTATATGCTTGAAAGTATCCCACATCCCATAAGCATTTTTACCTCTGAATTCTATATCCCAGTCTACCAAATTTAGCAAGCTTCGAAGTTTTACATAATCTCCCTTATGAAAATTTGGAACTTTTTCAGCATTCTCAGTTATTTTACCCTTCTCAATTCCCAAGTTAAAATGAACTATCTGATGGTCACTATTTCCCAATGCTTCCCCAACAGTCAATTCTTGAACTAAATGATCACTGTTAGAAAGTACTAAATCTAATATATTGTCCCCCCTCGTTGGCTCATTAACAAATTGATTCAAAAAATTATCCTCAAAGCATTCTATGAACCTGCCACTTGTTCTATCCCTACCTATCATATTTTCCCAGTCCACAGAGTTTAAGTTGAAGTCCCCAATAATAACTGCATCTGTTTCACATCCCTTACTTATTTCCCTTATCATTAGTTCATCTATATCATCAGTCTGCCCAGGTGGCCTGTAAAAAGCTCCCAAATGCACCATTCTATTTTTACTGAACCTAATATCTATCCAAAGTGACTCAACTCCATCCTGCTTTATTAACATAACATAACATAACATAACATAACATAATTACACGGATGACAAAAGCCACAAGGGCCTATCAAAGGTCATCCGCCTCCGTCAAAACCCACCCACAAAAAGCACCATCACCAGGGGAAGACAAAATCAAAGTCCCCCACAATATAATATAACGGATGACAAAAGCCACAAGGGCTCATCATAGGTCATCCGAGTCAAGCGGCCTCTTTTTCAAGGCACCCAAACTCCCAGGAAGACTACATCCAGAGGATTGCATCCAGAAACAAGGGTATCACCAATCAAGGCTTGTCAAGAACTAAATCATGCAGCTATAGATATATACAAACAATATTAATATATACAAAACTTAGGAACCATCACAACCTTCCCTTCCCATAAACTCATCCAACCTACTCTTAAATACATTTAGATTTGGACTACCTACTACCCTCTGCGGCAATTTGTTCCAGAAGTCTACCACTCTATTGGTGAAAAAATATTTTCTTAAATCCAACCTACACCCTTGCTTTTTAATTTTCAAGTGGTGACCTCTAGTCCGATTTCCATCATCTAACTCAAAAAACTTGCTAACATCCAATTTATCTATCCCGGAAAAAATTTTAAACAGCTCAATCATATCCCCTCTCACACACCTCCTTTCGAACGAGAACATATTTAATACCCTCAGTCTATCTTCATATTCAAGGTGCCTCAGGGAAGGAATAATCTTTGTTGCCCTCCGTTGCACTGACTCAAGAAGGTTAATATCGTGTCTAAAATGTGGGGACCATGCCTGTATACAGTACTCTAGATGTGGCCTAACATAAGAGTTATAGAGTTTAAGAATAACCTCCTTACTTTTGTAACTGACATTTCTCTTAATAAAACCCAGCACTCTATTTGCCCTATTTCTTGCTTCAATACACTGCTTAGAAAACCTTAATGACTTATCTATTACTACTCCTAGATCTTTCTCATCCTCTACTGAGCTCAGCCAATGCCCATCCATTTCATAGTTAAATTCTCTATTATCTTTTCCCATGTTAATAACTTTGCACTTATCAAGGTTGAAAGTCATTTGCCACTTATGTGCCCAGGATAACAATTTATTTAAGTCCCCCTGCACTTTAAAATTATCATCAATATCTTTAACTACAGCTGCTAATTTGGTATCATCCGCAAAAATTGACACTTTATTATTAACTGCCTCCCCAAGATCGTTTATATAGATGACAAATAATAATGGACCGAGAACTGATCCCTGAGGAACCCCACTGATAACATCCCTCCACTCTGACTTTACACCATTTAGCACTACCCTTTGCTTCCTGTCTTTCAGCCACTCAGCTATCCAATTTGAAACACCCCCACATATCCCAATCATTTTTAATTTATGAACTAGTCTCCTGTGTGGTACCTTATCAAATGCTTTACTAAAATCTAAGTAAATTATATCTACATTCTCTCCCTTATCTACTAGGTTACATTAAAAGAAATGTTAGCTACAAGAGTAAGGAGGTCATCCTTAAACTATACAACTCTTATGTCAGGCCACATTTAGAGTACTGTATACAGGCATGGTCACCACATTTTAGACATGATATAAACTTATTAGAGTCAGTACAAAGGAGGGCAACAAAAATAATACCATCCCTGAAGCACCTTGAATATGAAGATAGACTGAGGGTATTAAATATGTTTTCATTTGAAAGAAGGTGTGTGAGGGGAGATATGATTGAGCTTTTTAAAATCTTTTCTGGGATGGATAAATTAGATTTCAGCAAGTTATTTGAGTTAGAAGGTAGTAATAGAACTAGAGGCCACCACTTAAAGATTAAAAAACAGAGGTGCAGACTGGATGTTAGAAAATATTTTTTCACTAACAGAGTGGTGGATTATTGGAATAGTTTGCCACCTGAGACTGTAGACAGCCCAAACTTGAATGTTTTCAAGCGCAGATTGGATGATTATATGGGGATGGAGGGTTAATTTCTTACTTTTTAGTATGTGGATATGTTTCTTGACTCATTCCTGTGGATGCAGTTTCTTTTTATTGTATATTTTGGGGGATTTTGATTTTGTTTTTGACAGACTCCTATGGAGGCTTTAAATTATATATTGTAGATGCATGGTTGGACATTCCTATGGATTGTTAAATTGTATATTGTAGCTGCATGACCTGACAAAATCCTATGGATGCATTATATGGGTGGGATTTGATGGATACGGATGACCTTTGATAGGCCCTTGTGGCTTTTGTCATCCGTTAAATTATGTTATGTTATGTTATGTTACTTGATCTGTTACAAACTCCAGAAAGTCTAGTAAGTTAGTCAAACATGATCTACCTGATCTAAACCCATGCTGAGCATCGCTGATTAACCCCTCCCTCTCTAGATGTTGGCAAATCCCTTTTTTAACTATTTTCTCAAGAATTTTACAGACTACAGGAGTTAGGCTAACCGGTCTAAAGTTATTTGGATCCTCTTTACTACCCTTCTTGAAAATGGGGACTACATTCGCTCTCTTCCAATCATCGGGTATTTCTCCATATTCCAATGACCTAGTATATAACTTGTCCAGAGCTATTGAGATACTTTCTACCCCTTCTTTAAGTATCCTAGAATGAATATTATCAGGGCCGGAGGCCTTGGTAGTATCTAAATCACCTATTAGTCCTTTTATCATCCTCCGATCCACACAAATGTTATTGAAGTATTTAAACTTGAAACAATCTTGTTTTTTATATAGATAATTATTCCTCCACCAATCCTACCTGTCCTTTGACTAATGTACATATTATAGCCCTGAAAATCAAATTCACTTATAGTGTCACTAAATTCTATTTCATTAACCCATGATTCAGTAACGCATAATATATCTATATCCTCATTGCTAATATAACTAAATAGCTCATCCTTCTTGTTTCTAAGACTACGAGCATTTGTATAGAAACAATTTAACCCCCCTATCCCTGAAGCACCTCTTGAAACTTGAATGACCTCACCTCTATCGCCTTGGAACCTATTTCTGTTATGTGCCAAGTCCATTCTACTTTCAGTACTATAATGTCCTCTCATAATTCCCTGACCACTATTAGTATCTAGTTTCCCGCCCGCAAAGACCTAATAACACGATCATACTCCTCCCACAACACATCTACCCCCCTCCTACTCAAATGCAGTCCATCCATCGCATAACATAACATAACATAACATAACATAATTTAACGGATGACAAAAGCCACAAGGGCCTATCAAAGGTCATCCGTATCCATCAAATCCCACCCATATAATGCATCCATAGGATTTTGTCAGATCATGCAGCTACAATATACAATTTAACAATCCATAGGAATGTCCAACCATGCATCTACAATATATAATTTAAAGCCTCCATAGGAGTCTGTCAAAAACAAAATCAAAATCCCCCAAAATATACAATAAAAAGAAACTGCATCCACAGGAATGAGTCAAGAAACATATCCACATACCAAAAAGTAAGAAATTAACCCTCCATCCCCATATAATCATCCAATCTGCGCTTGAAAACATTCAAGTTTGGGCTGTCTACAGTCTCAGGTGACAAACTATTCCAATAATCTACCACTCTGTTAGTGAAAAAATATTTTCTAACATCCAGTCTGCACCTCTGTTTTTTAATCTTTAAGTGGTGGCCTCTAGTTCTATTACTACCTTCTAACTCAAATAACTTGCTGAAATCTAATTTATCCATCCCAGAAAAGATTTTAAAAAGCTCAATCATATCTCCCCTCACACACCTTCTTTCAAATGAAAACATATTTAATACCCTCAGTCTATCTTCATATTCAAGGTGCTTCAGGGATGGTATTATTTTTGTTGCCCTCCTTTGTACTGACTCTAATAAGTTTATATCATGTCTAAAATGTGGTGACCATGCCTGTATACAGTACTCTAAATGTGGCCTGACATAAGAGTTGTATAGTTTAAGGATGACCTCCTTACTCTTGTAGCTAACATTTCTTTTAATGTAACCTAGCACCCTATTTGCTCTATTTTTTGCCTCAATACACTGCTTTGAAAATTTCAGTGACCTATCTACTACCACTCCTAAGTCTTTCTCATCTTCAACTGAATTAAGCCAATATCCATCCATCTCATAGCTAAATTCCCTATTATCTCTCCCCATGTTAATAACTTTGCATTTATTAAGGTTAAAAGTCATCTGCCACTTCTGAGCCCAAGCTAACAGCTTATCTAAGTCACCCTGCACTTTAAAGCTACCCTCAACCTCTTTGACTACAGCTGCCAATTTAGTGTCATCAGCAAAGATTGACACTTTGCTATTTACACCTTGCCCAAGATCATTTACATAGATTATAAATAATAAAGGGCCTAAAACTGATCCCTGAGGTACGCCACTAATAACATTCCTCCACTCTGACCTCACTCCATTCAGTACAACTCTCTGTTTCCTATTTTTCAGCCATTCAGTTATCCAATTTAAAACGTTCCCACATATCCCATGCAGCTTTAATTTATGAACTAGTCTTCTATGTGGAACCTTATCAAAAGCTTTGCTGAAATCTAAGTAGATCACATCAACTTTCTCACCCCTATCTAATTCTTTAGTTACATAATCCATAAAATCCAGTAAATTAGTTAAACACGATCTATCTTTTCTAAAACCATGCTGAGCATCATTAATTAACCTGCTACTCTCTAGATGATCAGAAATTCCCTTCTTAACCATCTTCTCAAGAATTTTACAGACTATAGAAGTTAAGCTTACTGGTCTAAAGTTATTTGGGTCCTCTTTGCTTCCCTTTTTAAAAATTGGCACTATATTTGCCAATTTCCAATCATTTGGTATTTCTCCAGACTCTAGTGATCTAATAAATATCTTCTCGAGAGCTACTGCAATACTTTCTACACCTTCTTTGAGTATCCTAGAATGAATGTTGTCAGGGCCAGATGCCTTACTAGTATTTAACTGAATTATAAGCCCTTTAATTTCTTCTCTGTCTATATTAATAGAATTTATCACTACTTCCCTTGACCTAGAATTATCATCAATTAATCTAACTGGTTTCTCTTCTGTGAATACTGAAGCAAAATGATCATTAAGGACCTCTACTATTTCCTCATCAGATTCTTTCAAAACCCCTTCATATTTAATAGGCCCTATTTTATCACTGTTAGATTGATTATTGATTCTATAATAGCTAAAGAATTTTTTAGGATCTTTATTATTATTTTTAGCTAAATTAATTTCTGCTGTCCTTTTGGTCTTCTTAATAATCTTATTTAGTTCATTTCTGGTTGACCTATAATGGTTTAAATTATCTAAACTACTCTCACTTTGTAATCTCTGGTATGCCCTTTTTTTCTCTGAAACTTTATTAGCTATTTCTTGGTTCCACCATAATGGTTTCCTACATTTCTTCCTAATAGACTTCATCGGAATACACTGTTCCTGAACCATGTTTAATATAGTCTTAAAAATATCCCACATCTCATAAGTATTCTTTCCATGGAATTCTATATCCCACCTAATCTGATTTAGCATGCTGCGTAATTTATCGTAATCTCCCCTATAAAAATTTGGAATTTTCGTGGAGTTTGACGTTGTTCTACCCTTAACTATTTGCAAATTAAACCGAACCATCTGATGATCACTGTTTCCCAATGATTCCCCTACACTCAATCCTTGAACTAAGTGATCATCATTTGAAAGAATTAGATCTAATATATTGGCACCCCTTGTTGGCTTATTAACAAATTGGATCAAAAAGTTATCCTCAAAACACTCCATAAACTTACAACTTGCTCTATCTCTTCCTATCATATTTTCCCAGTCTACAGAAGTTAAATTAAAGTCACCAAGAATAACTGTATCTTCTTTGCATCCTTTACTTATTTCCCTAATCATTAACTCATCGATACAATCAGTCTGTCCTGGTGGTCTATAAAAAGCTCCCAAGTGTATTTTCCTATTTTTACCAACCTTAATATCTATCCATAATGATTCACCTTCTCCTTGCTTTATAGAGTTATTTAGATTTGAAGAAATGCTATTTCTGATATAAATAATCAACCCACCACCAGTCCTATCTCTCCTTTGACTAATGTACATAGTATAACCCTCTAGTTCAAATTCACTGACATTATCATTAAATATATTTTCATTAACCCATGATTCAACTATACATATTATATCTATATCTTCATGAATGATATAACTAAATAATTCATCCTTCTTATTTCTAAGACTACGAGCATTTGTGTAAAGACAACTCAGCCCACCTATCCCTGAAGCACCTGAGGGCCTATCTCCTCTGCATCTCCTTTCTCTCTTTCCCCGACCCTGTACTCTTGTATTTCCCTGACCACTATCACTACTCAAGTAGTTTAACCCTAAAGCACTTCCATTAGCCTGCCTACCTTCTACAAATCTGTGTTTGCTTCCTTTCCCTGCCTCACTTTGAGCCATTAAATTTCCCTGACCACTATCAAAACCTAGTTTCCCGCCCCTAAAGACCTAATAACACTATCTAATTCCCGCCACAAAACCTCAACCCCATCTCGGCTCAGATGGAGTCCATCCATCGCATACAAACCCTTATTCCCATAAAACCCACTCCAAACATCTACAAATACCAATCCTGACTCCTCGCACAAACCTTTCACATATTCATTCAACCCCATTGCACGAGACAACCATTCCATCCCCACATCCATTCTGGGAAGCACACCTGAAACAACGCCTTTTACTCTACTTTCATACATTTCTTTCATTCCAACAAACCTATCCCACACATCCACAAACATGACACCTTCCATCTCACACATCCTCCTCACATAATCATTCAGACCAATTGCACGAGACATCCATTCTACCCCAACATCCATTCTTGGAAGCACACCTGTCACAACACCTTTCATTCTACTTTCTTTCACCTTTTCAATCAACCTCTTGTACCTCTCACGTAACTCACATGCACCCACTTTCTTCACATCATTCACTCCTACATGTGTAATCACAACCGCATCCCTTGCACAGCCAGACACCAGTTCCTCATACCTATCAGACAGATCTCTCACTCCAGCACCCGGCAAACACACCCTCAAACCATTCAATCTACTTGCATTCAACTTCCTATCTAAATATCTAACTCGCGAATCACCCATCACAAGCACTTCAGTCAGACTCCTATTCCTAACCCCCACAGACCTAACTCCATCCCCACTCCTATTCTCATTCAAACTACCAGTCACTCGAACTCCACCCCCACCCCCATCAGTCATATCACTTCCAGTTACTTCCTCTCTTAGGGCACTGAATCTATTAGTCAAGCTAATAGGTTCTGTGTCCCTCTGACTCACACACCTATTCTCCCCCTGGCTAACCACCTCAACAGAGGCAACCCTATTCTCACAAAGAACAGGAGAAGCCTCCCTAGCTTCATGTTTCCTAACCACTCTCCACTGTCCCCCATCCTCACTAGGCCTATTTCTAACTAATCTAAGGGGGCTAACTTCACTATCACTAGAACTATCATATCCTACCTCCTCCACCGGCCCTCTACCTTCACCTGAAACATCTAACTGGCCTACCTCACCACCTAACCTATTCCCAAATCTAGGCCTAACACTAAGTTCCCTCCTGAGCTCAGCAACTAACCCCTCCAGCCTACATATCCTGTCTAAATCCTGCCTTCTCATCCCCTCTAAATCTACAATGCATTCACGCAGCCCACATACAACACATGTATACCCCTCACCTAATACACCACAACCAATGCATACATTCCGACACTCATGCTCACTTTCATCCCCAAACTCCATCACTTATTCAAACAAAGAAAGAATTTAAGTAGCAATAAGAAAAAAAAGAAGAGCAACTTAACTTTGGCTGATTGTGGTGAGAAAAAAAACAAAAAACAAACAAACTATAGAAAAATCTGAAAAATAGATCAACAGACTGAGAGCTCTATAAAACACGTGCTACCTGTTTATTATTAAAGCCTCCATAGGAGTCTGTCAAAAACAAAATCAAAATCCCCCAAAATATACAATAAAAAGAAACTGCATCCACAGGAATGAGTCAAGAAACATATCCACATACCAAAAAGTAAGAAATTAACCCTCCATCCCCATATAATCATCCAATCTGCGCTTGAAAACATTCAAGTTTGGGCTGTCTACAGTCTCAGGTGGCAAACTATTCCAATAATCCACCACTCTGTTAGTGAAAAAATATTTTCTAACATCCAGTCTGCACCTCTGTTTTTTAATCTTTAAGTGGTGGCCTCTAGTTCTATTACTACCTTCTAACTCAAATAACTTGCTGAAATCTAATTTATCCATCCCAGAAAAGATTTTAAAAAGCTCAATCATATCTCCCCTCACACACCTTCTTTCAAATGAAAACATATTTAATACCCTCAGTCTATCTTCATATTGAAGGTGCTTCAGGGATGGTATTATTTTTGTTGCCCTCCTTTGTACTGACTCTAATAAGTTTATATCATGTCTAAAATGTGGTGACCATGCCTGTATACAGTACTCTAAATGTGGCCTGACATAAGAGTTGTATAGTTTAAGGATGACCTCCTTACTCTTGTAGCTAACGTTTCTTTTAATGTAACCTAGCACCCTATTTGCTCTATTTTTTGCCTCAATACACTGCTTTGAAAATTTCAGTGACCTATCTACTACCACTCCTAAGTCTTTCTCATCTTCAACTGAATTAAGCCAATATCCATCCATCTCATAGCTAAATTCCCTATTATCTCTCCCCATATTAATAACTTTGCATTTATTAAGGTTAAAAGTCATCTGCCACTTCTGAGCCCAAGCTAACAGCTTATTTAAGTCACCCTGCACTTTAAAGCTACCCTCAACCTCTTTGACTACAGCTGCCAATTTAGTGTCATCAGCAAAAATTGACACTTTGCTATTTACACCTTGCCCAAGATCATTTACATAGATTATAAATAATAAAGGGCCTAAAACTGATCCCTGAGGTACGCCACTAATAACATTCCTCCACTCTGACCTCACTCCATTCAGTACAACTCTCTGTTTCCTATTTTTCAGCCATTCAGTTATCCAATTTAAAACGTTCCCACATATCCCATGCAGCTTTAATTTATGAACTAGTCTTCTATGTGGAACCTTATCAAAAGCTTTGCTGAAATCTAAGTAGATCACATCAACTTTCTCACCCCTATCTAATTCTTTAGTTACATAATCCATAAAATCCAGTAAATTAGTTAAACACGATCTATCTTTTCTAAAACCATGCTACTCTCTAGATGATCAGAAATTCCCTTCTTAACCATCTTCTCAAGAATTTTACAGACTATAGAAGTTAAGCTTACTGGTCTAAAGTTATTTGGGTCCTCTTTGCTTCCCTTTTTAAAAATTGGCACTACATTTGCCAATTTCCAATCATTTGGTATTTCTCCAGACTCTAGTGATCTAATAAATATCTTCTCGAGAGCTACTGCAATACTTTCTACACCTTCTTTGAGTATCCTAGAATGAATGTTGTCAGGGCCAGATGCCTTACTAGTATTTAACTGAATTATAAGCCCTTTAATTTCTTCTCTGTCTATATTAATAGAATTTATCACTACTTCCCTTGACCTAGAATTATCATCAATTAATCTAACTGGTTTCTCTTCTGTGAATACTGAAGCAAAATGATCATTAAGGACCTCTACTATTTCCTCATCAGATTCTTTCAAAACCCCTTCATATTTAATAGGCCCTATTTTATCACTGTTAGATTGATTATTGATTCTATAATAGCTAAAGAATTTTTTAGGATCTTTATTATTATTTTTAGCTAAATTAATTTCTGCTGTCCTTTTGGTCTTCTTAATAATCTTATTTAGTTCATTTCTGGTTGACCTATAATGGTTTAAATTATCTAAACTACTCTCACTTTGTAATCTCTGGTATGCCCTTTTTTTCTCTGAAACTTTATTAGCTATTTCTTGGTTCCACCATAATGGTTTCCTACATTTCTTCCTAATAGACTTCATCGGAATACACTGTTCCTGAACCATGTTTAATATAGTCTTAAAAATATCCCACATCTCATAAGTATTCTTTCCATGGAATTCTATATCCCACCTAATCTGATTTAGCATGCTGCGTAATTTATCGTAATCTCCCCTATAAAAATTTGGAATTTTCGTGGAGTTTGTCGTTGTTCTACCCTTAACTATTTGCAAATTAAACCGAACCATCTGATGATCACTGTTTCCCAATGATTCCCCTACACTCAATCCTTGAACTAAGTGATCATCATTTGAAAGAATTAGATCTAATATATTGGCACCCCTTGTTGGCTTATTAACAAATTGGATCAAAAAGTTATCCTCAAAACACTCCATAAACTTACAACTTGCTCTATCTCTTCCTATCATATTTTGCCAGTCTACAGAAGTTAAATTAAAGTCACCAAGAATAACTGTATCTTCTTTGCATCCTTTACTTATTTCCCTAATCATTAACTCATCGATACAATCAGTCTGTCCTGGTGGTCTATAAAAAGCTCCCAAGTGTATTTTCCTATTTTTACCAACCTTAATATCTATCCATAATGATTCACCTTCTCCTTGCTTTATAGAGTTATTTAGATTTGAAGAAATGCTATTTCTGATATAAATAATCAACCCACCACCAGTCCTATCTCTCCTTTGACTAATGTACATAGTATAACCCTCTAGTTCAAATTCACTGACATTATCATTAAATATATTTTCATTAACCCATGATTCAACTATACATATTATATCTATATCTTCATGAATGATATAACTAAATAATTCATCCTTCTTATTTCTAAGACTACGAGCATTTGTGTAAAGACAACTCAGCCCACCTATCCCTGAAGCACCTGAGGGCCTATCTCCTCTGCATCTCCTTTCTCTCTTTCCCCGACCCTGTACTCTTGTATTTCCCTGACCACTTTCACTACTCAAGTAGTTTAACCCTAAAGCACTTCCATTAGCCTGCCTACCTTCTACAAATCTGTGTTTGCTTCCTTTCCCTGCCTCACTTTGAGCCATTAAATTTCCCTGACCACTATCAAAACCTAGTTTCCCGCCTCTAAAGACCTAATAACACTATCTAATTCCCGCCACAAAACCTCAACCCCATCTCGGTATTAAAAACACTACTAATGGTGTATTTAGGCATTGTAGTCGTCATTTAGCCTTCGGTTAGGCGCCGAAAGCAGCTCTTATTTTTTAAGATAAAAGCACTGAGTATTTGCTCTGTTTGCAGTGATATTATCTTAAAAAATAACTGCTTCCGCGCTAAAGCGAAGCCGTAAACGATTACCAAAATGCCTAAAAACACCATTAGTACTTTTTTTAATACAACCTAACCTAATGCAACTTTGCCACATTTTGTTGTCCATTTGGGGCGGGGCACTGCATAAAAATAATGAATATTAGAGGGCCTAACAATGTCTGGCAACTGCATTTAATTCAAACTTTAAGCCCCCATATCCCCCTTTAATTGTTGGAGGTTGCACTACCGCACCCCCTGCCTTCCACTATTTTTAATCATGGTAATTGTTTACTTTATGTGTGGATAATTTTGTGCAAGATCTTTATGGCTATTTATAGCTTTTCTTTTTCTCTTCATTGTTTTGAGTCATTAATTTAAAGACGACAATAGCACCCCCTACTTTAGGCTATTTCTGCCAAAAATTAACATTAAGGTACTTTTAAAACAACATAACATAATTTCACGGATGACAAAAGCCACAAGGGCCTATCAAAGGTCATCCGTATCCATCAAATCCCACCCACATAATGCATCTATAGGATTTTGTCAGATCATGCATCTACAATATACAATTTAACAATCCATAGGAATGTCCAACCATGCATCTACAATATATAATTTAAAGTTTCCATAGGAGTCTATCAAAATCCAAATCCCCAAAATATATAATAAAAAGAAATTGCTTCTACAGGAATGAGTCAAGAAACATATCCCCATACCAAAAAGTAAGAAATTAACCCTCCATCCCCATATAATCATCCAATCTGCGCTTGAAAACATTCAAGTTTGGGCTGTCTACAGTCTCAGGTGGCAAACTATTCCAATAATCCACCACTCTGTTAGTGAAAAAATATTTTCTAACATCTAGTCTGCACCTCTGTTTTTTAATCTCTAAGTGGTGGCCTCTAGTTCTATTACTACCTTCTAACTCAAATAACTTGCTGAAATCCAATTTATCCATCCCAGAAAAGATTTTAAAAAGCTCAATCATATCTCCCCTCACACACCTTCTTTCAAATGAAAACATATTTAATACCCTCAGTCTATCTTCATATTCAAGGTGCTTCAGGGATGGTATTATTTTTGTTGTCCTCCTTTGTACTGACTCTAATAAGTTTATATCATGTCTAAAATGTGGTGACCATGCCTGTATACAGTAAGAACATAAGAAAAGAAGGAGACTGCAAAAGACCATTCATGGCCTACACTTGGCAGCTCCTGTTCCATTCAACACACAAAAGATTTCTTACCAGAGAAAAGTCATCAACATTGTCACCCTTAACAGGAGTTCGTCAGATCTAATCTACAATATACATAAAATGCATCCAGAGGATTATGTCCATTCATGCAACCGCAAAATATAATCTTCCCACTCCTTAGAAAAATATATACATATGTACATAAAAAAAGTCAGTCCCATCTAGAAGCTTCATCCATATATTTATCTAATCTATTCTTAAAACTACCCAGAGAGGAGGCTTCTATCACATGCCTAGTGAGCCTATTCCATTCATCTACCACACGATTTGTAAACCAATTCCTCCCAATCTCCTTCCTAAACCTATACTTATCAAGCTTAAACCCATTGCTACGTGTCCTGTCATGTTCACTAAGTATAAGAACCTTACCCAGATCCCCTTTATTATATCCTTTTACCCATTTGAAGACTTCAATCAATTCCCCTCTGACTCTTCTCCTTTCCAATGTATGTAGATTTAGTTTTCTGAGCCTTTCACCATAGGGTAAGTTCCTTAGCCCACCAATCATCTTTGTCATCCTTCTCTGCACAGACTCAAGCAAATCAATATCCTTCCGATAATATGGTGACCAAAATTGTACTGCATAGTCTAGATGAGGCCTAACTAGCGCCAGATACAGTTTTAGAATGACTTCAGCACTCTTATTGCTTACACTCCTCCTAATGAATCCCAATATCCTATTAGCTTTATTCTTAGCATTTAGACATTGCTTTCTAGGACGAAGGTCTGAACTTACCAAAATACCCAAGTCTCTCTCACAATCAGTCCTCCCTAAAATTCTGCCATTTAATTTATAACTATTCAATGGATTATTTCTACCTATACTAAGTACACTACATTTGTCTATGTTAAACTTCATTTGCCATTTCTCGGCCCAATTGGACAGAATGGTCAATTCCTCCTGCATTACAACAGCATCAGAATCAGCCCTAATGGCCCTACCTAGCTTAGTATCATCAGCAAATTTACTCAGGTCACTACTTATACCTATGTCAAGATCATTAATATAAATTAAGAATAGCAAGGGACCCAAAACAGATCCTTGAGGAACTCCACTGCTAACACACCCCCACTCAGATTTAACTCCATCTATACTAACTCTTTGCTGTCTGTCACTAAGCCATGACTGAATCCACCTAAATATACTGCCATCGATCCTGTGTGCTTTAACTTTGCTCAGAAGTCGTAAGTGTGGCACTCGATCAAAAGCCTTACTAAAGTCCAAGTATAAAATATCATAGTTTTCATCATTATCTGCTGCTTCATACACCTTACTATAAAAAGACAGCAAATTAGTCAGACAGGATTTACCCTTACTAAAGCCATGCTGTGATTCTTTTATCAACTTATGCTTATCCAAGTGATCTCTAATATTCCTTGCTATAATAGATTCCATCATTTTCCCTACCACTGATGTCAAACTTACTGGTCTGTAATTAGACATATTTGTTTTATCCCCTTTCTTAAATATAGGTATCACATTGGCTTTCTTCCATGCCACTGGCACAATGCCACTCTCCAATGATTTTCTAAAGATGCATGCTAGGGGCTCACTTAACACATCGTTACATTCTTTCAAAATTCTAGGAAAGAGCTCATCAGGACCGGGTGCTTTACTACTTTTGATTTTATCAATTTCCTTTGTCACTATCTCCTTTGTGATCAATATATCCTTTAATTTCTCTTCATCATTACCCCGAAAGATCATTGACACCTCAGGTATATTTAGAGTATCCTCCTGTGTAAATACTGAGAGAAAAAAGTCATTTAGCATTCCAGCCATTGAGTCCCTATCACTCACTAATTCTCCATTGGAATCTTTAAGTGGGCCTATTTTATCTCTAACCTTAGTTTTGTATAATTGATAAAAACTTTTAGGATCTTCCTTTGCCCTATTTGCCACTTTAATTTCATAATTTCTCCTTGCTACTCTAACTAACTTTTTAACATCTCTTGCTAGTTCATTATATCTCTGCCTTAAGTGATCCTCCCCATTTTTTATTTTCCTATAAATGCCCTTTTTAATGCCAATATAATGCTTAATTTTATCTGTCATCCATTTTGGGTCATTATTTTTAGTCCTAATCTCCTTATATGGAATGTTAATCATCTGACCTGTAATTAATTGCTCAATTATTCTTTCATACTCCTCTTCAATTGTAATCTCTTCCTCCTGGTGATTATTGTCTCCACTAAATGATATCATTGAATCTATTCCTGAATTGATTTCATTGCCTGGTTTCTGTACAACTGCCTCCAGGTAAGTCCTGAGCCCATTATAATTTGCTCTTCTAAAGTCAGGAATTTTAACATTGTTCATGCTACTATCAATACCATTCCATTTCATCTTGAATCTAATTTCACAATGGTCACTATTACCCAAATTTCCTCCAATCTCAGTATCCTTAATAACTTCTTCCCTATTTGTCAGAACTAAATCCAGTATATTATTACCTCTAGTGGGTTCGTTAATAATCTGCCTCAGAAAATTATCTTGGACAACATTAAAAAATTCCTCAGCCTCCTGATCACCCACAAGAGCTTCCCAGTCTATATTTCTGTAATTAAAATCGCCCATTATACACACATGCTTACTTCTACATGCCCGTTCAATCTCCTGCCACAGAAGATTTGAAGCTTCCTTACTAAGATTTGGTGGTCTGTATAATAATCCTAGGACAAGCTTGTTTTTACCTTCCTTTACATTTAGTCATAATGACTCTGTGTTATCATCTAATTTAATTGTACTGTTTACACAACACTGGAGATTATCTTTAATATAAATAATAACCCCTCCTCCTCTCTTCCTATTCCTATCTGTATGGAACATGTTAAAGCCCTCAATCTCAACCTCAGGTTTAAAGTGATTACCTGCCAAATCAAGCCATGACTCTGTTATCGCAATTATATCAAAATTCTCTTCACTTGCTAACGCTCTTAAGAGATCTATCTTATTCCTTATACTCCGACCATTTGTGTAGTATATTTTTAAGTTTTTTTTATTATTCCCATCTTCATTGCATTGTGCTTTTTTATTCCTAGTTATCTGCTCATTCACTTGTGCATTAGTCCCCCTATAACGCATCAGTATGCCCTCTCCCCTAGCTATTCCTCTATCACTGCATCCCTTCCATTTCCTACACCTGCCCTCTATTCCTGTTATTCCCTTACCTCTAACAGCTTCTAGTTTCCCACCCGTAAGGACCTAATCACACTATCCAGCTCCCCCCATAGAACCTCAACACCTGCCCGACTAAGATGGAGCCCATCCATCGCATACAACCTCCTATTCCCGTAAAACCCTCCCCAGACATCTACAAACACCAATCCTAGCTCCTCACACAGTTCTTTCACAAATTCATTCAAACCAATTGCACGCGACAACCATTCTACCCCCACATCCAATCTCGGAAGCACACCAGAAACAACACCTTTTACCCTGCTTTTACTCATCCTTTCAACTAAACTTTTATACTGCTCACGTAACTCACATGTACCCACCTTCTTTACATCATTCACTCCCACATGCGTAATCACAACTGCATCCCTCTCACACCCAGAAACCAGCCTATCATACCTCTCACAAACATCACTTACACCAGCACCCGGCAGACAAACTCTCATTCCCTTCCACTTGCTATCACTCAACTTCCTATCTAAATACCTAATCTGAGAGTCACCCATCACTAGCACCTCAGTCATTCTCCTATTCTGTCTTGGCCTAACATTACCCTCCCTCCTGCTCTCAGTCACGCTACCACCCATCCTGCTTTCATCCACAATCACACCAGGCAAATCACTTTCACACTCTTCCTCTCTCAGGACATTGAATCTGTTAGTCAACCTAACAGGTTCTATGTCCCTCTCATTCACACACCTAACCTGTCCTAACTTATCTATCCTATCCATTTTCACCCACCATTCATCATCACTCACAACTTCCACACTGTTCCCAGTCCTAGCCCTATCTTCCACCCTCTTAGCACTAATCTCACCCTTCAATCGCACACTTGCATCTCTTCTCACCTCAAACACCAAATCATTCAACCTCTTACATTCCCCACTCAACCTCCTAACCTCCCCTTCCAGAAAACACACACGGCATTCAGTTACATTCACTCTCCTTTCAACTCCACATGCATCACACACCACATACACACTACTTTCAAACGGCATGCTCTCACCATCTATACAAAAAGCCATACTCTCAGAAATTTACTAATGAAAAAGTTAACACTCACCCAAAAAAAAATTCTTGCTCAGGATTGCTGCTAGTTATCTTCCCCAAAAGTATTAATCACTAATGTATTTATTATACAGTGATTGATGTATTAAATAAATACAAGAAAAATTACACACCCAAATCAGTATTATATCCCAATCTTACAATGAGAATCAGGAGCTCCTGTAAGACAACCTTCCAGAACAAAGCCAGATTTAATTGTTAGTCATTTACTTTTTTGCATTGTTTAGAATATAACTATCATGTACTTAAAATTCAGGTTTACACCATTGTCAGTAAGTAGCCAGCCATATTAAGTAGGCTGTATGTCCAGACTTTTACTTATTTATGTAAACACAAGCTTAGTGCATGTATATGGGTACTTTTTTATGATTTACATAAGATTTATCATGCAGCCTTGTTTGCTTTGTCACAGCTATTTGATTTACACATATATATTTTAAGGGAAAAACACGTGGATGTATTGTTAGGTACTTATATTTAATGGTAGTTGTCAATGGAGCAAGTGAATGCGTGAATTTTTAATATATGACAGTATTATCCCTATAATTACTTGGTATTCTTACTAGCTTGTGCACTGTCAATTTCTTTTACTTTCTTTTCTCTTAATTTCCATAATCTGTATACCTCTCTTTTCTTCTCATCCAGGTTTTCTTCTTCAAAAAGAATGCTTCCAATAGTTTTGTTGATGTCCTTTTCTTTTTTGCCCAGGGTATTTTTTATAAGCACTCTTTCTTTATTTAATTCAGGGCATTCAAGCAAGAAATGGGAAATATCTTCTGGTGTATGTTTGCATAGTTTGCATGCAGTGTCCTGATTTTGGAATCTATTCCTGTCATTCAGCATTAGGCTGTTAGTTCTTGCCTTAAACAGTATTACTGAGGCAGGTGTGTTGTCATATATTGCTTCCTCTTTTATCTCTTTCTTATACTCCCTATAAAGTGTTAGGCTACTTTTATCTTCAAGTTCTTTTTTCCACTCTTTTGTATCCCATTTTCTTAACCTATCTTTCAGGTCATTTTTTGTCATTTTTATTAGTGATTTGTAGTCAATCTTTAAATTTTCCAGGTATTTGTTTATATCCTTTATCCATCTAGTTTGTTTTGCTGTACATTCTAGATAAACTTCTCTCAATAGTTCATTGTCTCTTTCATATATACTTTTAATGTAGTTTAATTTCCCTTTAATAATTCTTTCTTTCATGGAGGATGCGCCAATATCACCCCTTAGAGTGCAGTTTGGAGTATATTGTGATGCACCCATAATTTTCCTATATACTGAATTCTCTATATTTTGTAGTTTTTTTATTTCTTTATCATTAATACCAATAATATTTAGGCCATAAAGTATTGCTGGAAGTGCTATACATTTCCAGTAAGTTTTACCAATTAGTACTTTATTACAGCATTTAGCTATTACTGAGAAAGTTAAGTTTTCCATCATCCGAGCCTTCTTAAACATCTCTTCTTTTTTACTTTTGAAGCAGTTTTTCTTATTGTCAATTAAAATGCCCAAATATTTAATTTTACTAACTACTTTAATACCTTCAATTTCTTCTGGATGGTGCTGTCTGCTATTTATAATCAATACATTGCTTTTCTCCTTATTCAGGTTTAATCCAAATTTTAAACTTTCTTTAACAAGTTTCTGGATCAGTATTTTTACCCCATCTACTGTATCAGCTAATAGGAGACCATCATCTGCATAGAATAGGGTATTAAAATTAAATTTTTCATTTTTGAAAGCAAAATTTTCTTTTTCCAGCTCTTTAATTATAGCATAAGTGATTAGCTTAAACAGGGTTGTTGATCCTGTGCACCCCTGCCTTATTCCGTTAGCTATATCCATCATGATATCCATCTTATCAAATTTTGCCAATGTTCTGTCATTTTTATATAGTTCAGCCACACTGTTTATGATGAATGGGTCTATATTATATTTCATCATAACTTCAATTAATTTCTCCCTCTTTATTGAATCATAAGCTTTACTATAGTCAATGGAGATGACAAATAATGTTTTCTTTTTCCTGAATGTTTCTTCTATGCAATAGCTTAAAATTGCAAGATTGTCTTCAATTCTTCATTTCTCAGTGAATCCAACTTGGTTATCTAATATTTGATTGTTTATTCGCAAGTGATTTTCTATTTTCTCTTTTACAATTGACATAAATATTTTGTAAGATACATTTGTAAGTGCAATCGGTCGGAAGTCTTTGGGTTTGGGCTTATTTGTTTTAGGTATCATTTTGGTTATAGATTCCTTCCATTCATGTGGCATATCATCATTTAACATCTGTTGATTTAAACATCTAGTCATGGATGTTAGGCATATTGGATTCTTGGCGATGGCTTTATAAAGTTCAGGCTTGAGCATATCTGGTCCTGGCGCCTTTTTCTTTTTTAATTTATTTAGCTGTTTTTCGACCTCTATTTTTGAAATTATATGGTCCTTCATTTGTGGTATTCTTCCATCAATCTTAAAACAGTATTCAAGATGTTCCTTAATTTCTCTAGGTATTTTTATTTCTACATTATTTATATAACTTCCATGATCATGTTCAATGTCTTGATTATTAAAGTTATGAAATTTAACTACATCATCTTTTAATGTTTTTGAATTATATTCTTCATGTATTTCTTCATTCCATATATTTACTATTTCATTTTTATGCATTTTATATATTTTATTCCAGAACTGTGTTATTTTATCAAAACCTTCCTCCTGGTCAAGCATTTTTCCGTTCTCATCATACACTTTAGTTTCCTGGAAAGAATCTCTTCTCTGCAATCCCCTAATATATTTAAATTTCTCACTATTTCCACTTGCTTTTATGTTTTTAGTTACATTTATTTCATACTCAGTAATTGCGTTTTTAATAATTTTTTGAACTTTATATTTCTGACACATGTACTTTTCATTAATTTCTTTATATTTTGCAGGATCTTTAATCTTTCTCTTATTTCTATTCATTTGCTTTCTTTTTTGTATTTCCTTTCGGATATCTTTATTCATCCATGGAGGTTCAGAATGTCCATTTTTGACCTTTCGCTTATAATAAGTTTTTAGGGTATGATTGGCCACATTTTTTAATATCTGATTAAAATTTTCTATACTACTCACTTCACAGTCATTAAGTTTTGACTCCAGTTTACTTACGAATTTATTTAATGATATTTCATCTGTTTTATAGAATGTTCCATTTGTCCATTGCTTACCATTATAGTTTTTTGTATTATTCTCTAAGCCAATGTTTATTTTGATTAAGTTGTGGTCACTCAAATCAAATAGTTCCTTATTTTCATCAATCTTCATATCAAGGTACATATTGTAAAATAGATTGTTTACTATTGCAAAATCTATTACACTTTTTTGCTCATTTCTTGTCCATGTGTAGACTCCCTGGCATTTTTCATCACAATTTAGTAAATGCAGGTTATAATTATCTATCAGTTCAAGAATTATTTTTCCATTGTGGTTTAATGGTTGATGGCCAAGAAATCCTATATGCCCATTAAAGTCTCCAAGCATTATAAATGGTACACTGTCCTTCATCCTTTCTAATTTTTCTTCCAGCTCTCTCTTAAGATTTTGGTTTCTTAATTTATCCTCCTCATTATTTATTACTGAGAAGTATACAATGATTAGTCTTATTACATGTTTTTTTACTTCTATTTCTAGATCTAACATGTCTCTACTCAATGTATCTAGTTTCCTTGGATTAATTTTGTTGACCACCTTATGCACTATCATTATGCCTCCTCCTTTTTTATCATTTTTACAGCGCATACTAAATTCATTTCTGTAGTTATTGCTGAAAAGAACTTTATCAAACTTATGTTGTGTTTCAGTTAGGCATATCAGTCCGTTTTCTTTTTCTAATAATTGTTCTACTTCCATAGCTTTATGTTTAGTAAGTCCTTGTATATTTATCAAGTTTATTGAAAAGATTTCTTTATTCATTTTTATTTTATTAACATTTTTTGTTTTCATAGTTATATTCTCAACTTTCTTCTTACCATTTATCTCGAGAATTGGTGAGTGCTTAGACCTTTTTTCAGATATGTCTCTGGCTATAGTGTATAGTCAGTTTCTATTTATCATATATATTAGACTTTTTGCTAAAAGCTTTTTACCATTTGCATTCAAATGTACACCATCAGAGTAGAATAGCCATTCTTTATCATAGAATGAATCCCACAAGTTGATGAAGTTAACATTAATCTTACTACATTCCTCCTGGAGCCACTCATTTATCTCAAGAGCTTTGGAGTACCAGTATCCTCTTTTCTTCATTCTGGGTATGATTCCAGTCACTGAAATACGAGTATTCTTGCATAATCTTTTCATTCTTAAATAATGCAAAAGAGATTCATACTTGTTTATTATTTCCTTTGAAGGAGATCGGTCTATATCATTCCCTCCCACATGGACAATAATATGGTCATTTTCATTTATTTGCACTTTCCTTATATTATTATCTATCCTCTCCACTGTTGCTCCAGGATAGCAGTAGACTATACTTTTCTTTGATAAATAGTTTGATAGGTCTCTCACTTGAGAGTCACCTATAATATTTACATATTGACTGGCCTTATTGGCACTTGTTTTATCAGTCATAGCTTTATCATTACTGTTGTAGAAGTGAGCACTTATTTGTTTATTATCATGGTTTTGACCCCCTCTTTTTCTTTTATCACCTGCTTTTAGCTCCGAATTAAGTTCTTCAGTTCTGGTTTCATCGTTTGCCTTCAATCCATCATCTAACTCATCTTCCAAGTAATAGAATTTGTTTGTTATATTTATTAAATTGTTTGGGTTTACAGTATTTGGTCTATACGATTTAAGTGTTCTTCTGGGTATAGTCCAGTCTTTTTCTGTGCTATACTTTGAGCATATTGGGTATACAGGGTCATATTGGATATTGTCATATTTGCTTTTACTTTTGGGCTTGTCAGTTTTAGACTCAAATGCATGTCCATTATTTTTTGCCTTTGCCAAGATTTCCAAATGCTCTTAAAGGTTATAAGTTTCTTTAGAAAAATGTTTTTTTGCATTTGTGTCTTTCATTGAGCAACCTGAAATAGATCCAGTTTGGTTCATTTTGCAATGGTTCCAGTTTTTTTTTTAGATTGATTTCCAACTGTTTCATATCTACATATAATTCATTATTTTCTGTTTTAATAGTTTCTACTGATGCATTACATTTCTTATTTTCGTTTTCTATATCTTCCAACCTTTTTTCAAAATTTTTTGAGGTCTGAGTGGCCTCTAATAGTATTTTATACTGCTTTGTAAGCTTTTCAACTGTTTCATTCAGTTCACATATTTTGCACTTTTTAACCGTTATTTTCCTTTCATATCCACAGTCAGTGCATTCAATATATACATCATTTACCAAGAGCACATCATTTAGGGTCTGGGCCTCTTCCATTTTTTGTAAACCTTTTGTAATTATTATAGAATGCTTCAGCAGTTAGGCCACAGTTATCCACTGCAGAGGAAAAACCGCGGGTCGACCTCTCAAACGGCTTCCCCTAGATAGTTGATAAAAATCACAGCACGGCCTAACTTAGACAAATAAATCAACTTGCTTCAGTGTTCACAGAAGAGAAACCAGTTAGACTAATTGATGATAATTCTAGGTCAAGGGAAGTAGTGATAAATTCTATTAATATAGACAGAGAAGAAATTAAAGGGCTTATAATGCAGTTAAATACTAGTAAGGCATCTGGCCCTGACAACATTCATTCTAGGATACTCAAAGAAGGTGTAGAAAGTATTGCAGTAGCTCTTGAGAAGATATTTATTAGATCACTAGAGTCTGGAGAAATACCAAATGATTGGAAATTGGCAAATGTAGTGCCAATTTTTAAAAAGGGAAGCAAAGATGATCCAAATAACTTTAGACCGGTAAGCTTAACTTCTATAGTCTGTAAAATTCTTGAGAAGATGGTTAAGAAGGGAATTTCTGATCATCCAGAGAGTAGCAGGTTAATTAATGATGCTCAGCATAGTTTTAGAAAAGGTAGATCGTGTTTAACTAATTTACTGGATTTTATGGATTATGTAACTAAAGAATTAGATAGGGGTGAGAAAGTTGATGTGATCTACTTAGATTTCAGCAAAGCTTTTGATAAGGTTCCACATAGAAGACTAGTTCATAAATTAAAACTGCTTGGGATATGTGGGAAGGTTTTAAATTGGATAACTGAATGGCTGAAAAATAGGAAACAGAGAGTTGTACTGAATGGAGTGAGGTCAGAGTGGAGGAATGTTATTAGTGGCATACCTCAGGGATCAGTTTTAGGCCCTTTATTATTTATAATCTATGTAAATGATCTTGGGCAAGGTGTAAATAGCAAAGTGTCAATTTTTGCTGATGACACTAAATTGGCAGCTGTAGTCAAAGAGGTTGAGGGTAGCTTTAAAGTGCAGGGTGACTTAAATAAGTTGTTAGCTTGGGTTCAGAAGTGGCAGATGACTTTTAACCTTAATAAATGCAAAGTTATTAACAGGGGGGGAGATAATAGGGAATTTAGCTATGAGATGGATGGGTATTGGCTTAATTCAGTTGAAGATGAGAAGGACTTAGGAGTAGTAGTAGATAGGTCACTGAAATTTTCAAAGCAGTGTATTGAGGCAAAAAATAGAGCAAATAGGGTGCTAGGTTACATTAAAAGAAATGTTAGCTACAAGAGTAAGGAGATCATCCTTAAACTATACAAGTCTTATGTTAGGCCGCATCTAGAGTACTGTATACAGGCATGGTCCCCACATTTTAGACACGATATTAACCTTCTTGAGTCAGTGCAACAGAGGGCAACAAAGATTATTCCTTCCCTGAGGCACCTTGAATATATAGATAGACTGAGGGTATTAAATATGTTTCGTTCAAAAGGAGGTGTGTGAGAGGGGATATGATTGAGCTCTTTAAAATTTTTTCTGGGATAGATAAATTGGATGTTAGCAAGTTTTGGGAGTTAGATGATGCAAATCGGACTAGAGGTCACCACTTGAAAATTAAAAAGCAAGGGTGTAGGTTAGATTTAAGAAAATATTTTTTCACCAATAGAGTGGTAGACTTCTGGAACAAATTGCCGCAGAGGGTAGTAGGTAGTCCAAATTTAAATGTATTTAAGAGTAGGTTGGATGAGTTTATGGGGAGGGAAGGTTGTGATGGTTCCTAAGTTTTATATATATTAATATTGTTTGTATATATCTATAGCTGCATGATTTAGTTCTTGACAAGCCTTGATTGGTGATACCCTTGTTTGTGGACGCAATCCTCTGGATGTAGTTTTCTTGGGAGTTTGGGTGCCTTAAAAAAGAGGCTGTTTGACTCGGATGACCTATGATGGGCCCTTGTGGCTTTTGTCATCTGTTATATTATGTTGTGAGGGGGCTTTTAACGGATGCGGATGACCTTTGATAGTCCCTTGTGACTTTAGTCATCCATGAAATTATGTTATGTATGTTATTTAAAACAAAAAACAATAAAAGACATCAAGAAACCTTACCTAACTTAGAAAAAACTATAAGCAAGCAGAGGCGCAGATATCTAGTAAATAATACAGACTAAAAGTTACAAATCCCCAAAGCAACAAAAAAATATAACGCCGTGTTTGGTCACATCTGATGCTACCGTCTGACATCATATGAGATATATTGTAGCCCCAAATTGTAGCCTACTAACAGTGCCACCTACCGTGCACCCCAAATCTGAAGTATTACCCTATTCTCACTTCTCCATCTACTTCTTCCACAAGATCTGGTATGTTACTCATTGTCTTCAGTTTGCTCTTAACATGCTTCCAGAATTTCTTTGCATTGCTCTTGGCTTCCTTAGCAATACCATTCTCCTTTTCCTTGTGAATCTTCCTTGTTAAGTTTTTTTTACTTTGTTTGGTATATTCCCTGAATTTTTCTTGGTCCCGTGTTTTATGTATCTTTGCCAACATCGATGTTTCTTCCTAATGGCATCTCTCGTCTCTTTATCCATGTTATTTAATTTGTTTTTCCGCAGGTCATAGTTGTCTATATTCTTGCTTGGGATTTGTTTTCTCTCTACCTCTGAATAGTTTCCATTTTGCTTCTACACAATCTTCTCTCTGCATCTGTTCCACCCACTTTTCATCAAACTCTTTCTTCATATCTTCATAGTTTCCTCTGTCATACATATATCTCCTCTGTATTTTGTACTCTTCTGGTGTAACAGTTGTATTTGAATTCCACCACACTGTGATCACTCTTTCCCAAGGCTGCAGCTAGATGCTTAGATGATAACATTGAAACAAAAATACAGAGAGAATGGGCTAATATTAAAGATAGAGAAGTAAGAGCAAAGAATGTGATGTTCACTGGCATTGTAGAGTCAGACAGTAATGATAAGGCTGTTAGGAAGCATGAGGATATTGAGAAAATTAAAAATATGTTAGTAAGTGATTTGAATATTGACTTGGAACAGATCAAGATAACAAATGCTATACAATTAGGTAGCCAGACCCAAAATATGGGGAATGACGATAGGCCTAGGCCTAACTTGAAATTGATGAAGGTCTGCATTAATATACTCCCTTTGATCTCCCTCTCTATTTACATGAGTATTCACTCCCTTACTGTTGTTTATGCCTTATGTATTCTTATTTTCCAGTATCCCGGTGGGCGTCGTACTCTGAAGATGAAGTTTCCCGAGTTTTCTGCCTCTTCTAATCCTCTTGCTTCACTCTTCTGCTCCTTTAGCTCTGTTCTGTGTCTTTATTAGGTCATGTTCGATTGAGATTCATTTGAATTTTGGTTCTGCATATTGCAGTTTCTTGGCATTTCGCAAAATGCTTTTCTTCATATCTTGGGAATTTAGGACAATCATCAGTGGTCTTGTCACTCCTTCCTTCCTCACTGTCCTGATTTGATCTCTCACATTACCTTTGAGATCCAACGGTCCTAGGCGCAGATCCTTCACAAATTGTGTATCCTCCTCATCCCTTATCTTGTCTTGGTTGGTGCTTTCCTCAACTCTGTGGACTACAAGATTATTTTTTCTCCATTCTTCTTCCTTAATAGCCATCCTAACTTTTTTGTCAATTTCCAGATGATTTATTTCTTCTTGTTTATTTGTATTCTTTCTGGGCAGTTGTGGCACATTTTCTATTCTATCTATTCTCTTCCTCATGTCGTTGATTTCCTTCCTTGCTTCTGTACTATCAAGTATTCTCATATTAATTTCAGGTTCCATTAGATTAACTTCAATGGTGCTCAATCGAGCATCAATATCTCTTGTGTACTTTATTTCCTGCTTAGCGCTTTCTTTAAGGTCACTTACTTCTTGAAGAATACCTTGTTTCTCCTCATTAGTCCCCTGCTGCAATTCAAGTTTCCTCATATGGCTGTACAATTTATCACATCCTCTCTTGCAGAATCCACATTCTAGTGTAGTTGTTCTCCTGCTTCGTCCTTGACCATGAAATTATACATTAAGTCTGGCACACCTTCACATTTGATATGGAATTAACAGTCGCATATTTCACAACATAGTGCTTTGTCTCTACTTTTTACTACAACTTACATACACCACACATCTTGGGTTTGTGATCTCCGCTGGTAGGCTTGCCATCTTCTTTGTTGGGTTTGTTGTCATCCTATATGCTAAGGCATCTAGGCCCCCTTATCTTGGTCAGGACAATGATCAACAATGTGGCTTAGGTTTGTTAAATTTACTTATGGGTGGGTTTTAACAGATGCGGATGACCTTTGATAGGTCCTTGTGGCTTTTGTCATCTATGAAATTATGTTATGTTATAAAGTAAACAATTACCTAATCATATCCTGCTCAAAGAAGATGGATGTTGTAGCGGGCCGAAAATAGATCTCTAATCCCAATCGATAATCGATCCAACCCGCTTCCTACACTGTCTGGACGTGAGAAATCGAGGGAGAATAAAACGGATTGTATATACAGTCCCTTTACTTACAAAAAAAATACAATGATAGCTACAGTTTATATTTACAAAAATTTTATATTTTACTAGGGAAGTGTGCACACTTCAAAATGAGGCTAAATTCCCAAATAAAAATAATGATACCAAACGAGAATCTTATAACGGGCGGATACAACAATTTACGTAAATTCTAGACAAAACAAAAAACACAACCACAACCGAACGAAAAGGGGACACGCGCTATGTCTTGCTGGAGGTAGGTGGTAGTTGGTTAACTAGAAGGAGGCAGGATTGTCAACGAAGGCAGGTATGGCGGTTCAGGTGGATAGAGACACGAAAGCCCTCCTCTCAGGGCTGGGTGGAGCACTCTTCTACAGAACCCCTCTTGCTTCCAGTCCACACTTCCACTCTCTCTGAAGAAGAGATATATCCTCCTTCAGTGACCCATTTATTTATACATGGATGGTGAAACTAATAAGTGGGCATTACCCGAAAATACATTGACTAGCTTACCTCTTTCCAGAATAACGCTTCGTTAAATTTTCTTAATACAAAGTAATATCTTATTAGAGTGATATCTTAAAATTAGCTATTATCTTTCCAGAATAACGCCTGGAAAGAAAGAAAAACATGGTAATCATTTTATACATGAATTAAACAAAAATAAAACAAACCCATTCCCATTCACACACATTCTTACAGAGGGAGGGAGAGGGTACTGAGAAAAGGGGTGGGAGAATGGCCCTTTTACACACACTCACATTCGCCCCACCACACCCCTCCTTCCTTAAGCCATTCGACCAGCCACTCACTAAACCCTTTCAATCACTCTTCACGGTACCACTTGTGCTCAATCGCACCCTTCTGCACCCATTCACACTCGTCTACTGGTCCCTGGCTACGCGTAGCAATTAGTCGGGGTTGTTCGTCAGTCGTCCTGTCAGTCTCATCGTCACTATTTATCATCTCATCAACCATACTCTTAGCCCTCATTACCAGTTCTCCCATCTCACGACAGAATTCTTTCATACTCTTCCGTTCAGAACCCTCACTCTTCATACCCCCATTCATCAGCTCCTCACTCACAACTCTCATCCAACTCAAGGTACATTCTTGCGAAACAGACAGGTCATTCACATCCCCTGTATTCTCAACAGGCATACCAGAAACCCCTTCGACTGGTTCCCACCAGAAACCTGAAAAATCAGCCACTTCATCATTCACTACATCAAACTCACCCCTACTATTACCATTCATAAAACCCGAAAAATCAGCCACACTAGGTTCATTCTGCCCAAACACACTATCATTCATACTGTTCCCAAAACCAGAAAAATCAGGCACAGGCAGCTCACTCACTCGTCTACTTATACCAGCCAAATCACTCACCTGTTTACGCAAAAACTCAATCTCCCTTTCAAGATCCCCCATACCAGAAACACTCTGCTCAGACTTACTTTCATTCGTACTTGCATTCTTCCTTTCACCCTTCTTTGTACGCTTTCTACTCCTCGAGACTAAGACTAGCTCTTTCCCAGACAGATCCATTCTATCACATTCAATCTCATCATCATGCACTTTACCTCTTTCTCTACACAGTCCATACACCGGATGGCTCACCAGGTAGTCAGGAGGTTCTCTCCATCTCCTTAACTGACTCTGATGAGCCCGCACTCTCTCAGTCATGCCGTCATTCAAACTCTCCAAAACATATGTCACTCCATTTTCCCAAACCCTCACAACTCTATAAGGTCCATCAAACTTCTCACTCATCTTTGATACATTCAACCTACCCTTCACTTCTTTCACCTTCAATACTTTTGTACCTAATTCAAATGAACGGAACCTTTCATGCGCCTCACGCCATACACTCTGCTCACTTTCACTCAAACGAAACCTATCTTTCACTCGCCTTTCAAAATTCATCACAAACTGACATGGGGACATTCCAGTTGCACTATGCACAGTTGAATTATACGCCCACAACACTCTCCCCAGACACACATCCCAGTCATTCACTGTCGTACTCATCATTCTCAACATCTCACACAAGGTTCTTATAGTCCGTTCAGCCAATCCATTTGAAGACGGTACATACGGAGTTGTTCTCACATGCTCCACACCATTCTCTCTCAACATTTGCTCAAACACTTCCCCTACAAATTCAGGCCCATTATCACTCAGACATCTTCTAGGCTTCCATACACACATAGGAAAAAACAACTGCTCAACCACACGCGCAACAGTCACACTCCTTTTATCTCTCACAGGCGCTGCATACACAAACTTACTTTTATGGTCAACCATCACAACCATACCAACATTCCCAGCACTCGTACGCGGCAAAGACACACAATCAATCACTACCAATTCAAACGGTTCTTTCGCATCAACTTTCAACATCGGTGGTTTCACTTGCACACCTTGCACCTTTCGCTTCTGACACCTTTCACACGTAGTTGCAACATCATTCACAACAGTTCTCAGAAACGGGTGGAACACATGCTCCTTCATACACTCCCACAGCTTAAACTTACCCATATGCCCATAATTATCATGCACAACCTTCACCAGACCAATCATACCAACTAAGGACATCACAGGTACATACATATCATCACCACCCTTCACATGCCTCACAAAATATACAACATCCATACAAACAACAAAATCCTTAGCATACCTTTTAAAATCACTTAAACACTCTGGCCATTCATTCAAATCAACACGCATCATTACACACCTCTTCAACTCACTAACAAAAGGACACATCTCTTGCATCTCTAGAATATCATCATCACTTAAAATCTCATTCTCATCATCCATGACCAACTCAATCATACCGCAAAACTTGACAACATTCTTTGCACACTCATTCAACTTCATCACCTCACATTCACCTTTCATAAGACAATCCTTATCAGCATCCAAAGACAAATCATTTAATCTCATAAAGTCTACACCAAGCAAGAAACAACAAGGCATTTGCTCACCTTTCAGAATCACAAAGTCATGCTTCACATTCACACCATTACCCAAACTCACTTTCAGACTAACCTGTTCCCATGCCACTATCATGCCATTCCCTAATCCACTTATCCGTAACTTCACAGGTTTATGCTCGCAACATCTAAACTCTTCATACTTACTCAGAATATTCTCATTCACTAAAGACACTTGCGCTCCAGTATCAATCAAACCACAGAACAACCTTTCACTAACTTTCACTCTCGCTTCCATCATATCAGGTCCACCATGTTCGCAATACACAGAAGGAACAAGCACACCAACATCAGCACTGATATCCACACTGTCATTAACTCCCATATCATCACTCAACACACACTCATCTTCATCCAGACAATCATTCTTCTCTCTTATATATGAACACTTTTCAATTACCCAATTGTAGTGCACACCGCTCAAACATTGCAGATGTACCACATTAGGATTCAAACCCTTCATCTTCTCATCCTTGTACACAATCGGCCTCTCACCACCAAAGTGCACATAAACAATCACTCCATACAAACGACTCACTACAATCAACACTTCCTGAAATGGCGGGACCCCTTGCATATACATCGCTCTCAATTCTTTCATGAAGTTCCGCACCTTTGCCATACCAATGCTTTCAGGCTTACTACACACTTCATTCATTACCTCCTTCCTTAAATCATCTACACTATCGGGCACTCTCACATCTACTCCATCACTCTTCAAATCTTGCAAACCATTCCATACACTCTCAAACAAGGAATCACCACCACCCTTACTCTCTTTTCCATTCATAATTCCTTTCGGCAAATACTCAGGATCACTCACTCCACACACATTTTCATCATTCGTACCAGGATACCTTGACATCAAATCAGCCACTCCATTCCGTTCACCAGGCACATACTCAATCACATAGTCAAAGTCACTCAAATCTTCCAAAGTCCTTGCAATCCTACTATCAGCCCACTTCATACGCTGCAGATACACAAGAGGTTGATGATCGGTTTTTATCACAAACCTCACACCATACAAAAATGGACGCAACACTTTCAAACAATATCTTATCGCAGCCAGCTCTCGTTCCACAGTCGAATACTTTCGTTCTGCAACATTCATAGCCTTGGATACATACCCAATTATTCGCCTGACATCCTCTCCATTCAAACGCTGCTCTTGCATCAGAAAACCTCCCATACAATACCCACTCGCATCTGTATACAATTCAAGCATTTTAGCATTTACACTATAATCTGGGTAAGCTAATTCAACATCTTCAGCCGCTGCCTCCTTCAGTCTCTCATACGCCTCATTCATCTTATCATTCCACTTGACAACCGTACTACCTTTCTTGCCCATCCACTCAGTCAGAGGCTTACTCACACCAGAACAATCACGTATAAACTTTCGCTGGAACTCAATCAAACCCAAAAATGACTTCAGTTGCTTCACAGTCACCGGTTTAGGAAACATTCGCACCTTCTCAACATACTTCGATGATTTACGCAATCCATTCTCACTCACCATATGCCCAAGGAATTCCACTTCTTTCGCAAACCATTCACACTTCGCCACTTTCACCTTCACACCAACACTCTCCAACGTTCTCAACACATCATTCACCAATCTCATATGCTCCTCAAAAGTCTCAGTCATAATCAAAATATCATCTATAAACGCAATCACATTCTTACTCGCAAACTTACTCAACACAACATTCATTGCCCGCTGGAAGGCTCCGTGAGCATTAGCCAACCCAAAGCTGAGGTTCCGGAACTGGTAATGCCTCTTTGAGGAAGAGAAGGCAGTTACTGGCCGGCTCTCCTCAGCAATGGGCATCTGGTAATACCCCCGTACCAGATCCAGCTTCGTAAACCACTCCATCCCATGCATACTATACACACACTCAGATACCACACACATCGGAAACCTTTCTTTCACAGTCCTTTCATTCACCTTTCGATAATCCACACACAGACGCAATCTTCCATCCGGCTTACGTACAGGTACAATTGGACTATTCCATGCACTCTCACTCTCCTCAATCACCCCCAATTGCTCCAATTCCAAACACTGCTCCTCAATCTCTTCAGCAACCGGACGTGGGAAATGCCTCGGCCGCTGATAGATTGGGGAGTCCTCCTGCAGGACAATCTTGAATTCCGGGAGCTTTGCAACCCCGAAATCCAGATCACCCTTACTGAGGGCTCCCTTTCGCTCAAATATCATTCGATACACATCCTCCCTTTCATACTCAGTCAAACATCCATCCAATTTCACCATGTCCTTCACCTCATTATACATCCATTCACATGTCTTTTCATTCGCAACATTCACCCTGATATCCGTACTATCATCCATACCTACCTCATTGACAGTGGAGAGGTGGCCCAGTACATCTCCGACTTGGATTCCCCTCACCTGCCCTTTCACACTGGGGTCTGCCTGCACACATACAAAAGGATCATTCATTCTCATCAAGCCATCAAACACACAAGCAACACGCCTTACCTTATAACACGCATCCTTTCCATCCAATATCACAGTGTTCTCACTCACATTCAAACTAACATCCTTACTCCAACTCACTCTAACAGACACCCTTTCACCCTTCACAAGCCTTACACTCTCCATAGCAGTCACCTCAATACCAGTAAACACACTCCTCAAAACGCTACCATCTTTCCCTACATACAACTTATACACCCCATTTTTACCAATCTTTCTCTCAATCTGATCACTCGCAGGATGCACAACCATACGATTCATTTTCATAAAATCATACCCCAAAATCACACCATACTCACTACTCACCTTATCAATCACAGAAAATTCACATTCATTCATCATCATACCATGCATTCGAACAGGTGACCTTATCATTCCAATCACAGGCACTCTCCTATTACCAATACCTACTAAACTACCCTTGCACTCAGACAGGAGGGCTTTCTCGCTAAACTTGTCATACACATCTTTATACACCAAGCTCGCCTTGCATCCAGAATCTATTAAAGCCAAACACTCAATTCCATTCAACTCCACCTTCACACTCAGACACTCATACTTCCTACCAGACAGCACTTTCACACTAGACAGACTTACCAACACATTACTCACACTCATGCACCCAGAGGATACTTCAGCAGGTACCCTCTTACCATTCAGTTTCCCGCTTCAGACTTTCCATTCACACCTTGCGCTCTCAGTCTAATCCAACACTTTTCACTTGAATGTCCTTCCATCGCACAATAGCTACATACATTCCTCTGGTCACGACACATCCTTGCATAATGACCAGCCTTTCCACAATTACCACATGCATATTTCATACTTTCCCCAGTAGTTGCTCCACCATTCAACCTCGGGACAATCTTTCTTCAAATGGCCTATTTCTTTACACTCGAAGCACTCTTTCACACTTTCCTGGCAATCCTTTATCATATGCCCTTTCTTACCACACCCAAAACACGCACCAGATGTCCACCTACATTCTGCCAACATATGACCTTTCCTTCCACACCGACGACATTCCACAATCTTTCTCACACCATTCGGTCTCTCATTTGCTGGGACATACCTCGGTTTCTCTCTCATATATCCGTTCCCACGCTTGAAATTCATCTGCCCCCTTCCATTCGACCACCCTCCATTTGCCCATCCATTCTGCCGGCCCAGGAAGTTTGACATCACTCCAGCTGGTGCAGCCTTCAGGGCATCCCTGTAGCTGACAAACTGCTGGGGTGGATGAAAGCTCCTGGGCTTCTTACCCCCAACATTCACACTGTACCATCCATCCTCTTCTAGATCACTTTCATCATCAAATCGTCCATCTTCTAACAGTTCCAACACATCCTCCCACATCAACCGTTCACCTGTCAGTCTCACTCTCTCCTTTCTCTTTCCACCCAGCCATTCACTCACCTTTCGTGGGATCGTGTCCAAAAACTTCCTCATGAGTGGTTTACATTCATTTACATCATCATCACCATACCTCGTTCTTGCCATACTCTCAAGCCTATGTGCATACATATTCACACTTTCACTCTTCCCCATTCGAGCCTTCTCAAATTCATTTACCCTTTTATACTTCACACTCTCTTTCATTCGTTTCACCTGTCCAATCATCCGCTTCTTCACCACATCGTACCTTGGTTCCCCCACACTTGTAATCACGTGGAAAAACTCCAATACTTTTCCCTCCAAACATTCCCCCAAAACATTCATCCAGTATCCCTTATTCTCCGGGTACTTGAGCTTACAATATCGCTCAAATTCCCCGAAGAATTCTTCCACACTTTTCCCACCATGTAACCTAAATCTATCTATCTTTGGCACTTCCCTTATCAAAATACCCTTTCCCACATTCACTTCACTCTCACTCATATCAATCATACCATCACTCTCTCCTTCATCCGAGTACAATGAGTCCACACTCTTGCCTCTTACCTTCCTATCCTTCCCCTTTGCACCACTCTTCCTTCTTCTCTTGCATTCAACTCTCTTCCATTCTCCGTCCTTCCTATCACTCATAATCACCCTATCCTCTCTAGACTCGCACACACTCCCATTGATCCCATTAGTCTTATCCCCTTCAGTCGGAGCAGGGGTCAAGGTCGAGGGTCCTAGGGCCGGTCCTGACCCCTTCATCATGTCATACAGGTCCTGCATCCGTCGGTCCGTCTGATCCTGTCGGTCTCCCATTTCCTTCTTCATCCTATCAGTCTTTTCATTCATCCCTTTTATTTTATTCTCCATTCCCTCCATCATTCCCCGTAACATTTCACACTCCTCTTCTTTCTTTCTCAACTCCAGTCTCAATCGCACTACTTCTTCATTCAATGTTTCCGCTACAGCCATTGTTCCCAAGTTAGTAAAAAGATAGGAGGAGGGAAAAATCAATCAAACTACTTGTCACACTAATTGGGTATGGACTGCAATCCAATCCAGTCACGCTCCCAGTTTCGAAGTCTCACGTCCCTATTCGGGCACCAAATGTAGCGGGCCCTATACAGTCCCTTTACTTACAAAAAAAAATACAATGATAGCTACAGTTTATATTTACAAAAATTTTATATTTTACTAGGGAAGTGTGCACACTTCAAAATGAGGCTAAATTCCCAAATAAAAATAATGATACCAAACGAGAATCTTATAACGGGCGGATACAACAATTTACGTAAATTCTAGACAAAACAAAAAACACAACCACAACTGAACGAAAAGGGGACACGCGCTATGTCTTGCTGGAGGTAGGTGGTAGTTGGTTAACTAGAAGGAGGCAGGATTGTCAACGAAGGCAGGTATGGCGGTTCAGGTGGATAGAGACACGAAAGCCCTCCTCTCAGGGCTGGGTGGAGCACTCTTCTACAGAACCCCTCTTGCTTCCAGTCCACACTTCCACTCTCTCTGAAGAAGAGATATATCCTCCTTCAGTGACCCATTTATTTATACATGGATGGCGAAACTAATAAGTGGGCATTACCCGAAAATACATTGACTAGCTTACCTCTTTCCAGAATAACGCTTCGTTAAATTTTCTTAATACAAAGTAATATCTTATTAGAGTGATATCTTAAAATTAGCTATTATCTTTCCAGAATAACGCCTGGAAAGAAAGAAAAACATGGTAATCATTTTATACATGAATTAAACAAAAATAAAACAAACCCATTCCCATTCACACACATTCTTACAGAGGGAGGGAGAGGGTACTGAGAAAAGGGGTGGGAGAATGGCCCTTTTACACACACTCACATTCGCCCCACCACACCGTGATGAAGAGGATAGTTGGCATCAGCTGGAGAGCCAGCCGTGAAGTGCTCCTGAAGTACTATCTAACTAAATTATGTATGGCAGCACCATCTATGGATCAGCGGGACCCACCACCCTTGCCAAGATGGACTCCATAAAGAATGCTGCCCTGAGGATTCCCTTGGGGGCCATGAAGTCCGCACCAGTTGTCTCCCTTCATGCAGAGGCTGGCATTCTACCCCTAGCCACACACAGAAGAGAGGTGTTGTGCCCTCATCATAAGCTTACTGTACTCCTACCCACTCGCTCCCCTGTACAGAAACGCAGGGGTGGACCACCAATTATCAGTGTGGCTGCGCAAAACAAGACAACCCTTGTTGGTTCATGCCCTACAAGCACTCAACACACCCAGTCTACCTTTACCAGCTCAGCATATCAGCGCACTCTCTCCTCTTCCCCCATGGTTGGACATAACCAATGCAATTGCACCGACTATCCCCAACCTCCCTCCCTAACCCCACTCAGGAAACCTGACAACACCACTCTTCTGAGAGATAGACAGATCTATCTACCACCACCACATAAAGCGGCTGGCTCACTTCGCCCATCACCAACCTCTATATTAGCAACCATCTAGAACATGGAGGCTGCCCCAGAGACAGATGTGCTGACAGCAGAGCTTTATGTTCTCCAGGCCCTCACGCACCTCAACACTACCCACACCAAGGGTAAAGCCGTTATATACACAGGCTTCCTGTACTCACTCCATCTTCTCCTTTCCCACCACCCAAGATCATCAACATCGTTGGTACACACCATCCAAAGGAGCTTCCTCCTTTAAAAAAACAGAGAGGTAACTTTACAGTGGGTACCCTCACACAGTGGAATATAAGGCAATGAGATAGTGGATGCTGCTGCAAAGATGGCCCTCTCAGGAAACAACATCATGCCTCTCCCCCTTCCCCTCTCTACCGCAATTAGGAGGTTCAATACTGGAGCAACACAGATTGTACTCTACTGAAATGCATAAATTTTTTAGTTCTACATCTTAGTTAAGTGGAAACCCCTCTTCTGATTTTAGTGAAGTTAAGCTATATTGGATATGGTTAGTTGGCGGATGGAGTCCTATTTTGGGTTGCTTTCCCAATGGCTGCCATACTCTGTAAATACCTGTTGTTTGGTTCATACATTAATCAGTAGGTATCCACTGAGAAATAGATGCAGCTTGAGTGGAAATCAGTGGTAAACCCTCTACCATTAAAAAAGCCATCCTGTCTGTCCTAGGATTTTAATTTTCTAGAAAAAATTTATAACTGCTTTTATTTATTTTATTTTTTTAACTTTTAGAAAGAATGCAGACAGAGCGCGCTTCAATAGATTATGTATTTATTTTAAATTTCTATCAACTTGATTCGGTATTACAAAAAGTACCTAGATAATTGCTCAAATTTATTAAAAGAAAAGAAAATAGCATCCTAAAGTTAATTACAAATTAAATAGTTTTCCTAATATCCAACTACACATAATTTAAATAGCAAGAAAAAAAAAATAGGGATATATCTAACAGGGTTATATTATTATTAAAAGAAAGCCAGAATTGTTGTGTATCGAAATAAATATTGAGACTTGGCAAAATCTCTTAGAAACAATGCCACAATGAATAAATGGATGAAGAAGGAATTCTATTGAGGGTGGGAGGTATTAAAAAAGCGTTATATGGGATTCCTGAATACTGGAACAACTAGATGCGGCAGAAAGATAAGATTTTTGCTATGACCCCTACTGGGTGAAGGAAAAGACTACATTTAATCAGGTTTGCGTGTCGGCGAAGAATTTGTGGGGAAAAATAAAAAGTGACTGATAAAAAATAGCATTTGAAAAAAAAAATGCTATCAGCAACACAATGGATGGTTCCAAGAATAACTTTCTTCACAAATGGTACTGTATCCAGTGATGAAAGTTCAGTCTTAATAAACCTAACAGTAAACTTTATCACTTGAAGATTTCATATTAAATATGAAAATAAATGATGGGTAGGGCATTACGAAAAACTTTGATTGAAATAACCCCCAACTTTACTCTTAATTTTGCTCATCTCAACAACAAATATTTAAGTCTATATACATTACATCTATATGAGTAATATTTGTATAGGGCCAATAAATAATATACTTTTAATATAAAAAAAAATCATTTCTATCATATTAAAAGCAGAGAAAGAATTAAAAGAAAATATTTGATTGTGATTAATTTTCCTATTGCTAATATGCTGTAGATGTAGTTAAAATGCAGTATAGGGTAGTATTTAGTTTACCTATGTAGCAGCATAATATTGTAAAACAGCAGAACTCATTTATAATCAACTTTCCATTTGCATATCTATATAGGATGTGATTTTCTATACTATAGTTACATTAATGAGGTTATCCTGCTTGATTGTTGCTATATTCCACCTATTTTCATCTAAAATGCTTTTTGCTTTTTTAATTTTTGTATCAGATTTCTTTGCATTGATTTGAATAGATTATCATTTCAGCTTTACATATAAAATATGTGCTAGTATTTCTTCCTAACATGTTGAAATATATGCTGTCACCATGAATTCTTTAAAGACATTTATGAATAAGGTAAGTTGAATTTGTTATAGATTGTGATTAGTTTCATTTATAACCTTGCTTAGCTTATTCTTTAATCTTGTTAATAGACAGAGAAATCCTGGCCTTTTATGGTATTTAAACTATTGTATCTTGCTTATTAATAGTCCCTGTACTTAAGCTTCTTGATTAATTTGAGGGTTATAGCAGTATAATATTCTGCTATCAAATAGTTATTTTTTTTCTATTTTATTGTTTTTAAGGATTAAGCCAAAAAGGCGAGATTCCATTTGTTTAGAATTAGCATCTTTCCAATTTTCTTCTTTCTCAAAAGTCTCTCTGACTCGGCTCACAAGGGGATGTCAAGTGTAGCATGAGCAACCTTGTTGCCCTGACAGGATTGTGTGCCTTTCCCACCCCAACACCCACACTTGTCCCTCCTTGTCCCACTGTCTGCATAGGATCTGTGGCTGCCTTCCACACATTTTCACTTCTTCCCTCTTCATCATTTTCTTTACAGATCTCTCTTTGCAAACTTTGTTGAGGATGTGCCATAAATTCAAGCGAAAAATTCCCTGGCTCTTGAAATACATATAAAGATCAGAATGATACTGACAAGCTCTAAGGTACAAGCAGATGGTTCTCATTTAGGGCTAAGGCACTGGAAGAGTGGTATCACTCTTTTACCACCAACCAACCCTTCATGACCCAAAGGAAAGCCACCTATTTAATATCAGAGGAGTGTGGATATGGAAACACCTTGGGCAGGTATTGGGATGGTAGAGTGTGTGTGCCGAGGAGGGATGAGAGATAGAGAGAAATCAAGCAGTATTGTGTTTGGTTATGCATGATAGGTGTGGATGGAGCACCATTGCACACTTATGAGACTTACTGCAGTGTTGCTACTCATAAAGAAACTTCTTCATGGCGATTGTTTTATTTCAATGGTAAGGGGTTGACCACCATTAGACACACATGTGCTAGTTGCTACCATACACTGTAGATACCTATGGTTCAGAATCCACATTAATCAGTAGGTCCCCATTAAGAAATAAAGCCTTCTTAAATCAGTGCAGATTGGCGGTATAACCCCTTCTATTACTCCCCTCCCCCCCTATTTCCCCCCACCTAGCAGTCTTAAAAGCTTACCCTCTGCTCTAGTATTTGAGGTTGATACTGGTTAGAGAGATTGAGCGGAAACCAGCTGGGTTAGAGCGATCTCTCCCTGGTTTATGAAAAGCGAGTAAGGTAGCGATTCACCAGGAGTCTGAGAGGATACCCTCTACCTATATCCTTTTGAATTTGATTCATTAATCTGCTGCTTGTTTATTTGTCTCTCTTCCTACAATGAGTACAAGTCATCACTGCATATACACTAACCAGATATAGTGGTACCTCTCAAATGTTTCAATAAAAGTTTAATTACATAATGCATAAACTTCTTATCAGAATTGAGAGGATTCAGTTGAACTCATTTTTAAGAATAAAATTAGAATTTGACAGAAAAGGCAAAAGTTTTTTATCTTCAAATGGAAATATAGGGAAAGAATGATAGGTATAAAAAAGGGATAGATAAGGAAATCTGAGGAAATCACTGCTTTAGGGTGATACTCCATGAATCAGAAATATATCCCTCCAATCAGTCTGATTCACACTTATATTTCTTCTCTCTTCTTTAGTTTCTGCTTCTTTTACCTCGTCAAAGAAAGTAGTCCACCAAAAGGATGCTTCTTGGGTTCTTGTTTGGGTAAAGTCGAGTTCAGTGAAAAATAGCTTACCAGAGCATATAGTGTTGTAAGTTATCAGATTGACTGAGTCATCCCTAAATCACGGCCAATTACCAATTATTGTATGTGTTTGTAGGGGACAAAAACATATGTGGATAGACAGAAAGAAATAAAAGTGGTGAAAAGAGAAGGTAGTGTTGGGGATTTGCAAAGGGATGCAAGGTGCCTGGTGATCAGGCTTATTGCTCTCATTGTTTTTGTTTATGAATTTTGGTTGTTGTTTTTTATTTATTTTTAGGGCATTCAAGCCATTTGTCTTAAAAAATCTTAATGTTCTTTGTATATAAAATGTGCATTTGCTGTTGTTTTTGTTAACTAATTAGTTATTAATTTTATACTTAGTATATTTTTGTTTTGCATTTATTTTGTAGTGTGTTTATTTGGTGTTTTTTGTTTCTTATTTCTTCATTCTTCTTGTCCTATTCAGTTATTTAGTCATAATTGGTATGATTTTGTCACATCTGGTTAAAAATTTCTTAGTTTATTGGTCTATTTGTTTGGTATAAGTTTCTTTCTTTAGTATTAACACTTTTCTCATGCATAGAATGGCACTTCATCACCATGAGGCTAGGGGAGCTTGAAAATCTGGTGTGGCTTCTGGCTTTTCTGTTCTGGTTAATCATTTGAATGAATTCCTCATTTATCTCTTGATTAACCATTTCCTGTATATTCTTAGTCCATCCTTTGATGATTACACTAATGTGACTTAACCCCGCTTCTCTGCGCCGCACATCTTTGCGTCTTTTTCTCACCTGCGTGTACCCCTAATTAGGTACACGCATTTGCTCTGCAAGACCTGTAGTCCTCTTTTTTGTCTCCTTGAGGCACAAGATGGGTAGAGCAGCATAGGTCTTACAATTGCATTGCAGATCTTATTATTGCTCTCTCAGAGGTTTCTGAACATATATAGAGTTCTGAGCGGCTGAGGCTTTCCAAATTTGATCAGTAATGTGCTTCTTGTAGCTGCATGATGCAATCTTCATTCCAAGTACATTGCACTCCATGATATAGGGATAGTGCCTATCCCCCACCCTGACATCTGATAGTAGTCTCCTTCCAATGGTGACTACCTTAAATTTCTCTAGGTTAGTTCTAATTTAGTTCTCTAAATTCAGAATTTGAGGAAAGGCTATGACGAGCCCATCAGGCAATGGGAATGCTTAAGAATGTTTGAAATAATAGCAAATTTTCTGTGCATACTAAAATCAAAATTTATAAAGTAATGGTTAGAAGTATTTTGATTTCTGGCCACGAGTCTTGGTACAGCACTGTGACTAGAGATAAAAAAACTATTGGCACTTGAAAATAAGGCTCTGTGACGAATATTGGGAGTTAAATAGTGGGATAGAGTGTCAAATACCAGAATCAGAGGAATACTGGGGATGCAACCAGCCAATGAGTTTGTTAGATTTTCCCGTTGGAAATGGTTAGGTCATGTTTATAGAAAGCAAGTGTCATGGTATAGGTAGGACCGAGTAATGGAAGGAGTTGGTACTTACGGGTTGTTTAAGTACTATTCTAGGATTGTTATATCTCTCTAAGAGTGCTATATATGTTTAGTTATTATCTTGATTCTTGACTTCTTTAAACTTTAAAGGTTCCTTGTGCCAACATAGTGATTCAAGGATAGAATAAAAAAAAATGTTAACACAAAATTAAACTTTAATTAAAACACAAAAACAAAATAAACATGAATCACAGAAATATTATAACTTAAATATAGGGTAGGATAGGGTCTTCAATAATTTTTAAGTAAGGCTTTCTGACTTGACCTACTTGACATTATATTGGTTAACCCACCATTCACTTCAATATAAAAATATGCTAACTGTCTCTACTGGAGTTTAAATACCTTTGTCTCTCCTGCGACGGTTTTACGTCACCTTGAACTCAATGAGACCAGACACCTCAGAATCCTGTGGGTTCTTTGATGCGAGCCTCGGCTAGATGGTTTGTGTGGACGAATAACTTGAAAGCCACAAGGGACTTTGGCGAGTGTGGCAGATAGGGAGCCACATGGGACTCGGGGGGGGGGGGGGGTTCTTCTTCGAGGGTGAGGACTATCCCTGTGCTTTAGGATGCACCAGGATAGGAGGGGGTGTCTCTGATGAGAGTAAGTTGAACTTGGACAAGTTAACTTAAAGTTCAGTTTGATAACCAGGAACTAGCTTGAGGATGAGCTTCTTCTTAGTTCCAGTATTCCTCAAGGGCGAGGCCTATCTCGGTGCTTTGGGATACACCAGGATAGAGGTGGGGGGGTTTCTCTGATGAGAATAAGTTGAACTTTGATAAGTTAACTTAAAGTTCGGTTTGATAATCCGGAACTAGCTCGAGGATGAGCTGCTTCTTAGTCCCTTCTCTTGGTAGCCCTGCCTCTCTTGCCGGGGACTTCGTAGCCTGGCTGACTCACGTATTCTACCTCATTTTGCCCAAGTTTTCGGTATATATACCGCACCCCACTGGGGTAGGAGGGGGGGGGGGCTTGTAGACGGGCCACAGGAGGGTTCTTACACCCAATTGTTTTTCTCAGGAAGTCTTACCTCTGGTCTTGCTGGGCCTTTAAGCTTGAGAGAAACGTGTCTCCACTTTTATACTTGAGGTGAAATTGAATACACACTTATAGGGGAGATCTTGCAGTTTTAACCGTTCTGCTTTTCATAGGGATGAGGGGTTCCGAGATTGACCCAAGGTGCCTACACGGCCTAGATACGTCCTGTCTCTCAACTGAGACAGGAGGGAGAGGCTCAATTCCCCTACAGCAAGGTATAGTTCAGGATACGCCAAGGTTGGTGGCCCCTGGTAGAAGAAGTAGAGGTAGGCCTAGGGAGACTTGAATAAGGACTATGAGGCGGGAAGCAGGAGAGGATTGTTGGGAAGATCTTGACACATTAGCTCAAGATAGAGTGTGGTGGCATGAGTTTATTGAGGCCCTATGCATCCCTGTGGGTACCACAGGAAAGGATTGATTGATTGATAGTTCTAATTTTCCATTTGGCCTCATAGACAGGGTGGGCAAATAAAAAAACCACCTCTAAAAAACCCGGGTTTTGGGGGGCTTTTTCAAGTGAAATTTGAAAAACTTGGGGTTTTTTTTTTTTCAAAATTACACTTTTCTTTTCAAGAAATGAATGCAAAATTCATATTTATGTTTATAATTTCAACAAATATGTATCAAATTAAGGTTATTTCTCTGATACTGACTCATAATAATTCATCTCTCCTTCTACAGGTTATGGCTATCATGGGTACTCACAATTCTCGATCAGTGGTCTGTTACTGTGATCTGTTCTCACTATAATATAATTATTAAACTAAGTAATTATTAATATTATATAAAAATAGATATAGCTATTTTTCTATGTTATTTTAGTGCTTGTAGCATTTGTTTTTTGAAAAAAACTCAGAATAAAACCCAGCTTTTTGGGGGGTTTTCAAAATTACACTTTTCTTTTCAAGAAATGAATGCTACTTATCATTATTTTATTCAAAATTCATATTTGTTTATAATTTCAACAAATATGTATAAAATTAAGATTATTTCTCTAATATTGACTCATAATTCATCTCTCCTTCTACAGGTTAGGGCTATCATGGGACATGGGTACCCCAAATTCTCGATCAGTGATCTGTTACTGTGATTTATTCTTACTATAATATAATTATTAAACTAAATAATTATTATTATATAAAAATAGAGATGGCTATTCTTTTTCTATGTTATTCTAAAGCTTGTAGCATTTGTTTTTTGAAAACCCCCAAAGTAAAACCTGGATTTTATTGGGCTTTTTCAAAATTTAGTTTTTTTTGCCAACCCTGCTCATAGATGTTTGATATTTTGATTTCTACTGCTGTCATACAAGCTTGCATAGGCATGTTACACCAAGGACATGTATATTATTTGCCTTACATCATTTCAGCTTACATCATATCTGTACTTACGCCACTTTTCAAGAGTAAAATTAAGTTAACTTAACACCATTAAATTCGACTTTATGTCACAGACCAAATAAATAACACTGGGGAACAATGTATTTGGTGAATTGACAAAAGTACATTTTCTTACCTAATTCGAGCATACTGAATTCAAATCTGAAATCAGATTCTCTCTAAATGCTACAGATTTTTTGTAATATCAATAACTAATATTATACAATAATTTTCGTTTTATCACGCCTATCATCATGCCCTGAATTAATTTTGAATCATCCTTTTGCGTTATTTATACAGGGTGGGGCAGAGCAACTTGCTTATTTAGAAATTCAATTAATACAAAAGTAATGCAGATATATATTTAATTCTTTGAACATTATCAAGTAGAACATTTAAATTTTATGTTTTCTCAGTTTTAAATATGATATCTGGCAGATGGCGTCCATTATTCTCAATACACTGCGTTAATCAAACTCAGAAGTTTCATTCAACTCTTTCCAGCATATCAACAGGTATGTTAGCGACAGCTTGACGAATGTTGTTCTTCAGGTGAGCCAGGGTCATAGGACAATCGTTGTAAACAAGTGATTTTAGATAGCCCCGTAAAAAATAGCCGCAGGGTGATAAATCATGCAACCGTGCTGGTCATTGCAGATTGCCCCTCAAGGAGATGAGGCGTCCTGGGAAGATTTGCCGCAAAACAGTCATTGACACACGTGCTGTGTGTGTTGTAGCACCGTCCTGCTGGAACTATACATCTCCCACATCTGTCTGGTTGAGTGTTGGCAGGAAAAACTACTGAATCATGTGGACATAACGGTCAGAAGTCACTGAAACTTCCCCTTTGTTTTCTTCAAAAAACCATTAACCAATTATTTCAACTCGCGATAGTGCACACCAAACAGTTACACGTTGCGAATCTAGGGGATGCTGATGAAGTTGTCTGGGGTTATCAGGGCTCCAATAGCACATGTTCTGCTTATTTACACATCCTGAAAGATGGTGTAGCGGGCCGAAAATAGATCTCTAATCCCAATCGATAATCGATCCAACCCGCTTCCTACACTGTCCGGACGTGAGAAATCGAGGGAGAATAAAACGGATTGTATATACAGTCCCTTTACTTACAAAAATACAATGATAGCTACAGTTTATATTTACAAAAATTTTATATTTTACTAGGGAAGTGTGCACACTTCAAAATGAGGCTAAATTCCCAAATAAAAATAATGATACCAAACGAGAAGCGTATAACGGGCGGATACAACAATTTACGTAAATTCTAGACAAAACAAAAAACACAACCACAACCGAACGAAAAGGGGACACGCGCTATGTCTTGCTGGAGGTGGGCGGTAGTTGGCTAACTGGAAGGAGGCAGGATTGTCAACGAAGGCAGGTATGGCGGTTCAGGTGGATAGAGACACGAAAGCCCTCCTCTCAGGGCTGGGTGGAGCACTCCTCTATAGAACCCCTCTTGCTTCCAGTCTGCACTTCCACTCTCTCTGAAGAAGAGATATATCCTCCTTCAGTGATCCATCCATTTATACATGGATGGCGAAACCAATAATTGGGCATTACCCGAAAATACATTGACTAGCTTACCTCTTTCCAGAATAACGCTTCGTTAAAGTTCAATTTAAACAAGGAAATATCTTTTAGAGTGATATCTTAAAATTAGCTTTTATCTTTCCAGAATAACGCCTGGAAAGAAAGAAAAACATGGTAATCATTTTATACATGAATTTAACAAAAATAAAACAAACCCATTCCCATTCACACACATTCTTACAGAGGGAGGGAGAGGGTACTGAGAAAAGGGGTGGGAGAATGGCCCTTTTACACACACTCACATTCGCCCCACCACACCCCTCCTTCCTTAAGCCATTCGACCAGCCACTCACTAAACCCTTTCAATCACTCTTCACGGTACCACTTGTGCTCAATCGCACCCTTCTGCACCCATTCACACTCGTCTACTGGTCCCTGGCTACGCGTAGCAATTAGTCGGGGTTGTTCGTCAGTCGTCCTGTCAGTCTCATCATCACTATTTATCATCTCATCAACCATACTCTTAGCCCTCATTACCAGTTCTCCCATCTCACGACAGAATTCTTTCATACTCTTCCGTTCAGAACTCTCACTCTTCATACCCCCATTCATCAGCTCCTCATTCACAGCTCTCATCCAACTCAAGGTACATTCTTGCGAAACAGACAGGTCACTCACATCCCCTGTATTCTCAACAGGCATACCAGAAACCCCTTCAACTGGTTCCCACCAGAAACCTGAAAAATCAGCCACTTCATCATTCACTACATCAAACTCACCCCTACTATTACCATTCATAAAACCCGAAAAATCAGCCACACTAGGTTCATTCTGCCCAAACACACTATCATTCATACTGTTCCCAAAACCAGAAAAATCAGGCACAGGCAGCTCACTCACTCGTCTACTTATACCAGCCAAATCACTCACCTGTTTACGCAAAAACTCAATCTCCCTTTCAAGATCCCCCATACCAGAAACACTCTGCTCAGACTTACTTTCATTCGTACTTGCATTCTTCCTTTCACCCTTCTTTGTACGCTTTCTACTCCTCGAGACTAAGACTAGCTCTTTCCCAGACAGATCCATACTATCACATTCAATCTCATCATCATGCACTTTACCTCTCTCTCTACACAGTCCATACACTGGATGGCTCACCAGGTAGTCAGGAGGTTCTCTCCATCTCCTTAACTGACTCTGATGAGCCCGCACTCTCTCAGTCATGCCGTCATTCAAACTCTCCAAAACATACGTCACTCCATTTTCCCAAACCCTCACAACTCTATAAGGTCCATCAAACTTCTCACTCATCTTTGACACATTCAACCTACCCTTCACTTCTTTCACCTTCAATACTTTTGCACCTAATTCAAATGAACGGAACCTTTCATGCGCCTCACGCCATACACTCTGCTCACTTTCACTCAAACGAAACCTATCTTTCACTCGCCTTTCAAAATTCATCACAAACTGACATGGGGACATTCCAGTTGCACTATGCACAGTTGAATTATACGCCCACAACACTCTCCCCAGACACACATCCCAGTCATTCACTGTCGTACTCATCATTCTCAACATCTCACACAAGGTTCTTATAGTCCGTTCAGCCAATCCATTTGAAGACGGTACATACGGAGTTGTTCTCACATGCTCCACACCATTCTCTCTCAACATTTGCTCAAACACTTCCCCTACAAATTCAGGCCCATTATCACTCAGACATCTTCTAGGCTTCCATACACACATAGGAAAAAACAACTGCTCAACCACACGCGCAACAGTCACACTCCTTTTATCTCTCACAGGCGCTGCATACCCAAACTTACTTTTATGGTCAACCATCACAACCATACCAACATTCCCAGCACTCGTACGCGGCAAAGACACACAATCAATCACTACCAATTCAAACGGTTCTTTCGCATCAACTTTCAACATCGGTGGTTTCACTTGCACACCTTGCACCTTTCGCTTCTGACACCTTTCACACGTAGTTGCAACATCATTCACAACAGTTCTCAGAAACGGGTGGAACACATGCTCCTTCATACACTCCCACAGCTTAAACTTACCCATATGCCCATAATTATCATGCACAACCTTCACCAGACCAATCATACCAACTAAGGACATCACAGGTACATACATATCATCACCACCCTTCACATGCCTCACAAAATATACAACATCCATACAAACAACAAAATCCTTAGCATACCTTTTAAAATCACTTAAACACTCTGGCCATTCATTCAAATCAACACGCATCATTACACACCTCTTCAACTCACTAACAAAAGGACACATCTCTTGCATCTCTAGAATATCATCATCACTTAAAATCTCATTCTCATCATCCATGACCAACTCAATCATACCGCAAAACTTGACAACATTCTTTGCACACTCATTCAACCTCATCACCTCACATTCACCTTTCATAAGACGATCCTTATCAGCATCCAAAGACAAATCATTCAATCTCATAAAGTCTACACCAAGCAAGAAACAACAAGGCATTTGCTCACCTTTCAGAATCACAAAGTCATGCTTCACATTCACACCATTACCCAAACTCACTTTCAGACTAACCAGTTCCCATGCCACTATCATGCCATTCCCTAATCCACTTATCCGTAACTTCACAGGTTTATGCTCGCAACATCTAAACTCTTCATACTTACTCAGAATATTCTCATTCACTAAAGACACCTGCGCTCCAGTATCAATCAAACCACAGAACAACCTTTCACCAACTTTCACTCTCGCTTCCATCATATCAGGTCCACCATGTTCACAATACACCGAAGGAACAAGCACGCCAACATCAGCACTTATATCCACACTGTCATTAACTCCCATATCATCACTCACCACACGCTCATCTTCATCCAGACAATCATTCTTCTCTCTTATATATGAACACTTTTCAATCACCCAATTGTAGTGCACACCGCTCAAACATTGCAGATGTACCACATTAGGATTCAAACCCTTCATCTTCTCATCCTTGTACACAATCGGCCTTTCACCACCAAAGTGCACATATACAATCACTCCATACAAACGACTCACTACAATCAACACTTCCTGAAATGGCGGGACCCCTTGCATACACATCGCTCTCAATTCTTTCATGAAGTTCCGCACCTTTGCCATACCAATGCTTTCAGGCTTCCTACACACTTCATTCATTACCTCCTTCCTTAAATCATCTACACTATCGGGCACTCTCACATCTACTCCATCACTCTTCAAATCTTGCAAACCATTCCATACACTCTCAAACAAGGAATCACCACCACCCTTACTCTCTTTTCCATTCATAATTCCTTTCGGCAAATACTCAGGATCACTCACTCCACACACATTTTCATCATTCGTACCAGGATACCTTGACATCAAATCAGCCACTCCATTCCGTTCACCAGGCACATACTCAATCACATAGTCAAAGTCACTCAAATCTTCCAAAGTCCTTGCAATCCTACTATCAGCCCACTTCATACGCTGCAGATACACAAGAGGTTGATGATCGGTTTTTATCACAAACCTCACACCATACAAAAATGGACGCAACACTTTCAAACAATATCTTATCGCAGCCAGCTCTCGTTCCACAGTCGAATACTTTCGTTCTGCAACATTCATAGCCTTGGATACATACCCAATTATTCGCCTGACATTCTCTCCATTCAAACGCTGCTCTTGCATCAGAAAACCTCCCATACAATACCCACTCGCATCTGTATACAATTCAAGCATTTTAGCATTTACACTATAATCTGGGTAAGCTAATTCAACATCTTCAACCGCTGCCTCCTTCAGTCTCTCATACGCCTCATTCATCTTATCATTCCACTTGACAACCGTACTACCTTTCTTGCCCATCCACTCAGTCAGAGGCTTACTCACACCAGAACAATCACGTATAAACTTTCGCTGGAACTCAATCAAACCCAAAAATGACTTCAGTTGCTTCACAGTCACCGGTTTAGGAAACATTCGCACCTTCTCAACATACTTCGATGATTTACGCAATCCATTCTCACTCACCATATGTCCAAGGAATTCCACTTCTTTCGCAAACCATTCACACTTCGCCACTTTCACCTTCACACCAACACTCTCCAACGTTCTCAACACATCATTCACCAATCTCATATGCTCCTCAAAAGTCTCAGTCATAATCAAAATATCATCTATAAACGCAATCACATTCTTACTCGCAAACTTACTCAACACAACATTCATTGCCCGCTGGAAGGCTCCGGGAGCATTAGCCAACCCAAAGCTGAGGTTCCGGAACTGGTAATGCCTCTTTGAGGAAGAGAAGGCAGTTACTGGCCGGCTCTCCTCAGCAATGGGCATCTGGTAATACCCCCGTACCAGATCCAGCTTCGTAAACCACTCCATCCCATGCATACTATACACACACTCAGATACCACACACATCGGAAACCTTTCTTTCACAGTCCTTTCATTCACCTTTCGATAATCCACACACAGACGCAATCTTCCATCCGGCTTACGTACAGGTACAATTGGACTATTCCATGCACTCTCACTCTCCTCAATCACCCCCAATTGCTCCAATTCCAAACACTGCTCCTCAATCTCTTCAGCAACCGGACGTGGGAAATGCCTCGGCCGCTGATAGATTGGGGAGTCCTCCTTCAGGACAATCTTGAATTCCGGGAGCTTTGCAACCCCGAAATCCAGATCACCCTTACTGAGGGCTCCCTTTCGCTCAAATATCATTCGATACACATCCTCCCTTTCATACTCAGTCAAACATCCATCCAATTTCACCATGTCCTTCACCTCATTATACATCCATTCACATGTCTTTTCATTCGCAACATTCACCCTGATATCCGTACTATCATCCATACCTACCTCATTGACAGTGGAGAGGTGGCCCAGTACATCTCCGACTTGGATTCCCCTCACCTGCCCTTTCACACTGGGGTCTGCCTGCACACATACAAAAGGATCATTCATTCTCATCAAGCCATCAAACACACAAGCAACACGCCTTACCTTATAACACGCATCCTTTCCATCCAATATCACAGTGTTCTCACTCACATTCAAACTAACATCCTTACTCCAACTCACTCTAACAGACACCCTTTCACCCTTCACAAGCCTTACACTCTCCATAGCAGTCACCTCTATACCAGTAAACACACTCCTCAAAACGCTACCATCTTTCCCTACATACAACTTATACACCCCATTTTTACCAATCTTTCTCTCAATCTGATCACTCGCAGGATGCACAACCATACGATTGATTTTCATAAAATCATACCCCAAAATCACACCATACTCACTACTCACCTTATCAATAACAGAAAATTCACATTCATTCATCATCATACCATGCATTCGAACAGGTGACCTTATCATTCCAATCACAGGCACTCTCCTATTACCAATACCTACTAAACTACCCTTGCTCTCAGACAGGAGGGCTTTCTCGCTAAACTTGTTATACACATCTTTATACACCAAGCTCGCCTTGCATCCAGAATCTATTAAAGCCAAACACTCAATTCCATTCAACTCCACCTTCACACTCAGACACTCATACTTCCTACCAGACAGCACTTTCACACTAGACAGACTTACCAACACATTACTCACACTCATGCACCCAGAGGATACTTCAGCAGGTACCCTCTTACCATTCAGTTTCCCGCTTCAGACTTTCTATTCACACCTTGCGCTCTCAGTCTAATCCAACACTTTTCACTTGAATGTCCTTCCATCGCACAATAGCTACATACATTCCTTTCTTACCACACCCAAAACACGCACCAGATGTCCACCTACATTCTGCCAACATATGACCTTTCCTTCCACACCGACGACATTCCACAATCTTTCTCACACCATTCGGTCTCTCATTTGCTGGGACATACCTCGGTTTCTCTCTCATATATCCGTTCCCACGCTTGAAATTCATCTGCCCCCTTCCATTCGACCACCCTCCATTTGCCCATCCATTCTGCCGGCCCAGGAAGTTTGACATAACTCCAGCTGGTGCAGCCTTCAGGGCATCCCTGTAGCTGACAAACTGCTGGGGTGGATGAAAGCTCCTGGGCTTCTTACCCCCAACATTCACACTGTACCATCCATCCTCTTCTAGATCGCTTTCATCATCAAATCGTCCATCTTCTAACAGTTCCAACACATCCTCCCACATCAACCGTTCACCTGTCAGTCTCACTCTCTCCTTTCTCTTTCCACTCAGCCATTCACTCACCTTTCGCGGGATCGTGTCCAAAAACTTCCTCATGAGTGGTTTACATTCATTTACATCATCATCACCATACCTCGTTCTTGCCATACTCTCAAGCCTATGTGCATACATATTCACACTTTCACTCTTCCCCATTCGAGCCTTCTCAAATTCATTCACCCTCTTATACTTCACACTCTCTTTCATTCGTTTCACCTGCCCAATCAATCTCTTCTTCACTACATCGTACTTTGGCTCTCCCACACTCGTTATCACTCGCAAGAACTCCAACACTTTCCCATCCAAACAATCTCCCAGAACACTCACCCAGTGACCCTTGTTCTGCGGGTACTTGAGCTTGCAGTACCGCTCAAAATCCCCGAAGAACTCATCCATACTCTTTCCCCCATGCAATCTAAACTTATCAATCCTTGGCACTTCCCTAATCAAAATTCCTTTTCCCACATTCACTTCACTCTCCGAAGAGCTACTCTCGGTCTCACTCATTCCAATCATATCGTCACTCTCTCCCTCATCTGAGTATAGCGAATCCACACTCTTCCCTCTCGCCTTCCTATCCTTAACCTTAGAACCATGCTTACTTCCTCTCTTACTTTCCACTCTCTTCCATTCACCCCCTTTCCTACCACTCACAGTATCTTCTTTAGACTCGATCATACTGCCATCCATTCCATTTAGCGGAGTCCCTTCAGTAGGAGCAGGGGTCAGGGTTGTAGGTCCTGGGACTGATCCAGCCCCTGTCATCATGTTATACAGGTCCTGCATCCGTCGGTCCGTCTGATCCTGTCGGTCTCCCATTTCCTTCTTCATCCTATCAGTCTTTTCATTCATCCCTTTTATTTTATTCTCCATTCCCTCCATCATTCCCCGCAACATTTCACACTCCTCTTCTTTCTTCCTCAACTCCAGTCTCAATCGCACTACTTCTTCATTCAATGTTTCCGCTACAGCCATTCTTCCCAAGTTAGTAAAAGATAGGAGGAGGGAAAAATCAATCAAACTACTTGTCACACTAATTGGGTATGGACTGCAATCCAATCCAGTCACGCTCCCAGTTTCGAAGTCTCACGTCCCTATTCGGGCGCCAAATGTAGCGGGCCGAAAATAGATCTCTAATCCCAATCGATAATCGATCCAACCCGCTTCCTACACTGTCCGGACGTGAGAAATCGAGGGAGAATAAAACGGATTGTATATACAGTCCCTTTACTTACAAAAATACAATGATAGCTACAGTTTATATTTACAAAAATTTTATATTTTACTAGGGAAGTGTGCACACTTCAAAATGAGGCTAAATTCCCAAATAAAAATAATGATACCAAACGAGAAGCGTATAACGGGCGGATACAACAATTTACGTAAATTCTAGACAAAACAAAAAACACAACCACAACCGAACGAAAAGGGGACACGCGCTATGTCTTGCTGGAGGTGGGCGGTAGTTGGCTAACTGGAAGGAGGCAGGATTGTCAACGAAGGCAGGTATGGCGGTTCAGGTGGATAGAGACACGAAAGCCCTCCTCTCAGGGCTGGGTGGAGCACTCCTCTATAGAACCCCTCTTGCTTCCAGTCTGCACTTCCACTCTCTCTGAAGAAGAGATATATCCTCCTTCAGTGATCCATCCATTTATACATGGATGGCGAAACCAATAATTGGGCATTACCCGAAAATACATTGACTAGCTTACCTCTTTCCAGAATAACGCTTCGTTAAAGTTCAATTTAAACAAGGAAATATCTTTTAGAGTGATATCTTAAAATTAGCTTTTATCTTTCCAGAATAACGCCTGGAAAGAAAGAAAAACATGGTAATCATTTTATACATGAATTTAACAAAAATAAAACAAACCCATTCCCATTCACACACATTCTTACAGAGGGAGGGAGAGGGTACTGAGAAAAGGGGTGGGAGAATGGCCCTTTTACACACACTCACATTCGCCCCACCACAATGGAAGTGAGCCCCATCACTGGAGAAAACAAATGTGTCGTGAGGCATGCCAAGAAGCACCTCACATGCATTTTCTCGAGCAACCAAATTGCATGGATTAAGTTCCTGCACCGCAGCCAATTTGTATGGATGACATTTTAGTTCTTCATGAAGGATTCACCTCACAGAATGAGCAGACAACCCAACAGCAGCTGCATGTTTGCGGGCAAAGTGCTGAGGGGAGCGCAAAACAGAATGTTTTGGTGTAACCTTGCTGTTCGTGGAAGCCCAGGGTTTTTTTTTTCTTCACATCACCAGTTTCCCTGAAGTTGTTTACCCATGAAACAATCAACTGCCGGCCAGGAACACGACCATGGGGTGCAATATTGAAATGTCTACAGAATGCATGTTGCATAGTGATGATTGAGCGACCGGTAGAAAAGTATGCCTCAACAGCGAACGCATGCTCCACCTTACTCCACTCCATTATGCTAACTGAACAAAGCAATGAATAGCTACAGTACAACTTTATGCCCCGCCCTCTCGAATGTGCCTACCTCCGCCAAATTATAATAAGCAAGTTGCTCTGCCTCACCCTTTAGTAAAGCAGGTTTTTTGCACCAACATTTTATTGCATATGAGAAGAAACTTGAATTACACATTAGGATTACAAATACAGGCTGTAGGACCTCTTCTTTATTTAAATCGGGCAAAAATTTGTAAGTCTTCTCTGGCTGATCTCTTCTAGTCATCCAGCAGTAGTCCACCATCATGCGTCTATCCCAGTGACCTTGGTAGCGCTCTTCCATCATTATCAAATCCTGATGGAAGCGTTCCCCTTGTTTGCCGCTCATGGCTCCCAGATTCTCTTAGAATCAGTCGAGGTGACTATTTAGGAAATGCAACTTCACACTCATGTTGCATCCCAGATCACGATATGCTAAAAGCATATTAGTAACCAGATCCTCGTAGTTATGTGCTTTTTTTGTTTCCCAAGAAGTTACAAACAACGGCAGAAAATGAGAGCCAGGCTGCCTTCTCTTTTTCATTCATGGTGTTCACAAATCTAGAATCACTCAGAAGTCTTCGGATTTGGGGACCATCAAATACTCCTGCTTTTATTTTTTCGTATGACAAAGCAGGAAATGCTGATACTATGTACTGAAAACAATCATTGTCAGTGCTCAACGCCTTGACATACTGCTTCATCAACCCCAGTTTGAGATGAAGTGGAGGGAAAACAATCTTCTCTTGACTTACGATTTGCTCATTAACAATGGTTGGCATTCCTGCTTCCAAAGTTTCCCAAACTGGTCAATCTCTTTTGGGACCGGTGTTTGTGATGGGCTCGACTGTCCCACGGATACAGATATAGCATGGAAATTTTGTATATCTCTTCTGCTGGCCAAGGAGGAAGTTGACCATCTTAAAATCTACACATATGATCCAATTATGTTCATGGTACTTAAGTAAATCCATGACCATTCTTATGTCATCGTGAGTTTCTCGCAGATGGACAGAGTGACCGAGAGGAACTGCACCAAAGTCATTGCTATTATGCAAAAGGCCATACTTGAGGCTATGCTTGGAGCTATCCAAAATCAGTCTCAACTCAGCAGGGCTATAGTGCCAAATCCCAACTCGGTAAACAGACCAGGAACATCGTGGCAGTATACAAATTGTTTGTCCTCAGAGAAATACTTAACAAATGTACTCTTCCTTGTTCAGTAATATGATACCTGTACTGACCTGTCAAGCATGTCTTTCACTCAACCTGGAGGCTAAAAGTTCTGCAGCTTTCTTGGAGAGCGCCAAATCACGTATCAAGTCATTCAAATCCTCTTGATTGAAACAGTGAGGAGCTAATGACTGTTCAGCATCTGATGATAAATCTGCAGACCCTGAATCCATTCCATGGACGTCCATATCAAGTACATCATTTTCATCCTCAGAGGAAACATATCCACTGAAAATCAGAACTGGTAAAGACTCAGAATGAGGTACTGGCCGGATTGTTGAAGGAATGTTGGGGTAGTCGATCTTGTGCCGATTTTTCTTGCCAATCCCTTTAGTATTCACCAGACAGAAATAACACTCCAATACATGATCCTTTGGCTCTCACCACACCATGGAGATTCCAAAAGGAAGACCATTTCTTTCTCCTTTCACCCACTCACAAAGATGTTCCACACAACTATGGCAAACAGCATGTGGGACCCACTTTTTATCTTGATCAGCAAGAGGAACATCAAAATATGTCTTTTAGTGCAGATCACAAAGTTTGATATATTGCGCCTTTGATGAACTAGCATGTAACAGCCACATATGTAGCAGAAGGTGTCTGGATCATTAACGCAATTTCCTCTTGACGAAGCCATCACTCTAACATGAGACATGTCAATATTTTGCACAATAACACTTATTACTATCTTACTACTATGTACTGTGAAGTATTTGCTTTCTACAAGCACCTTCTCTGTCCGTCCAGAGGGCAGTTTTCGGGGAAACGAGAAAATAGAAATTACAGAATAACTATAGCATGTAGGTAAAAATGGATTATATATTTTAAATCAGCATGAAAAAATGAATTAAAATTGGCAGATAAATCTAAGACCAGAAAATGTGATTAAAATTGTTCCCCTGTGTAATTTATCCTATAAAAAATTTTAAAACCATATAAAAGTATATTATATTGTAAAATATTTTGTAAAATAATAATTTATGTTGGTAAATTAAATTTATACGTATCACCACATTTGTGATTCAGTGGCGTGGCTGTGATACTGTATTCAGTTTCAGTTCAAGCACATGGTTTAACGTGTGTACTGCCTTGGCCTTCTGCTTTTATTTCTGTGATTTATTAGTGATTGCATAAAATAACCATGGGTGCAAACAAAGGAAAAGTGAGTGTACCTAAGCGTAATGTTCTTAGAATGGATACTGCAAGCAGAATAGATGCGGTGGTTAATGTAAGTCAAGTAAAAAGTATTAATGAGTTAATTGTTTTTTTCTTTAACCCTTTTAACACGATGCTAGACATAAGATGTAAATAACTGCAGTTTTCTTAAAAATGGAAGATATCTTACCATGTCTTCACTGGTGAATGGAACACGGTGCGTGTAGTTTATTTGCAAGGTAAGCAGTGAATATTTGTCTTTTTATATACTTTGTGTATATTATTAAAATTATTATCTGATAAGAGTTTATCTATAAGGCATATTCACTTTGCTTTTTTTTCTATATAGACATATAACTTAAGCAAAAATAGAATAAATACATATAGCTAAGTGATATAGCCAATGGTAAGGTTTTCTTCCATTCTGCCATATCAAGAAGTAATTGGATTATTTTATAATTATATATACGGTATATATTTATAGGTATATCTATATATATATAGATATATAATCACTTATTCGTTATTTACTCTACAGTATGGCATCAAACAGCAAAAAGCGAAAGAGATCCATAAATTCAGATAACCTTGATTTTAGCCTACATCAACTGAATATTTGATCGTCTGATTCAGAAAATAATTTGAATGATGATGCCACTGATGTGGAAGAAGAAGATGCACCATCAGATACAGAGGAGGAAATCATCGCGTCATCAAGTGTAAAATATGCTGATTCAACTAGGTGGTCGAAGGTAGAAGATATTAGTGGTGGTTCACCTGAGACACTAACTGGAATAAAAACATACATAAATACGTATTCAGTCTTAGGAGTAGACAATTTATCGCCCTCTCAGTGCTTTCAAAAGCTGTTTCTTGAGGAAATTTATGAACATGTAGCCAAAGAAACTAATAGGTATGCTAAAAGAAAGATTGAAAAGACAAGTCCTCTTCCTCCAAAATCTAGGTTTGACAAATGGCAGGATGTCAGCCTGTCAAATCAAGGCATTCATCGCCACAGAAATCACTATGGGTTTGGTACATAAGTCTAATATTGAAGATTATTATAACTCCAAATTTTCGATCAGTATTCACATGCGATCAGTACCAGCTAATAAGATTCTAACACATTTTTTATCCATTATGTTTCATTTACATCAAAATTCATGTCATGGCCTTAAGAACCAATTAATGATGTAGGGTGTGGTATTATTACTGTACGCCTTTTCCTCCTGGTTATGTACCTACTCATGTTTACTCAACAAATAGTAATTCACTTCCCCCTTGCTCACCCTGTCCGACCCCAGCTTAGCCTCTTCTCTTTCCTTCAAAACACTTGTTTCCTTGCTTTTCATACAACCTCGCCCACAACTTTCTCTGGTCAGCCTCTAATTTCACAGGGTAGCTGCTGACCTTCTTCTCAGCCAATCGTCCCGGATCGGGGCTGAGGGGGGAGGGGACAGTGTTCCCTAACCCCTGAGCTCCAGTCTGGGGTGGCTGGTTTTTAACAACCTGCTTCATCCCCACCCATACCTTCCTCACATCCCTTTTCCTCTCCTCTTCACAATTTATCTTTTTTACGCCGTGTCTAAGGTGGAGCTGCCATGCCGATAGACTGCCAGACCACCAGGCGGGAGGGGTGGTCCCAAATGGTGGCGCCTGGCTCTGCCGGGCCTGTAAGCACCTCTTGCAGTGCTGGTTACTGCGAGAGGTGATGCGCGATTGTGTCCTGTGATACAAATAGGGTCACCATGCCCAATGATGAATATAAAAAAAACAACCAACCCTCAACTTCCCATGTAACATCAACGGAGCCGCCCTCGGGCAGCTCCACCGAAAAATGGAGTTTCCAACCTCCTGTGCTTGCGCAGGGGACCCTCCATATCTCTAACCGGAGAGGAGGCTCACTCCTCTCCTTGGCTTACAGGTGTAGGGGACTGCCGCTCACCCCCTTCTCTGGAGGTGCTTTCAGGTACCTCCCTTTTTCCAGCGGCAGTCCCCTCTTTTCTTTCCAAGGGGACTGCCAAGAAAGCCAGCAGGCAGCCCTTAGCCAGCCGCTTCCCATCAAAGCGGCTCGGTAGGGAAAACCCCCTTAGGGGGGAGAGGGAAGCCAGGCCCCTTCGGTCGCTTCCCTCAAAAGACCTGCTGGCAAGAATCTTAAACCTTGCTGGGGTCAAGGCTTGTGCCTCCCCAAACAAGACTGGTGATGCTGTCAAGAGGACCTGCGATGTCCTGGGAGGGGATAGCCAACTGGAGGCCCCTCCTGTGATAGACATGAATTTTGTGAAAGGAGTAGTTTATGCGAGGGAACTCGTTGACTACTCCATTGAGGACATCACCTTAGAGCTGGCCAACCATGGGGCGGTGAAGGTCGAATGTGTGATGAGAAAACAGGGAGGGGCCTCCAGACCCACACCTACACTCTTGGTCACGTTCGACTGTGACAAGCTCCCTGAGTCAGTGTGTGCCGGTTGGTACCGCTATTAGTGTCACCGCTTCGGCCATACAAATCGTTCTTGTAGATGTGCAAAGTCGGGGTCACCCGAAGTTTGTGTAAATTGCTCCAAGGCCGCACACGATAAGTCCAAATCGTGTGTGGCCAAGTGTGTCAATTGCGGAGAGCCACACCCCGCTTCTTCGAAGCAATGTGGTGCATATCTCCTTGAGAAAGAAATCCTGGCCGTTCAGGCCCAGGATCGACTCTCATTCCGCGAGGCTAAGGACTTGGTCTTGGCGTGCTGGCTCTGCCTGGGATGTTATATGCCTCAATAGTTAGAAAGGCACCCTCTGCTCCTTGCCCATCCAGGCCAACGAGCAGGGTTGTTTCTGCGCCCATTCAGAGCCCTTCTGCGGGTTCTACTCAACCCGGGCACTCGCCTGGTAAAGCTGGCACCAAAAAGGGTTCATACCCAGCCCCGGCTAAAACCAGGGCTTCCCCTTCTTCCCCCAGCGTGACCGTTTCCCGTAAGGCGAACGGCCACGCGCCTCCACCGAGTCGTTAGACTCACAGGAGGCAACACCCCTGAAGATGGTTGCTAGGCCATCTTCTGGGGTTCCTAACGCTGTCACCCGAAAGGAAGACAGCAACAAAGAAGCTTCGGCTCCTTCACCCACGCCCCGAGGTGGAGCGAGTGACTCGGAGACGGTGGTTCCTCGAAAAGAGGGCCCCCCGCCTCCGAACCCACAACGCCCGCCTAAGGTTTCGAGGCGGAGGGAGGAAAAGACTTGCATGGCGAGCCCAACCTCCCCCAATAAGTCGTCGAGGTTGAGTCGCACCGTTTCCTTGGTCTTGTATTCGACCGACGCCTCACCTGGGAGGCTCATATTCGCAGCCTTAGGGTCTCTTGTACCCGCGCCATGGACATTCTCCGTTCCGTGACGTTCAGCGCTTGGGGCGCTGATAGGGCTACCGCCTTACTTTTTTATCGATCCTTTGTTCGCTCGAAGCTCGACTACGGATGCGAGTTTTATGCATCCGCAGCCGAGCGTTTATTGCGGAAGGTGGATTCGATCCACCACACCGGCCTTCGCCTTGCGACCGGTGCCTTCCGCACTTCCCCCATTGAGAGCCTGTTGGTCGATGCTGGGGAGATGCCACTCGCTCTGCGCCGCGTGCAGTGCATCACTCGCCTGTACGCGCGTGCCCGGCGCCTCCCTCAGTCGCCAACAGCTCTCACTGCATCCGCAGCTGATCTCGATGGTGCCTATGCCGCCGAGAGACGCCAGTCATACCCTAAGCCCTTTGGGTTTAGGGCCAGGAAACTCCTTCGAGAGGTAGATATAGCTCTCGGGCCGGTGGCGCCCCTGGTTCTGCCCAGGACGCCACCCTGGAGGGTACCACATTTGGCTATTTGTCGCCACGCCTCTGCTCCCAAAGCTTGTACTGCGCCGGGAGTATTGCGTTCGACCTTTTTGGAGCACACATCGCGTCACGCTGGTACCGTGCCAGTGTATACGGATGGCTCCAAGTCCCAAGAGGGGGTCGGCTTCCACGCCGTTTCCCCTCTGTTTGAAGTCAGCGGGGCTCTACCAGGCGCTGCGTCTGTCTTCACGGCCGAGCTGGTGGCAATACACCACTCGGTATGGGAGATTACGCGACGTGCCCGGTTCGGAGACCGGATTGTGATCTATAGCGACTCACAAAGCGCCCTGAGTGCTCTCGGGGCATTGGAATCTCCGCATCCCCTGGTTCGCGAAATCCGTGACGCCACGGTTTTGGCGAGCCGGGCAGATGTCGAGATTATCTTCTGCTGGGTTCCTGGACATGTAGGAATTGCGGGGAATGAGCGCGCCGATGAGGGCGCCAAAGAGTCCGCGAGGACTCTGCGCCCGGACCAGCGTTTCGCTCTTCCTCACACCGACTACATGGCAGGAATACGGGCAGTTCTTCGGACTGCTTGGCAAAGAAAATGGGAGACGGTCGAAGGGAACTTAAAGTTGTGCGCCATTGCGCCGCGACTGTTCCCATGGACCTATCCCCCAATGCCGCAGCGGCTTCAGGTTGCTTTCTGTCGTCTCCGAATCGGACACACTCGTGTGACGCATCGCTATCTGGTGGAGCGCTCGCCTGCGCCCTACTGCAACGACTGCGTCGTCCCCCAGACTGTTCGGTACATTCTTGTCGAATGTCCCAGTCTGGGTGATCTTCGCGCACGACACCTGTCCCGGTACCGGGATGGGCAGGGTCGCTACCGCCTGTCCCTTGTACTCGGGACGAGTGCGTGCACTTTGACTGGTGGACTTGCTGACTTTTTGGGGGAGGCCGGCCTTCTCCCTATTATTTAAGCAAGGTTTGTGTTTTGTTTTGTTTTGTTTTTTGTTTGTTTTTTTCCTTTAGTTGCACGCTCCTGCGCCGGGGGGACCTCTCCCCGACGCACCAGCTTGCTTCCTTTCCCCATTTTGGGGTGTTTTGTTTTGTTTTTTTCTTTAATTTTATTTTAAAGTAGCCTAGAACTAGGCCAGTTTTAATACGGCGACTAATGCCCAAGTAGGCAGTCGCCAGATGAGCTCTTAAAAAAAAAAAAAAAAAAAAATCCCCCAATAAGTCGTCGAAGGCGACAGTGCCTTTAGCGCTTTGTCCGGCCAACAGCGGCCGGGGTTCTGCCCCCGGGAAGCGTACGGCCATTCCCGTGAGATTCTTCAGTTCGAGGAGGCTCCCGCGTCTCCTCCGAGCTAGACCTGGAGGGCATATTCCTTCAATGGAATTGCCGTGTACTCAGGGCCAACTGGGAGGAGCTGTGGAGGCTCGTCTCGTCCCGTTCCCCGTTAGCTATCTTTTTGCAGGAGACCAGGCTAGGCGCGTGCCCCCTGCCCGCCCTCCCGGTATATAAGGGTCTTGCGACCCCACCACAGCGGGATGGCCTGGCTGGGGGATGCGCAGTTTACACCCGGCATGATGTCTCTGTTCTTCCTTTCTCTTTAGATACCTCCTTTCAGGCAGTGGCTGTGCAGCTGCACCTGGATAGGAGATATACTCTGATTTCTGCGTACATTCCACCGTCAGATGACTTCGACGCGAGGGACTTCCGCCCCGTCGTGGCACGGTTGCCGAGGCCCTATCTCTTGCTTGGAGATCTGAATGGCAGGCATCCTCTCTGGGAAGATTACTCCATAAATCCCAGGGGACAAGTCCTTGCCGATCTGATCGAAGAGCTTGAGATGGGTGTCCTAAATGTGGATGAGTTTACGCATCACTGTCCGAGAACCGCGTCATTTTCTTGCCTTTACCTATCTTTGTGCTCTTCAGATGCACAGCCTGATTTTGATTGGGGAGTGGTTGATGTCCTCCATGGTAGTGATCACTTTCCCATTCAAATATCATTTTCAGGGCAACTGCCGCCTGAGAGTCCATCTCGGTGGTGCTTAGCATGGGCGCAGTGGCCTGCATTTCATGAAATGACTGAATTTTATATCTCAGTCGAGGAGTTTCGGTCGGTAGATGAGGCCATTGAGTTCTTCTCCGGCAACCTCATCTCCGCTGGCCTGAATACTATTCCTAGGACGTCTGGCCGTTTTGCACGCCGACCACTCCCATGGTGGTCGGCCGAGTGTGAGACGGCCCTCAAACAGAAGCGTTATGCCTACATGCGCTATAAGCGCCGCCCGAACGATTTCACTGTCGCTGAATTTCGTCGGGCTAGGTTCCGGTATATTTTGAAGCACGCCCGCCGCTCTTCTTGGCGGGCATACGTGTCTTCACTTAACGGAAAGACTCCTTTAGCAGAGGTGTGGAGGCGAGTCAAAAGGATTCGGGGCAAGTTCTCGCAGGACCCCCCTCCCGTTCTCTAGGAGAATGGGACCGCAATCTCGGACCCCGCGTCCGTGGCGGAATCCTTCGCGACCGCTTTTTCCACATTCTCTAGCCGGGATGCTGCTCCGCCAGCATTCAATGCACGTCGTCATGTCGCGGAAGGCCGCCGGCTGGACTTTACCTCCGGAGGCGGAGAACCCTTCAATGACAGGTTTACTGTGAGTGAGTTGCGCTCCGCTCTCGCTTCGTGCGCGAACACCGCCCATGGTCCGGACGATGTCCCGTACGCCATGCTTCGACACCTGGGTGACGAGGCATGGCCTTTTTGTTAGATTTGTTCAACAGGATCTGGGTGGAGGGTTTTCTCCCAGACTCCTGGCGAATCACTACTGTGTTCGCCTTTCGCAAACCGGGGAGAAATCACTCTACTCCGACCGGTTTCCGCCCAATCTCTCTAACCTCTTGCATGTGCAAGTTGATGGAGAAATTGGTAAATGTTAGATTAGCCTTTTTCCTGGACAGCGGAGGCCATCTGTCTTGTGCACAGTGCGTCTTCCACAAGTTCCACTCCACGTCGGATGCTCTGCTTCGACTGGAAAATGCCGTCTGCGAGGCTTTCCTTCTTAGACAGCACTACGCCACGGTGTTTTTCGATCTAGAGAAGGCCTATGATACCGCATGGCGATACGGTATCATGGAGACTCTCCACACGATGGGGGCGAGGGGACGCCTCCCAATCTGTATATCTGAATTTTTGCAAGATCGTCGATTCCGCGTACGGGTGGAGTGGGGGGGGGGATCCTTCTCCGGCCTAATTGAGCAGGAAGAGGGTGTCCCGCAGGGAAGTGTCAGTGTCACACTCTTTGCCGTGAGCATCAACGGCATCACCTCGGTGCTGCCGAAAGATTTTCTCGCTACGCTCTATGTGGACGACCTTTCGATCTCTTTTGGCGCGGCCCAGATGCCAACTCTTGAGCGTCGACTCCAACAGGCATTGAACTGCGTCTCTTGCTATGCCGAAGCGCACAGGTTTCGTTTTTCTTTGGCCAAGACTAAGGTGGTGCACTTCTGCCGCCATCCACGGGTTCACCCCGACCCAGATTTGTTTCTTAATGGGGTGCGCCTGGATGTGGTGGAATTGCACCGTTTCCTCGGTCTTGTATTCGACCGACGCCTCACCTGGGAGGCTCATATTCGCAGCCTTAGGGTCTCTTGTACCCGCGCCATGGACATTCTCCGTTCCTTGACATTCAGAGCTTGGGGCGCTGATAGGGCTACTGCCCTACTTTTTATCGATTCTTTGTTCGTTCGAAGCTCGACTACGGATGCGAGTTTTATGCATCCGCAGCCGAGCGTTTATTGCGGAAGATGGATTCGATCCACCACACCGGCCTCTGCCTCGCGAAGGGTGCCTTCCGCACTTTCCCCATTGAGAGCCTGTTGGTCGATGCTGGGGAGATGCCACTCGCTCTGCGCCGCGTGCAGTGCATCACTCGCCTGTACGCGCGAGCCCGGCGCCTCCCTCAGTCGCCAACAGCTCTCCCTGCCTCCGCAGCTGATCTCGACGGTGCCTATGCCACCGAGAGACGCCAGTCATACCCTAAGCCCTTTGGGTTTAGGGCCAGGAAACTCCTTCGAGAGCTAGGGTACCACATTTGGCTATTTGTCGCCACGCCTCTGCTCCCAAAGCTTGTACGGCGCCGGGAGTATTGCGTTCGACCTTTCTGGAGCACACCTCGTGTCACGCTGCAACCGTGCCAGGGTATACGGATGGCTCCAAGTCCCATTAGGGGGTCGGCTTCCACGTCGTATCTACTCTGTTTGAAGTCAGCGGGGCTCTGCCAGGCGCTGCGTCTGTCTTCACGGCCGAGCTGGTGGCAATACACCACTCGGTACGGGAGATTACGCAACGTGCCCGGTTCGGAGACCGGATTGTGATCTATAGCGACTCACAAAGCACCCTGAGTTCTCTCGGGGCATTTGAATCTCCGCATCCCCTGGTTCGCGATATCCGTGACGCCACGGTTATGGTGAGCCGGGCAGATGTCGAGATAATCTTCTGCTGGGTTCCTGCACATGTAAGAATTGCGGAGAATGAGGGCGCCAAAGAGTCCGCGAGAACTCTGCGACCGGACCAGCGTTTCGCTCTTCCTCACACCGACTACATGGCAGGAATACGGGCAACTCTTCGGACTTCTTGGCAAAGAAGATGGGAGACGGTCGAAGGGAACCAAAAGTTGCGGGCCATTGCGCCGCGACTGTTCCCATGGACCTATCCCCCAATGCCGCGACGGCTTCAGGTCGCTTTCTTTCGTCTCCGAATCAGGTACACTCGTGTGACGCATCGCTATCTGATGGACCGCTCGCCAGCGCCCTATTGTGACGACTGCGTCATCCTCCAGACTGTTTGGCACATTTTTTTGAATGTCCTAGTCTGGGTGATCTTCGCGCACAATACCTGTCCCGGTACAGGGATGGGCAGGGTACTCGGGATGGATTCCTGCACATTGCCCCTTTGTCACTGTTCCCATGGACCTATCCTCCAATGCCGCGACGGCTTCAGGTCGCTTTCTGTCTTCTCCGAATCGGGTACACTCGTGTGACGCATCGCTATTTGATGGAGTGCTCACCTGCGGCCTATTGCGACGACTGCGTCGTCCCCCAGACTGTTCGGCACATTCTTGTTGAATGTCCTAGTCTGGATGTTTTTCGCGCACGTTACCTGTCCCGGTACCAGGATGGGCGGGGTCGCTACCGCTGTCCTTTGTACTCGGGAGGAGTGCGTGCACATTGACTCATGGACTTGTTGACTACTTGGGGGATGCCGGCTTTCTCCCTTTCATTTAACTAGGTTTAGTTGTTGTTTTTGTTATTGTTTTGTTATTGTTATTGTTATTTCTTTTTATTGTTGTTTCCTGTTCAAATTTTTTAAAGTAGCCTAGAACTAGGCTTTTGTGTTTACGGTGACTTATGCCTAAGTGGGCAGTCCTTAGATAGCCCCTTTAAAAAAAAAAAAATGACCTGTTGTCTTATAGACTTTGGGGGGCAGGCCGGGCTTCTCCCCTTTATTTAACTAGGTTTTATTTTTTTGTTATTGTTTTCTTTGTAGGTCGCACACTCATTCGCCGGGGTGAGGGGGACCTCCTTCTGATGCCAGAGATTGTTTCCTAATTGTTATGATCTTCCCTTTTTTATCATTATGTTTTCATATTCTTATTTTAAAGTTGCCTAGTGCTAGGCTGTCATGATTCAGGCGACTTATTCCCAAGTTTGCAGTCGCCAGATAGGCTCCTAAATTTTTGTTTAAAAAATGTAAATGATAGTTTGGTATGATACCGATACAAAAACTGGTCGTTTTATAAGTTGTAGACGAATAATTACAAAACTGGGTGAAGGACCGATCTTCTTGAATTGGTCCTCTATCGTCTTTTACCGAATTATCTTTTCTCTTTCCTTGTGGTGCTTATTTATAGTCTGGCGACCGCCCCATCCAATGGGGAAGGTGGCACTGCAGTGCCCAAGTCAGCTTCTTAATTAGAGGCATCACCAACTGTCACCATCCTTGGTGCTCTTTTTGTGTCAATTTAACCACAGGCCTCCGGATCTCGTCGGTAATTGGATCCTTTGAGCGCTGCTTAATGGCCTTGGGGGTCACCTTGGCACAGTGGCTCACTCCCAACTACCTATGCAGTGGGGAGATCAAAAGGGCCGTTTGACTGTTATTCCGCAGGCTAACGTTCCAACGACTCTCCTCATGTGGCTCAATTCTCTTGCTTTCTCCGGCAGGGGTGGGGGGGGGGACTTTAACGTATATGTCCGCCTGGCCCTCTGAGAGGCTTTATGTTGTAATTCTTCTACATTGAATTTTTTCTATGGGAGAAAGTGAAAATGTAAGGGCGATTCTTAGCCTGAATAGTTAAAATTTGAGATTGCTTGACACACTAAGAACCTGGAGGGTGCATAACTTCTGAACTGGTCTCACATTCTACAGTAAACTGAGGGAGGAATCTTGAGTGTAGGGGATTCTATGGTCAAATTCAGGTGGTGTGGTATGATGTAGGGGGAGTTTATTTGCAACAACTTTTAGATGATCTTTAGACGTTGATGGGCTATCTCCTAGCCAAGTGGAAACACTGCTTCTGATGTCAGTAAAGTTTAGCCACAATAGGTGTGGTTAGTCACTGAATGGAGCCTTGATTTGTACTGATTATAAATGGCTACCATATACTCTGAAGAGACCCATGGTTTGGTTCGCACATTAAACTGTAAGTTCTCACTGAGAAATAAAAGTTTGCTAAGAAAGAGTACATATTTTATTTGAGTTGTAAAGTGTACATAATTTCTATTGTACACTGCTCCCAAGATGAATTAACCAGGGTGCTTCTTAAGTTATTCAGTCCATTCTGTTTGAATATTATCTTCTTTTTTTTTATTCAGGTTGGAGAGAGGGTTAGAGAGGTGGCCCCACCAGGATCAATTATTGATGGTACTGACCCAAGAAATGAAGAAATGGAAGGGTTTGTCTGTCCCACGTGTTTCCTCCATTTCTCTTCTCCAGAACAGTTAGAGAAGCACTATTCTGAACAGCATCTTGACCCTTCTGCAAATTATCTTTGTCCAGTTTGCAAAGCAAGATTGAATTCACAGTCAGAACTAGAAGTTCACTATACATCTAATCATGGAGAGAAAGGTAATCTCAAAAAAAGGCTTATTTTGTTTTTGTTATTGATAGCATTTTAATTTCATTGTTTTTGAATAGCATGGAATCATTTCATTGGACTACACAGTAAATCTTTCTCATGTATTTACTTAGTCTTCTACTTATATTTAGCATTTCGCACATAACTCCTCCTGTAAAGGGTGTGGCAATTTGATCCAGCGCTCCGTCCAGCCCCAGCTTAGCCTCTCTTCCTTCCTTCAGATAGCCTGTATTTCTCCCCTACAACCTCTCCCACAACTTTTTCTGCTCGGCCTCTATTTTCACAGGGTAGATGCTGACCTTCTCAGCCAACTATCCCGGATTAGGGCTGATGGGGGAGGGGACAATGTTCCCTAACCCCTGAGCTCCGGTTTGGGATGGTGGGTTTTTAACAATCTGCTTCATCCCCCACCTGTACCTCCCTCACATCCCTTTTCCTTCTCATTTCACTATCTATTTTTTACGCTGTGCCTAAGGTGGAGCCGCCATGCTGAAAGGCTAGCAGTTCACCAAGCGGGAAGGGTGGCCTTAAATGGTGGCACCTGGCTCTGCCAGCCTATACGCACCCCTCGCAGAGCGGGCCACTGCGAGGGGTGATTAGCATTTTCTTGCTGCAGAAAGAATAGGGTCCCCATGCCCGATAATGAAATTCTAATAAAAAATGATTTTATCCTTTTACCCTCACAATCAACGGAGCCACCTTTGTGCAACTCCACAGAAAAAAATGGAGGTTCTCCCCCCCCCCCTTTGCTCTCACAGGGCACCCTCCAAATCTCTTTAACTGGAGAGGAGGCTTACTCCTCTCCTTTGCCTACAGGTGTAGGGGACTTCCCCTCACCCGTTTGTCTGGAGGTGCCTCTGGGTACCTCCCTCTTTCCAGTGGCAGTCCCCCCTTTACTTTCCAAGGGGACTGCCAAGAATGCCAGCAGGCAGCCCATAGCCACTTGCTCCCCATTGAAGCGGCTTGGTAGGGCAAACCCCCTTATGGGGGAGAGGGAAGACAGGCTCCATCGGTGGCTTCCCTCAAAAGACCTGCTGGCTAGAATATTAAACCTAGCAGGGGTCAAGGCCTGTGCCTCCCCAGACTCGACTTGTGACACCACTGCTAATGGAACCTGTGATGTCTTGGGAGTGGTGGGGATTGCCACTGGAGGCCCCCCACCCTAGATAGACATGGTCCTTGAGGCAACCCAGCCTCAGATGGTAGGGCCTTCCATGGGGGTGAATCCGTGCTCGTGACAAGCACCAAACTCGAGTCTGCCCCTATGCAAGGTTTTCCTCAAATGGCCTGAGTCTCCAAAGCAGTACAAGGAGGGGGGGGGATCTCCTCCTCCAGCTGGTGCCCCTGTGACTGCCAGGACCTTCTCCATCTCAGAGAAGGACCTCGCTGAGGTCGGACCATCCGGCTTGGGGGCTCAGGCCAGCGCAAGGGAGAAGCGGGTTCATTCCCTGCCCTCCTCTCCTAAGAAGAAAAAGACTGGGGGCTCCTTTCCATCCTCGGGGGCTGCATGGATGGATGGGTCCGCTACTACTTCGGTAAGCGACCAAGCCAAGATCGGCACATCCGGCCCCTCTGCCCCCCTCCCTGTGTACAGAGCCCCTGACTAAGACAAAAAATGCTATTGCATAGGGCTACCTGAAACCTGTGTGAGGTGCTCCAAGGCCACACACGATAAGTCCAAATTGTGTGTGGCCAAGTGTGTCAATTGCGGGGAGACGCACCCCGCTTCTTCAAAGTAATGTGGTGCGTATCTCCTTGAGAAGGAAATCCTGGCTATTCAGGCTCAGGATCTTCTCTCATTTAATGAGGCTAAGGACTTGGTCTTGGTGCGCCTGGTGCTACCCGGGATGTCCTATGCTTCAATGTTGAAAAACACTCCCTCTGCTCCAGGCCTACGAATACGGTTGTTTCCGCACCCTTCGGAACCCTTCAGCAGGTTATACCCACCCCAGGCAGTGCCCTGGTAAAGCGGGCAGCACAAAGGGTCCACACACAGCGCCTGCTAAAACCAGGGCTGCCCTCCCTTCCCTAGTGTGACTGTTTCCCGTAAGGCAAAATGGCCATGAGCCGCCACCGAGTCATTAGACTCACAGGAGGCAACACCCAGAAAGGAGTAGAGCAACAAAGGAGGTTGGCTCCTTGCCCACACCCAGTGCTGGGCTGGGTGGCTTGGAGATGGTAGATCCTCAAAAAGAGGGCCTCCCTGTCCACCTAAGGTTTTGAGGCGGAGGAAGGAAAAGACTTGCATGGCGAGCTCAACCGCCCCCAATAAGTGCTCAAAGGCAACAGTGCCTTCAGCACATTGTCCAGCCAACAGCACTTGGACTTCTGCCTCAGGGAAGCTTACTGCCATTCCCGTGAGGGTCTTGTCTTCGAAGAGGGCCACCCACATCTCCTCCAAGCTAGGCTTGGAGGTCATATTCCTTCAATAGAATTGCCACAAACTCTGGACCAACTGGGAGGAGCTGCAGAGGCTCGTCTCCTCCTGTTCCCTGTTAGCTATCTTTTTGCAGGAGACCATGCTGGGCACATGCCCTCTGCCCACCCTCCCATGGTATAAATGTTTTGCGATCCCACCACCATGGATGGGAGTTGGGCGGATGTGCGATTTACACCCGGTATGATGTCTCCATTCTTCCTTTCTCTTTAGATACCTCCTTTCAGGCAGTGGCTGTGCAGCTTCACCTGGATAGGAGGTATACTATCATTTCTGCGTACATTCCACCGTCAGCTGACTTCGACGCCGGGACTTATGCCGCGTCGTGGCACGGTTGCTGAGGCCCTTTCTCTTGCTTGGAGATCTGAATGGCAGGCATCCTCTCTGGGGAGATTACTCAATAATTTCCTGGGGACAAGTCCTTGCCGATCTGATCGAAGAGCTTGAGATGAGTGTCCTAAACGTGAATGAGTTTACGCATCACTGTTCAAGAACCGCTTCATTTTCTTGCCTTGACCTATCTTTGTGCTCTTCGGAGACACAGCCTGATTTTGATTGGGGGGGTGGTCAATGACCTCCATGGTAGTGATCACTTTCCCATTCAAATATCATTTTATAAGCGGCTGCCGCCTGAGAGCCCACCTCGTGGTGCTTGGCGCGGTGGCCTGCATTTCAAGAAATGACTGAATTCTCTATCTTAGTCGAGGAGTTTAGGTCGGTAGATGAGGCTGTTGAGTTCTTCTCCGGCAACCTCATCGCCGCGGGCCTGACTACTATTCCTAGAATGTCTGGCCGTTTTGCACGCCGACCACTCCCATGGTGGTCGGCTGAGTGTGAGACGGCCCTCAAACAGAAGCGTTATGCCTACATGCGCTATAAGAGCCGCACGAACGATTTCACTGTCGCTGAATTTCATCGGGCTAGAGCTAGGTTCCGGTATATTTCGAAGCACGCCCGCCGCTCTTCTTGGCGGGCATAGGTGTCTTCACTTAATGGGAAAGATCCATCTGGCAGAGGTGTGGAGGCCAGTCAAAATGATTCGGGGCAAGTTCTTACAGGACTCCCCTCCCGTTCTCCAGGAGAATGGGACCGCAATCTCGGACCCCGCGTCCGTGGCCGAATCCTTCGCGACCGCTTTTTCCGCATTCTCTAGCCGGGATGCTGCTCCGCCAGCATTCAATGCACGTCGTCATGTCGCGGAAGGCCGCCGGCTGGACTTTACCTCCAGAGGTGGGAGAACCCTTCAACCACTGGTTTGCTGTGAGTGAATGGCGCTCCGCTCTTCCTTCGTGCGCGGACACCGCGCATGGGCCGGACGATGTCCCGTACGCCATGCTTCGACACCTGGGTGAGCGGTGCATGGCCTTTCTGTTAGATTTGTTCAACAGGATCTGTGTGGAGGGTCTCCTCCCAGATTCCTGGTGAATCGCTACTGTGCTCGCCTTTCGCAAACCGGGGAGAGATCACTACTCCGACCGGTTTCCGCCCAATCTCTAACCTCTTGCATGTGCAAGTTGATGGAGAAATTGGTAAATGTTAGATTAGCCTTTTTCCTAGACAGCAGAGGCCATCTGTCTTCTGCACAATGCGGCTTCCACAAGTTCCACTCCACGTCAGATGCTCTGCTCCGACTGGAAAATGCCGTCTGCGAGGCCTTCCTTCGTAGACAGCACTACGCCACGCTGTTTTTCGATCTGGAGAAGGCCTATGATACCGCATGGCGATACAGTATCATGGAGACTCTCCACACGATGGGGGCGAGGGGAGGCCTCCCAGTCTTTATATCTGAATTTTTGCGAGATCGTCGTTTCCGCGTACTGGTGGGGGGGAGCTCTCTCCAGCCCAAAGGAGCAGGAAGAGGGTGTCCCACAGGGAAGTGTCCTCAGTGTCACACTCTTTGCCCTGAGCATCAACGGCATCACCTTGGTGCTGCCGGAAGATGTTCTCACTACGCTCTACGTGGACGACCTTTCGATCTCTTTTGGCACGGCCCAGATGCACACTCTGGAGCGTCGACTCCAACAGGCATTGAACAGCGTCTCTCGCTATGCCGAAGCGCACAGGTTTCGGTTTTCTTTGGCCAAGACTAAGGTGGTGCACTTCTGCCGCCATCCACGGCTGCACCCCGACCCAGATTTGTTTCTTAATGGGGTGCGCCTGGATGTGGTTGAGTCGCACCGTTTCCTTGGTCTTGTATTCGACCGACGCCTCACCTGTGAGGCTCATATTCGCAGCCTTAGGGTCTCGTACCCGCGCCATGGACATTCTCCGTTCCGTGACGTTCAGCGCTTGGGGCGCTGATAGGGCTACTGCCCTACTTTTTTATTGATCCTTTGTTCGTTCGAAGCTCGACTACGGATGCGAGTTTTATGCATCCGCAGCAGCCGAGCGTTTATTGCAGAATGTGGATTCGATCCACCACACCGGCCTTCCCCTCGCGACCGGTGCCTTCCGCACTTTCCCCACCTGGAGCCTGTTGGTCGATGCTGGGGAGATGCAACTCGCTCTGTGCTGCGTGCAGTGCATCACTCGCCTGTACGCGCGAGCCCGGTGCCTCCCTCAGTCGCCAACAGCTTTCACTGCATCCGCAGCTGATCTCGACGGTGCATATGCCGCCAAGAGATGACAGTCATACCCTAAGCCCTTTGGTTTAGGGCCAGGAAACTCCTTCGAGAGCTAGATATAGCTCTTGGGCCGGTGGCGCCCCTGGTTCTGCCCAGGACGCCACCCTTGAGGGTACCACATTTGGCTATTTGTCGCCACGCCTCTGCTCCCAAAGCTTGTACAGCGCTGGGACTATTGTGTTCTAACTTTTTGGAGCACACCTCGTGTCACGCTGGAACCGTGACAGTGTATCTGGATGGCTCCAAGTCCCAAGAGGATGTCGGCTTCCACGCCGTATCCCCTCTCTTTGAAGTCAGCGGGGCTCTGCCAGGCGCTGCGTCTGTCTTCACGGCCGAGCTGGTGGCAATAGACTACTTGGTACGGGAGATTACGTGACGTGCTTGTTCGGAGACCGGATTGTGATCTATAGCGACTCACAAAGCGCCCCGAGTGCTCTCGGGGCATTGGAATCTCCGCTGTCCTGGTTCGCGATATCCGTGACGCCACGGTTTTGGCGAGCCCGGCGGATATCGAGATTATCTTCTGCTGGGTTCCTGAACATGTAGTAATTGCGGGGAATGAGCGCGCCAAAGAGTCCGCGAGGACTCTGCGACTGGACCAGCGTTTCGCTCTTCCTCACACTGACTACATGGCAGCTCTTCGGACTGCTTGGCAAAGAAGATGGGAGATGGTCGAAGGGAACTTAAAGTTGCGTGCCATTGTGCCGCGACTGTTCCCATGGACCTATCCCCCAATTCCGCGACGGCTTCAGGTCGTTTTCTCTCGTCTCCGAATCGATACACTCGTGTGATGCATCGCTATTTGATGGAGCGCTCGCCTGCGCCCTATTGTGACGACTGCGTCGTTCCCCAGACTGTTCGGCACATTCTTGTTGAATGTGCCAGTCTAGGTGATCTTCGCGCACGTTGCCTGTCCCGGTACCGGGATGGGCAAGGTTGCTACCACCTGTCCCTTGTACTCGGGACGAGTTCGTGCACTTTGACTTTTGGGGGGAGGCCGGGCTTCTCCCCTTTATTTAAGTAGTTTTTATTTTGTTTTTTGTTTGTTCTCTTTGTAGGTTGAACGCTCCTGCAATGGGGTGAGGGGGACCTCTCCCCGATGCCGGAGATTGCTTCCTAATTGTTTAGTTTTTCCAATATTTAGCATTGTTATTTTTTCATAATTTTATTTTAAAGTAGCCTAGTTCTAGGCTGTCGTATTTCCGGCGACTTATGTCAAGTTGGCAGTCACCAGATGGGCTCTAAAGAAAAGAAAAAAAAATATGCCTGTTGAGGGAGAAATTGGTAAATGTTAGATTAGCACAGTGCGGCTTCCGCAAGTTCCACTCCATGTTGGATGCTCTGCTCCAACTGGAAAATGCAGTATGCCAGGCCTTCCTTTGTAGACAGCATTATGCCAGTGTTTTTCGATCTGGAGAAGGCCTCTGATACCGCATGGAGATAGGGTATCATGGAGACCCTCCACATGATGGGGGCGAGGGGACGCCTCCCAATCTTTATATCTGAATTTTTGTGAGATTGTCGATTCTGTGTACAGGTGGGAAGAGCCCTCTCCTGCCCAATGAAGCAGGAAGAGGGTTTCCCGCAGGGAAGTCTCCTTAGTGTCTCACTCTTTGCCCTGAGCATCAATGGCATTACCTCGGTACTGCCAGAAGATGTTCTTGCTACGCTGTACATGGACAACCTTTCAATCTCTTTTCGTGCAGCTCAGATGCCATCTCTGGAGCATCGACTCCAACACGCATTGAACCACATCTCGCGCTATGCCGAAGCGCACAGGTTTCGGTTTTCTTTGGCCAAGACTAAGGTGGTGCACTTCTGCCGCCATCCACGGCTCCACCCTGACTCAGACTTGTTTCCTAATGGTGTATGCCTGGAAGTGGTTGAATCGCCCAAGAGCTAGGTATAGCTCTCGGGCTAGTGGTGCTGCTGGTTCTGCCCAGTACACCACCCTGGAGGGTACCACCTTTGGCTATTTATTGCCACGCCTCTGCTCCCAAAGCTTCTACAGTGCTGGGAGTATTTGGCTCCACCTTTTTGGAGCACACCTCGTGTCACTCTGGAACCGTGCCAGTGTATACACATGGCTCCAAGTCCCAAGAGGGGGTCATATTCCATGCTGTATTTCCTCTATTTAAAGTCAGTGGGGTTCGGCCAGGCGCTGTATCTGTCTTCATGGCCGAACTGGTGTCAATACACCACTCATTATCGGAGATTACATGACATGCCCAATTCGTAGACCAGATTGTGATCTATAGCGACTCACAAAGTGCCCTTAGTGCTCTTATTGCATTGCAATCTTGGCACCCCTGGGTTCACGGTTTTGGCAAGCTGGGTGGATGTCAAGATTATCTTCTGCTGGGTTCCTAGACATGTAGGAATTGCAGGGAATGAGCATGCCAATGAGGGAGTCATAGAGTCTGTGAGGACTCGGCGACCGGACCAGTCTTTCGCTCTTCCTTACACTGACCACATCCACATGGCACATATACAGGCATCTCTCTGGGTCACTTGGCAAAGAAGATGGGAGACAGTCAAAGAGAACTTAAAGTTGCGTGCCATTGCACAGCTACTGTTCCCATAGACCTACCCCCCAATGCCGCAAGGGCTTCAGGTTGCTTTCCGTCCTCTCCGAATTGGACACACTCGCTGGACGCACCGCCATCGTTGAGTGCTCGCCAGTGCCCTACTGTGAAGACTGCCTTGTCCCCCAAACTGTTCGGCACATTCTTTTTGAATGTGCCAGTCTGGGCGATCTCCGAACACCTTACCTGTCCCGGTAGCGAAATGGGCGGGGTCGCTACCGCCTGTCCCTTGTACTTGAGATGAGTTCGTGCACATTGACTGGTGGACTTATAGACTTTGGTGGGAGGCCGTCTTCTTCCCTTTATTTAACTAGTTTTTTTGTTTTTTTTAGTAGGTCGCACATTCCTGCACTGGGGGGATGCGGACCTCCTGCTAGAGCTTGCTTCCTGCTTATTGCTTTGTTTCTTTTTATTTTATTTTATTTTATTTTATTTTTTTGCATCTTATTTTAAAGATGCCTAATAATAGGCATTGTTGAATACGGCGAATAATGCCCAAGTAGGCAGTCACCAGATGAATTCTCCAATTCAAAACTCCCAATAAAACTCTTGCTGATTCTTCAAACTCTTATCCTATATCACTTTCCTAATCTCAACACTGCCAAGTGTTGTTCAATTTCATTGACATCCTGGCATGAATCCAATACCCTCTTAACGCTACTTGTCAGATAAGGTAGGAAATTGTATGCTAAACAAACCCAATGGAAATACAAACCCTTTGAGCTTTTATCAACAGAACAGACTGCACCTTCACAAACCTGTTCATACCTTCATCTTGGCTACAAAACTACAAGCCAGTGCTGGACTACTTCCCAAGACAGCATCCTTGCTGTGGACAACTTCAATTCCCATGACTATGCTTGACTAGAATCCTAAAACACAAGAGCCTGCAATATCACATATGCTCTGTTGCCCAGTTCAGCCTCATTAGCAACCCTACTGATGCTTTGCCACATTCTCTACAGCAACCAATAAGTAAGTCCCTATGAGAAGCCTAAAATACTACAACCCCAAATTCTTACCTCTAAAATCAGATAGAGGGGAGCTTGCTTCCATCCCATATCCCCTCTTGTTTGAAGTCAGTGGGGCTCTACCAGGCGCTGTGTCTGTCTTCACTGCTGAGCTGGTTGCAATACTCCACTCAATACGGAAGATGTGTCATGCCCAGTTCGGAAATTAGATTGTGATCTTTAGCGACTCACAAAGCACCCTGAGTGTTCTTGGGCCATTAGAATCACTGCTCCCCTGTGAGGTGAGCAGATGAGATTATCTTTGCTGGGTTCCTGGACTTGTAGGGATTGCAGTGAATGAGCATGCTGGTGAGGGTGCTAAAGAGTCCATGAGGACAGGGTGACCAGGTCAACCCCCTGTCCTCCCTGTCAAAGAAATTGGGAAATTGCCAATGGGAACTTGCACTATTCTTGTGGACCTATGCTTCAATGGTTTCAGATCTCTCTCTCTGTCATCTTTGAATTGGGCATACTTGCTGCCCATAATGCTATTTGGTGGAGCATTTCCCTTATCTTACTCCAATTACTGTATTGTCCCATAGACTATTCGGCACATTCTTGTTAAATGTCCCAGTCTGGGAGTTCTTCACATATGTTAAATGTCCCAGTACTGTAATGAGTAGAGTCATTACTTCCTGTCTCTTCTGCTTTTCACATTCGTGCACACTAACCTGTGGACTCTGACTTCTTGGAGGAGGCTCTCCTACTCCATTTTATTTTAATATCTTTGGCGTTGGTTATATGCTATGATGCCAGGGGGAGGTGAGCCTCCCCTTTACTGTTTCCATAGACCCCAAACTAGAAAGCACTCATAGTGCACATACCTCTGCCACATGTCGGGAAATGCCCTATCTCCTAATATTAAGGAAAGTAAAACAGTGATCCAGAACCCCCATCAGTATCTGCATCTGCTCCACACCTAATCAATTCTTTCTTGGTCCGAGACTCCCTCTACAAAATTTCATCAAAATCTCCCAACTCTTTTTAGATATCTTGTACATCAACATAGAGCAAAACATACACAAGTGATCACATAAACTTTAGGTAAATAACAAACATAAAAAACATCTAACATTCAGGCATTGATTTAACAGTAGCAATAAACTACAAAATAGATATCAAGAAATTCTAGAAAACCATTTGCAGACTTGTGTCTAGGTGCAGGATTCATGGCCATCTCTGCACAAATAGTCAACCACTATTCTGTCTGAAAATTTGCAAACATAAAACACTTCCTCAAGCCATACAAGCCACATGCTGCCTCTTCATTATACTGCCTTATCTCCTTACTGTGCACCCACTCAATTATCACCTTGCAGGGTGGGTAACCTGTGCAGCCTGTTTCACTTGTTATCTGGAAGAGCTGCATGTCTAGCCTGAGTGCAAATAAGGGAAGCCCTGTCACTGGGTTGACTTGAACTCTAATGAGGTGCTTTTCCTCCTGGATCCTAAGCTATCTTTCTTTTTTTTTTCCACCTTTAGGACTATCCCCTCAACCTTTTGTCTACCTCCACTTAGTACTAGGAGGAGCAGTTCTCTCCCCAGCCAAATGCAAATTAGGGAAGACCCATCGCTGGATTGAATTGAACTCTAATGGGGCCTGGAGAATTTGTTGGTGCACTTCCTCCTCACTCACTCTGAGCATTCCTTTTGTTCTACGAACCTCACAAGAGGGGTACCTTGTTTCGCCTACTTCACTTGCTACATGGAGGAGCTGCACATCCTTCTGACCAGAATGCAAATTGGGAAGCCTTGTCACTGGGTTCATTATTATTATATTGTGTAATATAATTATTACAGCTATCCCCCTCAACTTTCTACCCACAATTCGTACCAGTGGGACTGTTCTCTCCTGCATAGAGTTTGGTCCCCTAGCTTTGGTGAAATCCTTGCCATCCTGGGATCATCTAACACCAGGGTATGATAATAATGTAATCACACAAACTACTCATTAGTGGATTCTCCTATCTCTACTTCTTTATTGCATACCTTCCTTCCCCTTTCCACACTTGCTCTTCTATCCACAGAGGTTCCAGTTGCCTGGTGTACTTTTGTCCTCTTTTGAGCCTTAGTTGAGGGGCAGTACATACTGTGAGGTCCCTACTTGCTGCGGAGGCTGAAAGCTCACTGTGCTGACTAGGGCAAGTATTAGGTATGGGATGTGTTGCCCGTTGACTCTGCACATCTTCCTCCTGTACACATACAGGGTGTTACCATCCTGTATGGTTAAAGTTAATGACAATTTCACCTCAATGGTGGGTCAAGTTGGTCAAGCCCATCAATGCTGAACTTGGACTGAGCATGTCTTAGGATTACATCCTTACCTATAATCAAACTCCAACTCTACTTTATTATTATAATAATAAAAATAATAATAATAATCATTATTATTATTCAAAGATTATCAGATAGGCATGAAATAAGACCTCAGAAATTCACTCAAATCTACATTACCTTCAAAAGATAAAAGTGCCGTATCTGATGCAGGCATTCCATTTTTCTAACCCCCTTCTTGCTGACCCAACCTCCCTGCTTCAGCTAAACCCTATGGCATCAACGAGCAATCTTTCCTCTGAAGTAGCAAAATTCTTTAATACCAACACCACTACCCTATCAAACATCCCACTCTATTTAACTGAAACATCTTCACTGCTCAGTGTCACACTGGATACAGGATTAACTTTTCCACAAGACAAAAAAACAAAGCTGACAAAAATTAACTCTGAGCACTCACAGGAGCCATATTTGGTCAATCTAAGGAATCCCTCTTCCACACATGCATATGGTAAATCTCCCTATATATTTGTCTATGTCTCTACAGCCTGGATTCTCAGTCTTGCATCCTCATACAACATAACTAAACAAATGATAAAAGCCGCTAAGACCTATCACTACACTACACAAATCACAAAACAAAGCACTCCACCTCGCCACAGGATGCATCAGAAGCACCACTAAACCACTTATACGCTGAAACTAAAGTCATGCCTGTAAAACTCTACCTTGACCTTTGCTGAAAACCAAGCTAGCCATGCCATTACCCCCCACCCTTTATCATCCCTCTAGAAGCATGCAGGTCCCCAGGATACTTTAAGGACTCCTTTCTACCCTTAACCAGGCCACCTCTGCCTCTCAAACAATCCACACACACTTAACAGAGCATAGCATCGAATCTCTGTGTCTAAGCCACTACCTAAATGCCATTCCACCAGATATCAACCGAGAACACATCCCTCCCATCAACCACAAGGATCATCCTGGCAAGGCCCAGGTGCAGTTACCACCCCAAATTAAAAACATACAAATATAGTACTGGGATGACTGAAGCAGAGATCTCTCCTTGTAACCAGGAACCAAAATCAATTTCAAACTATATAATATACCCAATACAAGCATAGCAGATACAAAACCGGCAGATACACAGAGTATGAGATCTCTGGATGAATCCTGTCCAGCCAACAAAGTTTGTAGAGGCTACCAATATAAGGAATGGATTTTAGCTGGGGGCATCATAAGTCACCTATCTGCAAAGCCTTGAAGGTTACATATTATTTACCTGTGTCTTTGAGATAAAGAGATATATGGGCCCTTAGAAAACCTCTTATGAGGATTCTTTTCCCATAGATTGATTTTTAATTGTGGGTAGTCTCTTATTTGATAGCTGTTACAGACCTTGGCTGATACCGGGACAGGTTTCTGTGTACCATGTTGCAAGCTCCTTGTCTTTTGGGGTAAAGCAAGCCTGCTCCAATATTTTTATTTGCATGGATGACTTGAGAGATTTCCTACAACTTGCATAAAATATGTTGGTCCAATTTATATGTTCATTGTATGTGTAAAGATTTTATTTTATTTTTGTTGGTTGTGGTATAACTTTAGAAGCCTGAAGATCGCATTTTTGGCAGAGATGCCCCCATATAGGTAGGTAAAAAGCTTCATAATTATGAAAAGGGAAGGGCTAAAATACCCCCCAAATATTTGGAAACAATTGATACTTTAGTACTCTAAATAAAATAAGCTATTTAAGATGAGTAGGGAACATTTAGTGATCTTTCAAGATCACAAGAAGATTGAATTTTTTTTCATATATGGAAGAAATATAAATTCAATGTTACTTGCAAGAATTTAGAAGATGGAAGGAAATATTGTGTTAATGTATATTTTGATTGCCTTCAGATTTCAATAACCACAGCCTTGAATCATTGAGAGAAGAACTGATGGAATTGTCAACAAACCTACGAGAAGAAAGATGGTACTCAGAAGAATTGCAAAAAGAAGTGGAACGCCTTCAGGAAGCCTTCAAAAAGAAAGGCGACAATGAAGATTCATCTTCTTATGTCCATCAAGTTAGTTGCATTTTATTAATATTTTATGCACTCTTCAAAGATCATCATTATTTTACAAAGGTTGGACATTGGCAGTGTCAGTACCATAGCAGAAAAAAGAGATATGAATTAGAGGTCTTCAATGATAAACATTAAAAGTTGCATGATAGAGCCTTGACTTGGTTAAAAATCAGTTTGTTGACTTAAATTTTCTAACTTTTTTCATCATAATAGGTCCCTCTTATCAGTTACCTCCCAGATGATTACATTTGAGATAATATTGTAGCTCTATTTTTTATTACCTATCATCCTGAATCACCACGTAAGGGGCGCGACGATTTGCCTTCCTGGCCGCTGTGCTGATGGGACTCAGCGCCTCGGCCAGCCCATCTTAGCCTCTTCTTCTTTCAGACAGCCTGTATTTCTCCCCTACTTCCTTACTTTCCCTAAAACCTCTCACACAACTTTCTCTGGTCAGCCTCTATTTTCACAGGGTAGATGCTGACCTCCTTCTCAGCCAACTATCCCGGATCGGGGCTAAGGGGGAAGGAGAAAATGTTCCCTAACCCCTGAGCTCTGGTTTGGGATGGTGGGTTTTTAACAACCTGTTTCATCCCCACCCATACCTTCCTCACCTTCCTTTTCCTTCTCTCTTCACTATCTATTTTTTTTATGCCATGCTTAAGGTGGCTCCGCCATGCCGAAGGGCTGCCAGGTCACCAGGCGAGAGGGGTGGCCTTAAATGGTGGTACCTGGCTCTGCCAGCCCCGTACACACCCCTTGCGTGGTGGGCTACTGCGAGGGGTGATGAATGTCTGCATCCTGTAGAAAAATTAGGGTCACCATGCCTAATGATGTAAAAACCCAAAACAAAACTCTTCCCCTTTCCCCCTCACGATCAACGGAGCCGCCTTCGGGCAGCAACGCAGAAAAAATGGAAGGTCTCTTTCCCCCTCTCCCTGTGCTCTCGCAGGGGACCCTTCAAATCTCTCTAACCCGAAAGGAGGCTTACTCCACTCCTTTGCCTACAGGGGACTCCCCCTCACCCCCTTGTCACCTCACTCTTTCCAGCGGCAGTCCCCCCCCCTTTACTTTCCAAGGTGACTGCCAAGAAGCCAACAGGCAGCCCATAGCCGACCGCTCCCCATTAAGGCGGCTCGGTAGGGCAAACCCCCTTAGGGGGGGAGAGGGAAGAAAGGCTCCATCGGTCGATTCCCTCAAAAAACCTGCTGCTAGAATATTAAACCTTGCTGGGGTCAAGGCCTGTGCCTCCCAAGACTGACTCATGACATGCTGCCAATAGGACCTGTGATGTCCTGGGGGGGGATTGCCAACTGGAGGCTCCCCACGAGATAGACATGGTCCTTGAGGCAACCCAGCCTCAGACTATAGGGCCTTCCATGAGGGCGAATCTGGGCTCGGTGCCAAGCACTGAACTCGAGCCCGCCCCTATGTAAGGTCCTCCTCAAACGGCCCGAGTCTCCAAGGCAGTACAAAGAGGGAAGGAATCTCCTCCAACTGGTGCCCCTACGACCGCCAGGACCTTCTCCATCTCGAAGAAGGACCTTACTGAGTCCGGTCCATCCGGCCTGGGGGTTCCTGCCGGTGGAGGGGAGAAGCAGGTTCATTCCCTGCCCTCCTCTCCTAAAAAGAAAAAAAGACTAAAAGAATCGGGGCTCCTCTCCATCCGCGGGGGTTGCGGGGACGGATGGGTCTGCTGCCACTTCGGTAAGCGACCAAGCCAAGATTGGCACATCCAGCCCCTCTGCTCTCCCGGGTGCAGAGCCCCTGACTAAGACCAAAAGTGCTAGTGCGCAGAGCGGAGACTCGATTACATTGGGGCCCCTCATTCAGAGATTACCTGGCGTTTTCAAGCCCGCTGTCTTTAAACGCTTCTTGGTTATTCGCTCCACTGATGGCAGCATGTTGGCTAAGGGCTACATGATCCATCAGAGGATTGCTTTAGCTAGTGTGATTGGTAGAGAGCAGAAGGTTACCCGTTTCTCGGATGGGAGCCTTTTGGCGAATGCGTCGAATCCTTTCGGATACTTCATGGCATGCTTGTGAGCGTGACGCCACACTCTACCATGAACTTCGTGAAAGGAGTAGTTTATGCGAGGGAACTCCATAGAAGGCATCATCTTAGAGCTGGCCGACCATGGGGGTGGTCAAGGTCGAACGTGTGATGAGAAAACAGGGAGGGGCCTCGAGACACACCCCTACATTCTTCATCACGTTCGACTGTGACGAGCTCCTTCAGTCGGTGCGTGTGTGAAGGCATTCGTGCCACTGACGCGGAGGTGCTATTACTGCCACCGCTTCGGCCATACTACTCGCTCCTGTCGACGTGCAAAGTCGGGGTTACCCAAAACCTGTGTAAGTTACTCCAAGGGTACACATGAAAAGTCCAAATCCTGTGTGAACAACTGTGGCATTTGCGGAGAGCTGCACCCCGCTTCTTTGAAGCACTGTAGTGCGTATTTCATTGAGAAGAAAATCCTGGCGGTTTAGGTTCAGGATCGTCTCTCATTTCGCGAGGCTAAGGACGGTCGAGGCGCGCACGGCGCTAATGTTGAAAAAGACACCGTCTGCTCCTGGCCCCTCCAGGCCTACGAGTAGGGTCGTTTCCGCGCCCATTCTGAACCCTTCCTCGGATTCTACCCACCCCGGCCGCTCCCCTGGTAAAGCTGGCGGCACAAAGGGTTCACCCCCAGCCCCAGGTAAAACCAGCCCCCTCCCTCCCCCTTCCAGCATGACCGTTTCCCGTAAGGCAAACGCCACGCGCCTCCACCGAGTCGTTAGACTCACAAGAGGCAACACCCCTGAAGTCGGTCGCCAAGCCATCTTCCGAGGTTCCTAAAGCTGCCTCCCGAAAGGAGGGCAGCAGCAAAGGAGCTTCGGCTCCTTCGCCCACGCTCAGTGGTGGTCTGGGTGGCTCGGAGACGGTGGATCCTCGTAAAGAGGGCTCCCCGCCACCGAAGCCCGCCCGCCTAAGGTTTCGAGGCGGAGGGAGGAAAAGACTCGCATGGCGAACCCAACCTCCCCCAATAAGTCGTCGAAGGTGACAGCGCCTCCAGCGCATTGTCCGGCCAACAGCGCCCGGGGTTCTGCCCCCGGGAAGCGTACGGCCATTCCCCTGAGGGTCTTCTCTTCGAAGAGGGCCCCCGCGTCTCCTCGGAGCTAGGCCTGGAGGGCATATTCCTTCAATTGAAGCGTCGGCTCCAACAGGCATTGAACCGCGTCTCTCGCTATGCCGAAGCGCACAGGTTTCGGTTTTTTTTGGCCAAGACTAAGGTGGTGCACTTCTTCCGCCATCCACGGCTACACCCCGACCCAGATTTGTTTCTTAATGGGGTGCGCCTGGATGTGGTTGAGTCGCACCGTTTCATTGGTCTTGTATATATCCGACGCCTCACCTGTGAGGCTCATATTCGCAGCCTTAGGGTCTCTTGTACCCGCGCCATGGACATTCTCCGTTCCGTGACGTTCAGCGCTTGGGGCGCTGATAGGGCTACTGCCTTACTTTTTTATCGATCCTTTGTTCGTTCGAAGGTCGACTGCGGATGTGAGTTTTATGCATCCGCAGCCGAGCGTTTATTGCGGAAGGTGGACTCGATCCACCACATCAGCCTTCGCCTGGCGACCGGTGCCTTCCGCACTTCCCTCATTGATAGCCTGTTGGTCGATGCTGGGGAGATGCCACTCGCTCTACGCCGTGCACAGTTCATTATTTCCTTGTTCGCGCGAGACCCCCGCCTCCCTCAGTCGTCAACAGCTCTCACTGCATCCGCAGCTGATTTCGACGCTGCCTATGCCACCGAGAGACGCCAGTCATACTCCTTCGAGAGCTAGATATAACTCGGGCCGGTGGCGCCCCTGGTTCTGCCCAGGCCGCCACCCTGGGGGGTACCACAATTGGCTATTTTTTGCCACACCTCTGCTCCCAAAGCTTTTACAGCCCCTGGAGTATTGCGTTCGACATTTTTGGAGCACACTTCGTGTCACGATGGTACCGTGCCAGTGTATACGGATTGCTCCAAGCCTAAGAGGGGGTCGGCTTCCACGTCGTATCTCCTCTGTTTGAAGTTAGTGGGGCTCTGCCAGGCGCTGCTTGTGTCTTCACGGCCGAGCTGATAGCAATACACCCTTGTACTCGGGACCAGTTCGTGCACATTGACTGGTGGATTTATAGACTTTTGAGGGGAGGCCGGCCTTCTCCCCTTTATTTAACTACGTTTTTTTTGTTGTTTTCTTTATAGGTCGCACATTCCTGCGCAGGGGATACCTCCCCCGAAGCCGGAGCTTGCTTCCTCCTTGTTGCCATTTTCCCTTTTTATTGTTGTTGTTTTTTATTCATATTTTAAAGTAGCCTAGTGCTAGGCTGTCGTGAGTGCGGTGACTTGTGCCCAAGTCAATTTTAATGTGTGATCAGAAATGAGTATAATGCTCGTTTCTTTGAAAATTCTTGGGCCTAGAGAGAATGATTTGTTGTTCAAGTGAAACCTGAGTTACCAATGACCATTTTTCCCACAGTCTCAACTGGAAGCTGTTGAGCAATCCAAGAAACTCCTGTCTTCTGAAGTTTTACTTCTTAGGAAACAGCTCTCTGAGGCATTGGAACAAATGAGTTGTGTACGAAATGAGAAAGATTCACTGGAGCAAAGAGCTTCTGACTTTGCTGTTGAAAAAGCAGAATTAAGATCTACTCTGGACACTTTACAAGCAGAAAGAGTAAGCATTCATTTTTTTCCTATGAAAGTTATTTGCAACTTAATAAGGGATTTGTTTCATTGTCAAAGCAAATAGTCTCATTGCAAATATGTTCCATAGTTATAGAATTATTTCCTTCCCTTTTTACTTAAAAGTATGAAAGTGTTAATGTTTGTACTTTAGAAATTCTTTGCTATTTTCCACTATTTAGGGAAACATAAGAACTTAAAAAAAACTTGGTTCACTAAAAGCCACTTGAGGCTTATCCGGTTGAAGTGAAAATAATTAACCTCCACCAACATTCACACCTCTTAAATTTTGTCAGCAGGAACTCAGATTGTCTTCTTGCACCTTTGTTTCAAAATATTAGTCATTGTTTGTAAACATATACATTGTATCCAAACTTATTGAAAATCTAGTCTCAGTTTGGCAAAGTTGGTAAAATTCTTATGCTAACAAGTAACAGCCAAACATTTGATATGAAGCTTAGATAACCATTCTGAACTTCCTGTGAGGGTTTCTTCCATGACAGGTAATTTATCAGTCCAATTTTTACCTTCTTTGCAAGCTTGTTTTAGATTCAGATTTGGAAGCTATCAAATCCAGTTTGTCTGCTATGGAACACAATAAGAAGCAAGAAGTGGAGAAATTGAAGAATCAAATATGTCAACTCGAAAATACCATTGAATCCAAATCTAAAGAAGTTAGTGTTCATTTTTTGTTGTATTGAAAAGTTTCATCCTGTCAGGAGAGAGTGAAAAACCACCGCCCTGTTGAAGGCTGCTCTTCATTACTTGTAACTTCCATCTAAGGTCCACCTCTTAGGCTGGCAGGCTAGAGATCCAGTGCCTGGTGTATTTGTAGTTTTGTATCAGTTGTGCTTGTGTCAGGGATGTTAGGAATGTGTTGGACTGTCTGCTTCTTAGTGGCAGTAGGAGCAGTGTCTGTATCAAATGAGTTGGTGCATATGTGTTTATTTTGTGGTGGCGAATGCACCAGAGCCTTGCCAGGGTGACTCACGTGGGACATGGATGTTTCTTCTCAGTTAATATCTGGTGGAATGGCATTGTTGAGATGATTTGGACTGAGAGATGGATGCCTTGCTGTGTGTGGCTTGTAGAGGCCTGGTTATGGCATGGTGAGATTCCTTGGAGTATCTATGTACCTATATGTTTTGGGGGTGTTTTGCAAGCGCTTCTAGAGGATATTAAGGGTGTTATCTTTGTTCTGCATTCTCTCTCTCATTATCTTTTCCTTCTAATAATATAGATGGTTTAACAGAATGTATATTTTGGTGATAATTGTATCAAACCTTTCATTATGAACTTGAATAGACATAAAATTAAATCTTTCAATCTACAAAACAGTTGTGTAATAGTAGTCTTGAGGTCATTAATTTTGGGGGGCTTAATAATATACAAGAGCTATTTAGACATTGGTTTGATCTTGTAAGCAAACTTGGGCCTTTGTGAAGCCATTTCTTCCCCAACATTTACTCATTCCTTTTGGGTTGACTAAAAGATTTGATGCCCTGAGAGAGTAAGAGGTTGAAAGTGATTTGTCTGATGTGGTTGTGGCAGAAAGTGGACTAGGAAGATGACTGAGGTGCTTGTGATGGGTGACTCTCAGATTAGATATTTAGATAGGAAGTTGAGTGCTGGTGCTGGTGTAAATGATGTGTCTTGGTGTGAGAAGGATGCAGTTGTGATTACACATATGGAAGTAAATGATGTAAAGATGGTGGGTTCATGTGAGTTACAACAGAGGTACAAAAGTTTAGTTGAAAGGATGAGTGAAAGGCGTTTCAGGTGTGCTTCCGAGATTGGATGTGGGGATGGAATGGTTGTCTCATGCAATTGGACTGAAAGAGTATGTGAAAGGCCTGTGTGAGGAGTTGGGATTAGTGTTTGTAATGGGTTTTATGGGAATAAGGCATTGTATGCATTGGATGGACTCCATCTAAGCCGGGCTGGGGTTGACATGTTGTGGAAGGAGTTAGATGGTGTCATTAGGTCTTTGAAGGCGGTAAACTAGTTACTGATAGTGGTCAGAAAAATATAAGAGTACAGAGTGGGGCAGGGAAAGGAAAGAGATGCAGAGGAGATAGAGCGGAAGGTATACATGCTAAAAGAGGTGCTTCAGGGATAGGAGGGCCGAGGTGTCTTTATACCAATGCTCGTAGTCTTAGAAATATGAAGGATCAATTATTTAGTTATATTATTGATGAAAATATAGATATAATATGTGTAATATAATCATGGGTTAATGAAAATACATTTAATGACAATGTGAGTGAATTTGAACTACAGGGTTATTATATGTACATTAGTCAAAAGAGAGATAGGACTGGTGGTGGGTTAATTATTTATATCAGAAATAGCCTTGCTTCAAATCTAAATAATTCTATAAAGCAAGAAGAAGTTCAGTCATTGTTGATAGATATTAGGGTCAGTAAAAATAGGATAATATATTTGGGAGTCTTTTACAGACCACCTGGACAATCTGATTGTATTGATGAGTTAATGATTAGGGAAATAAATAACGGATGTGAAGTAGATACAGTTATTCATGGTGACTTTATTTTAAATTCTGTCAACTGGCAAAATATCATAGGAAGGGATAGAGCAAGTTGTAAATTTATAGAATGCTTTGAGGATAATTCTTTTACTCAATTTGTTAACCAACAATATATTAGATCTGGTTCTTTCAAATGATGATCACTTGGTTCAGGAATTGACATTCGGGAAAACATTGGAAAATAGTCATCATCAGATGGTTTGTTTTAACTTGGGAATAATGAAAGGTAGAGCATCAACAAACTCCACGAAAACTCCAAATTTTATAGGGTCGATTATGATAAATTATGTAACTTGTTAAATCAGATGAGGTGTGATATAGAATTTGGTAAAAAGAATACTTATGAGATGTGGGACACTTTTAAGACTATATTAAACATAGTACAGGAGCTGTGTATCCCAATGAAGATTATTAGGAAGAAATGTAGGAAGCTATTGTGGTGGAATCAGGAGATAGCTAGGAAAATTTCTGAGAAGAAAAGGGCATACCAGAGATTACAGAAAGTACTTTTGACAATTTAAGTCACTATCGGTTGACCAGAAATGAGCTAAATAAGATTGAGAAGAGTAAAAGGGCAGCAGAAACTAATTTTACTCAAAATAATAAAGATCCAAGAAAATTCTTTAGCTATTATAGAATCAATAACAAATCTAACAGTGATAAAATAGGGCCTATTAGATATGAAGGGCTTTTGAAAGAATCTGATGATGAAATAGTAGAGGTTCTTAATGATCATTTTTCTTCAGTATTTACAGAAGAGAATCAAGATAGATTAAATTGATGATAATTCTAGGTCAAGGGAAGTAGTGTTGAATTCCATTAATGTGAACAGGGAAATAATTAAAGGGCTTATATTGGAGTTAAATACTAATAAGTCATCTGGCACAGACATTTATTCTAGGTTACTCAAAGTAAGGTGTAGATAGTATTGTAGTAGCTCTTGAGAAGATATATACTAGATCACTAGAGTTTGGAGAAATACCTAATGATTGAAAATTAGCGAATGTAGTGCTCATTTTTAAGAAGGGAAGTAAAGAGGACCCGAATAACCTTAGACCGGTAAGCTTAACTTCTATCGTTTGTAAAATTCTTGAGAAGATAGTTAAGAAGGGGATTTCTGACCATCTAGAGAGTGGTAGGTTAATACATGATGCTCAGCATTGGTTTAGAAGAGGTAGATTGTGTTTAACAAATTTACTGGATTTTATGGATTATATAACTAAACATTAGATAAGGGAGAGAATGTTGATGATATTTACTTAGATTTTAGCAAAGCTTTTGATAAAGTTCCACATAGGAGACTAATTCACAAATTAAAAATGCATAGGATATGTGGTAAAGTTTTGAATTGGATAGCTGAATGGCTGAAAGTCAGGAAACAGAGAGTGGTACTGAATGGGGTGAGGTCACAGTGGAGGGGTATTATCTGTGGCCTACCACAGGGATCCGTTCTAGGCCCTTTATTATTCAGAGTTTATATAAATGATCTTGGGGAGGCTGTAAATAGCAAAGTGTCAATTTTTGCTGCGACACTAAATTGGCAGCTATAGTCAAAGAAGTTGAGGGTAGCTTTAAAGTTCAGAGTACCTTAAATAAATTATTAGCTTGGGCTCAGGAGTGGCAGATGACTTTTAACCTTAAAAAAAGGCAAAGTTCTTAACATGGGAAGGGTTAATAGAGAATTTAGCTATGAAATAGATGGGCATTGGCTGAATTCAGTTGATGAGAAGGACTTAGGCATAGTAATAGATAGGTCACTGAAGTTTTCAAAGCAGTGTATTGAGGCAAAAAATAGAGCAAATAGGGTGCTAGGATATATTAAGAGGAATGTTGGCTACAAGAGTAAAGAGGTTATCCTTAAACTCTACAACTCATATGTCAGGCTACATTTAGAAAACTGTATGCAAGCATAGTTACCACATTTTAGACATGATATCAACCTGCTAGAGTCGGTACAAAGGAGAGCAACTAAAATAATCCCTTTCCTGAAGCACCTTGAATATGAAGATAGACTGAGGGTGCTAAATATGTTCTCATTTAAAAGATGTGTGAGGGGAGATATGATTGAGCTTTTTAAAATCTGTTCTGGGATGGATAAGTTGGAAGGCAGTAATAGGACTAGGGGTCACCACTCAAAAATTAAAAAAACAGAGGTGCAGGTTAGATGTTAGAAAATAGTTTTTCTCCAAATGAGTGGTAGATTACTGGAATAGTTTGCCACCTGAGACAGTAGACAGTCCAAACTTGAATGTTTTCAAACGCAGATTAGATGATTATATGGGGAGGGAGGTATTCTGGACTCATTCCTGTGGATGCAGGGTTTTTTTTTTATTATTGTATATAATGGGTGATTTGGATTTTGACAAGCCTTGATGATGATAGTTTTTGTTTTTGACACATTCCTGTGGATGGTTTAAATTGTATATTGTAGATGCATGATCTCACACAATCCTATGGATGCGTTTTGTGGGTGCATTTTAACAGATGCCGATGACCTTTGATGGCCCCTGTGGCTTTTGTCATCTGTGAAATTATGTTATGTATGTTTTGTTTATGTATTTGTGTCACTGTTTGAGATGAATTCCATTGCACCAATTCATTGACATTCAATTTTAGTTTGTTTTAAAAATCATTGCTTATGCATTGTTTGTAAAATTAGAGAATAAAAAATTAGTGAATCACCAGGTGTCATAAGGGTTTATATTCTGTAATATGAATTAAATCGCAACTGTGCAATTCAATGTTTGCATCCATAAAGATCAACATGACAATCGCTGTGGAGCCCATGGGCATCTAGAATCAGTCTTCTTTTGGAACAGAGAAGTGTTATGCTTTGAATACTGGATGGAAAGACTTCATTGTGATGATTGGTTGTGTGTAGTGCATGGGTGATCAGAGCTCCAGGTGCGCTGATGGTGCGTCCACTCTTGCTTCAGATTGAACCTGGCCTGGCACCTTGATGATAGAACACCAATGACATATCCACTAGGCTAATGAGAGCTCCCTTCATGTAATACTCTGATACTAGTACTATCTATTTACTAGAGTATCTGCTTCATATTTGAAGTAATTAATTTCTTTTGTTCTTAAAAATTGCAGGTTCAAGGGTTAAAGGCTAATGAAATTGCCCTGCAACAGGATCTCAAGGCAAAGTCAGAAACAGCCGCAGCTTTCAAGCAGGAAATCAGAGATCTGAAATTTGAATTTGATTTAATGAAAAAAAAAATGCAGGTAATTTTTTACTTTGTTTTATTTGTCAATAGATGTAAAGGATGGAATATTCCAATACAATTAATAGAAGTATCGGGGAGGAGGCATGTTTTGACAGAAAGGTATAAGGGTTAAATGAAGTGGTAGGGAGTAAAAAATATGCAAACTTTCCACACTTAGACTAAAAAACTTTGGAATTTAAACAATTTTACCACAGATAGAAAACCGTGTTCCCAATATCCACTATCCAACACACACTCAAGATCGAGGTCTCTCTATTTTCTTTCAATCTTATCAAATATAACTAAATTCAATTTTATCATTAAATAATAAAAATATTGTCATTCAAGGTCAACAAGGACCTGCTCTAAATTTAATTGATTTCTATTAATGAGAGAAAATATAAACCAACCTACCATAAAATTACATTATAAAAAATCCCCAAACTCTTATCACTTGCATCATTCAGATTGAACAAAGGAGGAATTATGACAGACTGGAGTTAAAGTGGTGAAAATTCCTCCAAAAAATGAGGAGAATGGCTCCCACATCCACAATCATTCATAGATTTCACCACTCATCACAATGGGATTACTTTAAGGTGAAGGAGAGACTCCAGCATTTAATGGTCTATTTGATGAGTGATTGCGAGAAATACAAACACCAAGTTTAAGGTTGCCACGAAAGTCTTGTTTACCCACTGAACAGAATAAGTTCACATTTTAACACATTATGGAAGGCTGCACTACACACATGCCAACAACACCTACACTCCCTGACCTTCCTATGGGAAAACCTGATACAGGCCTTATCTTCAGGGTCTCAGGACTGCTTGGCCAAATATTCAGATAACATCAATAACAACTTCAACCAGCTTCCCACAAAATGGGGCTGGCACATTTCACCACCATGACAAACTACCCACCCCTTTATATCAACAACAGAATGTGTGCAAGATGTATTGGTTGCAATGTACAAGAATCAGCAATATTAGCTAATTATGAAATTAAGATTACAAGTGAACGTTAATATTGACTAATAGAGTCAATGCAGCTTCTCAAAGTTCAGTAGAGTGAGAGTGAGACTGAGACTGACATTGGAGAATAAACTCTGGCCAATGATGACATCAGGAGATTGAGGAGATAAAACTTCATTATGGGAGTTCCTCGAGCCAGTGAGGAAAATGGCAATAGCGGATGGTAGAAAATTAATTAGTCAACTTTGCCATGGGGTGGTTGGTCATGAGGTGAGCTATGCAAACTTGTATGTTTATGTAAATGGCTACTCCTTGTGCCTTGCCACTGGATATGGAACTGATCATATTGAGACCTCTGTTAAGAGAGGCAAACAAATGAAGTAGATTGCAGGCCAGTGACCTCATCCTGGTTTTTCCATGTTGACTGCTAGGGATCCTTGGTCTTTTCTTCTAGTCTGCATCAAGCTATTGCAGAACAGGATTATGTAGTCTTCTCTTGTTCTTATGTAGCACAGTTAATCTTGGAGTAATAAAAGAAGCGTTTATTCCTGGGGTGTTTGAATAGTGGCTGTCTCCAATACTATTTACTAAAGTTGTCCCTAGCTAAGGTCCATCACCCTCCAAAGCAAGCACCTTTGAGCAACTCCCTGACCCTGGGAAATGATAGCTGGATTGTTTGCAGTGTGGCTATAGCCTTATCTGGCAGCATTTATTTTTGCAAATATACTTGGATTTATCTAAACTTGGTCTGACCTGATGAAGTTTGTGAGGAAATAATGGACGGTCACAGATAAATTTTCCCTATTTTAGTTTAATTATTATCGCCGAGTTCATCCTCTTTTAATAATCTGTTGATTGAGTAAATTTAATGAAGATTGTCCTCCCTGCCAGCCCGTCATTGTGGCTTGAAAGGGTTGCTATGGGGATTTTTTGGAGTATTAAACTTTTTTTTAAATTTCCATTTTCTCTTATTGTACCCTTGTTTGATTACAAGTTTCCATTTTCTCCACACTAACACCCCATAGGTGGGTACTGTTGGTAGACTGCTACACTAGTAGGATCGGCATGTTTTCTCTTCCCGACTGTCCACAGTTGATCACCTTCTGGCATGACTTCCCAGTGCTTGGAGTATGCACCCTACCTGCCCCACTTCTTGCATGACCTATGGCTTTATTATTTATTATTATTATCATCACTAACTAATTTAAGAAGGGCATTTTTTAAAAATATTTGAGTAATAATTTCATCTTAGTTTGGTTATGACTTATGTTTTTTTTATCAAAGTTATTTCTAATAATTCTTTTATAATATCAAAAAAGAAAATGGTGAAGTTCAGAAAATATCACATTTAGCAACGTGATATTTTGAAAGGGGGGGGGGAAATTTGGTTTAGAGTTCCTTTTAAAAATTATTATAATTGGTGAATTTCAGAAAATTTATAAAAATTTAACCATGGCTGCTTTTTTTTTAGATTTTAAATTTTAATCTTAGTAGCTAAGCGCACCTTCCCCCGTAGGGGGAAGTGGCGAACCCATTGCCTGGTTATTGTATTATAATCATTGTGTATTATTATTATTATTTAATAGTATTAATTATTATTATTATTACAGCTATCCCCTCAACTTTTTCTATGTGCACTTTATACAGAGTTTGGTCCAGTAGCCATGGTACCTTGGTGGGCTGCATGCCATCCTGGGATCACTTAGACCAGGGTCTGATAATAATGGGTGATCACCCACGCTACTTGTTAGTGGAGCCGCCTCTCTCTACTTCTCTTTATTACATACCTTCCTATCCACAGCTTCTGGCTGCTCAGCACACTTTTGTGCTCTTATGGGTCCTTAATCGAGTGGCAGTCTCTACCGTAACGTTCCTACCTGCTGTGAAGGCTGAGCCACCATCGACTCTGTTCTACTTCTTCCAGTAACCATATAAGAGGGCTGTGTTGGTACCATCCTTTATGGTCAAAGTAGGAAGACATGAATGATTGGCTGGGTTGTAAAGGTACATCTTAGCTTGAAACCTTGGGCTAGTTTGTATAAATGGTCACATTCTGGAATTTCTGATCATTGGCAGGTCATAATATCTACTTTTCACGTGCCCCTTTTTCCCTTATTTTAATATGGTGACAATAAAAGGCAATAGTGTCAAAGTGCATGGAGATCCGCCTCCAAGAGCAGCCTCCCCCTCCCTTGATGTGGGGGAGGCCAAGGAAAATTGAGGCGCCCCTTCAACTAGTGGAGGTGCTCCCCTCTCACTATCACCATGTGGCAAAGGGGCTTTCCCTTTTCCATCTTTGGAGCAGCTCCACCTCTGAAAAGGAAGTGGCCTTCCCTTTGTGGTTTCTCAGGGGCCCCTTCAACCTTCTTCTACCAGAGAGGAAGTTTATTCCTCTCCTAAACCTACAAGTTCAGTGGCTTTTCCCTCACACCCTTCTTTGGAGGCGCCCTCAGGCAATTACATCTCCCTACCAGTGGCACTCTCTCCTTTCCCATTACAAGCGACTGCCAAGAGAGAAGGCAGGCGGCCCAAAATTGGCCACTTGATGTGAGCGTATCAATAGGGCCAACCCCCTTAGGGGAGCAATGGATATCAGGGGATGTCTGTCCATGCCCCCTAACGTTCTGTAGTCCTGCATTTTATGCCTGCTGGGGGTCAACAAAACACAAACAGACAAGAGTCCTCGTTTGGGATCCATGCTGCCTTGGTGGAGATGGCCATCACATGGAAGCACACCCTGAGATGGACATTGTCCCAAAGGCTACCCAGCCACATATAGCAGGACCTTGCAGGGAGGGGGGGGGGGAACTTGGCTCGGCGCCAAACCCCAAACCTAGATTCGCTCCACTGCAAGCTTCTCTGCATGGCTCATGCCCCAAAGACTCACAAGGAGAGCAGAGACCTCCTCCCAGCTGGTGCTCCGTTGACAGCCAAGACCATTATCTTAGGAAGGATCTTGCCGAGGCCAGTCCGTCCGGCCTAGGGGTTCCTCTCAGCGGTGGAGAGAAGCGAGTTCATTCCACACCCTCCTCTCCCCAAATGAGAAAGGACAGGAAGAAAAGACTAAGGGTTCCTCTCCCTCCACTGGGCACTCAGTGACGGAGGGGTCAGCTGGAGCTTTGGCCAGTGAACAGGCCAAAATCGGCACGTCCGGCCCTGAGGCACCCTCGGGTGGGGGTGGGTCAAAGACTAAGACCAAAGTTGCAAGTGCGCTGAGTGCAGCCCCTCATAGAGAGAATACCTGGTGTTTTATAGCCCGCTGGCTTCAAACGCTTCCTCATTATTCGCTCCACTGATGGTGCATGTTGGCCAAGGGCAACATAATCGATCAAAGTATAGCATTAGCTAGTTTGATTGGTAGAGAAGCGAAGGTGACCCGTTTCTCCGTTAGAAGCCTTTAGCAAATGTAGCGAATCCCTCTGAGGTGGCCTTAATTAGTGAACTTTTGGCATCTTAATAGCTCGTCAGTGAGTGTGATGCGGCACTCATCTCTGAACTTTGTATAAGGAATGGTTTACGTGAGGGAACTCACAGAGTGCTCCATAGAAGACACAGTTTAGAACCGGTCAACCATGGAGTGCTCAAGGTCAAACATGTGATTAGAAAACAGGGAGGGGCCTCAAGACCCATCCCTGTGACAACCTCCCTCATTCGGTGCGTGTCATTTGGTATGTCATTGCTTTGTCATTGCTTTGTTCATACAAATCACTCATGTAGACATGAAGATTTGGGCTTACTCCAAAGCTGTGTATGGACAATTGTTTCAATTGCGCATAGCTGCACTTTGCTCTGGCACACCCGACACTGCCTGGGATGTCTTATGCCTCAGACCTACGAGCACGGTCTTTTCTGCGCCCATTCGGAACCCTTTTGCGGGTTCTACTCAATGTAGGCTCTCCCATGATAGAGCTGGTGGCACAAAAGGTTCACACTCAGCCTCAGCTACCCACCCCAGTGTGACCTTTTCTCGTAAGATGGAACCACCATGCACCTGCACCGAGTCTTTAGACTCACAGAATAATCATGAGGCCGTTGTTTGGGTTCCTAAAGCTGCCCCCCAAAAGGACAGCACTAAAAGAGCTTCGGCTCCTACGCCCCCACCCAAGGCTGGATTTGGTGGTTCATGGACGGTGAATCCTTCAAAGGAGAGAACCCTGCCTCTGAAGCCACTGCGCCCGCTGAAGGTTTTGAGATGGAGGGACAAAAAGACTCAAATAGCGAGCTCAACCTATCCCAATAAGTCCTGAATGAGACAGCACCTTATTCGAAGAGGGCATCCACATTTCAACTGGGAAGACCTGCGGAGGCTCGTCTCCTCCCGTTTTCCCTTGGCCATCTTTTTGCAGGAGACAATTCTGGGTGCATCCTTAAGATGCACACCACCACCCTGGGATGGGGTCAGGCAGGAAGATGCGCCATTTACATCCTGCATGATGCCTCTGTTCTTTTCTTTGTTTTAAATACCTCCTTTCAGGCAGTAGGAGTGTAGCTGCACCTGGATAGGAGATATACTGTTATTTCTGTGTACATTCTACCATCAGACAACTTCGATGCGGTAGCGTTTTTCTGCATTGTGGTACTGTTGCCGAGGTCCTTTCTACTGTTGATGGATTTGAATGGTAGACATTCCCTCTAGGGAGCCTAGTTGATCAATCCCAGGGGTCAGGTCTTTGCCAACCTGATCAACGAGCTGGAGATAGGTGTCCTAAATGTGGATGAGTTTATGCATCATTACCCGAGAACCGCTTCATTTTCCTGTCTTGATCTACCTCTTTGCTCTCCAGATGCACAGCCTGATTTTGGGTGGAAGGTAGTCAATAACCTCCAGGGTAGCTGAGAGACCCCTCTTGTGGTACTTGGTGCGGGTGTGGTTGTCCGCGAATGAGACCATTGAGTTCTTCTCCATCGATCTAACTACTATTCCTAGAACGTCTGGCCGTTTTGCACTCCAACTGCTTCTGTGATAGTCAGTCAAGTGTGAGAATGCCCTTAAACTCAAGCCTTATACCTACATGCGCTATAAGTGCTGCCCGAACAATTGCACTGTCTGAATTTCGCTGAGCAAGGGCTATGTTTTGGTACTTTTAGATGCACGACCGCCGCCCTTCCTTGTGTGCATACGTGTCTCAACTAACGGGTTAAGACCCCTCTTGCAGAGGCATGGAAGCGAGTCAAAAGGATTTGGGGCAAGTTCTCGCAGGGCCCTCCTCCCATTCTCCATGAAAATAGGACTTCAATATCAGACCCTGCGTCCGTGTCAGAATCCTTCGTGACCATTTTCTCTGCATTCTCTAGCTTCGCCAACATTCAATGAATGTAATTTGGCTGAAGTCCACCGACTGGACTTTACCTTACCTCCAGAGGCGGAGAACCCTTCAATGACAGGTTTTCATTGATTGAGTTGTTTCGACACATAGGTAAGCGAGGCATGGGTTTTCTGTTAGATTTGTTCAACAGGGTCTGGACAAAGGATATCCTCACAGATTCCTGGCGAATGGCTACTTGCTCGCTTTTGCAGATTATCACATATTAAAAGTTACGCCGTATCCCGTCTGTTTGAAGTCAGCGGGGCTCTACCAGGCGCTGCGTCTGTCTTCACGGCCGAGCTGGTGGCAATACACCACTCGGTACGGGAGATCACGTGACGTGCCCGGTTCGGGGACCGGATTGTGATCTATAGCGACTCACAAAGCGCCCTGAGTGCTCTCGGGGCATTGGAATCTCCGCATCCCCTGGTTCGCGATATCCGTGACGCCACGGTTTTGGCGAGCCGGGCAGATGTCGAGATTATTTTCTGCTGGGTTCCTGTACATGTAGGAATTGCGGGGAATGAGCGCGCCGATGAGGGCGCCAAAGAGTCCGCGAGGACTCTGCGACCGGACCAGCGTTTCGCTCTTCCTCACACCGACTACATGGCAGGAATACGGGCAGCTCTTCGGACTGTTCCCATGGACCTATCCCCCAATGCCGCGGCGGCTTCAGGTTGCTTTCTGTCATCTCCGAATCTGATACACTCGTGTGACGCATCGCTATTTGGTGGAGCGCTCGCCTGCGCCGTATTGCAACGACTGCCTCGTCCCCCAGACTGTTCGGCATATTCTTGTCGAATGTCCCAGTCTGGGTGATCTTCGCGCACGATACCTGTCCCAGTACCGGGATGGGTGGGGTCGCTACTGCCTGTCCCTTGTACTCGGGACAAGTGTGTGCATCAGGACTGGTGGACTTGTTGACTTTTGGGGGGAGGCCGGCCTTCTCCCTTGTATTTAACTTGTTTTTTTGTTATTGTTGTTTGTTTTTTGTTTTATTGTAGGTCGCAGGCTCCTGCGCCGGGGGTTTGGTAGCTTATCTCATTTAGTCCCACTTTTGTATTGACTTGTAGGGTTGGATCATGTGATGCAATAAAGCCAAAATGAAGTTATATTTATAGGTCTGATATGTCTGGCATTGTCTAACTCAGGCCATTCTTGTTATCTTGAATTATCCTAGGGATATCCCAATGCTCTTTTCAATGAAAAAAAATTGTAGCAGTTTTTTTAGAAAATTCTTGGGACATATTTATCCAAAATGGATTAAACTGGTTATAGCAGTCCTCTTTACTTTATTCTTTCAACTATTATTATCTTATAATCTTTTTACACTACTAAGCAGCATTTATCCGACCTTATTCTCTTTTAATTCAGCATAATTACTATCTACTAGTTTCAATTTTATAAAAATTAATCCAATTTCTCTCTATCTTTGTCTATAAATAATCAAATCATTTCATAATGGGATTGCAAATACAGTAATACACTGAAATTAGGCCTTATATGAGTCAATGTTCTTCAAGTTTTACATATTTTTTTTCACTGTATTCTTTTTCTTATGACAGGGGAAGTGCGAAGAGTCTTCTATGCTCATTACTCAACTTGAAGAAAAAGATCAAATTCTGAATTCCCTGAAAAATAATTCAGTAACAGATAACTTGCTCATCAAGGTACCAATTCTTTACTGATTCATTCAAATGAGGCTTCCACCTAATTAATTATTGTTTATGTTTACACTGAACCCCCATATAATGTGATTAATTTTTGGCAGGAACCATTGACATTTGAAAAACAATTTGTGAGTGGAATTTGACATGTAAACTGCTTAATCCATGCAAAAATGTTTGATCCATAGTATACCAGCCAGTTTTCACAAATTTCTAATAATATATTTTGTAGATATTAATGTAATTTATAAACATAGTTTCTAAATGATTAAAATATAAAATTAAATATACTAAACTACTTTAAGACTTCAGCATCAACCCTCGCAAAATGGGGTTGGTACATTTCAATGCCACTAACACCCCCCCCCCATCCTACCCCTACCCCCCTTTTATGGTCTATTAACTACAAGGCCACCCATAATTTTACTCATGCCAAATGTTCCTGCATAGAGAAAGGGTGCTATATGCTGTGAAATACTCTAAAGGAAAATAATAATAATACATATTAACATGGCTAGGAAGATGCACGATTTGTAGCTGTATGCAGTAACTTCTTGCTAGGGGTTACTGTTTAGAGGAGGAATCCCCCTCCATATTGATGTCTGGAAGTTCTTTGTCTTGCCATCATTTTAGGTTTCCCAGGTAGTCAGGAAGAGATGATAGACAAAGTCTGACTGGATATGAAAGGATGTATATGTATTGAGTGTCATCGTTGATCGACCAACCCTCTTTGTCAGCTTCACCGACCTCATTATGTGGTTTATATTTTTCCCCGGGGCATTTGGAGTCTATGGGAGGCATAGTGTCATGTGAAATAAAGTTATGTAAGGCTCGTTTTATCTCAGGGGTCCATTGTATATCCACTGGTGTGATGATTATTCTATCACATGATTTTTTTTCTCATTATAATTTATTTCTTAGGCAGAAACTCAAACCCAAATGAATGCTGAAGGAATGCAAGTTAACATTGATGTTACAGAAAAGAATGAAGAAATCAAAGCTCTAAAGGACTCCCTTTTAGACATTGAAAAGGAGAAAGGTCATGCACAGCAGCTGTTGAAGGAGAAGATGAAAATCATTGATCAGTTGGAAGAGGAAATTTCTCTTAAAGCAAACTTGATTAACCAGAAGGAAGACAAAATCAACCAACTTGAAGAGGTGCTTCAAGAAAACAAAGCTGTCACACTAAGATTGGAAGAAGCCACAAAAGAAGTGGAAATTCATCAAGAGAAGTTAATCAAAATTGCTCAAGAAAAAGAGATTTTGGAAAGTGAAATCAAGAGGCAGCAATTCGACATGTCAGAAATGGGCAAGTTGAAATGTCAGATCGAAAATGAACTTGCAAAATCTCGGGACCAACTCAATAATTCCATCATTGCCCTAGAAAAGACTGAATCAGAGCTTAAAAAATCTCTCCATTCCCTTTCAAAGAGAGACGAAACTGTCATTGAGTTGGAAACCAAGTTGGATGAACTTACTTCCGAGAAAGAAACGATGAATCAACAACTGGCCATCGCCCGACGGGAAATTGATGACCGTAAAACGATGACTTCATCCTTGCAGTCAGACAAGGCCACACTCGAGAAGGAAATCGAGTTTCTAGGTGCTCGACTGGCATCTCTCGAAGAAAAAATGGATAATATCTCCAAGGAAAAGACTAATTTGCAAAATGAAGTTGCCCATTTGCAACAAGATTTGTCTCAAACGGAGCGGGAATATCAGGATTCTTGCATTCGCCTGACAGAACAAATCACTATGTTGGAGCATGGAGTGAATGGTCTGAAGGAAGAGAAGGATGCTCTTCAACTTCGCCTTAACAACGTGATAGAAGAGAAACTAGGTCTTGAGAAGGAGAAGCTCCAGCTTGTTGAACAGGCAGCAAAGTTCATGCAGGACATTCAGGTATATATATTTTTCATTCGTCACAATGGGTTTTAAATCTGTAGTTTCGCCTCTTCTCTTAATATTCTTGTTTCCTAGAGGCTTTTTTTTAATTAATATTTTCTCTTCCTTTTTACCTGCGGCGAAGTGCCAGGTCTAGGCGTCACTTTTTTTTTCCCAAAAGGAGTAAAGTTCAATTTTACCCATTTAGAGCCATGAACTGACATATGACCATGGGACATAGGGTTATTCACCCTGGAGATTTCAAATCTGCCATCCATTTAGCGCTGGGTGGCGCCATCTAGTGGCAGAAGCCTCATTTAGGCATTCAAAGGCACTTGTAAGTGATTTGAGCCATGGGAAACCATCAATGCAATAACCATTTATCGTCTTATCACCAAACGCCGCAGGTCATTGGAGGGACTTTCCCTCTTGTTTGGCCTTGTCTCCCTGACCTCCCTTTCCCCACTGAGATAGCGTACCCTCATTGTATTACTATTTCTTTTTACTCAATAGTAATTTGTTCAAATTGAGAAAACGATGGTAATCAAAAGTATATGTAAATTAAGAGAAAATTAATCTTAAAAAGATGATTTAAAAGGGTTTGAGTGTGAAGAAAGTGTGGTCTTGCTACGAGAGGAAGGAAATGAGTTGGTTGTGAATATTGGGAGGAAAAAAATGGGGGAAAAAACAGTTGAGAGAGTGTTGTTAAATGTGTTGGCAGAAGAGAATGTAAAAGGTCATTCCATGTCAGTTTAACCAATGATTTGGGGGCGCCCAACTCCAACTTGGTAGGCTTAAAGATCTCACTGAGGCAAGTAAAAACATGGTCATAATATTCTAGGTCGCACCATTTGTGAGCTACGACACTGTGAGGTTTGACCCCGGAGGTCATTTTCAGGGGGTACTGCCTTTGGTCAGCAGTCAATATCTCAGTTCCTTGACAACCTAGAGACACCATTCTAAAGCTGCTGGAGAGCTTTACAACTTTATTTAAATAACCTTTTCTGTATGAGGTCAAGTAAAAAAAGTATGTTGACCTTTCACCTCGGATAACAAAAAATAGTATACTCTAGCCAACAAAGATTGTATTTTGTAGCTAGATATATATATAACTTTCAATCTGCAACAAGTTTTATATTGCAATATAATATGGTTAGGGCAGAGTACCCAGTTGAAATTATTTTATATGTGTCAGAAAGCAAAACTGTTTTCTGAAGAATAGGTCACGTCTTTTGTGGATTGATTTATCATGAAACAGAAAATTTAATGGAATACCATACATCTACCACACCACAGGGCTATTTGAAACAAACTGGTCTAAATGGAACATGTTTTTATGCTACACTTTTTTAATTTTACTGTTTTGCCTTTATACCTAAAATCTATTTATAACATATATTATTTCCTAAATAAAAAAAATAGTTATGATTAACTTTTTGATTATAAACAAGTTAAAAAGTCAATTTTGCTTTTTACATAAAATGTTTGTACAAACAATCATATTTGCTAACAATAAGATCTCTATCTCAAGAATAAATTAAAGAAAAGGACCAAAATCCAAGAAAAAAAGACTACAATCATAAAAGTAAGTTATGTGAAAATATTAATTACTTAGTTTCAAAATTATAATAACTAGGTCATGAAGAGGTAGACTTGTGAAATTCTTAAATTAGTATCAAATTCCAATTTCAAAATAATTAAGTTAAAAAAAAAATTCCCTCTCCATTAAGGATCACAAAATATTCAATATTTTTGCTAAAAATTTAAAATATATAACCAAAATAAATATAATTTTTTTTATAGTTTCTTTAGACAAATGACTCAAAAAGATTCCAGATGAACCAGAAGTATCTGGTTACACACAATGTATACAATCATCATCTAACTAACTCCCTGATAGACCAATGCAAATTTTGTAAAATAAATTGTTGGTCTGGTTGAAAAATTCTAACTTAGAAGATATTATCTTGATTTTCTTTTATATTTTCAGATTATGGACCCTACGAGGAACCTAAATGTTGCGAAGGTTTGCTGTGACCCTTTCCAAAAGCACGAAGATAGTGTGGAGGGGTATAAGAGACATACCAAAATATTTGATCAATAAGAATACAAAATTGAATCTGAGTGAAAATCTAAAGGCTTGTACCGGTTGTTTAAAAGAACTTTAAAACCTGAATCCCTCAAACAATGGTAGTCCCAAAACATCCTCTGGAGAAGAGAGTAGTGAGGATGATGCGATAATGGAGATTGAACTCACTTCAGCAAATGAGGCACTGGCAAGTTTTGATGTAACCCCTTTAAAAAAAAGTCAAGATTATCTGGATCTTGGAGTTCAGAGTACTCTAAGAAGAAGATGAGAAAGATTACCCAAACTGTAAAGAGGAAGTTTGAGCTGACATTAGACTCTTCCATTATATCTAGCGACTCAAATGACTCTGAGTCTGTGGTGATAATGCAGCTTAAGGAGAAATTTCAAGAAACTACAAGTCGCAGTGAATAACTGATGAACCTTACCATCCTTCACAAGACTTGGACTAGAATGCGAATTATGGAAGAATTTGGCTATTCCCAATATATGGCCAGACAAGCCAAAGATCTGAACAAAGAAAAAGGAATATTTTCGACCCCAAACCCAAGGTTAGGCAAGCAGCTAAAGGATTTTGTTTCAGTGAAAGGACATGATGGGAAAAGAGAAAGGAAGTAGAAACATCTAATTTTGTTCAACTTGGATTTTCCAAGTTCACAGACTTACTGCCCAAAGAGTGTGTATTACCAGGTGCCAGTGGCACACATACCGTCTGTGTGTGCATTACTCATCAAAATGTTAAATTAATGATGACAGCAATCATTCCATCAATGAAGACTATGCCAACAGGTACGAGAGATCCCAATGAAGCAGCACCATCTGTTGATATAGAAGTTGAACCAAGCACTTACATCTGCCACTATTGCCACTGTTTGGTACTTCTGCAATGTAATCCACCTCAAGAAAAATGCTTTATTGGAGATTGCCCAAATTGTCCTGGTGCTGAGAAGATGATAGACATCCTAACCACAATTTTCTCTAGAAAAGGGGTTGATGAGGTGGAATTTAAGCAGTGGACATTGACTGGCAGATTGACTCTTGAAACACAGAAACTGTCTGCCAATGACTTATTGCAAGTTTCTGTGACAAACTCCAATTCCTTCTCAAACACGATTTCATTGCAAAGACCCAAATAAAGTATTATCAGCAGCTGAAAAACAAGCTTGGAGTAGGAGAGCCCTTGGTAGTGATGGAATTTGCAGAAAACTATTCATTCATAGTGCAAGATGCATCACAGTCCTTTAACTGTAATAATGCACAAGCAACCCTCCATCCATTTGTGATATATCTCCAAAAGGATGAAGTGATCCATCACCAAGTTTTGTGGTAATTTCCAATTGCAACACTCACAACATCATCGCTGTACACCTGTTTCAAACCTGATTTATTGAATTCTTGAAGACATTGCATGGTACCGTGAGCATGATCTTCTATTTCATTGATGGCTGTGCTGCGCAGTATAAAAACTGCATGAATTTTCTCAACCTTGGACACCACAGACAAGACTTTGGTGTGTAAACAGAGTGGCACTTCTTTGCTACCAGTCATGGTAAAGGTCTGTGTGATTGTGTTTCAGGTTCCATAAAGTGCCTTGCAGCAAGAAAGAGCCTTCAAATTGCTGGTGACCAAGACTTAATCCTTACTCCATGGGCATTATACAATTTTACTGTCAAAAGTCTTCCCTCTCTCATATTTACCTTCACAATGACAGAGCAGCATGATGCGCATAAGGAAGGATTGAAAAGATGCATACAAAATGCAAGAACTATTCCAGGCGAGTCATCAATTTATTCAAATTCATTTATTTCCATAGTATAGAATTACTGATAGTGAGGTGATTGAAGAAGAAATGGTGAAAGTATAGGAAACTTTTGGTGAATTAAGAAAGAGAGCCTGGTAAGTGAAGAAATACTGATAATATCTATAGGGAAAGGAAAGGGTGGTTTAGAACTGAACTGCTCACCATCTAAAGAGCAGGGATGACACCAAAAGCTCCAATAATTTGGGCTTTTCTTCTCAATTTTATCAATATTTTTTTTCTTTAATTACTACTGTGAACAAGATTTTTTTCATTTAAAGTGTTGCTAATTTTTTTCCTCCAAAAGGAATCTATAATTTGTACTGAAATTAGGTCCATTCATTATACTGTCTGACTCCTCAATTTCTTAAGCTACTGACTCCAACTCCTACCTTTATGTAAAAACAATTTTATATGAATATACTTCCATGCTAATGCCTAATTACCCATGATGGCATTTCATCATGACCAAGTGAATACAGGTTACTTTTAATACTCAAGTCCTTAGAGTTTGAGTTTAATAGTTATAACTATGCCACATGTTTTTTATTGTTTATTTCAGAAAAATCCATTTAAACATTAATTTTAATTGAAAGCAAAAAAAAAGTATCCCTAAAAAAATTTAAACATGAAATAACCATTGTTATTAAACAATCTTGACCCTTAACCTACAACAAAATCTTTTAAATTATTCACCTGTGCAAAAATACTAAGTTAGACAAAAAAAATAAATCACACTTCTTTAAAACATAGAAACAGGTAAGATTACATTTAAAAATATGAGAAAACATTTTCAATTACACAGCTATTCAGACTTGAGTAGGCAAAAAATTGACAAGGTTTAATTAGAAAACACTATGCCATGTAGCTTTTTTTATTGTTCATTTAAGTAAAATCTATTTGGCTGCAACTAAAAATTATACTAAACGTAAATTTCATTGAAAGCTACCCTCCTCCCCGAAAAAAATAGGGGTCAATGTAATGAAACTACTTTATTTTCTTAAAAAATGTAAGCCTAAAATTTGAAGATAAAATAACCCTTATGTCATTAAACAATCCTGACCTGCTCTACAACAAAATCCAGTAAAGTTTTTTCAACTGTTATATATGACAAAATATACATATATCCCTCGATTAGCACAGATTTGAAAAACGCCGTTTTAATTAGCACCCCTCCAAAATTTGAGACCCTTCATCAATATACGTGGTGCCAATTTTGATTAGCGCGCCTTTTTTTTTTCTTCCACGTACCTTTTTTTTTCCTCTGGTGAGCATTGGCAACCCACAGCAGAGCCTTCAGCGAGGGAGAGTTAAAGCGAGCAGTCAGGCAGACGCCAGTTACTCACCAACCTTCATCTAGGAAAGACCTCTGCCATACTTATTGCTCGTTTCCATCAGACTACGTACATAATTTGATTTTATTTTATATATTTTCATTTAATAAATTACCTTTATAATTATGGACAAAAAGAAACTCTTAAACATAAACACATCACTTTGGAGACTAAACTTTATATAATCAAACGATTTGATAATGGCAAAACCAAAGCACAGATAGGTAGTAGGCTAGGTTTTAGCGAGTCAACAATACGCACGATTTTAAATAAAGTAAGCAAGTATCAAGATAAAGGCAAAATTGCATCTACGTTCTCAAGCATGCAATGCACTAGAAATAGGTGTCCTTTGATGATTGAAGTGGAGGATTTGCTTTTCATTTGGTTGGAAGACTGCAATCAGAAGCGCATTCCTATTGATGGGAACATCAAGATTAAAGCTTTGAGCCTTTTCTCTTCATTAAAAAAAGAAAAATATCAAGAGGATGCTTCAACATTTTCTGCTAGTAAAGGCTGGCTCAAAAATTTCAAAGCTCGATCAGGCATAAAAAATATTAAATTATCAGGGAAGGCAGCCAGCACAGATAAAGATGCAGCAGCCAAATATTCCGATGAACTGAAGAAAATAATTGAAGAAGATGGATATCAACTTCGTCAAATCTTCAATGTTGATGAAACTGGTCTCTTTTGGAAAAAGATGCCTACACGAACATTTTTAGCAAAGAAAGAAGCAGCTGCACCAGGGCACAAGGCATCTAAAGATAGAATAACAGTTCTGCTTGGCGGTAATGCCGAAGGAGATTGCAATCTAAACCCGATGGTAGTTTATTGTATGATGAACCCTATGGCATTCAAAGGGTTTAACAAGCAATCTCTTCCAGTAATTTGGAAATTGAACAAAAGGGCTTGGATGACAAGGCAGTTGTTTGAAGAATGGTTCACTTCGCATTTTTGTCCCACAGTTAAAAAATACTGTAAGGAAAATAACTTAGATTTCAAAGCTCTTTTGATTTTAGATATTGCGCCTGGTCTGATTGACCTTAAAATTTCAGAAATGGGTTTAGGGCCCCAAAACTTTCTATAAACCAAATTTCAGCAAAATCTGAGAGATGAGGGTGTTAATTTGCATTTTTCTGGTTGATCTCAGAGAATGGCCCAGCTGTGTCTCCTATTACCTCTGGGAAGGCAGGTATTACTTCTTGTAATGCTTTATTATATGAACGATCATATTGTTCTACCTGTTTAAGTGCTTCAGAAACTTCGTCTAAATTTCATTAGCTATAAATCTGCAGGTTGAACCTTTACATCTTATCTAGATAGTTTTCAAAATCTAGTTCATCATTAGAAGAGGATGAATGAGATTGAGTTTCAACACTTCTGGTATCTTGATCATGCATTTGTGGTTCTGGATTTTCTGGATCTAACTTTTCAATATTAATTGCAATATTGCTAATGGTATCTCTTGCTTTAGAGATTTGCTCTTCAGACAACAAGATTCGGTTCATTGTATGAACAAGATGTCATTTTCAAGTAACTGATCCTCTCTTTTCATTATTGAAGATGCAATTCCTTCTACAATTAGGCCTTCTCTTTGGGATAAGCGATATATTAAATTTCTCCATTCCTATAGGAATGTGCCAGATGTTAAATCTTCACTTTGCAACATCTTGGTGGCTGCAAAGGGTAAGCAAGCAGAGATTCTAATTGTATTGCCTCATTCCATAGACTTACAGTTAGTGAGACATTAGGATTATCCATATCTTCTAGAAAAGGCTTAACCATCATGTATATGCTGCCCCATCGTGTCGCTTGATCTACAATAGCCCCTTTACCCATTCGCCTCTGGAGGATTGCGTCAATTTTCAGAGTTATAGATGTTATGGCTAGCTACTTGTCTCAACTTACCTATCAAGGTTGCTGTATGGGGCACTTTTAAGCCATCCCTTATTGCTAGTTGCAAAGTATGGACAACACAATGCCCAAGTTTGATAAGGCAGACTTTAGAAGCTTCCTCAACAACAACATCTAAAGTTTCATCTTGATCTTTTATTTCTAGCACTTCAGGATCTGATGCAGGTATTCCCTCTTAATTTCTTACGTTATATTGAACTTATTAATATTTTCCATAGTCTTGATCATATTCAAAGCATTATCAGTTAGAATGCAGAGAATTTGGTCTTTTTTATTTCAAAGTCATTCAGAACATCTACTACAGAGTGAGTGCGGACGTACGCCAGTACGCCCGTGTCACTCCAGGAACGACCTTCTCAGCGGTCGCAAAAAGGTGTGCCTCGCCAACAAACAAGCCGGGAAACGGAAGAGCGTAGGGAGTCCTACAGTCGGGGACTCCCTGAAAGTTCTTCTGTTCAATGCGAGGTCAATCAGGAACAAGTTTCCTGAGCTCCGTGGCCTCGTAGCGACGGAAGAACCCGAAATGGTAGCCATAACAGAATCGTGGATAAAAACCTCAAACTGAGACTTTGAAGGTGAATTCACGGTTCCTGGCTACCAACTCTTCCACAAAGATAGGCCAGACAGAGAGGGTGGTGGTGTAATGTTGTATGTCAAGGATACAATCAAATCTACGAACTCCAACGTTATATCCGACCACGAGCTCCTAGGCGTTGACCTAGAGATCGGTCCTGTCAGATACAGGACCCTGGTACTTTACAGACCCCCTTCCCAAACCGTTGAGAAGGACAGGGAACTGTACCAGCTGCTGGGTGAGCTTGTTCAAGGCAGAGTGTGCATCGTTATGGGCGACTTCAACAGACAAGTTGACTGGGAAACCAGAGCAGCCTGTGGCGAGAGCGCGCTACTGCTGGAGTTCGCCAACAACGAGTTCCTCACTCAATGGGTCAGAGAACCGACGAGAGGAGACAATATCCTCGACTTGGTCTTCACCTCTGAGGATGATATCGTTGAGGATGTCTCTGTAGGTGAAGAGCTCGGTGGCAGTGATCACCAGCTAGTTAGATTTACCGTCAAGATCCTGAAGGTAAAGTCTGTTGCCAGTCAATCAAGGAAACTTGACTTGAGAAGAGCAGACTTTGCAAGCCTTCGAGCTGGGCTGACTGATGTAAGGCTAGCGGTATGCGGATGTTGAGGATTCTCGGAACAATTTCAAAAATAAGTTCATGAGTCTTCAATCAAGTTGCATCCCTCTGAAATGCCTCCGTCGGTCTTCTGTTCAACCAAAGTGGTTTAATCGAGAAATCGGCCAACTGCTTAGGGAGAAGAGAAATGCGTACCAGCGATCGAAGATCTCGGGTGCCTTTGACGAGTACCGGAGGCTAGCCAGGAGAGTGAAGTCCAGCATAAGGGCGGCTAAGCGTACTGAGGATACCAAGGAGTTCTTCGGCTATGTAAATAGCCGTAAACCAATCCATCGTAGGATTGGGCCCTTAGTGGACGAGGAGGGTGCATTAACTCACTCAGATGCAGAAAATGCTAACCTTCTCAATGACTACTTCTCCTCAGTGTTTACTAAAGAGTGTGGTCCCATCCCCCAGCCTACGGATTCCTACTCGGGGAAAAAGCTGGAGGCAATGGACTTCACCGAAGGAGAAATAAAGAAAAAGATCGCTGACCTAAAGACGAATAAGTCCCCTGGACCGAATGGGTTTCTACCCAAGGTGTTGAAGGAAGTGTGCGATGAAGTATCACGACATCTGTGCGCTATCTTTAACATGTCAATCCGGACCGGATGCGTTCCTAGAGACTGGCGTGAGGCGGAGGTGACTCCGATCTTCAAGAAGGGAGCCCCCAGCCATCCGTCAAACTACCGACCTATCAGTCTGACTTCGATAGTCGGTAAACTCATGGAAAGCATGATGGTGGACAAATTGACGTCGTATTTAGAGTCAAACCTGCTACTGAGGAGTTCCCAGCACGGCTTCCGAAAGCAACGGTCATGCCTGACGAACCTTGTGCAATTCTTCCACTTCGTCTTCAGTGAGCACGATCAGGACAAGGCGGTGGATGTGGTCTACCTAGACTTTCAGAAAGCCTTTGATAAGGTACCACACCGCCGCCTTCTCCGGAAAGTGCGAGCGCTGGGCATAGACGGAAAGGTAGCCGGCTGGATCGAGAACTGGCTAAGATATAGACGGCAACGGGTGGTGGTAAATGGACAGGCTTCTGAGTGGGTGCCCGTTACTAGCGGGGTGCCTCAAGGTTCTTTCCTGGGACCACTACTATTCATCATCTACGTCAACGACATGGACGGTGACATGGTTGCGAAGATTTCCAAATTTGCCGACGATACCAAGCTTGGTATGAACGTTGCAAAGGATGGAAATACTGCCCGCCTGCAGGAAGATCTTGGGAAGATTGGGGAGTGGTCGGACACGTGGCAAATGCCTTTTAACGTGGGGAAATGCAAAGTGATGCATATCGGCCACAGAAACCCCCAATCTCAGTATATCCTTAAGGGCACTGCTATGGAATCCACTAACACTGAGAAGGACTTGGGTGTAACAATCACTAGTGACCTCAAGTTCTCAAAACAGTGCATTGAGGCGGAGAAAAAGGCCCAAAGGATGCTAGGCTATATTAAGCGCCAGTTTGATTATCGGAACCAGGAGATTGTACTGTGCCTGTACAACTCACTTGTCCGACTGCACCTGGAGTATGCCGTACAATTTTGGAGTCCTTCATTGCGAAAGGACATCGCGAGATTGGAACACATACAAGCTAGGGCAACCAAACTGATTCCCTCTATCCGACATAAAAGTTATGAGGATAGACTAAGGGAGTTAGATCTGTTCTCGCTGGAAACCCGTAGACTGCGTGGTCAGCTCATCGAAGTCTTCAAAATACTTTGAAGGTTTGACAATGTTGACTACCGGGATATTTTCACACTGAGTGAGAACAGAACGCGCAATCACGGCTTCAAACTTGAACTGAAGCATTACAACCGCAATATGTGTGGAAATTTTTTCACGTACAGTATCTGCGGTAAGTGGAACGCACTTCCAGTGAAAGTTGTCAACAGTGAATCTGTTGACCAGTTCAAGTCAAGACTAGACAAGGTCTTGAAAAGTGGCCGTTTAGGGACGCAAAACAATTGAGCAGTCATGTGCCCGCTCGATTGATAGTCCAAAGGTACCCTCTTTGAATGGACCGTAAGGTCTCCTAGGGTACTTACTTTCCTTGTTACTCCTTGTTACTCCTTGTTACTAATTTCTGAAGATAATTGCTGTCATGATGAGCTTTAGTGTCCTGGTTACTATTTCATTGTTTTCATCAACAAATCCATTTTAAGGAATATGAACTGCCCTTTAAAAGTTTTTTTCATCTTCCTTTTTTTCCATAGTTTCAAGCACAAGTTTCCTTATACTTTGCCTTTGTAAAGAAACTCCAAGTTTCTTAGCCATTTCTCCATTTAGTCCTTGAAAGGCTGGTTCTGAAAATAATGTTAATGGCAAGACCATTTCTAACTAGTTCAATAAGATATTTCTTAAACTTTTCTACAGTCATTGTTATGGTAATTTTGTCTGTAGTGAAAAAATTTGTAATTGATGTTTACACACCAGTGGATTTCTCTTTGAGGTGACTTTTTTGATGTAGTTGTTGTTTGGCATGAAATATTTATGCTACTACTCCTATCCTTCTCATTGATCTCATTGATAATTTTTAAAATTTTAGGGTGGAAGCGCTCTAAATGTCTTTTTAAATTTGATGCTCTGTTTGGTGCATTATTACCCACTAACTCAACTGATGCCCCTGGGACAATGGAATAAATATCATTATATTGAAATAAGAGTCGGAGTCTGTACTTTTTTTTATTGACTCCAACTCCTACTCCAGCAGCATCAAAATTGCTTCCGACTCTTGACTCCGGCTCCACACCTGTGAAATACTATAAAGAAAAAATGTAAATAGCAATTTAAATATCTTAATATACCTACCTTTATGAGTAAAATTTATAAAGAAAAGAAACTATCACTTAGTATTACTTCATGTGTATGAGTAAAACCCAGGTAGGTTGGGTTATTTTCCAATCCTGAAAGACTAAAACAACCTTTTTTTCTTTCCCAGGTACTCAGAAACTCCATACCATTCATCCCATGAATGATGGAATCATGCAAGTGAAGGAATACTCATGCTCCACTATTTCTCAAAATGAAAGGGTAACTGCTTTACAACAGAAAACCCCAAATATACCAATGACTGCTCTGAAAGGGTACTGCATTGCAGTATATGACAATGACTGGTATCTGGCCTGTATTACTAGAATTGATTCAGACTCCAATGAAGTATGTCTAAACTTCCTGGAATCACGAGGACCAGCACAATCATTTGTGTTTCCATCAAAACTGGATGAACTTGTTGTTGATGTAACAGACATTTTGTGTGTTGTGAGCCTGACAACATACATTGCTTGTACTTATGTGTTGAAAAGTGGAGATATGACAAAAGCTACGGAGCTGTTGAAAAAATGGTCCTCGTAATCCATGAATTTAACCTGAATCTGGCATAATTTGTTTAAAATTTATTTAATTTTTTATGTTAAAAAAAAACGGTGTAGTATTCAAACCATATTAAATCACAACATAAAATTTGTTGCACATTAAAGCTAATATATATATATAAGGTGTCCCAGAAAAAAGTTAACTGTACTTTGAATTAGTATAACTAAAAACTATTGGAAAAAAGTGTTTTATTTAACAACTATTTATCTGTTGATTCTAGAAATTTCATTAAATTCCCTTTTATGATATTGATACACTAATGGGTTTAGTGGAGGCTATCAAAAATATGTTTGCGCAAGGAAGTAAAATAATGAAACGAAGCCTAGGAAGGCTTCGTGCACTTTCAAGAGAAGCGTAGGGAGCCTAGGTCAATGTGCGATTCTTCAAGCAAAGCCTAGGCCATTTTACAGTGTTTTTTCAGCCACGCTGTGGTATGGTCTCGTCATTATTGTTTACTAAGCAAATAAAAGCGTTTCTGTGTAAAAGTTTACTTCCATAGAACCTTTTTAATCAGGCAGTTAACAAAAGATCAACGCGAATTTGTAGTCACAAACTTTATTAAGACTGGCAGTATTAAACAAGTACAAGATTCAATTGAACAACGTTTCTCAGGTAGGCACCCACCAAGCAAGCCCACAATTTGGAAAAATGTTCGCAAATACCAACATGAAGGAACATGCTTAAATCTAATTAAAGGTCGTTCGGGTCAATTGAAAACCATAAGAACAACAGAAAATATTGAAAATGTTCTGATGACACTTCTTCAAAATCCACATGTATCAGTCAGAAAGAATGGGTTACAATTGTCAAAGTCATCATTTAACCGCATTATTAAACATGACTTAAAATGGCATCCCTATAAGATGCATGCAAGACACCAGCTTCTAGAAACTGATTTTCCTTGTCATAGACAATTTGTTGAATGGCTTCTCCATAAACCTGCTTGTTTCTTGGAAAACATTGTGATTGGTGATGAGGCAGCCTTTTTTATGAATGAAAAGGTAAATAGCCATAACATTTGGCAATAGTCGCTGCTGAACGACCCCCTAGCATTAAACTTTGACACACGTATTTGTCAACAGAAAGTGTCTCTGTGGATCGGAATATGTGGGAATGGCTATCTTGTTGGCCCATTGTTTTACGAGAATAACCTGAATGGTGCTGCCTACCTGAGCATGCTCGATGAAAGGATCTTCCCAGAACTCCGCCAGATTTATGGCAATCAATTCTATAGACTTTGGTGGATTCAGGAGGGCGCACCAACTCATAGACAGCTTGCTGTAAGAACAAAACTAAGAGAAACATTTGACAACCACATTGTTGCCCTAACTCATGCATTTAAATGGCCCCCCAAGATCCCCTGACTTAACACTGTGCAATTATTTCTTATAGGGATATCTAAAGAATAAAGTGTATTCTACTCCACCACAAAGCATCAACCATTTAAGAGATAGTATCACATGTGAAGTCAATAGAATTAAAGAAAATCACAGGTTAATCAAAAAAGTTGTTCAATCAATGCAATCAAAGGCGCAACTATGCTTGGAAAGAAATGGGAGACATGTGGAAGGAAATGGTGCTTAGAAAAGTAAAAAATGGATTTGTATTACCCATATGAAAAGGTGTTTTTGTTAAAAATGGATTTAAATATATTTGTTGATTTTAAACTTCAAAGTTTCATTATTTTACTTCCTTGCACAAACATAATTTTGATCGCTTCCACTAAACCCATTAGTGTATCAATATTGTAAAAGGAAATTTAATAAAATTTCCAGAATCGACAGATAAATAGTTATTAAATTTGGTTTGTTTTGCAGGACTTAAAAATCTCTAATAGGTTTTGAGTTATACTAATTCAAAGTACGGTTAACTTTTTTCTGGGACACCTTGTATATACCTTCAAAGTACAATCTTAAAAAAAATCAGAATATACTATTTTTTGTTGCCAGAGGTCAAAGGTCAGCATAGTTTTTTTTACTTCACCTCACACATAAAAGGTTATTTAAGCAAAGTTGTAGGGCTCTCCAGCAGCTTAAAAATGGTGTTAGAATGGTGTCTCTAGGTTGTCAAGGAGCCGAGATATTGACTGCTGACCAAAGGCAGTACCCCCTAAAAATGGCCGCTAGGCTTAAATTTTACAGTGTCATAGCTCACAAATGGTACAACCTAGAATCTTAAGATTTATATGTTTTTACTCGCCTCAGTGAGATTTATAGGCCTACCAAATATGAGCCAAATCGGAGATGGGTCTGGAAAATCAACCCTTCGGGGGATGGGGGGGGGGGTAATTGACATGGAATGACCCTAAAGCAAAATGTAAGTATAAAGGATCAAGATGAGAAATTTGGATTATGTCGCGGCCCCTCATTCAGAGGTTACATGGCATTTTTGAGCCCGCTGGCTTCAAACGCTTCCTCTTTATTCTCTCCACTCATGGCAACCTGATCCATCTGAGAAGAGCTTTAGCTAGCGTAATTGGTAGAGAGCCGAAGATGACCCATTTCTCGGACAGGAGCCTTTTGACGAATGCATCAAATCCCTCAGAGGTGGCCATGATTAGTGACTTTGGACCCTTTATGGCACACCAGGGAGTGTTAGCTGCACTTTACCATGAACTTCGTGAAATGAGTGGTTTATGCTAGGGAACTTGTGAACTACTCCATAGATGACATCACCTTAGAGCTGGCTGACCATGGAACGGTCAAAATTGAGCGTGTGATGAGAAAATAGGGAGGGGCCTTGAGACCCACCCCGATACTCTGTCATGTTCGACTGTGACAAGCTCCCTGAGTCGGTGGTGCTACTAGAGTTCACACCCACCCCCGGCTAAAACGAGGGCTATGCGCCTCTACCAAGTTGTTAAGACTCACAGGAAGCAACACTAGTAAAGTTGGTCATGAGACCATCTTCCAGGGTTCTTAAAGCTGCCTTCCCGAAAGGTGGACAGAACTAGGGACCTTCGGAGCTCCATGGGATGTCTTATACCACAATGTTAAGAAAAACACATTCTGCTCCTGGTCCCTCCAAGCTTACTAGCACGGTTGTTTCCATGTCCTTCCGAAACCCTTCTACAGGTTCAACCCACTCTCGCCACTCCCCTGGTAAAGTGACGGCACGAAGGGTTCACACCCAGCCCCGGCTAAAACCAGGGCTCTCCGCTTCCTCCAGCATGACTGTTTCCTGTAAGGCGAATAAGCCACGCGCCTCCACCGAGTCGTTAGACTCACAGGAGGCAACACCCCTGAAGTTGGTCATGAGGCCATCTTCCGGGGTTCCTAAAGCTGCCCCCTCCCCCCCCCAGAAAGGAGGACAAAACTAGGGAGCTTCGGCTCATACACCCACAACCAGTAGTAGGCTGGGTGGCTCGGAGACGGAGCATCCTCCAAAAGAGGGACCCCCGCATTCAACGCATTGTCCGGCCACCATCGCCGGGAGTTCTGCCTCCGGGAATAGTACGGCCATTCCCGTGAGGGTCTTCTCTTCGAAGAGGGCACCCGCATCTCCTCCGAGCTAGACTTGTAGGCCATATTCCTTCAATGGAATTGCCGCGGACTCCGGGCCAACTAGGAGGAGCTGTAGAGGCTCGTCTCCTCCCGTTCCCCGTTAGCTATCTTTTTGCAGGAGACCATGCTGGGCGCGTGCTCCCTAAACAACCCTCCTGGATATAAGGGTTTTTGCGACCCTACTAACACGGGATGGAGGCTGGGCATGAGGATGCGCGATTTACACCCGGCATGATGTCTCTGTTATCCTCTTTGCTCTAGATACCTCCTTGCAGGCAGTAGCTGTCGAGCTGCACCTGGATTGGAGGCACTGTTATTTCCGCGTACATTCCCCCGTCCGCCGACTCCGACGCGGGAGAATTCCGTCGCGTCGTGGCACGGTTGCCGAGGCCCTTTCTCTTGCTTGGAGATCTGAACGATAGACACCCCTTCTGCGGAGACTACTCAATTAATCTCAGGGTTCAAATCCTTGCCGACCTGATCGACGAGCTGGAGATAGATGTCCTAAATGTGGACGAGTTTACGCCTCGATTTATCCTTGTGATCTCAGGATGCACGGCCCGATTTTGGTTGCGGGGGGTCTATGAACTTCATGGTAGTGATCACTTTCCTTTTTAAATATCTGGGCCGCTGCCGCCTGAGAGCGCGCCCCGGTGTGCTCTCCCATGGTGGTCAGCCGAGTGTGAGGCAACCCTCAAACAGAAGCGTCATGCCTACATGCGCTATAAACGCCACCCGATTGACCTCATTGTCGGTGAATTTCGTCGAGCTAGGGCTAGGTTCCCAGTATGTTTCGAAGCACCCCCGCCGCTCTTCTTGGCGGGCATACGTGTCTTTATTTAACGTGAAGACCCCTCTACCAGAGGTGTGGAAGTGAGTCAAAAGGATTCGTGGCAAGTTCTCGCAGGCACCCTCTCCAATTCTCCAGGAGAATGGGACCGCAATCTCGGACACAGCGTCTGTGGCAGAATCCTTCGTGACCCCTTTCACCGCATTCTCTATCTGGGATGCTGCTCCGCCAGCATTCAATGCGTGTAGTGATGTCGCGGAAGGCCGCCGACTGGACTTTACCCTACCTCCAAAGGATCAAAGGTTTACTTTGAACGAGTTGCGTTCTGCTCTTGCTTCGTGCATGGACACCGCCCCTGGTCTAGTCAATGTCCCGTACGCCGTGCTTCGACACCTGGGTGAGCAAGGCATGGCCTTTCTGTTGATTCGTTGAACAGGATCTGGGTAGAGGGTATCCTCCCAAACTCCTGGCGAATTGCTACTGTTCTCGCTCTTCACAAACCGGGGAGAGATCACTCTACCCTGACCGGTTTCTGCCCAATCTCTCTAACCTCCTGCATGTGCAAGTTGATGGAGAAATTGGAAATGCCGTCTGTGAGGGCCTCCTTCATAGAGAGCACTACGCCATAGTGTTTTTTGATCTGGAGAAGGCCTATGATACTGCATGGCGCTGTGGTATCATGGCAACTCCACATGAGGGGGGCCAGGGGACGGCTCCAAATCTTCATATATGAATTTTTGTGAGATTGTCGATTCCACATACAGGTTGGGGGGAGCCTTCTTTGGCCCAATGGGGCAGGAAGAGGGTGTTCCACAGGGAAGTGTCCTCAGTGTCGCACTCTTTGCCTTGAGCATCAACGGCATCACCTCGGTGCTGCTGGAAGACGTTCTAGCTACGCTCTAAGTGGACGACCTTTCGATCTCTTTTTCCGTGGTCCAGATGCCCACTCTGGAACGTCTACCCCAACAGGCATTGAACCGCATCTCTCGCCATGCTGAAGCGCACAGACTTCAGTTTTCCTTGGCCAAAACTAAGGTGGTGCACTTTTGCCGCCATCCACGGCTCCACCCTGACTGACCCAGACTTGTTTCTAAATGGGGTGCGCCTGGAAGTGGTGGATTCGCACCGTTGCCTTGGTCTTCTATTTGACCGACCCCGCACCTGGGAGGGTCGTTCGCATCATTAGGGTCTCTTGTACCCGTGCCATGGATATTCTTCTCTCCGCGACGTTCGGCAGCTCGGGCGGTCAAAGGTTTACTGTCTTACTTTCAATCGATCCCCTGTTCGTTTGAATCTCGACTACGGATGCGAGGTTTATGCATCCGCAGGCGAGCGTGTATTGCTGTAGGTAGTCGCGATCCACCACACCGGTCATCGCCTGGTGACCGGTGCCTTCCGCACTTTCCCATTGAGAGCATATTTGTCGATGCTGGGTAGATGTCACTCCAACTGCGCCGTGCACAGTTCATTATTCGCCTGTATGCGCGAGCCTGGCGCCTCCCTCATTCGCCAACAACTCTCCCCTGCATCCGCAGCTGATCTCGACGGTACCTATCCTGCCAAGAGACGCCAATCATACCGAAAGGGCTAGGCAACTCCTTCGAGAGCTTGGTATAGCTCTCGGGGCGGTGTCGCCCCATTGTTTTGTCCAGGACGCCGGTGCTGTAGAAGCCTCTGCTCCCAAAGCTTCTACAGCGCCAGGAGTATTGGAGCACACTTCATGTCACACTGGAACCGTGCCAGTCTATCCAGGTGGCTCCAAGGCCCAAGAGAGGGGTTGGTTTTCAAACCATATCCCTTCTGTTTGAAGTCTGCGGGGCTCTGCCAGGTGCTGTATTTGTCTTCACCGCCAAGCTGGTTGCAATACATCGCTCAGTACGGGAGATAACTCGACGTGCCCTGTTTAGAGACTAGATTGTGATTTATAGCGACTCACAAAGTGCCCTCAGTGCTTTCGGGTCATTGGAATCTCCGCATCCTTTGGTTTGCGATATCTGTGATGTCACAGTTTGGGAGAGCTGGGCGGTTGTCAAGATTATCTTTTGCTGGGTTCCTGGGCATGTAGGAATTGCGAGGAATGAGGCTGCCAAGAGTCTTCCTTACACCGATTACATGGCAGGAATACGGGCTCCTTGGCAAAGAAGATGGGTGATAGGGAACTTAAAAGTTACCTAGCATTGCGCTGCAATTGTTCCCATGAACCTACCCCCAATGCTGCGACGGCTTCAGGTTGCTTTCTGGCGTCTCCCAATTGGACGCACCGCCACTTCTTGGAGCGCTTGTCTGCACCTTATTGTGGCGACTGCGTTGTCCCCCAGACTGTTCGGCACATTCTTGTTGAATGTCCCAGTCTGGGTGATCTTCGTGCACGTTACCTGTCTTGATACCGTCTCGAGTATGGTCTCTACCGCTTGTCCCCTGTACTCGGGACAAGTTCATGCACAGACTTGTGGACTATACAACTTTTTGGAAGAGGCTGGCCTCCTGTATTTTATTTTACTGTTTTTTGTTTTTTTTTGGAGGGGGGGGGGGGTAGGCAGGACCAGTTTAAGGAGCTGCGGGGCCTGTAGCACAAGGAGCAGTGCCCCCCTCCTCCTATATGTATGTATGTATATATATATATATGTGTAAGTTTTCAATATTTTCTTATCTAGTGATATCATATATAATAATAATATAAAAATTTTGTCTGTGCATAAGGGCAAAAACTTAATTACTATTTTTTTACATCCCTGCTGGACCCATAGCACATGCTACCTGATGGGTGTAGGTTACATGTTTCTGCATGGGGGGGGGGGGGCATGCCTACCCACACCGCCAGAGTGTGATTCCTTTTTGCTTTGTTTTCTTGTTATTTTTTTAAAATCCTTTGTCTTTTTTATCGTTATTTGTTTTTTAATATAGTCTAGTAGTAGACTGGGTTGTGTACGGTGACTTATGCCCAAGTAGGAAGTTGCCAGATGAGTTCCCAAAATAATAATAATAAAAAAATCTCATCATGGATGAGATCCCTTGACCGGGTAATGAAATTAACATGAAGATTAAAGTGACAATTGTTGGGAATCTCAAAGGCACTGGGAGGAGTGGTAGTGTGTTTTTTTATGCCAACCAGCAATCCTCTTTCTGGGAGAGAGGGTTACCCATTCCACATCAGAGTATGTGGATATAAGTATCTTCGAAGTGCACACTAGTACTCTACATCAGGTTATATGGATAGGAGATCCCCCAGATTGGATACAAGTACTCAAGCGTCAGGGTTGAGGGTATGTTGTGCTGTTAAAACTGTAGTGGAATGATAGTATGTGTTATGATAGGCTATGTCTTAGTGACGTGTGTGGATGCTGAAAGCTTTGTGTCCACGCTCATTGTTATTGAACCCGTGCCTAGACATTAGAAATCCAAAGCCGTAGCCACTAGGGTTCCGAGAGCTCCAGAAGTAAACTGAAGTGTGAAACATTTTGTGAATGTATGAGAGGAGAGTCCTTTAAGTGAATGCGAAAAAGGCTAAGGGATTAATAGTCAATGGTGAAGTAGGGAATTAAAGGTATGAATGGATTAAGATACTTTAGAAGTGTAGTGTAGAGGATGAAGCTAATTGTCATCTCTTAAGTGCAGGTAGAATGCTGCATGAGCTTATTGCAAGTGAGGTGGTTGAGCAGAAAAGATAAAGAATAGGAGTGGTTTAAATTGAACTTACTAAGTGTGAGGGAGGGAAGAACGAGTAAAAAAAATAAAGAGGATAATTCATCAGGTGTTGAGAGTATTTTGAACCAGATACGTCAAATGACTGGACCCCCAAAGTGGAAAAGGTGTATGTGGGAAAAATAGTTGGAGGTTTTCCACTGATCCATGCTCCTTTTTGCTCACTTCTATTTCTTTCCGATTGTGGACCCACTGATTAATTAATGTAGGATCCGAACCATGGGTATCTACCGTGTAGGACAGCCGCTGAGAAGGGGACCTGAAACGAAACTCCATCCATTAACTAACCACAACTGATTTCCCTTATCTTAGCTCTCTGTCAAGAGCCCATAGCAGACATGGGTGGGAGTGGGTGGCATTCTGATTGCAGCTACCTTCCTCATATTTTTCATATTAACATTTTCTTTCAAGGCAGAATGTGGGGAGGGGCAGACAGGTGGAAGCAAAAGGAAGTTCATAGAAGAGTAGTGTAAAGGGTTGTGGTTTTTGATTATCCTCAAAGTGTCTGGTCAAGCAGCCCTGAGACCATGATGCAAAATATGGCCCCTACCAGGTTTGCTCACATCCCTCATGAAGTGTATACACTTCAAAAAATATTCATACCTCTACCTTTTTGCTTGATGGCACCTCTCAAATTTCTCCCACACGGTTGGAGGGAGCAGAGATGGCATCTGCCCCTGGGGATCTATGAACAACAACAACTCAAATGAATATTATAGTTTTTGACTAGTTTCAAACAGACCAGATAGAATTTTGTTTTTCACTTGGCTTTACAAAACTTCTCCAATTCATTGTGTGTGTGGGTGGGGGTCCTGCAAGAAGGTGGACTTTCAGTTCATGCTAGTAATTTTCTATTCTGTCTGGCGACTGAGAGGACCATTCCACACTTATTTTAGTTTTCAATCAGGAAGAAAGCAATTTTGATGTTTGAGCTTTTGGTGTTGAAAAAAAATCCTTTTTCCTAATCTAAGCTTGTTAGCATATATTCAGATAATCTTCAAGAATATTTATTATTCTTTATTCAGCATTCTATTGATTCGATGAAGTGTACCAATGCCAGTTACACAGAAACTTGACCCATGGCACTAGATCATCCTCCATGATTTACTGTTGGAAGATTTTTTTGTGTATGGGTGGGGTGGGGGTGGAGGGGATTCGCCTCGCCACTTTTGCCCAAAACATCTCTATTATTATTTGTGCCGATCAACTCAATCTTCACTTCAAGAATCTCTGAAAAGTGAAATAGTTCTCTAAATGATCTTTGGTCTACTTCAGATGGAAATTAAATGTTTTTCATTAATGACATTTTCCTCGTACGATGTCCATGCACTTCCACTTTGTGTAATAATATATTGGACATAGCAAATAAAAGGTTATTAAAACTTCTTAGATTATATCTGACTACTACAAATTATAAATAAGTCACAGAAACTATCAGTGTGACTTCAAAACTATCATAATTTAAACCATATAAATTAAACATATGGATGTGAAAATTATATTGTATGAATACTCTTTGGTTGCAAATTTTTTGGTAAAAACATTATTACTCATTTGTATATCAAACCTGTTGAATTTTGGAAAGTGTGTCTATTAAGGCATTACTCTCAATGCCTCCAACTTTTTTTACCCTGCAATAAATGGTTAATGAACTATAATGAAGAATTGTGGCATAAGGTATGCAATACTTTCTGAACAAAGTGCATTGTGTTGTTGGTGTTTGTGATAGTATGGGTGGGGTGCATTGTTGCTTTCAGGACAGGCATCTACAATGGTCACAGCTAGCCTCTTCTTGTAGCTCAAGAGGTCCCGGATGATGTCCTGACCGGAGCTTGGCTGGGTGAACTCAGTCCTTACAAGCGCAGGGACTCAAAACTGGAAAATGGAATCTCCTTGTTGGATTCTTAATAATTATTCACTTTTTGTTTTCAGTTATGCTACCTGCACCCTCATTGCAGGTACCATACATGATTTTTCTTTAAAATTGCTCTCCCATGATCAAGGTTTTAGTGTTAAAAGCCCTAACTGGCTCTTGTCTGGTTGCTTCAGAGCCGGCAAGATACTGAGAATAAATTGAATGAAACGATCCGAGGCATCCGAGAGGAAGCGGCTCAGTGCAGAGAGGAAAACTCACATCTGAAGAGTGAACTTGGGAATCTTCAAAACAAGGTAAACTCTGAACAAGGGACGACACCACCCATTCGAATCCTTCACTGAGTTGTGAGTGTAGTGGCTGGGGGGATTTAGTCTCGGACTCTTACCAGCGACTTCATGGTCGACAACTCGAATACAATTCCACCCAGGTACCGCAAGGAAGGGGATCTTTGAGGACATGACTTAGTGTGAAATCAGGGGGGAGGGGTGCAAGGTCTAGGAAAGTGCTCGCTCCCCAATTCTCACCTCGACTTCACCACTTAGACGAACCTCAAGGTTTTTCCTTTGTGAAAGTGCAATGACGTCTGGAGGTCAACCATGAGCAACCATGCTCCAGTTGACAGGATGATAGTGTGCACTCTGGGGCCCAGTCCCTTTATCCTCCACAAATTTTCACTTTCTCTCCACCGCCGAGGCGATTTTCCTTACTGGACGCCATGCTGATTGGCCTCAGCGCCCTGTCCAGCCCCAGCTTAGCCTCTTCTCCGCCTTTTTGACAGCCTGTTTTTACCCTACTTCCTCACTTTCCCTACAACCTCTCCCACAACTTATTTCACAGCGTAGACGCCGACCAGGTTCCTCTCACCCAACTATCCCATTTCGGGGCTGAGGGGGTAGGCACCACGTCCCCTCACTCCTGAGCTCCAGTGTGGGGTGGTGAGTTTTTAACAACCTGCTTCATCCTCACCCACACCTACCTCACATCCCCTTTCTTTCTCCTTTCAATGTCTTGATTTTACGCCGTGCCTAAGGTGGAGCCACCATGCCGATGGGCTGCCAGATCACTAGGTGGGAGAAGTGATCTCAAATGGCGGTAGCTGGCCGGCCCCGTACTCACCATCCCTCACAGAGTTTTATGCATCCGCAGCCGAGCGTGTAAGGCGGAAGGTGGACTTGATCCACCCCACCGGCCTTCACCGGTGCCTTCCGCACTTCCCCTATTGAGAGCCTACTTCTCGATGCTGGAGAGATGGCACTCGCTCTGCGCCGTGCACAGTTCATTATTCGCCTGTATGTGCGAGACTGGCGCCTTCCTCATTCGCCAACAGTTCTCCCTGCATCCGAAGCTGATCTCGACGGTGTCTATGCCGCCGAGAGACGCCAGTCATACCCTAATCCCTTTGGGTTTAGGGCTAGGAAACTCAGAGAGCTCGGTATAGCTCTCGGGCCGGTGGCGTCCCTGATTCTGCCCAGGAAGCCACCCTGACTATTTTTCGCCACGCCTCTGCTCCCAAAGCTTATACAGCGCCGGGAGTATTCCGTTGGTCCTTTTTGGAGCACACTTCATGTCACGCTGGAACCGTGCCAGTGTATACCGATGGCTCTAAGTCCCAAGAGGTGGTCGGTTTCCACGCCGTATCTCGTGCATCTGTCTTCATTGACGAGCTGGTTGCACCGCCTGGTACGGAGATAACGCGACGTGCCCGGTTCGGAGACCGGATCAAGGTAAGGGGCGCGGCGATTTGCCATCCTGGCCGCCGTGCTGATGGGACTCAGCACCCCGTCCGACCCCAGCTTAGCCTCTTCTCCTTCCTTCAAAACACTTGTTTCCTCGCTTTTCATACAACCTCTCCCACAACTTTCTCTGGTCGGCCTCTAATTTCACAGGGTAGATGCTGACCTTCCTCTCAGCCAACCGTCCCCCATCGGGGCTGAGGGGGTAGGGGACAATGTTCCCTAACCCCTGAGCTCCGGTCTGGGATGGCTGTTTTTTAACAACCTGCTTCATCCCCACCCATACCTTCCTCACATCCCTTTTCCTCACTTTACCGTCTATCCTTGATTTTACGCCGTGTTCAAGGTGGAGCCGCCACAACCGATGGACTGCCAGGCCACCAGGCGGGAGGGGTGGTCCGAAATGGCGGCGCCTGGCTCTGCCAGGCCTGTAAGCACCTCTTGCAGTGCGGGCAACTGCAAGAGGTGATGAGCTACTGCGTCCCGTAGCACATAAAGGGTCACCATGCCCAATGATGAAAATAAAAAAAAACCCAACCCCCCAACTTCCCCTGAAACAGCGACGGAGCCACCCTCCGGCAGCTCCAGCAAAAAAATGGAGTTCTCTCCCCCTGTGCTTGCGCAGGGGACCCTCCATATCTCTTCAACCGGAGAGGAGGCTTATCCTCTCCTACGCCTACGGGTGAAGGGGACTCCCCCTCACCCCCTTCTCTGGAGGTGCTTTTGGGCACCTCCCTTTTACCAGCGGCAGTCCCCTCTGTTCTTTCCAAGGGGACTGCCAAGAAAGCCAGCCGCTCCACATCGAAGCGGCTTAGTAGGGCAAACCCCCTTAGGGGGGAGAGGGAAGCCAGGCCCCTTCGGTCGCTTCCCTCAAAAGACCTGCTGGCAAGAATATTGAACCTTGCCGGGGTCAAGGCCCATGCCTTCCCACACAAGACTAGTGACGATACTGCCAACGGGACCTGCGGTATCTTGGAGGGGGGATGGCTAACTGGAGGCCCCCCCTGAGATAGCCATGGTCCTTGAGGAAACCCAGCCTCAGACGGTAGGGCCTTCCATGGGGGGGAATCCGGGCTCGGCGCCAAGCACCGAATCCGCCCCTATGCAAGGTCCTCCTCAAACGGCTGTGGTTTCTGAAGCAGTACAAGGAGGAGAGGGATCTCCTCCGACCGATGCCCCCACGACTACCAGGACCTTCTCCATTTCGGAGAATGACCTGGCTGAGGCCGGTCCATCTGGCCTGGGGGCTTCTACCGGCGGGGGTGAGAAGCGGGTTTATTCGCCGCCCTCATCTCCAAAAAAGAAAAAGACAAAGAAGACTCGGGGCTCCTCTCGATCCGCGGGGACGGATGGGTCTGCTGCTACGGTAAGCGACCAAGCCAAGATCGTCACATCTGGCCCCTCTGCCTCCCCGGGTGCGGAGCCCCTGACTATGACCAAGACGAAAAGTGCACAGGGCGGAGCCTCGATAACATCGGGACCCCTCATTCAGAGGTTACCTGGCGTTTTCGAGCCTGCTGGCTTCAAACGCTTTCTCGTTATTCGCTCCACTGATGGCACCATGTTGTCCAAGGGCAACATGATCCATCAGAGGAGAGGATTAGCTAGTGTAATTGGTAGAGAGCCGAAGGTGACCCGTTTCTCGGACGGGAGCCTTTTTGCGAATGCGGCGAATCCCGCCGAGGCGGCCAAGATAAGTGCTCTTCGGACACTTCATGGCACCCCGGTGAGTGTGACGCCGCACTCTACCATGAACTTTGTGAAAGGAGTAGTTTATGCGAGGGAACTCGTTGACTACTCCATTGAGGACATCACTCTAGAGCTGGCCGACCATGGGGCGGTGAAGGTGGAACGTGTGATGAGAAAACAGGGAGGGGCCTCGAGACCCACCCCAACACTCTTCGTCTGTGACAAGCTCCCTGAGTCGGTGCGTGCCGGTTGGTACCGCTACCACGTGAAGGCATTCGTGCCACTGCCGTGGCGGTGCTATTACTGTCACCGCTTCGGCCATACGAATCGCTCATGTAGACGTGCAAAGTCGGGGTCACCCGAAGTCTGTGTAAATTGCTCCAAGGTCGCACACGATAAGTCCAAATCGTGTGTGGCCAAGTGTGTCAATTGCGGAGAGCCCCACCCCGCTTCTTCGAAGCTATGTGGTGCATATCTCCTTTAGAAAGAAATCCTGGCCGTTCAGGCCCAGGATCGACTCTCATTCCGCGAGGCTAAGGATTTGGTCCTGGCGCGCCCGGCTCTGCCTGGGATGTCATATGCCTCAATAGTTAGAAAGGCACCCTCTGCTCCTGGCCCATCCAGGCCAACGAGCACGGTTGTTTCCGCGCTCATTCGGAGCCCTTCTGCGGGCTTTACTCCACCCGGGCGCTCCCGTAAGGCGAAACGGCCACGCGCCTCCACAGAGTCGTTTTACTCACAGGAGGCAACACCCTTGAAGATGGTCGCTAGGCGGAGGGAGGAAAAGACTTGCATGGCGAGCCCAACCTCCCCCAATAGGTCCTCGAAGGCGACAGTGCCTTCAGCGCTTGGTCCGGCCAACAGCGCTCGGGGTTCTGCCCCCGGGAAGCGTACTCTATTCCCGTGAGGGTCTTCAGTTCGAGGAGGGCCCCCGCGTCTCCGCCGAGCTAGGCCTGGAGGGCATATTCCTTCAATGGAATTGCCGTGGCCTCCGGGCCAACTGGGAGGAGCTGCGGAGGCTCGTCTCGTCCCGTTCCCCGTTCGCAATCATTTTGCAGGAGACCATGCCAGGCGCGTGCCCCCTACCCGCTCTCCCGGGGTATAAGGGTCTTGCGACCCCACCACCGCGGGATGGCCGGGCTGGAGGATGCGTGGTTTACACCCGGCATGATGTCTCCGTTCTTCCTTTCTCTTTAGATACCTCCTTTCAGGCAGTGGCTCTGCAGCTGCACCTGGATAGGAGGTATACTATCATTCGACGCGGGGGACTTCCGCCGCGTCGTGGCACGGTTGCTGAGGCCCTATCTCTTGCTTGGAGATCTGAACGGCAGGTATCCTCTCTGGGGAGATTACTCCATAAATCCCAGGGGACAAGTCCTTGCCGTTCTGATCGAAGAGCTTGAGATGGGTGTCCTAAACGTGGATGAGTTTACGCATCACTGTCCGAGAACCGCTTCATTTTCTTGCCTTGACCTATCTTTGTGCTCTTCGGATGCACAGCCTGATTTTGATTGGGGGGTGGTCGATGACCTCCATGGTAGTGATCACTTTCCCATTCAAATATCATTTTCAGGGCAACTGCCGCCTGAGAGACCACCTCGGTGGTGCTTGGCGCGGGCGCGGTGGCCTGCATTTCAGGAAATGACTGAATTCTCTATCTCAGTCGAGGAGTTTAGGTCGGTAGATGAGGCCGTTGAGTTCTTCTCCAGCAACCTCATCGCCGTGGGCCTGACTACTATTCGTAGGACGTCTGGCCGTTTTGCACGCCGACCACTCCCATGGTGGTCAGCCGAGTGTGAGACGGCCCTTAAACAGAAGCGTTATGCCTACATGCGCTATAAGCGCCGCCCGAACTATTTCACTGTCGCTGAATTTCGTCGGGCTAGGCCTAGGTTCCGGTATATTTCGAAGCACGCCCGCCGCTCTTCTTGTCCAGCATACGTGTCTTCACTTAACGGGAAGACCCCTTTAGCTGAGGTGTGGAAGCGAGTCAAAAGGATTCGGGGCAAGTTCTCGCAGGACCCCCTCCCGTTCTCCAGGAGAATGGGACCGCAATCTCGGACCCCGCGTCCGTGGCGGAATCCTTAGCGACCGCTTTGTCCGCATTCTCTAGCCGTGATGCTGCTCCGCCAGCATTCAATGCACGTCGTGATGTCGCGGAAAGCCGCCGGCTGGACTTTACCTCCAGAGGCGGAGAACCCTTCAACGACAAGTTTACTGTGAGTGAGTTGCGTTCCGCTCTCGCTTCGTGCGCGGACACCGCCCATGGTCCGGACGATGTCCCGTACGCCATGCTTCGACACCTGGGTGAGCGAGGCATGGCCTTTCTGTTAGATTTGTTGAACAGGATCTGGGTGGAAGGTCTTCTCCCAGACTCCTGGCGAATCGCTACTGTGCTCGCCTTTCGCAAACCGGGGAGAGATCACTCTACTCCGACCGGTTTCCGCCCAATCTCCTAACCTCTTGCGTGTGCAAGTTGATGGAGAAATTGGTAAATGTTAGATTAGCCTTTTCCCTGGACAGCGGAGGCCATCTGTCTTCCGCACAGTGCGCTGCTCCGACTGGAAAATGCCGTCTGCGATGCTTTCCTTCGTAGACAGCACTACGCCACGGTCTTTTTCGATCTGGAGAAGGCCTATGATACCGCATGGCGATACGGTATCATGGAGACTCTCCACACGATGGGGGCGAGGGGACGCCTCCCAATGTTTATATCTTAATTTTTGCGAGATCGTCGATTCCGCGTACGGGTGGGGGGTGCCCTCTCCTGCCCAAAGGAGCAGGAAGAGAGTGTCGCGCAGGGAAGTGCCCTCAGTGTCACACTCTTTGCCCTGAGCATCAACGGCATCACCTCGGTGCTGCCGGAAGATGTTCTCGCTACACTCTACGTGGACGGCCTTTCGATCTCTTTTGGCGCGGCCCAGATGCCAACTCTGGAGCGTCGACTCCAACAGGCATTGAACCGCGTCTCTCGCTATGCCGAAGCGCACAGGTTTCGGTTTTCTTTGGCCAAGACTAAAGTGGTGCACTTCTGCCGCCATCCACGGCTTCACCCCGACCCAGATTTGTTTCTTAATGGGGTGCGCCTGGATGTGGTTGAGTCGCACCGTTTCCCTGGTCTTAAATTCGACCGACGCCTCACCTGGGAGGCTCATATTCGCAGCCTTAGAGTCTCTTGTACCCGCGTCATGGACATTCTCCGTTCCGTGACGTTCAGCGCTTGGGTCGCTGATAGTGCTACTGCCCTACTTTTTTATCGATCCTTTGTTCGTTAGAAGCTCGACTACGGATGTGAGTTTTATGCATCCGCAGCTGAGCGTTTATTGCGGAAGGTGAATTCGATCCACCACACCGGCCTTCGCCTTGCGACCGGTGCCTTCCGCACTTTCCCCATTGAGATCCTGCTGGTCGATTCTGGGGAGATGCCACTCGCTCTGCGCCGCGTGCAGTGCATCACTCGCCTGTACGCGCGAGCCCGGCAGATGTCTAGATTATTTTCTGCTGGGTTCCTGTACATGTAGGAATTGCGGGGAATGAGCGCGCCGTAGGGCGCCAAAAGAGTCCGCGAGGACTCTGCGACCGGACCAGCGTTTCGCTCTTCCTCACACCAACTACATGGCAGGAATACGGGCAGCTCTTCGGACTGCTTGGCAAAGAAGATGGGAGACGGTCGAAGGGAACTTAAAGTTGCGTGCCATTGCGCCGCGACTGTTTCCATGGACCTATCCCCTAATGCCGCGGCGGCTTCAGGTCGCTTTCTGTCGTCTCCGAATCGGACACACTCGTGTGACGCATCGCTATTTGATGGAGCGCTCGCCTGCGCCCTATTGCAACGACTGCGTCGTCCCCCAGACTGTTCGGCACATTCTTGTCGAATGTCCCAGTCTAGGTGATATTCGCGCACGATACCTGTCGCGGTACCGGGATGGGCGGGGTCGCTACCGCCTGTCCCTTGTACTCGGGACAGATTCGTGCACATTGACTTGTTGACTTCTTGGGGGAGGCCGGCCTTCTCCCTATTATTTAAGCAAGGTTGTTTTTTTTTTTTTTTTTTTTTTTTTTTTTTGCATTTGTTTTATTCCCTTTGGTCCCCGTAAGGGGCGCGGCGATTTGCCATCCTGGCCGCCGTGCTGACGGGATCCAGCGCTCCGTCCGGCCCCAGCTTAGCCTCTCTTCCTTCCTTCAGATAGCCCGATTTCTCCCCTACCTCGTCGCTTTTCATACAACCTCTCCCACAACTTTCTCTGGTCAGCCTCTAATTTCACAGGGTAGAATGCTGACCTTCTTCTCAAGCCAACCACCCCGGATCGGGGCTGAGGGGGGGAGGGGACATTGTTCCCTAACCCCTCAGCTCCGGTTCGGGATGGGGTTTTTTTAACAACCTGCTTCATCCCCACCCACATCTTCCTCACATCCCTTTTCCTCTCCTCTTCACAACCTATATTTTTTACGCCGTGTCCAAGGTGGAGCCGCCATGCCGAAGGACTGCCAGGCCACCAGGCGGGAGGGGTGGTCCCGAATGGCGGCGCCTGGCTCTGCCGGGCTTGTAAGCACCTCTCGCAGTGCGGGCAACTGCGAGAGGTGATGAGCTATTGCGTCCCGTAATCAAAAGAGGGTCACCATGCCCATGTATGAAAAAAAACAAAAACCCCAACCCCCAACTTCCCCCAAAACATCTACGGAGCCGCCCTCGGGCAGCTCCACCAAGAAAATGGAGGTCCCCCCCCTTGTGCTTGCGCAAGGGACCCTCCATAATTCTTTAACCGGAGAGGAGGCTTACTCCTCTCCTACGCCTACGGGTGTAGGGGACTCCCCCTCACCCCCTTCTCTGGAGGTGCTTTCGGGCACCTCCCTATCTCCAGCGGCAGTCCCTCCTTTGCTTTCTAAGGGGACTGCCAAGAAAGCCAGCAGGCAGCCCATTGCCGACCGCCCCTCGTGCAAGCGGCTCGGTAGGGCAAACCCCCTTAGGGGGGAGAGGGAAGCCAGGCCCCTTCGGTCGCTTCCCTCAAAAGACCTGCTGGCAAGAATTTTGAACCTTGCTGGGGTCAAGGCCTGTGCCTCCCCACACCACCTGACTAGTGACAATACTGCCAAGGGGACCTGCGATGTCCTGGGAGGGGATGGCCAACTGGAGGCCCCTCCTGTGATAGACATGGTCCTTGAGGAGACCCAGCCCCAGACGGTAGGGCCTTCCATGGGGGGGAATTCGGGCTCGGCGCCAAGCACCGAACCCGAATCCGCCCCTATGCAAGGTCCTCCTCAAATGGCTGAGGGCTCCGAGGCAGTAGAAGGAGGGGAGGGATCTCCTCCGACAGGTGCCCCTACGACAACCAGGACCTTCTCCATTTCGGAGAGGGACCTGGCTGAGGCTGGTCCATCTGGCCTGGGGACTTCTGCCGGCGGAGGTGAAAAGCGGGTTCATTCCCCGCCCTCCTCTCCTAAAAAGAAAAAGACTAAAAAGACTCAAAAGACGAAGAAGACTCGGGGCTCCTCTCCATCCGCGGGGGCTGCGGGGACGGATGGGTCTGCTGCCACTTTGGTAGGCGACCAAGCCAAGATCGGCACATCCGGCCCCTCTACCCCCTCGTGTGCGGAGCCCATGACTACGACTAAGACCAAGAATGCACAGGGCGGAGCCTCGATGACATCGGGGCCCCTGATTCAGAGGTTACCTGGCGTTTTCGAGCCCGCTGGCTTCAAGCGCTTCCTCGTTATTCGCTCCACTGATGGCACCATGTTGTCCAAGGGCAACATGATCCATCAGAGGAGAGGATTAGCTAGTGCAATTGGTAGAGAGCCGAAGGTAACCCGTTTCTCGGACGGGAGCCTTCTGGCGAATGCGGCGAATCCCGCCGAGGCGGCCAAGATAAGTGCTCTTCGGACACTTCATGGCACCCCGGTGAGTGTGACGCCGCACTCTACCATGAACTTTGTGAAAGGAGTAGTTTATGCGAGGGAACTCGTTGACTACTCCATTGAGGACATCACCCTAGAGCTGGCCGACCATGGGGCGGTCAAGGTCGAACGTGTGATGAGAAAACAGGGAGGGGCCTCGAGACCCACCCCTACACTCTTCGTCACGTTCGACTGTGACAAGCTCCCTGAGTCGGTGCGTGCCGGTTGGTACCGCTACCGCGTGAAGGCATTCGTGCCACTGCCGCGGCGGTGCTATTACTGCCACCGCTTCGGCCATACGAATCGATCATGTAGACGTGCAAAATCGGGGTCACCCGAAGTCTGTGTAAATTGCTCCAAGGTCGCACACGATAAGTCCAAATCGTGTGTGGCCAAGTGTGTCAATTGCGGAGAGCCGCGCCCTGCTTCTTCGAAGCAATGTGGTGCATATCTCCTTGAGAAAGAAATCCTGGCCGTTCAGGCCCAGGATCGACTCTCATTCCGCGAGGCAAAGGACTTGGTCCTGGTGCGCCCGGCTCTGCCTGGGACGTCATATGCCTCAATAGTTAGAAAGGCACCCTCTGCTCCTGGCCCATCCAGGCCAACGAGCACGGTTGTTTCCGCGCCCATTCGGAGCCCTTCTGTGGGCTCTACCCAACCTGGGCGCTCCCCTGGTAAAGCTGGCGGCAAAAAGGGTTCATACCCTGCCCCGGCTAAAACCAGGGCTCCCCCCTCTTCCCCCAGCGTGACCGTTTCGCGTAAAGCGAAACGGCCACGCGCCTCCACCGAGTCGTTAGACTCACAGGAGGCAACACCCCTGAAGATGGTCGCTAGGCCATCTTCCGGGGTTCCTAAAGCTGTTCCCCGAAAGGAGGACAGCAACAAAGGAGCTTCGGCCCCTTTGCCCACGCCCCGAGGTGGAGCGAGTGGCTCGGAGACGGTGGTTCCTCGAAAAGAGGGCCCCCCGCCTCCGAAGCCGCAACGCCCGCCTAAAGTTTCGAGGCGGAGGGAGGAAAAGACTCGCATGGCGAGCCCAACCTCCCCCAATAAGTCCTCGAAGGCGACAGCGCCTTCAGCGCTTTGTCCGGCCAACAGCGCCCGGGGTTCTGCCCCCGGGAAGCGTACGGCCATTCCCGTGAGGGTCTTCAATTCGAGGAGGGCCCCCGCGTCTCCTCCGAGCTAGGCCTGGAGGGCATATTCCTTCAATGGAATTGCCGTGGACTCCGGGCCAACTGGGAGGAGCTGCGGAGGCTCGCCTCATCCCGTTCCCCGTTAGCTATTTTTTTGCAGGAGACCATGCTAGGCGCGTGCCCCCTGCCTGCCCTCCCGGGGTATAAGGGTCTTGCGACCCAACCACCGCGGGACGGCCGGGCTGGGGGATGCGCGGTTTACACCCGGCATGATGTCTCCGTTCTTCCTTTCTCTTTAGATACCTCCTTTCAGGCAGTGGCTGTGCAGCTGCACCTGGATAGGAGGTATACTATCATTTCTGCGTACATTCCACCGTCAGCTGACTTCGACGCGGGGGACTTTCGCCGCGTCGTGGCACGGTTGCCGAGGCCCTATCTCTTGCTTGGAGATCTGAACGGCAGGCATCCTCTCTGGGGAGATTACACCATAAATCCCAGGGGACAAGTCCTTGCCGATCTGATCGAAGAGCTTGAGATGGGTGTCCTAAACGTGGATGAGTTTACGCATCACTGTCCGAGAACCGCTTCATTTTCTTGCCTTGACCTATCTTTGTGCTCTTCGGATGCACAGCCTGATTTTGATTGGGGGGTGGTCGATGACCTCCATGGTAGTGATCACTTTCCCATTCAAATATCATTTTCAGGGCAACTGCCGCCTGAGAGACCACCTCGGTGGTGCTTGGCGCGGGCGCGGTGGCCTGCATTTCAAGAAATGACTGAATTCTCTATCTCAGTCAAGGAGTTTAGGTCGGTAGATGAGGCCGTCGAGTTCTTCTCCGGCAACCTCATCGCCGTGGGCCTGACTACTATTCCTAGGACGTCTGGCCGTTTTGCACGCCGACCACTCCCATGGTGGTCGGCCGAGTGTGAGACGGCCCTCAAACAGAAGCGTTATGCCTACATGCGCTATAAGCGCCGCCCGAACGATTTCACCGTCGCTGAATTTCGTCGGGCTAGGGCTAGGTTCCGGTATATTTCGAAGCACGCCCGCCGCTCTTCTTGGCGGGCATACGTGTCTTCACTTAACGGGAAGACCCCTTTAGCTGAGGTGTGGAAGCGAGTCAAAAGGATTCGGGGCAAGTTCTCGCAGGACCCCCCTCCCGTTCTCCAGGAGAATGGGACCGCAATCTCGGACCCCGCGTCCGTGGCGGAATCCTTAGCGACCGCTTTTTCCGCATTCTCTAGCCGTGATGCTGCTCCGCCAGCATTCAATGCACGTCGTGATGTCGCGGAAGGCCGCCGGCTGGACTTTACCTCCAGAGGCGGAGAACCCTTCAACGACAAGTTTACTGTGAGTGAGTTGCGTTCCGCTCTCGCTTCGTGCGCGGACACCGCCCATGGTCCGGACGATGTCCCGTACGCCATGCTTCGACACCTGGGTGAGCGAGGCATGGCCTTTCTATTAGATTTGTTCAACAGGATCTGGGTGGAAGGTCTCCTCCCAGACTCCTGGCGAATCGCTACTGTGCTCGCCTTTCGCAAGCCGGGGAGAGATCACTCTACTCCGACCGGTTTCCGCCCAATCTCTCTAACCTCTTGCGTGTGCAAGTTGATGGAGAAATTGGTAAATGTTAGATTAGCCTATTTCCTGGACAGCGGAGGCCATCTGTCTTCTGCACAGTGCGGCTTCCGTAAGTTCCACTCCACGTCGGATGCTCTGCTCCGACTGGAAAATGCCGTCTGCGAGGCTTTCCTTCGTAGACAGCACTACGCCACGGTTTTTTTCGATCTGGAGAAAGCCTATGATACCGCATGGCGATACGGTATCATGGAGACTCTCCACACGATGGGGGCGAGGGGACGCCTCCCAATGTTTATATCTGAATTTTTGCGAGATCGTCGATTCCGCGTACGGGTGGGGGGAGCCCTCTCCGGCCCAAAGGAGCAGGAAGAGGGTGTCCCGCAGGGAAGTGTCCTCAGTGTCACACTCTTTGCCCTGAGCATCAACGGCATCACCTCGGTGCTGCCGGAAGATGTTCTCGCTACGCTCTACGTGGACGACCTTTCGATCTCTTTTGGCGCGGCCCAGATGCCAACTCTGGAGCGCCGACTCCAACAGGCATTGAACCGCGTCTCTCGCTATGCCGAAGCGCACAGGTTTCGGTTTTCTTTGGCCAAGACTAAGGTGGTGCACTTCTGCCGCCATCCACGGCTTCACCCCGACCCAGATTTGTTTCTTAATGGGGTGCGCCTGGATGTGGTTGAGTCGCACCGTTTCCTTGGTCTTGTATTCGACCGACGCCTCACCTGGGAGGCTCACATTCGCAGCCTTAGGGTCTCTTGTACCCGCGCCATGGACATTCTCCGTTCCGTGACGTTCAGCGCTTGGGGCGCTGATAGGGCTACCGCCTTACTTTTTTATCGATCCTTTGTTCGCTCGAAGCTCGACTACGGATGCGAGTTTTATGCATCCGCAGCCGAGCGTTTATTGCGGAAGGTGGATTCGATCCACCACACCGGCCTTCGCCTTGCGACCGGTGCCTTCCGCACTTCCCCCATTGAGAGCCTGTTGGTCGATGCTGGGGAGATGCCACTCGCTCTGCGCCGCGTGCAGTGCATCACTCGCCTGTACGCGCGAGCCCGGCGCCTTCCCCAGTCGCCAACAGCTCTCACTGCATCCGCAGCTGATCTCGATGGTGCCTATGCCGCCGAGAGACGCCAGTCATACCTTAAGCCCTTTGGGTTTAGGGCCAGGAAACTCCTTCGAGAGGTAGATATAGCTCTCGGGCCGGTGGCGCCCCTGGTTCTGCCCAGGACGCCACCCTGGAGGGTACCACATTTGGCTATTTGTCGCCACGCCTCTGCTCCCAAAGCTTGTACTGCGCCGGGAGTATTGCGTTCGATCTTTTTGGAGCACACATCGTGTCACGCTGGTACCGTGCCAGTGTATACGGATGGCTCCAAGTCCCAAGAGGGGGTCGGCTTGCACGCCGTATCCCCTCTGTTTGAAGTCAGCGGGGCTCTACCAGGCGCTGCGTCTGTCTTCACGACCGAGCTGGTGGCAATACACCACTCGGTACGGGAGATTACGCGACGTGCCCGGTTCGGAGACCGGATTGTGATTTATAGCGACTCACAAAGCGCCCTGAGTGCTCTCGGGGCATTGGAATCTCCGCATCCCCTGGTTCGCGAAATCCGTGACGCCACGGTTTTGGCGAGCCGGGCAGATGTCGAGATTATCTTCTGCTGGGTTCCTGGACATGTAGGAATTGCGGGGAATGAGCGCGCCGATGAGGGCGCCAAAGAGTCCGCGAGGACTCTGCGACCGGACCAGCGTTTCGCTCTTCCTCACACCGACTACATGGCAGGAATACGGGCAGCTCTTCGGACTGCTTGGCAAAGAAGATGGGAGACGGTCGAGGGGAACTTAAAGTTGCGTGCCATTGCGCCGCGACTGTTCCCATGGACCTATCCCCCAATGCCGCGGCGGCTTCAGGTTGCTTTCTGTCGTCTTCGAATCGGACACACTCGTGTGACGCATCGTTACTTGGTGGAGCGCTCGCATGTGCCCTATTGCAACGACTGCGTCGTCCCCCAGACTGTTCGGCATATTCTTGTCGAATGTCCCAGTCTGGGTGATCTTCGCGCACGATACCTGTCTCGGTACCGGGATGGGCGGGGTCGCTACCGCCTGTCCCTTGTACTCGGGACGAGTGCGTGCACCATGACTGGTGGACTTATTGACTTTTGGGGGGAGGCCGGCCTTCTCCCCTTTATTTAAGGTTCCTTTTTTTGTTATTTTTTTGTTTTAGATTGCACTCTCCTGCACCGGGGTGAGGGGGACCTCCCCCCGCTGCCGGAGATTGCTTCGATTGTTAAGTTTTTCAAATTTATATTGATTGTTAAGTTTTCATATTTTAACTTTAAAGTAGCCTAATTCTAGGCTGTCGTGTTTTTCGGCGACTTATGCCCAAGTGGGTAGTTGCCAGATGGGCTCTATAAAAAAAAAAAAAAAAAAAAAAATATTCCCTTTGGTTTCACGCTCCTGCGCCGGGGGGACCTCTCCCCGACGCACCAGCTTGCTTCCTTTCCCCCTTTTTGGGGTGGTTTTTTTTTCTCTAATTTTATTTTAAAGTAGCCTAGAACTAGGCCAGTTTTAATACGGCGACTAATGCCCAAGTAGGCAGTCGCCAGATGAGGTCTTAAAAAAAAAAAAATCGGAGACCGGATTGTGATTTATAGCCACTCACAAAGCACCCTGAGTGCTTTCGGGGCATTGGAATTTCCCCATCCCCTGGTTCGCGATATCCGTGACGTCACGGTTTTGGCGAGTCGGGCTGATGTTGAGATTATCTTTTCCTGGGTTCCTGGACATATAGGAATTGTGGGGAGACACCGCCCCGATAAGTGCACCAAGAATCTGCATCGACTGGGCGACCAGACCAGCGTTCGCTCTTCCTCACACCGATTACATGGCAGGAATACGGGCTGCTTGGCAAAGAAGATGGGCGACGATCGAGGGGAACTTAAAGTTACTTACCATTGCGCCGCGACTGTTCCCATGGACCTACCTCCAATGCCGCGACGGCTTCAGGTTGCTTTCTGTCGTCTCCGAATTGGACACACTCGCGGGACGAGCCGCCATTTGATGGAGCGCCCGCCTGCGTTGTCCCCCAGACTGTTCGGCACATACTTGTCGAATGTCCCAGTCTGCGTGATCTTCGCGCACGTTACCTGTGGGGTCGCTACCGCTTGTCACTTGTACTCGGGATGGGTTCGTGCACACTGACTTGTGGACTATTCAACTTTTTGGAGGAGGCTGGCCTCTGCTTTATTTGACTGTTTGTTGTGGGTCGCATTTTCCTGTGCTGAGGGGAGGCGGGCCTCGCGTTCTTCCTTCATGTTACTTTTTTTTAAGGTTTACCTTGTTATCGTTGTTATTTCTTAATTACATAGTGTTTTTTGTTAATATACCCTAGTAGTATGCTGTGATATGAGTATGGCGATTTCTGCCCTGGTAGGGGGTCGCCAGATGGGCGTTTTTAGAGCTCTCAGTGAGAGATTCTCTCGTTAGTTCAGGCTTTAGATGACCCCCCCCCCTCCCCGGAAAAATATAGCGTCCTTGGTCCTACGCTCGCAGGGGTTTCCATTTTAATGACACTGGGAGGGTTTTGCTCCCCTCCGTTCTTCAGGTTCTCAAGCAGTGCCCTTTTTCGACCACTCCGGCAATACACCCTCCAAGCTTCCTTCACTAACTTTCTGGTGGAGTCCTCGTTGGTTTTTGCTTTTCAATTTTAAAGACAATAAAAACGGCGGGTGTGGAAATGCCTTCGCTCGTTTTCTTTTTTTATTAGAATTATAATAGTATTTTTTTTATTCCTTGACGTTTTTGCTTGCACAGTTCTTCCTATTGAAACGTTTAGGCTCTTGCCTTTTCACATACATACACAAACACCTATTGATTCCTTACGTCCTATGGACCCACTTGTCTTTATAGCAGTTAATTAGACTTGGCAAATGCCAACGAGTGTGAACTAATTAAATTTTATTATTTCTTAGAGTGGAATTCCACTCGGAAGTTCATTTTTCAAAATCTAAGAAACATAAAGTGAAATGGCGGCTACCAGTATGAATCCTGTACACAAAAATAACTATGCAACCCAAGGGATTTGAAGCCATTTATGGGATGATTATACAAAAAGCGATGTCAATACAACGTCTTCGCCCTTTTAACGCACGAATTTGGTCCCGTTTAGTCAACTACGATGTGTAGCTGACACAATGGCGGTCATATTCTTACTTCCCCTACTTGGGTCATTTATAATAGTATTACTTTTATAGTTAGCTTCTTCCGGCGCCATTATTTTCTTAGATCCCTTTATTATCCCCTTTTCAGTGTTCGTTTTTTTTAATAATCAGTGAAATGGCGCTGTGGCGTGAGATTTACTTTGGTCATTCAAATGATTTTTTTGTTTCAAGATTTGCGAGTTGGAAGATGCGGAGAGCGGCCGAGCGTCGAAAGTGGCTGACCTCGAGAGTCTACTGGCCGCCCAGGAGGCAGAGCTGGCAGGATTAGCAGGCGACAAATTAGAATTAGAGGTAGGATTTCCTCGCCTTTATGTCGGGCAAGCTAGAATGCCCATATACCGTCGACCGGCGTGGTCGTAAGAGGTGACTAATCCGGATATGGACCCACACATCTGAAGGTTTTTATCCTGCGAGTGTTCAATAGGCCATGGCGGTAATGAAATTTCATGGAACCCGTCCACTCGTGAAGGTAGTGGCGTTGATGTTCGTAAATAAAGCCACAGTTTCCTCTCGAGCGTCGTAAGAGGAGAGATGACAAGTAACACTTGGGGATTTGCTATCTCTTTCAAATTGGCGCGTTTGTTTTTCAAGGTGAAGGTCGAGGCGTCAGTTGAAGAGCAAAAAGGCTTGGTGGAGCGGTGTCTAGCAGCAGAGGCCGAGGTGGAGCGACTTCAGGTACAACTTACACAGCTCAGGAGGAAACTTGATGACTCTACCGCGGCACTTCACGAGCTCGGACGCGAGAATCAGTCTTTGCAGGTACCTTGCAGGTCTTCATGAGTACTTATCTTGCCTCCGGTTATGCCCCTCCCCCCAGCTAAACCTGCACCCCCTTACGCGGCGATTTGTCTTCCTGTCCGCCGTTCTGGCGCCCCGTTCGGCTCCATCTTAGCCTCTTCTTTCTGACACCCTCTCTTCTTACCCTGCTTACTCACTTTCCATACAATTTCTCCCACAACTTTCTCTGTTTGGCCTCTAAGTTCACAGGGTAGACGCCGACCAGCTTACTCCTGTCCTACGACTACGGGTGTAGGGGACTTCCCCTCACCCCCTTCTCTGGAGGTGCTTTCGGGCACCTCCCTATTTCCAGCGGCAGTCCCTCCTTTTCTTTCCAAGGGGACTGCCAAGAAAACCAGTAGGCAGCCCATTGCCGACCGCCCCTCATTGACGCGGCTTGGTAGGGCAAACCCCCTTAGGGGAGAGAGGGAAGCCAGGCCCCTTCGGTCGCTTCCCTCAAAAGACCTGCTGGCAAGAATACTCAACCTTGCCGGGGTTAAGGCCTGTGCCTCCCGACACATGACTGGTGACGCTGCCAACGGGACCTGCGATGTCCTGAGAGGGAATGTCCAACTGGAGGCCCCTCCTGAGATAGACATGGTCCTTGAGGCAACCCAGCCTCAGACGGTAGGGCTTTCCATGGGGGAGAATCCTGGCTCGGCGCCAAGCACCGAACCCGAATCCTCCCTTATGCAAGGTCCTCCTCAAACGGCTAGGGTTTCCGAGGCAGTACAAGGAGGGGAGGGATCTCCTCCGACCGGTGCCCCTACGACTGCCAGGATCTTGTCCATTTCGGAGAATGACCTGGCTGAGGCCGGTCCATCTGGCCTTGGGGCTTTTTCCGGCGGAGGTGAGAAGCGGGTTCATTCCCCGCCCTCCTCTCCAAAAAAGAAAAAGACAAAGAAGACTCGGGGCTCCTCTCGATCCGCGGGGGCTGCGGGGACGGATGGGTCTGCTGCTACGGTAAGCGACCAAGCCAAGATTGGCACATCTGGCCCCTCTGCATCCCCCCCCCCGGGTGCGGAGCCCCTGACTATGACCAAAACGAAAAGTGCACAGGGCGGAGCCTCATTCCGAGGTTACCTGGCATTTTCGAACCCACTGGCTTCAAGCGCTTCCTCGTCATTCGCTCCACTGATGTCACCATGTTGGCCAAGGGTAACATGATCCATCAGAGGAGAGCATTAGCTAGTGTAATTGGTAGAGAGCCGAAGGTGACCCGTTTCTCGGACGGGAGCCTTCTGGCGAATCCCGCCGAGGCGGCCAAGATAAGTGCTCTTCGGACACTTCATGGCACCCCGGTGAGTGTGACGGCGCACTCTACCATGAACTTTGTGAAAGGAGTAGTTTATGCGAGGGAACTCGTTGACTACTCCATTGAGGACATCACCTTAGAGCTGGCCGACCATGGGGCGGTGAAGGTGGAACGTGTGATGAGAAAACAGGGAGGGGCCTCGAGACCCACCCCTACACTCTTCGTCACGTTCGACTGTGACAAGCTTCCTGAGTCGGTGCGTGCCGGTTGGTACCGCTACCGCGTGAAGGCATTCGCGCCACTGCCGCGGCGGTGCTATTACTGTCACCGCTTTGGCCATACGAATCGGTCTTGTAGACGTGCAAAGTCTTGGTCACCCGAAGTCTGTGTAAATTGCTCCAAGGTTGCACACGATAAGTCTAAATCGTGTGTGGCCATTGTGTCAATTGCGGAGAGCCGCACCCCGCTTCTTCGAAGCAATGTGGTGCATAACTCATTGAGAAAGAAATCCTGGCCGTTCAAGCCCAGGATCTACTCTCATTCCGCGATTCTAAAGACTTGGTCCTGGCGCGCCCGGCTCTGCCTGGGACGTCTTATGCCTCAATAGTTAGAAAGGCACCCTCTGCTCCTGGCCCATCCAGGCCAACGAGCACGGTTGTTTCCGCGCCAATTCGGAGCCCTTCTGCGGGCTCTACTCAACCCGGGCGCTTCCCTGGTAAAGCTGGCGGCAAAAAGGGTTCATACCCAGCCTCGGCTAAAACCAGGGCTCCCCCCCTCTTCCCCCAGTGTGACCGTTTTCCGTAAGGCGAAACGGCCACGCGCCTCCACCGAGTCGTTAGACTAACAGGAGGCAACACCCCTGAAGTTGGTCACCAGGCCATCTTCCGGGGTTCCTAAAGCTGTCCCCCGAAAGGAGGACAGCAACAAAGGAGGTTCAGCTCCTTCGCCGCACGCCTAGTGGTGGGATGAGTGGCTGGGAGACGGTGGTTCTTGAAAAGAAAGCCCCGCGCCTCCGAAGCCGAAACGTCCGCCTAAGGTTTCGAGGCGGAGGGACGAAAAGACTCGCACGGCGAGCCCAACCTCCCCCAATAAGGCCTCGAAGGCGACAGTGCCTTCAGCGCTTTATCCGGCCAACAGCGCCCGGGGTTCTGCCTCCGGGAAGCGTACGGCCATTCCCGTTACGGTCTTCTGTTTGAGAAGGGCCCCCGCGTCTCATCCGAGCTAGGCCTGGAGGGCATATTCCTTCAATGGAATTGCCGTGGACTCCGGGCCAAATGGGAGGAGCTGCGGAGGCTCGTCTCGTCCCGTTCCCCGTTAGCTATTTTTCTGCACGTGCCCCCTGCCCGCCCTCCCGGGGTATAAGGGTCTTGCGACCCCACCACCACGGGATGGCCGGGCTGGGAGATGCGCGGTTTACACCCGGCATGATGTCTCCGTTCTTCCTTTCAGGCAGTGGCTGTGCAGCTTCACCTGGATAGGAGGTATACTATCATTTATGCGTACGTTCCCCCGTCAGCTGACTTCGACGCGCTGGGCTTCCGCCGCGTCGTGGCACGGTTGCCGAGGCCCTTCTCTTGCTTGGAGATCTGAATGGCAGGCATCCTCTCTGGGGAGAGTACTCAATAAATCCCAGGGGACAAGTCCTTACCGATCTGATCGAAGAGCTTGAGATAGGTGTCCTAAATGTGGATGAGTTTACGCATCACTGCCCCAAAACCGCTTCATTTTCTTGCCTTGACCTATCTTTGTGCTCTTCGGATGCACAGCCTGATTTTGATTGGGGAGTGGTCGATGACCTCCATGGTAGTGATCACTTTCCCATTAAAATATCATTTTCAGGGCAACTGCCGCCTGAGAGCCCACCTCGGTGGGGCTTAGAGCGGGCGCGTTGGCCTGCATTTCAGGAAATGACTGAATTCTCTATCTCAGTCGAGGAGTTTAGGTCGGTAGATGAGGCCGTTGAGTTCTTCTCCGCAACCTCATCGCCGCGGGCCTGACTACTATTACTAGAACGTCTGGCCGTTTTGCACGCCGACCACTCCCATGGTTGTCGGCTGAGTGTGAGACTGCCCTTAAACAGAAGCGTTATGCCTACATGCGCTATAAGCGCCGCCCGAACGATTTCACTGTCGCCTAATTTCGTCGGGCTAGGGCTAGGTTCCGGTATATTTCGAAGCACGCCCGCCGCTCTTCTTGTCGGGCATACGTGTCTTCACTTAACGGGAAGACCCCTTTAGCTGAGGTGTGGAAGCGAGTCAAAAGGATTCGGGGCAAGTTCTCGCAGGACCCCCTCCCGTTCTCCAGGAGAATGGGACCGCAATCTCGGACCCCGCGTCCGTGGCGGAATCCTTCGCGACCGCTTTTTCCGTATTCTCTTGCCGGGATGCTGTTCCGCCAGCATTCAATGCACGTCGTGATGTCGCGGAAAGCCTCTTGTACCCGCACCATTAATATTCTCCGTTCCGTGACGTTCAGCGCTGATAGGGCTACTGCCTTACTTTTTTATCGATACTTTGTTCGTTAGCGACTCACAAAGCGCCCTGAGTGCTTTCGGGGCATTGGAATCTCCGCATCCCTTGGTTCGCGATATCCGTTACGCCACGGTTTTGGCGAGCCGGGCAGATGTCGAGATTATCTTTTGCTGGGTTCCTGGACATGTAAGAATTGCGGGGAATGAGGGCACCAAAGAGTCCGCGAGGACTCTGCGACCTGACCAGCGTTTCGCTCTTCCTCACACCAACTACATGGCAGGAATACGGGCAGCTCTTCGGACTGCTTGGCAAAGAAGATGGGAGACGGTCGAAGGAAACTCAAAGTTGCGTGCCATTGCGCCGCGACTGTTCCCATGGACCTATCCCCCCCAATGCCGCGATGGCTTCAGGTCGCTTTCTGCCGTCTCCGAATCGGACACACTCGTCTGACGCATCGCTATCTGATGGAGCGCTCGCCTGCGCCCTATTGTGACGACTGCGTCGTCCCCCAGACTGTTCGGCACATTCTTGTCGAATGTTCCAGTCTGTGTGTTCTTCGTGCACTTTACCTGTCCCGGTACCGGGATTGTCGCGGTCGCTACCGCCTGTCCCTTGTACTCGAGACGAGTTCGTGCACATTGACTGGTGGACTTGTTGACTTTTGGGGGGAGGCCGGCCTTCTCCCTATTATTTAACTAGGTTTTTTGTTTTTTTTCCCTTATAGGTTGCACGCTCCTGCGCCGGGGGGGGGGAGGGACCTCACCCCGACGCAGGAGTTTGCTTACTACTCATTTCCTTTTCCCTTTCTTAATTTCTGGTGTTGTTTGGGTTTTTTTTTGTGTTATTGCATTAGATTTTAAAGTAGCCTAGTACTAGGCACTTTTTAATACGGCGACTAATGCCCAAGTAGGCATTCGCTAGATGAGTTAAAAAAAAAATCACCCCTAAACTCCTTTCACTATCATGTTTTACGCCATGCCGATGGGCTGCCAGGTCACCATGCCCAATGATGAGTACAATATAAAAAATAATACTCCCCCTCTATTTTTCCCTCGACCATCGACGGAGCAACCTTCGGAGAACTCAACTAAAAAAAATGAAGCCCCCCCCGTCCCCGTGCTTTCGCAGGGGCCTTCCAAAACTTCGAAAGGAGAGGAGGCTTACTCCTCTCCTAGGCCTAAGGGTGTAGGGGACTCCCCCTCACCCCCTTATCTGGAGTCGTTCTTAGGCGACTCCCTCTTTCCAGCGGCAGTCCCTACTTTTCTTTCACAGGGGATTGCCAAGAAAGCATGCAGGTTCGATAGGGCCAACCCCTTTAAGGGGGCAAGGGATGGCAGAACCTTCCTGCCTGTGCCCCCTATGTTTTGCGTGCGTGTGCGACCAGCTTGCAGGGGGTCAGTATACCTGCCCCCTCCTCTTTCCCGACGAATGCCAGTTCGCCGGAGCAAGAAAAGAAAAAAGGCTCCTCGCACGGGATGTGTGATGTCTTGGGGCATGATGGCCACATGCAGCCCCCGTCCCCTCTGAGATGGACATGGTACCTGAGGTGACCCAGCCCCAGACGGTAGGATCTTCTATGGGGTCGAACCTAGTCTCAGTGCCAAGCACAGAACCCTTTTCCCCCCCTATGCAAGCTGCTCCTCAGACGGCTCGGGTCCCCCAGCCCATACAAAGAGAGGAGGGATATCCTTTCCCGGCTGGTGCTTTTGTGACAGGCAAGACATTCTCCATTTCATTGAAGGATCTTGCCGAGGCCTGCCCTTCTGGCCTAAGAGCTCCTACTGGCGGAGGGGAGAAGCGGGTTCATTCCCCGCCCTCCTTTCCAAGAAAAAAAAAAGAGGAAAAAGACTTGGGGCTCCTCTCCCGCCGCGGGGACAGATGGGGCCACTACCGTTTTGGTATGCGAACGAGCCAAGAACGTTACGTCCGGCCCCGGTGCTCTCCCGGAGGAGCTCTGTGACAAAGACCAAAAGTGCGCAGAGCGGAGCTTCGATTACGTCGGGTCTCCTCATTCAGAGGCTACCCAGCGATTTCGAGCCCGCTGGCTTCAAACGCTTCCTTGTTATTCGCTCCACTGATGGTGCTTGTTGGGTAAGAGCAACATGATCCATCAGAGGAGAGCTCTAGCTAGTGTGATTGGTAGAGAGCCGAAGGTGACCCGTTTCTCGGATCTGACCCTTTTGACAAATGCGTCAAATCACTCTGAGGCAGCCATGATTAGTGCCCTTCGGACACTTGATAGCACGCTGATGAGAGTCACGTCGCACTCTACCAGGAACTTCGTAAAAGGAGTGGTTTATGCGAGGGAACTCGTGGACTACTCCATAGATGACATCACTTTAGAGGTGGCCGAACATGGAGCGGTCAAAGTAAAGCGTGTGATAAAACGGAGGCGCCTCTAGACCCACCACTACATTCTTCCGTCACGTTCGACTATGACAAGCTCCATGACTGTGCGTGCCGGTTGGTATCGATACTGCGTGAAGTCATTCGTGCCACTCCCGCGGAGGTGCTACTACTGTCACCGCTTCGGCCATACTAATCGCTCCTGTCGACGTGCAAAGTCCGCACGTGATTAGTCCAAATCGTGTGTGGCCAAGTGTGTCGATGCGGAGAGACGCACCCGGCTTCCTCGAAGAAATGTGGTGCGTATCTCCTTGAGAAGGAAATCCTGGCCGTTCAGGCCCAGAATCATCTCTCATTTCGCGAAGTTAAGGACTTGGTCCTGGCGCTCCCGGCGCTGCCTGGGACGTCTTATGCCTCTGCTCCTGACCCATCCAGACATAAGAGCATGGTCGTTTCCGCCCCCATTCGTAACCCTTCTGCGGGTTCTACCCACCCGTTTCGCACGCCGACCACTTCCGTGGTGGTCAGCCGAGTGTGAGGCGGCCCTCAAACAAAAGTGTTAGGCCTACCTGCGCTATAAGCGCCGCCCGAACGATTTCACTGTCATTGAATTTCATCGAGCTAGTGCTAGCTTCCGGAAAATTTCGAAGCACGCCTGCCGCACTTCTTGGTGGGCATACGTGTCTTCTCTTAACGGAAAAGACCCCCTCTAGAAAAGGTGTGCAAGTGAGTCAAAAGGATTCGGGGCAAATTCTCGGAGGACCCTTCCTGTTCTCAAGGAGAATTTGAGCGTAATCTCGGACTCTGCGTCCTTGGCGGAATACTTCGCGACCGCATTCTCTAGTCGGGATGATGTTCGGCCAGCATTTAATGCGCGTCGCGATTTCGCCTAAAGCCACCGACTGGACTTTTACCTCCAGAGGCGGAGAACCCTTCAACGACAGGTTTACTGTGGGTGAGTTGCGTTCCGCTCTCGCTTCGTGCGCGGACACCGCCCCTGGTCCGGATGATGTCCCGTACACCATGCTTCTACATCTGGGTGATCGAGACATGGCCTTTCTGTTAGATTTGTTGAACAGGATCTGGGTAGAGGGTATCCTCCAGACTGCTGGCGAATCACTATTGTGCTCTCTTTTCACAAACCGGGGAGAGATCACTACCCCGGCCGTTTTCTGCCCAATCTCTCTAACCTCCTGCCTGTTCAAGTTGATAGTGAAATTGGTGAATGTTAGATTAGCCTTTTTCTGGACAGCGAAGGCCATCTGTCTTCTCCACAGTGTAGCTTCCGCAATTTCCTCTCCACTTCGGATGTTCTGCCCAGCCTTGAAAATGTCCTCAATGTCACACTCCGCCCTGAGCATAAACGGCCTCACCTCGGTGCTGCATGAAGATGTTCTCGCTACGCTTTACGTGGGCCACCTTTCCATCTCTTTCGGCCCGGCCCAGATGCCAACCTTGGAACGTCCGACTCCAACAGACATTGAATCGCGTGTCTTGCTATGCCGAAGCGCACAAGCTTTGGTTTTCCTTGGTCAAAACTAAGCTGGTGCACTTCTGCCGCCATCCACTGATCCGCCCTGACCCAGACTTGTTTTTCAATGGGGTGCGCCTGGAAGTGGTGGACTCGCACCGTTTCCTTGGTCTTGAATTTGACCGAGGCCTCACCTGGGAGGCTCGCTTCGCACCTTAATGTGTCTTGTACCCACGCCATGGATATTCTTCGCTCCGTGATGTTCAGCGCCTTGGGTACTGATAGAGCTACTGCCTTACTTTTTTTATCGATCCTTTGTTCGTTCGAAGCTCGACTGCGGATGCGAGTTTTATGCATCCGCAGCCGAGCGTGTATTGCGGAAGGTGGACTCGATCCACCAAACCGGCCTTCGCCTGGCGACCGGTGCCTTCCGCACTTCTTCTATTGAGAGCCTACTTATAAGAACATAAGAAAAGAAGGAGACTGCAAAAGATTGATGCTGGTGAGAGGCCACTCGCTCTGCGCTATGCACTGCATTATACGCGCCATCCCAGCGACTCACTGTTTCCGACAGCTCTCTGTGCATCCGCAGCTGATCTCGACAGTGTCTATGCCGCCGAAAGACGCCGCTCATACCCTAAGTTCTTTGGGTTTAGCGCTAGGCAACTCCTTCAAGCGCTTGGTACAGCTCTAGGGCCGGTAGCGCGCCTGGTTCTGCCCAGCATGCCACCCTGGAGGGTACCACCTTTAACTATTTGTCGTCACGCCTCTGCTCTCAAAGCTTCTACTTCGCCGGGAGTATTGCGTTCGGCCTTTTTGGAGCACACTTCGTGTCGCTGGAATGTGCCAGTGTATACTGATGGCTCCAAGTCATAAGAGAAGGTCGGTTTCCAAGCCGTGTCTCCTCTGTTTGAAGTCAGTGGGGCTCTGCCAGGCGCTGCGTCTGTCTTCACTCCCTAGCTGGTTGCAATACACACCTCGGTACGGGAGATATCGCGACGTGCCCGGTTCGGAGACCGGATTGTGATTTATAGTGAATCCCAAAGCGCCCTGACTGCTCTCCAGGTATTGGAATCTCCACATTCCCTGCTTTGCGATATCCGCGACGCCACGGTTTTGGCGAGTCGGGTGGATGTCGAGATTATCTTCTGCTTGGTTCCTGGACATGTAGGAATGAGAGCGCCAAAGAGTCCGCGAGGACTGGGCGACCGGACCAGCGTTTCGCTCTTCTTCACACCGATTACATGGCGCTATAAGCGAATAAGTGGCTTGGCAAAGAAGATGAGAGACGGTTGAGGGGAACTTAAAGTTACGTGCCATTGGGCCGCGATTGTTCGCATGGACCTACCCCCCCCAATGCTGCGACGGATTCAGGTTGCTTTCTGTCCTCTCCGAATTGGACCCACCGCCATTTCATGGAGCGCTCGACTGCGTTGTCCCTCGGACCTTTCGGCACATTCTTGTTGAATGTCCCAGTCTGGGTGATTTTTGCGCACGTTACCCTCGGGGTTGCTACCGTTTTTTCCTTGTACTCGGGACGGTTTCGTGCACACAGACTTGTAGACTATACGATTTTTTTTTTGGAGGAGGCTGGCTTCCTCCAATTTATTTGTGCTTTTTTTTTTGGTCGTATGTTCCTGCGCCTGGGGAAGGTGGGCCTACCCCCAACGCCGGAGTGCGCTTCTTTCTTGCCATTTGCTTTGTTTGCTTATTTTTTTAGTCTTTGTCTTTTTTATCGGTTTTTTTTTTTACATATTGTTGTTTGTTTTGCTCTGTTGATTGTTACCATTACTGTCATGGTTGGTGGTGGGGTCATGGTTGAAACCGTGTACAAGTTGGGTGATGTTGGTAAATGCAGAAGTTGTTGAATGCAATAGGCGGAAACCATGTATGTAGGTGTCAAGTGTGATTTTTTTTCCCATAGCGCTCATCTGGCGACTGCCATAAAGGTGGTAGCTATCCTCCTGGGTGGCGTCCTGGGCAGAATTAGAGGGTCCACCTGCCCGTGAGCTACAGCGACTCTCGAATGAATTTCCTAGTCACAAAACTCGCATCCGTATGAAGTTTTGAGCGCACAAGGGAAAGAGAGAGTTATCCCTTTTATCACCCCAGGTGCTGAAGGTCATGGAACGAAGAATGTCCATGGCGCAGGTACAAGATTACCTAAGGCGAATATGGGTTCCCAGGTGAAGTGTCGGTCCGGTCGAAAACAAGAACAAGGAAATAGTTCGAATCCTCCACTTCAAGACGAACAACGTTTTGGAACAAGTCTGGATCGTGGTGGAGCCATGGTTGGCGGCAGAAGTGCCCTACCTTAGTTTTGGGCAAGGAAAACCAAAACATGTGCGCTTCGCTGTAGCAAGAAATGTGGTTCAATACCTGTTGGAGTCGTCGCTCCAAAGTTGACATTTGGACCGCACCAAAAGAGATCGAAAGGTCGTCTACGTAAAGCGCAGCGAGAACATATTCTGGCAGCAGTGAGGTGATACTGTTGATGCTCAGGACAAAGAGTGTGTCACTAAAGACACTTTCCTGCGGGACACTCTTACTGCCATATCATCAGACTTCGATGTGGAGGGAAACTTGAAGCCCCAGTGTACAGAAGACAGTTGGCCTCCGTTCTCCCGAATATAAGCTAATCTAACATTTAATAATTTCTCTTATCAACTTGCACATGTAAACTTGAACCCCGAGGTGGCCTCCGTTCTCCCGGATATAAGCTAATCTAACATTTAACAATTTCTCTTATCAACTTGCACATGTAGTAAGTAGGTTAAAAAAAAATTGGACAGACCTGGCTGGGATAGAATGATCTCCCTGGTCTGCGAAAAACGAACACAGTAGGAGCGGTGTCCGCGCATGAAGCGATAGCGGAACGCAACCTATATATGTATATACATTTCGCTGAAGGCTTCTTCGCCTCTGGAGGTAAAGTAGAGTCTGCGAACTTCAGTGACATCACGACGTGCATAGAGTGCTGGCTGAGCAGCATTAGGACTAAAGAATGTGTTGAAAGCGTTCGCTAAAGATTCCGCTACGGGCACGGGGCCCGAGGCCCGAGATTACGGTCCCGTTCTCTTTGAGTAGTGAAGGGAGGGATCGTGAGCTGTGAGAACTTCCCCGAATCTTTTTTGAGTCGTTTCCACACCTCTGCAAGAAGCATCTTTCCGTTGCGAAGACACGTGTGCTTACCAAGAAGAGCGACGTGCAGGCTTCGAGGCGTACCTGAACCACTGTTTTAAGTTTCGTTTGAAGCTGCAGGCTTTTGTTTCTGTCTTGGGATTCTAGCCATGCGAACTCGTGGGCAGTGAAGTCACCCGTAACCAGGATGTTATTGTCTTGTGTTGGGGAAGAGTCGAGAGCATGCTCGTAGTCAGGTGGACAAGATGCATTGGGAAGTATGTATAAATTGTTGAAACTGTAGTCTGTTTCTTTTGATACGTGCTCGGATGGGTTGGATTTTCCTTAGGTATGGGATATAGGTTGATCTGACTCTAAGCATTGGTGATGGTGATTAGGTCTCTGGAGGGTTTGTTAATGTTGTGGTTGTAGAGGTAATCATTGAGTTCCATTTGCTTAAGTTAAAGTTTAGTTTTAAGATGTTAAGTGTGTATTTTGGAGCTCGTGGGCTCTTTCTTGTTGGAGGTGTGGTGGTTTTTGGCCGATATTGTGAGACTGGACTGCGGGGAGTTAGGGAGGTTGTTCTTTACTGGGATTTGTGGTGTTAGTGTATGGGAGATGTTTTTTTAGATGGTTGGGTTGGTGGGCCGGGGTCTATGAGTTGTGCAGATGAATAAGGTGTCGTGTGGATTATGACTGTACCGGAAACCAGCCCAGCGTGGCGTGTACTGGTGCCAGCTTTCCAAGACCACACAGTTTGCCCTCATCTACTTGCTGGTCTTCATTTGGGGCATCTGTAACTGTCCTGGGGTTTTAGTGTGTTGGTCCATGAGGCAAGCACTCTCCAGTGCGCTTGTTTATATGTAAGGTATGGAGTTGACCCTAAGATAGACTATGTTTTGGGGGACATTCGTTCGACTTTCAACTTTTTTTGTACGAACTTTCCTTCCTAACTTTTGAAAACCACTTCCCGGCATACCTTGTTGAGGTCTGTACCCTAGTTCTATTATTCATACCCTTTTAACCTTCGTCCCGTCACTGTGCCTTCCTTGGATTATGTAATGCCAACCTTCCTCCAATTTCATTGTCTCCAGATAGAAACTGCCAAGTTGTCTGGCCGTAAGTGGGCTGAGGACTCCGAGGTGACTGATTGTTCCCGTTGCCAAAAATCCTTCTCTATGACAGTTCGACGCCACCATTGCCGCAATTGCTACCAGATCTTTTGCAACGACTGTTCTTCCAAGCAAATCCCGATCGAGCAGAGCAAGAGGCCAGTGCGTGTCTGCGATTCCTGTTATTCAGAACTCCTTTCAAAACACTAACAATCCGTCATTTGCAACCATTTATCTAAGCCCACAATCTATTATAATTAACCTTAATTATATTTGTGCTCTATTTTTACATTTACTTCACGTAGTCAGTTTTTTTTCTTTCTCAATTTATATTCTTCTGTTGGTAAAGCTTACACAAAATATTAAAAAAAAATAGATTATATTTTTGTCGTATTTAAATCGTGATGTAAGAATATTTTTTGAGACAAGTGAAGTTAAATCGTTCCCTTATTTAAGGGTTGCTATGTTGCTATCGCAACCACAAAACCATACGCCTCAAGAGGAACAATATTTTTGTCAATGGTTTTTACAGATGGACACTTATTTCTTTTGTAAAGTAAGATGGTCTAGTCGATTGTTTTGCTATATTTTTTTCACCTTGCATTTTGAGGTTCAGGCAATCTTTGTTGAGCCTCTGAAAGTTGCTATTGCTTTCTAACCTTTTTTCTACAATTTATCATTTGCAGATAATAAGGAATTTCAAATTTGCAGTTTCCATTCTGAATGAAACAATGGCGCCTCTTCATATCCTTATATTGAAAAATGAAAAAATCGTTATGTTAGCGACTTGATTAATTAATCTATTCGCATGTATATTTATATAGTATTATTTTGTTGACATTTTTATAACAATAAATTGCAAAATTTTGTATTATGCCTATTTTTTGGTAACTGATTCCTAGGCAGTTGCCATCTTGGATATGTGGCCAACTTCCTTGGATTAAGTGAATGATGAAAGCTGTCCATTTATGCGTATTGCCTCTCTACCTTAATCTGTCCTGCCCCCTCCTTCTCTGGGACCTTTTCTTTTTTCAGGGGTTGGTCCCAGAGTGTGTCTAGCCTTCTTCTCATGGCGAGGAGGTGGAGGGGGGGGGGCTTAGAGCTCCCCTAGTGCTGCGAACCAGACTGTTTGTTAATACACCCCTCCCCCCCCTTATTATTTTCTTTTACTGCACTTTATTTCCCATACTTTCTCCTATCTAGCGGCCCTGACTGTAATCCGACCTCTGCTTCTTTGTTTTTTCGGGCTGATTCTGAATTCTTCTTTTATGAAGGTTGGTCGTCTCCACCACCTTCGTTTGGCGATGCCCAAGGAGAATCCCATCATTGGCCCTTTTTCTCCGCACGTAGGACACTTGGCAGCCCCTTCGGTCTATAAAGATGGTGTGGTAGATCGGTATTCATTGTCCAAGAGGACATACCGGACGCAACCGAATCGAGAGTTGCAGTAGCGCCGGCCCCTTGTAGGTCTCCTTGGTGGGGAGTCCCGAGATAGAATGTGAAGTCAATTCTGTTTGCAATGGCTTGCCATAAACTTAAAACTTCCCCTTCCCTTAAAGGTTCTCGTGCCAAGCTTTCTTCAGTTCTTTCAGCCTTCCCTCGCTCGTTGGATTCCTATGCCAACGATGTAGACCCGGATTTAGACCATCCCAGCCAGCTTTCTGGTCTCGAGTTCTGAAACCTTACTTGCAAAAGTGGATGTGTTTGACGCCCACGAATCGTTTGAGTCACGGTGTGTTGAACCTCGCCGGATGTGCTCAAGAGGTAGACGTGATATCGTGGTTGAGGTGTCACCTCTCTCTCAACATATCCTTGTCCGAAATCTATCTTCGATTGCCGAAGTTCCCATAACCGTTTCACCTCATCCACGTCTCAATTTTATCAAAGGTGTCGTACCCCGTAAGGGGCGCGGCGATTTGCCTACCTGGTCGCCTTGCTGACGGGACTCAACGCCCTGTCCGGCCCCAGCTTAGCCGCTTCTTTCAGACAGACTGTATTTCTCCCCTACAACCTCTCCCACAACTTTCTTTGGTCGTCGTCTATTTTCTCAGGGTAGATGCCGACCTTCTTCTCAGCCAACTATCTCGGATCGGGGCTGAAGGGGGGGAGGGGACAATGATCCCTCACCCCTGAGCTCCGGTTTGAGTGGTGGGTTTTTAAATAACCAGCTTTATCCACACCCACATCTTCCTCACCTCCTCTTCCTTTCTATTTTCAAACTATACATTATACGCCGTGTCCAAAGTGGAGCCGCCATGTTGAGGGACTGCAAGGCCACCAGGTGGGAGAGGTGGCCTTGAATGGTGGCACCTGGTTCTGCCAGCCCCGTACGCCCCCGTTGCAGGGCGGGCTAGTGCGAGGGGTGATGAGCGATTACTTCCCGTAAAAAAATTAGGGTCACCATGCCCAATGATGAAAAAGATCAACAATTTTCCCTTTACAATCGTCAGCGCCGCCCTCAGGTAGCCCCACAGAAAAAATGGAGGCCCCTCCTCCTGTGCTCACGCAGGGGACCCTCCAAATCTGTCTTAACGGAGAGGAGGCTTACTTCTCTCATTCGCCTACGGGTATAGGGGACTTACCCTCACCCTCTTGTCTGGAGGTGCTTTCGGGCACATTCTTCTTCCCAACGGCAGTCCTTCCCTTTACTTTCCAAGGGGACTGCCAAGAAAGGCAGCCCATAGCCGACCGATTCCCATTGAAGTGGCTCGGTAAGCCAAACCCCTTTAGGAGGGAGAGGGAAGCCAGAACCCATCGGTTGCTTCCCTCAAAAGACCTGCTGGCGAGAATATTGAACCTTAAGGGGTCAAGGCTTGTGCCTCTCCAAACTCGACTTATGACAGCGCTGCCAATGGGACCTGTGATGTCCTTGGAGGGGATGGCCAACTGGATGCCCTCCCTGAGATAGACATGGTCCTTGAGGCAACCCAGCCTCAGACGGTAGGGCCTTCCATGGGAGCGAATCCGGGCTCGGCGCCAAGCACCAAACCCGAGTCCGCCCATATGCAAGGTCCTCGTCAAACGGCTAGGGTTTCCAAGACAGTACAAGGAGGTAAGGGATCTCCTCCGACCAGTGCCTCTGCGACTGCCAGGATCTTCTCCATCTCGGAGAAGGACCTTGCTGAGGACGGTCCATCTGGCATGGCGGCTCCTACCGGCGGAAGGGAGAAGCGGGTTCATTCCTCGCCCTACTCCTAAAAATAAAAAAGACTCAGTGCTCCTCTCCATCCGCGGGGACGGATGAGTCTGCAGCCACTTCGGTAAGCGATCAAGCCAAGATCAGTAAATCCGGCCCCTCTGCCCGCCCCCAGGTGCGGAGCCCCTGACTAAGACCAAAAGTGCTAGTGCGCAGAGCTGAGCCTCGATTACATCGGGGCCCTTCATTCAGACATTACCCGGCGTTTTCGAGCCCGCTGGCTTAAAACGCTTCCTCGTTATTCGCTCCACTGATGGCGACATGTTGGCTAAGGGCAACATAATCCATCAGAGGATTGCTTTAGCTAGTGTGATTGGTAGAGAGCCGTAGATGATCTGTTTCTCGGACGGGAGCCTTTTGGCGAATGGGTCGAAACCCTCCGAGGTGGCCATGATTAGTGCCCTTTGGACACTTGATGGCACGCTTGTGATTGTGACGCCGCACTCTACCATGAACTTCATTAAAGGAGTAGTTTATGCGAAGGAACTCGTATAATACTCTATAGAGGACAACACTTTAGAGCTGGCCGACCATGGGGCGGTCAAGGTCGAACGTGTGATGAGAAAACAGGGAGGAGCCTCGAGACCCATCCTACACTCTTCGTCAAGAACGACTCTGACAAGCTCACTGAGTCGGTGCGTGCTGGTTGGTATCGCTACTGCGTGAAGGCATTCGTGCCACTGCCGCGGAGGTGCTATTACTGTCACCGCTTCGGCCATACGAATCGCTCATGTAGACGTGCAAAGTCGGGTTCACCCGAAGTATGTGTAAATTGCTCCAAGGCCACACACGATAAGTCCAAATCGTGTGTGGCCACGTGTGTCAATTGCGGAGAGGCGCACCGCGCTTCTCCGAAGCAATGTGGTACATATCTCCTTGAGAATGAAATCCTGGCCGTTCAGGCCCAGGATCGTCTCTCATACCGTGAGGCTAAGGACTTGGTCCTGGCGCGCCCGGCTCTGCCTGGGACGTCTTATGCCTCAATGCTAAGAAAGACACCCTCTGCTCCTGGCCCATCCAGACCAACGAGCATGGTTGTTTCCGCGCCGAACGGAGCACTTCTGTGGGTTCTACTCAATCCGGCAATTCCCCTTGTAAAGCTGGCGGCACAAAGGGTTCACACCCAACTCTGGCTAAAATCATGGCTCCCCCTCTTCTCCCAGCGTGCCCGTTTCCCGTAAGGCGAAACGGCCACGCGCCTCCACTGAGTCGTTAGACTCACAGGAGGCAACACCCCTGAAGTTGGTCGCCAGGCCATCTTCCGGGGTTCCTAAAGCTGTTCCCCGAAAGGAGGACAGCAACAAAGGAGCTTCAGCTCCTTCACCCACGCCTAGTGGTCGAATGGATCGCTCGGAGACGGTGGAACCTCGAAAAAATGCCCCAGCGCCTCCGAAGCCGCAATGCTCGCCTAAGGTTTTGAGGCCATGGGAGGAAAACCTCGAAGGCGATAACGCCCGGGGTTCTGCCTCCAGGAAGCGTACGGGAATTCTCGTGAGGGTCGTCTGTTCGAAGAAGGCACCCGCATATCCTCCGAGCTAGGCCTGGAAAGCATATTCCTTCAATGGAATTGCCGCGGACTCCGGGCCAACTGGGAGGAGCTGCGCAGGCTCGTCTCGTCCCGTTCCCCACTAGCTATTTTTCTGCAGGAGACCATCCTAAGTGCGTGTCTCATGCCCACCCTCCCGGGGTATAAAGATTTTGCGACCCCACGACCACGGGATGGGGGGTGCGCGGTTTACACCCGGCATGATGTCTCCGTTCCTCTTTTCACTTTAGATATCTCCTTTTAGTCAGTGGCTGGTGGCTGTTCAGCTTCACCTAGATAGGAGGTATACTATCATTTCTGCGTACATTCCACCGTCAGCTGACTTTGAGGCGGGGGACTTCCGTCGTGGCATGGTTGCCGAGGCAATATATCTTGCTTGGAGATCTGAATAGCAGACATCCTCTCTGGGGAGATTACTCCATAAATCACAGGGGACAAGTCCTTGCCGATTTGATCGAAGAGCGTGAGATAGGTGTCCTAAATTTATATGAGTTTACGCATAACTGCCCTAGAACCGCTTTATTTTTTTGCCTTTATAGTGTATGGTTATCAATATGATTTATCTTCTGTTAATAGATCAGCCTAGATAGCGTTTCGAAAACCATAACCATAAATTTGTTTGATCGAAGTTGTCTGCCGTTAGTTTTTAGGTCTAAAGGCGACAGCGAAATAAATTTTGGAATAACGACTTGGGCTTTAAGAAAGACAATTACACAAATATAAATATATTAATAAAATCAACGAATGTACAATGAGATAGGTAGGTTAGGTATAGAATGTAAGATATTTTAACATATGATTTACAGTAAAAAGATGCGAAGAGAATTGAAGTATAGGAAATTGATATAGTGGAATCATATGGTGAATAATATAGTATATAATATAGAGTAAATAATATGGAGTATCTTTGATGAAGTGTAGTAATTTAGAGTATATATGTAGTAAGGTAGTATTTTAGAGTATCTATAATGGACTGTGATTTAAGGGCTGCAATGAGAATTAAATATAATTAGGACTTACTCGCGCATTGTCGTTTGCAAAGAATGTGAGAGTGGAATTAACTCAGTATGATTTGTTGGGAGGTAAATGAATAATTGTAGAAGGAATGGTTACCGACCTTTATACGAAGAAAACAGCGACTCGAGTGGGCAGAATAACGTGCTCTTTTGATCGAGCTGGGAACGTGTGTTTATTTGTTTGTGTGAAAAATTTAAAAGATGTTGTTTGGAACAGTATACATTAATTGAATTGACAAGAAAATAAATAAATGAATTAATTATTAAGTTGAACATAAAATGATTTTATTTACAAAAGTTAAGTGAAATAATTGAAAGATTAAAATGACAAAGTCAAAGTAAAATAATTGGATGAGTAAATTAACAAAGTTAAAGGATTGCATGCATTATTTAAATGACAAGAGAATTGAATTTTATACATAATAAATGATGATATTATATATTCAAGTTTCCCAGGAGGTTTTTATTATAGGAATGCCCAGAGGCATTGCTATAACACTCCCCCCTCTCTAAGAAGGTTACCCCCCCCTTTTACTATTTTGAGATTATAAGTCCGAGTACCGACGAGGCCTCCTGACGACTCGACCGCAGCGTGTGACAGTGCCATTGGTTTGCTGCGGGTACGAGGACACAGATTTGCTGTGGCAGTGACATTAGCGTTCAACAAGGCACTGGCACTTGAGAAAGTCGATGGAGAAAGGGGATCCGCTTGTTGGTTCCTTCCAAGATGGCGTCAAGCGGGATGTGGGAGTCTTGAGTCCCGTTGTCCGCTGACGGAGTGACCAGTGGGGCAGAGATTTGCTCCTGACTGACCACTTCTGCCGACGAGGGTCCCTGCAATAAAAGAGGAGGAGGCAGCAAAACGGAAGGTGAAGTTAGAGTAGCAGGGGTGGTTAAAAGCGTGAGGTTGAGGTTGTTTTGGGGACTAATGTAAAAATAAAGGATTATAGTAGGAGGAGAATGAGGTGATAGTGGTTCTAGATGAACATTTTCGGTATAAGCGGGTTTCAGGCGGTCGATAGAGACAGTATCTTGCCTGGTGCCAAGCTGTAGGACGAAGAATTTCGGCCTTTTGGAGAAGATGAGAAAGGGTCCGTTATAGACTGGTTGCAACGAAGTGCGAGTTGAATTGCGACGGACAAATCATGGAAGCATGTTGTCATCTCCTTCCGCACGAAGGTTTTATAATTAGCAGGCACTCGAGGGGCAGTTGCCTTAACTTCAGCCATCAACCGTACAAAATATGTACGTATAGAGAAGGATCTAGATGAGAAGGTAGAGGTCGGTCAGAGGAAGAAAAGAATTGACCGGGTAGACGAAGTTGAGCACCGTAAATAATTCCGCTGCAGAGCAAGCCAGATCCTCTTTCAAGGAGGAGCGAATGCCAAGGAGAATCAAAGGTAGCTTGTCCACCCAAGTGATATTTGGGTCGGTGGAGCGTAAGCTTGCTTTGATGGTCCGATGCAGACGTTCTACCTTAGAGTTATTCGTGGATGATAGCTTGTATTACGAAGGCGAAAGGAGCCAAGCACTGACATGAGTGCATCCCATTGGTGGGATTCAAACTGGCTGCCACGATCAGTCATGATCGTTGTGGAAACACCAAAACGAGCAACCCATGCTGAGACGAAAGCTCGAGTGACAGTGGAAGCTCTGATGTCCGAGATAGAAACCGCCTCTGTCCAGCAAGTAAAACGATCGATCATGGTGAGAAGATAATTGCAACCACGGGAGTAAGGAAGAGGATCTACTAGATCGATGTGAACGGTGCCAAAACGTGACGAAGGAAGAGGAAAATGGACCAGATGAGTTTTTGTGTGGCGGTGGACTTTAGCACGCTGGCATGGCAGGCATGAGTGAGTCCATTTGGCATTCATACCTTGCCAAACGAAGCGTTGTGCAACGAGCTTGCGAGTGGCATTGACACCAGGATGAGAGAGCCCATGAATTTGATCGAAGATGTGCCGATAGTAAGCGGGAGGATGAGAGGACTAGGACAGTCAGGAATTGAATAGTCAACCAGGATGCGCCTGGAAGGGCTGTCAGGGGAAGTCAATCTCGCGAACGACGAGTTGAGAATAGTGACGCAGTGTTTGCGTGTCTTCATTTTCTTCCTGGACAAGCGCTATTGTTGCATGATCGATGGGCGCAGTGTAGGAGAGTTGCGTGCCCGAAATCGATGAAATGCGAGTGAGCGCGTGTGGTACGACGTTTGAAGAACCCGGAACGTAGTGAATATCGTTCGTCATCTGCAGGATGAAGTCAAGATGACGAGTGTCAACTGCAGTGTGTACTGACGAAGTACTACGAGACGAACATGCACCGACCAAGGGCTAATGGTCAGTAAAAATGCTAAATTCACGCCCTTCCAAATGATGGCGGAAGTGGCGGACAGCGAGATATATTCCGAAGAGTTCTTGAGAGAACGCTGAATATCTCTTTTGAGGGTTTGTAAGAGCGCGAGAGAAGAAAGCAAGAGGTTGCCATTGGTCACCAACTTTTGCTGCAAGGTTGCACTTACATGGGTTGATGATGCATCTGAGGCGACGCTGATGGGGGCTCCTGGAGAATGATGAGCCAATTCCACAGCGCGGGCAATAGCCTCTTTGGTGCGAGAGAATGAATGGCGTTGTCAGAGCACTATGTGAGTGTGAGAGAATTGACATCGTTGCACTGTATGAGTGCTGAATGAAATGATGGCGATATGAAGTGAGGATTGAGTGTGGGTCAAAATACAAATGAGAGTACCTACCTGAATAAGTGAAGTGAGGTGCAGGTGGTAGATGTTGACCCGTTTATTGTGAATTGTTGTTAATGTTTGTTGTTAATCCCTTGAGATGTTAGTTTACAGGATGTGATTGAGAGACTGGAGTGAGAGGAATGCCAGAATTTGAAGTTTGGGAAATTGAAATTTGAGGATTTGGAGAAAGTGGTTGAGTTGGGTGAAGTGAGAAAACTGGAGGATTTGAGGAATGAAGATTTGATTGAGGATTTGGAGAGTTGAGATTAGGTGGAGGTGGAGTTACTAGTTGTAAATATGTGCAAGGCTGTAAACATTTTGCGGCTTGTACACCATATTTGTTATGATACCAGCACAACCGAGTTGGATGAGAGGAAAGGAAAAAGTTATGCTTCAGGAGACTACTTGGCGTAGTATGTGAATAAGCATAACTGTGGCTTTGATGATACCAGCTAGGCCATGATGGTGTGGAAGATGGTGAGAAAAGTTGAAAGAATGAGGGTAAATGCCCAGAGGCATTGCTATAAATCCACTCTCAGATCATACAACAATACTTGACAAACAGAACCCACAACAAAATATTAAGTACACCACCTCCAACCATACACAACTCAGAACAAATAGTCACAAAGCAGATCAGAAGAACACTAGCACAGATACAAATAAACAAATCACCCCTCCTGACGTCATACATGCACACAATATCTCCCACCACTCATACAATACCACACTGCCCCAAATGCTTAACGCAGATACACGACACCACACATCTCTTCAACTGCCCACAGATACACACACTATCGGGCCGGGGACGTGGTCGCCAACACCACCAGTGTGCTAAATATTTGGGTACCATGAAAAATTTCATGCATCACATAACATTAATGAAATTGTGTAGCTGGTGAATCTTGCAATTTATTTAATTTTGTACTGTGAATATACCTCATAGGATTAAGAACTGAAGTGATACCAATATGTTTCTTACTTAATCTTACTAACCTTCAAGATCTGTAATCTTATCTTACACGTTTTATTTGATAGGTTGTATTATTGTGTTACGATGAATTACTATTTGTTTTCAGTTTCTTTTTTTGTTTTTGTGTTCATCAAGTACAGTTTGCAAATTAAAAAGTTACAGAGCTACGATGGTTGATTAACCTTCTTAGATGATTGATTGATTAATTGATTACCCTCTTATCCGAGCCGGCATGAACATTTCGGAGTTCAAGTCGAACTTCCGAACCGGCCATCTCAATAAAAGTGGATGCTTGAATATTATTAATGAACTATTAATAATTGTTGGTCTCTGGCCACCAACATACGCTTAGAAATAGCTTTTTAATATCGAGAAATTAGTTAATACCCTGATCTTCAATACATTATTACAGATGTGTTTTTCAGGCACTCATGTAGGCTAACCTTAGCTCGGCATCAATCTGCACAATTGTTATCTGTAAACAAAAGAGAAGTAATTAATGTGAAAAAAAAATATCACAACCAACACTCAAGAGAGGTGATTAGTTAGAGGGTCTGGTAAACGGTTACTATCACGCGGCTGTCCAGGCGCAGTCTTCATAAGCAAACAATCCCGCCATAAAGAATACTATTTTTAGTAATTTTTTGACTCAAGAAGCACTTAAAATTGCAGTTTTTATAGCATAACTGACATAGCGGATCCCGCTAAGGTAGCTACCAGTCACCCCAGACCACCTAACTACTCGCCTCGTGTCTTCAGCGATCGGACAATCTTTTTATACCTGGAGCAATCCTAAATTTATACCTAACTGTAAAATTCCTATTTGGGCACCCTGCAGTTGGCCCCAACACTTTCAACTTGCTTCCTATGTCACTGATTCGGCATGAATACTAGGCAACAAGAAATAAGGGAATAACCTAGACGAAGTCTTGTTATGAGAAAAATTACTAGCGAAGAGTGAATCATGTGCTAAGCGAGAAATGCTATGCGATAACTTAATAGAACGACAAGCTGTGTACCGGCCGCCTTTGATAATTGACTATTTACATGTATATATACGCAATAAGGTACACACACACACACACACTCTCTCTCTCTCTCTCTCTCTCTCTCTATATATATATATATATATATATATATATATATATATATATATATATATATATATATATATATATATATATATATATATCTCTCTCTATCTCTCTCCTTCTACTCTTCTATCTTGTATTCTGTTAATATTTTATCTATCCCTTCGACTGATCTAAAAAACAAAACAAAAAAACTACCACTATCCTTTCAGCGTTATCCTTGATCCTTCTATCTAAATTTAAGGACCTTACAGCTACCTCATGCGTCAGAAGAGAGGCTTTGTAACCTCTAAAAATAACGCCAATCGACGCTCACTAGTTACGAGAGACTAGGACTAGAGGGGTCGTAGGCACTGGGGCGCGATGAATGGTATGAGGGTAAGTGCCCCGTTAACCCCTTTCCTGGCCGGTTATAGTGACCATTCCCAGTGACCGTTGAGGGGTGCCTCTGGTAGCAACTGTCCGAGGTGACGGGCCTCATTTCCTGGTTTGTTGCCATGTCAACACAAAGTCTTAGGTCGAGTGTCTTGGTGTGGCGGGATATCCATTGAACCCTACGCCGAGATCCTAGCCGCCCTGAAGGGAACTAGTAGGAGTTTAGTACGGGACATGTTCCGCTGTTCACCTGGTGCGAAATCGATACCCCTTTTGGAGGCTGTCAGTACTGCTTTGTTGGGAGCCACGGCAAGTCAGGCTTGAACGACTCAGTCGGACGAACAGCAGTCAAAGGAGCGTGCCTTCTGAAAGATCCGAAACGTCTCCGATGGATAGGCGGGAGAGACTCACGCGGGGCGAACTCACTAACCACTTTTTTTTACTTATTGATTGGTCGGAAGTTATTAAAGATATAAAGTGTTCAGCATGACTGAAAATAAAGGACCGGCTGCTCTTAAATTTACATATTCGTTATGGAAAAATGACAAGTGGTGCGTGGACTTCCCAGAGGGGTGTTAATCTAAATTCTACCTGGGAATTTTCTGCACTGACTGCGTCCTTAACGGGAAATTGTAAGAGCTCAAAGCTCTATACAGATCATCCGAGGAAAAATCCAAGGCACTGGAGAGGAAGCTGCAGACCCTAGAATATGAACACGTGCGTCAGCTTCGCCGTCTCGAGGACAGGATCGACGAGTTGTCATCAAGACTAGAGGTCCAGTCGGCTTACGATGTATCTCCAACTGACGTGGGTGGATCCGCCTACGAGACCCTCGCCCAAAAAGCAAGCACTGCATCGGCAATGCCAAGCCAGCCGTTCAACGTCCCAGAGCTGGAGCCAGCTACTGCAGGAGTCTCAACGGGCCAAAAAGAGTAGAAAGAGGAAGAACGGAAAGAAAAAAAGAGAAAGTAGAAACAGAAGTAGTGAAAACAGAGGAAGATAGGAAAAAAGAAAGAAGAAAAATGTGGAGATTAAAGAGGAAATGGACAAGTCGTTTCCGAAAGGGAAAGACTGTTTCCTTCAGCTGAATGTGGGAGAGTCAACATTATTGGCGACTCTCAAGCACGGCTTCTGCAACCCCTTACCTTCACCAGTGTGAAGGTAAGCTGCCTGCCAGGAAGGGAAAACCACCGAATCAGGGTAGAGGGGGAGACATCTCAGATTTCTGAGAACTCAGTCGTTGCCCTGATGGTAAGTGGCAACGTCCTCTACCTCAAAGGATGTAAAGTAGGTCATGAAGGAAAGATTTTACACACGGTCATGCAAGCCGTGGATGACTGTGGATTGAAAACCCGTAGACTTGTGGTGGTCGAGATGCTCTCAAGAAGAGGTCCAAGCCGTACAGCTCACTCGAGGAACATCTTCTCGAACCGACGACTGTCAGATTTGTATACGGCGGAAGGCGTCTTTTGATGGACCCTTACCACCCCTTTTATGGTAGAAACGATCTCTACCAAAGGGATGGAGTGCATCTTTGCTTTAAAGGAAAGGCTGTACTCTTTAACATAAATGTCGTGGAGCGGACCCAAAGGAGTGTCCGGCACAGAGTGAAGGCGGACGTGCTTTTTGTGGGTGGGTTTTGACGGATGCGGATGGCCTTTGATAGGCCCTTGTGGCTTTTGTCATTCGTGAAATTATGTTATGTTATGTTATGTTACGCCCGTGTCACTCCTGGAACGACCTTCTCGAAAGTCGCAAAAAGGGGTGCTTCCTCGCCACCAAATAGGCTGGTAAACGGAAGAGCGTACAGAGTCCTACATTTGGGGACTCCCTGAAAGTTCTTCTGTTTAATCCAAGGTCGATCAGGAACAAGGTTCTTGAGCTTCGAGGCCTCGTAGCAACGGAAGAACTTGAGATGGTGGCCATAGCAGAGTCGTGGGTAAAAACCCCAAACCGAAATTAGGAGGGTGAATTCACGATTCCAAGTTACCAACTCTTCCTAAAAGATAGGCCAGACAGAGAGGGTGGCGGTGTGATGTTGTATGTCAAAGACACACTAAAATCGATAAACTGTAACATCGTATCCGACCATGATCTACTAGGTGTTGACCTAGATATAGGTCCTGCCAGATACAGGACCCTGCTGCTTTACAGACCCCCTGTCCAACCCGTTGAAAAGGACAGGCATCTGTACCGACTGCTGGGTGAACTTGTTGAAGACAGAGTGTGTATCGCCTTGGGAGATTTCAACACCTAAGTTTACTGGAAAACCAGAGAACCCTGTACCGAGAACGCGCTGTTCCTGGAGTTCGTGAACAACGAGTTCCTGACTCAATGGGTGAGAGAGCCAACGAGAGGCGAAAATGTTCTCGACCTGGTTTTCACCTCTGAGGACGACACCGTTGAGGATCTCTCTGTAGGCGATGAACTCGGTGGCAGTGACCACCTACTAGTTAGATTTATAGTCAAAGTTCCCAAGGTAGAGTCTGTGACTTGTGAATCGAGGAAACTTGATTTGAGAAGAGCAGACTTTGCAGGTCTCCGTGCAGGATTGGCTGCTTGAGGCTGGAAAGATGTAATAATGTTGAAGATTTGTGGAATAGTTTCAAAACTACGTTCATGAGTCTTCAAACTCAATTTATCCCTGTAAAAAGCCTACGTCGATCTTCCGTGCAACCAAGGTGGTTTAAGCGAGAAATTGGTCAACTGCTGAGGGAGAAGAGAACTGTGTACCGGCAGTCAAGGACTTCTGGTGACTTTGATAAGTACCGGAGGCTATCTAGGAAAGTGAAGTTTAGTATAAGGGCGGCAAAACGTGCCAAGGAGCTTGTATTGGCGGGACTTTGAAAAGAGAATCCCAAGGAATTCTTTGGATATGTAGATAGCCAAATAGCCGTAAACCAATCCGTTGAACGATTGGTCCTTTCATGAATGAGGAGAGAGCATTAAAGCACTCAGATGCAAACCTCCTGAACGAATACTTCTCTTCAGTATGCACTGAAAGTGTGGTCCCATCCCCCAGCCCACGGACTCTAACTTGCGTGAGAAGCTGGAGGAAATGAGCTTCATTCAAACCGAAGTAGAGGAAAGAATCACTGACCTAAAGACGAATAAGTCCCCTGGCCCGGACGGGTTTCTACCTAAAGTGTTGAAAGAAGTGCGTGATGAGGTGTCACGACATCTGGGCAAATCTTCAACATGTCTCTCCGGACCGGATGAGTTGCTCTAGACTGGCGCCAGGCGGAGGTGATTCCTATCTTCAAGAAAGGAGACTCGAGCCAACCGTCGAACTACCCACCTATTAGCTAAACCTTAATAATCGGTAAACTCATGGAAACCAACATGGTGGAAAAATGATATCATATTTAGAGTTCAACTTGCTATTGAGGAGTTCCCAGCACGGGTTCCGAAGGCAACGGTCATGTCTAACAAATCTTGTGGAATTGTTCTTCCACCTCTTTTTTAGTGAGCATGACCGAGATAAGGCGGTGGATGTTGTATACTTAGACTTTCAAAAAGCCTTTGATAAGATACCACACCACCGCCTCCTCCGGAAAGTGCGTGCGCTGGGCATATGCGGAAATGTAGCAGGTTGGAGAGAGAACTGGCTAAGCGGCAGACGGCAACGGGTGGTGTTGAATGGAGAGAATTCTTAGTGGGTGCTAGTTACTAGCGGTGTTCCTCAAGGTTCTGTCCTGGAACCACTACTGTTCATCATCTACGTCAACGACATGGACGGTAACATGATTGCAAAGATTTCTAAATTTGCCGATGATACCAAAATGATATGAGCGTCGCAAATGAAGGAAATACTGCCCACCTTCAAGGTGATCTCCGGAAGATTGGGGAGTGGTCGGACACGTGGCAAATGCCATTTACCGTGAACAAATGCAAAGTGATGCATATCGGCCAACGAAACCCCAAATCAACATATATCCTTAAGGGCACCGCTCTTGAATGTACTGATACCGAGAAGGACTTGGGTGTAACTATCCCTAGTGATCTTAAGTTCTCAAGGCAGTTTATTGAGGCGGAGAAGAAAACCCAAAGAATGTTAGATTATATAAAGCGACAGTTTGGATATCGGAACAAGGAGATAGTACTGTGTTTGTACATCTCTCTTGGCGGACCGCATTTGGAATACGCCGTACAATTTTGGAGTCCTTCGTTTCGAAGGATATCGCGAGATGGAACGTGTGCAAGCCAGGGCAACCAAGCTGATTCTCTCTATCAGACACAAGAGTTACGAAGATAGATTACGGGAATTAGACTTGTTCTAGCTGGAATCCCTGGGACTGCGTGGTCAGCTTGTCGAAGTCTTTAAAATACTTCGAGGCTTCGATAATGTAGACTACATGGATATTTTCCTACTTAGTGAGGACAGAACAAGAAATCACGGCTACAAACTTGAACTGAAGCGTTACAACCGTGAGCTGTGTGGTAAATTTTTCATATACAGCATCTTCGGTAGCTGGAACGCACTTCCAGTGGAAGTTTTCAACGGCAATTCTGTTGATCAGTTCAAGTTAAGACTGGACAGTCTTGAAAAGTGGCTGTTTGGGCACTTAAGTCGTTGTGCAGAACTGTGCTGCTCAATTGTTAGCCCAAAGATACCATCTTTGAATAGACTGTAAGGTCTCCTAGGGTACTACTTGTCATTGCAAACAAAAAACAAATCATTATATAATGATAATAACTAGGATCAAAGTGACCGATGAAAAGGAAATTCAACATTTAATTTAAGTATCTGAAGGAAGCGGACCTGTAACGGTTAAAACAGTGATAATTTAAACTACTAATGTCCAATACTTTGTAAAATAAGTTGAGGTGGAACCCAAACAAGACAAATTCTTATTCTCTCACTAATGTCAAATAGGTAAGAATCTATGGAATCTATCATGTTTTCCTCATTTGTCATTATTAAGTCTAATGTACATGGTTGGTTAGTTCCTCTGCTCCAAGTAGGCTTCACAATGTGTTAGTACAAGTAAGCATCTCTCAACATCTCCATAAATAGGAACTCATTACTATCTACACCCCCTAGTGTAGTCCAGTCATTCCAGTTTATTCGGCTGTAGTTAAAGTCTCCCATAATCAGTAGGTTGAGTAGTTTCTTATTGATATATCTCTTATCATTTCTCTTAATCGGTTCTCATTTACCTGTTCACTGTTTGGACTCTTGTATATACAACCTACAATCATCTAGTCTCCTACCCTGAGTCTGACTTCAAGCCACAATGATTCCTGAAATTGTGTATCGACCATTATCACATTCATATTTACACTCTTTCTGGTATACACAACTATTCCCCTCCCAATCTCATTGTGTAAATTTCCAACACTCATGTTGTATCCCTGTAGTTGAATTTCAGACTCCACTATTTTATATCTAGCAAACTTTGGTTTTACTTCCACCATAGCTATTATGTCTAGTTGTCTATTTGCATCATATAATCTAACTTTGAGCTCACTTAATTTGTTGAGTATTGAGTCTGCATTAATATAACCCCTTTGATCTCCCTCTCTATTTACATGAGTATTCACTCCCTTACTGTATTGTATGCCTTCTGTATTCTTATTTTCCAGTATCCTGGTGGGCGTCGTACTCTGAAGATGAAGTTTCCCGAGTTTTCTGCCTCTTCTAATCCTCTTGCTTCACTATTTTGCTCCTTTAGCTCTGTTCTGTGTCTTTATTAGGTCATGTTGGATAGAGATTCATTTGAATTTTGTTTCTGCATATTGCAGTTTCTTGGCATTTCGCAAAATGCTTTCCTTCATATCTTGGGAATTTAGGACAATCATCAGTGGTCTTGTCACTCCTTCTTTCCTCACTCCCAATCTATACACTGTCCTGATTTGATCTTGCACATTGCCTTGGAGATCCAACGGTCCTAGGCACAGATCACAAATTGTGTATCCTCCTCATCCCTTATCTTGTCTTGGTTGGTGCTTTCCTCAACTCTGTGGACTACAAGATTATTTTTTCTCCATTCTTCTTCCTTAATAGCCATCCTAACTTTTTTTGTCAATTTTCAGATGATTTATTTCTTCTTGTTTATTTGTATTCTTTCTGGGCAGTTGTGGCACTTTTTCTATTCTATCTATTATCTCCCTCATGTCGTTGATTTCCTTCCTTGCTTCTGTACTATCAAGTATTCTCATATTAATTTCAGGTTCCATTAGATTAACTTCAATGGTGCTCAATCGAGCCTCAATATTTCTTGTGTACTTTATTTCCTGCTTAGCGCCTTCTTTAAGGTCACTTACTTCTTCTTGAAGAATACCTTGTTTCTCCTCAATAGTCCTCTGCTGCAATTCAAGTTTCCTCATATGGCTGTACAATTTATCACATCCTCTCTTGCAAAATCCACATTCTAGTGTAGTTGTTCTCCTGCTTCGTCCTTGACCATGAAATTATACATTAAGTTTGGCACACCTTCACATTTGATATGGAATTAACAGTCACATATTTCACAACATAGTACTTTGTCTCTACTTTTTACTACAACTTACATACACAACACATCTTGCGTTTGTTATCTCCGCTGGTAGGCTTGCCATCTTCTTTGTTGGGTTTGTTGCCATCCTATATGCTAAGGCATATAGGCTTAGGTTTGTTAAATTTATTTATGGGTGGGTTTTGACAGATGCGGATGACCTTTGATAGGCCCTTGTGGCTTTTGTCATTTATGAAATTATGTTATGTTATTGTACCTCTCTCTCTCTCTCTCTCTCTCTCTCTCTCTCTCTCTCTCTCTCTCTCTCTCTCTCTCTCTCTCTCTCTCTCTCTCTCTCTCTCTCTCTCTCTCTCTCTCTCTCTCTCTCTCTCTCTCTCTCTCTCTCTCTCTCTCTCTCTTCAAACTTGCACGAGCGACCGCTCCGAGAAGTTTCTTTGTTTCCCATAGTGGCATTTTCCGAAAGGAACTCCAGTGTCTGGCATCTTATTTGGTTTCTGGAAAAATCTTGAAGGATCACGTTCATTTTAACATTGGAGGTATGAAGTGGGGGTAGAAATTGGTTTCTTAAGTTGGCCTTTAGTCTGTACTGCTCGGGAAATGGCTTGCTTATAAACAACAGAAAATGATTGTCTTACAAGTACTGAAAAGAATTTAATTGGAGCCCTCACGGCCTTGACCAAAACGTTTCCATAGGCACAACTTAAATAACAGCGGGAGACTATAAATTGATCCCGTTGCCCTAAATAGTCATAAACAGTGACTCAGTTCTTGTAAGACGTTTTACCTCAGGAAGGAGGTCTTCTAATACCATAATACATTCGCACCCTGTATCTCTAACCAGAGTAGCTATTGAAAACCATTAACTTTACTTTGTTCAAATTTGAGGCCATTTTGTACGCAAATATGCAAGTCAAGAGTAAATTAACCTTTACGTGAGGCGATGATGTCATAGCCTCAAGCCAGTAGCTAGAAACTGTACCTTCTCACCTACGGGATGGTCGCCTACGTTATATGCAAATTCCCTCGATAATTCAAAGTGACATGGCAATTGATGCTTAACTGTAAGGTTTTGGGTGCATCTGTTACGAGTGTACTCGAGTACTCCACATGCATTAGATATCAAAGGGCCACGGACCTGTTTCGAAAAAGGCTTTGGGAAAGAATGACCCTAATCAGCAAACGCCTTACCAGATGACAGTATTTGGGTGCTTATATTCTCTTTGAAATTTTCGGTGCTGCTATAGTATGTATCCTACCTAAATTTGCATCCTACCTTTGCTGGTAACTGCTATGGCATGTATCCTACCTTAACATGGAGAAATTTCTTAATAACAGGGAATTTTTCCCGAATCTCCAACATAGGTAATTTTCTTAATAACAGGGAATTTTTCCCCAACCTCCAACATAGGGAATTTTCTTAAGAAGGTTTTAGCGAAATTATTTAGTCTTCGTCTCTACATAGTTTGAGAAAGTTATATATTTCTAAGCTAAACCCTTTAATATGTTGCTCTACGAATTTTATACTTAAGTTGTTAGTACACCATAAAGAGAAAAAGTTTCTTTTTGTTAACAAAATAGGAACAAATACAATCAACACAAATATGAGGTGAACAGCTTAACTCGACCGCTTAAAAAGGCTTGAAAGCTGAAAAGTAACCAAGTAAAATAAGTACGCAACACAAAGTAGACAAACATAAGTTTAAAGAAGAACACGTAGAAAAATTCAGGAAAACTAAGATAACAAACACACTTGACAAAACAAATTAGAGGTAAAAAACTAAAAATAATTAAAATGCTTGCCATGCCCTCTAAACCAAGGCAAAACCCTCCCCTCTTTTAATTTACTATCCAAATTATCTTCCACTATTAAGTACATCTTTCAAGGGGATGGAGAAGGTTCGGTTGAGTAGTAGTAGAGCGCGATCAATTCTGGTTGTGGCAAAGTAAGAAATGTGAAGATCAAGTTCTCGGAATGTCTCCCGTCAGACAATAATTACCGTTGAGCAGGAATTTCTCTTCACAGGGTTAGAAGAGAGCGGCCGCCAGGGGTAGTAGTGTCACTATCCGAAGGGGCCCCATGTCACCGGCCCCTCTCAAGAACAGACGGGCTTCCCTCCGTGTCATCCAGGGGGAAACCAAACCTGCAAGACCCGCAGTTATAGTTTCTATTCAGAGTGCTCAACATCTTCATGCTGGGTCTTATAGACACTCCGAACGGATATGCCGCTATTTGCCACTCGATGGAGGACCTGGATCTAAGATGACACTTTAGAAGATGGTGCTTTAAGCGTCAGTACCTCAAAATATCCTCGTTCACCGAAACTTTATCCTCAGACGGCTTGATCCCTTCTCCACAGAAAATTCCTACGAAAATTTAAGGAAGAGCTGACGAGGCAGCAGAATTGGGCAAGAATAAACAAAGTTCAAATATTCGGAAAGGACAACGGCATAGTTAAGCTCGTCTTTGAGAGCATCAAAATAGCAGATAGGGCCAAGAAGGAGGGCCTCTTAGGCTTTTACCTTCGCGTGGCCCCGAGGCAAATCGAGGCAGAGGAGTACATTCGCGTGGACTGCTGCTTCAATTGCTACGCCATCGAGAAGCACACGACACGAGAGTGCAAAAAAAAAACGAGGTCACATTCTGCCACTGCGCTCAGTTTGGATACGATTGGAAGCAATGTGTGGCCGAAAAGCTCAAATACATCAACTCTGGAGCGGACCACACAGCCCTAGCCATGGAGTGTCCCATCCGCAAAGAAGCGATCCGGGTGAAGAGAGAACATGCGAAACTGCAAAAGGAGGCAAAGACGAAGCGAATCACGGAAGCAACGGTTACAAGAAACAAAAATAGAATCACGGAGTCAAAGCTGTTGATGCCAAGCGAGGGCAGAGAGATAATGTCCATGGTCATTTTTGCCCACTTGGCAAGCCTGGCGAATCCCGGTACTTTGCGGAGGAACTAAACCCCCTCATGCAGAAGAACGGGACTAACAAGAAGTTGTGGTTCTCGCCTAACCTCGCCTCACAAGACGTCCTAAAGATTCAGTTAACCGGCCTTCCCAACGTAGAAGAACCAGCACAACCAGAAAAATAAGAGTCTGCTAAAGAGGCTATGGGGAGGGATATCCTTTATGATTTTCTTAATTTATTCATCGCTACCATTCTTCCCCTGAGGTTTCTCTTTATTGAATCTATTTACTTCTTGAATGAAACTCCTTTTTTTTTCTTTAAGTTGGCCCTTCAAACATTGTCTTCCATTTATCTTGACTTAATATTCTTGTTGGCTGGGTTAGTTCTTGATCTTCGATTTCTTTCTTGATGTATCTTCATATTTCTTCCATTTACCTTGGGGGCTGATTTCTTATTCCTTCTTGATGAGTTGATTGGTTAGCCCTTGAAGTCGTTTTCTTCCGTTTTTCTTTTTTGAGGCGATCCATTTTATCTTGAACCTTCTTGATTCTAGTTGAGTTGTCCTTAAAGCGTTTTCCTTGATTTCCGTTTTCTTCTGGAGATTTCTTCGTAAAAGTTGTGGACTTTGAGTTTCGAACGCGGTACCTTTAGATCTAAACGCCTATGCTCTTAGCCATTCCGCTACGACTGAGTCCGTTTTGAATTGGTAATTTTATGGGTTATTTATATTATCGCGTTGGAAGGAATTTTTCTCTGATACATTTTCGCACCCCTACAAGGACACTACCACTATTAAAAGCCCCAAGAAAAATTCCAAGAAGAAGAAGAAACGAGGAGTGAACAAAAAGGAAGACGTACGAGAAGAAGAGGTAGAACAAGACACTCATTCGATGTAGGAAGAAGAAGAGGAACCTGTGAAGTTCACGGTGTACGAGGAAGTTCCCCTTACCAAATAAGGGAAGTCTTTGAACAATACTTTTTCTTCGCTGGGAAGGAACTGTTACTCAAGGTGTTCGGTACACCAGTCTGCTCATCTACAAAAGGAAACTTGCGACTTCTGCTCAAGGGCATTCAGAAGGGGAAATAGAAGTGGACGTTTGAGGGTCTGTTCTGTCCCAATGAAGTTATGGACCTGTTGTTGGAGGGCGCAATCTATATCCCTGATTCGTGCAACCGCGCCGTCAACATGTCCGTATTCAAAATGATTTATAATGGAAAAATAACTTCCGAAATCCACAAGTTACCAATATAAAAATTAAAAGCCTATGTCATAATAAAAGTGTCTTAAAGTGAATTAAAAGTGCTAACGGTTCAAATTAAAATCAGGTTTTCTAAACATTAACTTAAAAGTGATTTAAAAGTGCTTACAGTTCAAATTAAAATCAGGTTTTATAAACATTAATCTTAAAGTGATTTAAAAGTGCTAACAGTTCAAACTAAAATCAGGTGTCATAAACATTAATCTTAAAGTGAATTAAAAGTGCTAACAGTTCAAACTAAAATCAGGTGTCATAAACATTAATCTCAAAGTGATAAATATTTATCTTAAAGTGATTTAAAATTGAAAAACAATTCAAATTAAAATCAGGTGTCATAAACATTAATCTTAAAGTGAATTGAAAGTTCTAACAGTTCAAATTAAAATCAGGTGCCATAAACATTAATCTTAAAGTGATTTAAAATTGCTAAAGGTTCAAATTAAAATCAGGTGTCATAAACATTAATCTTAAAGTGATTTAAAATTGTATAGATATAGGGCCAATGTGGTATGAACCTAGATAGATATGTACTTCACAACAAACCTATATCTATAAGTTTTTGAGGAGAGTTATTGAATCGTAAAAAAAGGCTCGAGCCGCTAAGCTTATGGCGAAGTTAGGCTTAATGGTTGGACACGAAATCGATAAGGAATGGATGAAATACCACGAGGATAGAACAAAATATATATTATTATAGATTAACAAGAATGGAACATATTTGAAATTATATTGGTTGAATTGAAATTTAATTATACAAAATGAACATGAGTTTAATACTGAATTTCGTCGTGACTAAACTTGGTGTAAGGTAGATAGGTAATGATAAGTAGGTAACAAGGTAATGGTAAATAGGTAATAAGATAATTGTAAATAGGTAACAAGGTAATGGTATCAAAGTAACTGAGGTAATGGTATCAATATAACTGTAGGGTTCTCCGGCCCCTACATGTTTATAAAATTTACCCCCCAAAAAACAATATATGTATATATAGGGTATTCACCACTAAAATTCGGCTGGCAACATTTTTCATTTTTCCCAAGCGCGCTTACACACACGTTTCTTTCTCATTTGATTCATGTGTTCATCAAGAAAGGTCAGTTCAAAAATTAAGTCTGTTTTCTTAGCTTGTTGCCCCCCTTTGTATCAAACTCAAATTAATTATAGCGTCTTTCATTTCCAGACCCATTAATCACGCTAACCATCAGTTCCAATTAATAACGATCATTATTAACCATCAATTCCCAATAATTCCAAATATATTTACTCCAAAATAATTATTTATCAATCGACAAAATTTCTAATTATTGTTTTAACAAACAGTCATAATCGAATGTAATATTTCTTTGTTTTACTTTGCTGCCATTTTCTTAAATTCTAGTTGTCGTATATTCAATAATTCATGGTTTCGCCCAAAAAACTGCAAATCGTTGTACAAAGACTCCTTAATTTTGTAAATTAACGCCATTCGAACCTAAACTCTCCCATTTATTAATTCAATCAATTAAGTTCTCACCAAGTATTATATTCCTATTAAAATATCTCATTTAGATTTGTAAATAAACTTATTTTTGTAACCTTGAATTCATATCCTATTTTTCATTTAAGCATCCTTCTTCAAATTCTTTCATTGCTAAGATATTTAGGATCTTAGCTGGTGCCCTTAGTTATCTAGGCTCAATATAATTCAACTTAGCATTCAACAAATTCTCACAAACCATCCCGCTAAATTGGTTACCCAGACCAGTCGTTGTATTTCAAAGTTGAGGAATTAGGGTACAACAACGAACCACGCCACCTCTCGCGTTATAGGACGGCGCCATTTTTCTGTACGACAACGCAAGCGTCAATTTAAAATCAAATCCCTTCATCCCTCTTTTGTTTTTTTTCTCATATAAATATAATAGTAGTTAAGCGAATAATGATGGTTAGCGTGATTTCCACCTCCACATCCGTCACCACCACATCAATGGCGTCTCTAGGCAGCAACACTGCCATCATCCCTTCCACGTTTAGCCCGCATACAAGCATCATACCGCCTCACTCAACTCACCAGCAGCCTGCCCTCTCACCTCCATCTTCCATCATTCTCTCAACTTTCGATGCAGAGGATCCGATCGCATAGTTCGAAATGGTAGACTACATAATGATCAACCACGCCATTCCTGACCAACAGAAAACTCTTTAAATCGCCCAGAAATTACCCCTAAGTTCAGGCATCGAACGGGTCTCCGGACGGAACCTCCACGCGGCGCACCTCCCCAAGCTCAGGATCTTGCTTCTGTCTTAGGGAAGATCGAGGATGACATTCGGGCACTTAAATTACAAAATGGGTTTCGGCGAGAGCACAGTCGCGGGTAGGACGATGGAGCCAGACGCCGTTGGTCCTCCCGTTCAAGGCACAACCAACGAGGGAATTCCAGCACAAGAGGTGAGGCGCAGCATGTTCATACATAGGCCTAATTCCCCCTATCCTGACAACTCTCAGGGTAGCTGCCGGTACCATTCTAAATATGGGAGCAGAACTGTACGCTGTGTACAGCCTTGCAACTTTTACCGTGCATCATTTCATGCACCCAACTTTAACCCTCATTCTGGTCGTGCTGCTCAAACTGCTATATTTTAGCCTTTAGGCTTTTGTTGGTATCACTTTAAATTTGGCTCCAAAGCAGAAAAATGCTCTGCCCCTTGCAACTACCCACAAACCATCCCGCTAAAGTAACTAAGGTAACTATGATGGACTGTGAATTGGGATCTTTATGCTGAGAATGACGAGAGACGAGTGGGAAATATTTGTGTTCATTGTGGTTGAGCTGAAAACGTGTTAGTTTGTGTGTTCGACCTAAAGTAAGTGTTGTCGAAAAGAATGTATCTTAGCCATGATTTTTGGATGGCAATTATATATTACAAAAGATATATTGAAAATGCATATACAAAAATTTGAGATTTTGGATTGATTATTTATACATAACTAAGTTGAGATTTTACATAAGATTTAATAGAAATTGTAGAAATTAAATGGGAAAATAAATGAATAATTTTATATTGAATTTAAATAAAAAAGGGTGGTGGGTAATATTATTAAGGGGGAGGTGTTATAGCAATGCCCTCTGGCATTCCTATAAAATATTACATGTATCAATATTCCATTGCATCAATTTAAATATTACCATTACTTAATATCATATTAACGTAATATACCTTGTGCATAAATATTAGCATACTTTCCTTTTTAAGGCCCGCTGTCAGAGTAACGCCGAGGCCTTCTGGCGACGCGACTGGAGCGTGTGACAGTGCCATTAGTTAGTCTGCGGGGGCACAGATTCGCTGTGCCAGTAGCGTTGAATGAGGCACCGACACGAGAGAAGGTTGATAGAGCGAAGGTGATCCGCTTGTTGGTTCCTTCCGAGATGGCATCAAGCGGGATGTGGAAGTCTTGAGTCCCGTTGTCCGCTGACGGAGTGACCAGTGGGGCAGAGATTTGCTCCTGACTGACCACTTCTGCCGACGAGGGTCCCTGCAACAAAAGAGGAGGAGGCAGCAAAACGGAAGGTGAAGTTGGAGTAGCAGGGGTGGTTAAAAGCGTGGGGTTGAGGTTGTTTTGGGGACTACCGTACCATAAAGGAGTATAGTAGGAGGAGAATGAGGTGATAGTGGTTCTAGATGAACATTTTCGGTATAAGCGGGTTTCAGGCGGTCGATAGAGACAGTATCTTGCCTGGTGCCAAGCTGTAGGACGAAGAATTTCGGCTTCCTGGAGAAGATGAGAAGGGGTCCGTCATAGACTGGTTGCAACGAAGTGCGAGTTGAATTGCGACGGACAAAAATATGGGAGCATGTTGTCATCTCCTTCGGCACGAAGGTTTTATAATTAGCAGGCACTCGAGGGGCAGTTGCCTTAACTTCAGTCATCACCAGAACAAGATTATGTACGTATGAAGAAAAATCTAGATGAGAAGGTAGAGGTCGGTCAGAGGAAGGAAAGAATTGACCGGGTAGACGAAGTTTAGCACCGTAAATAATTCCGCTGCAGAGCAAGCCAGATCCTCTTTCAAGGAGGAGCGAATGCCAAGGAGAATCAAAGGTAGCTTGTCCACCCAAGTGATATTTGGGTCGGTGGAGCGTAAGCTTGCTTTGATGGTCCGATGCAGACGTTCTACCTTAGAGTTATTCTGGGGATGATAGCTTGTAGTACGAAAGCGAAAGAAGCCAAACACTGACATGACTGCATCACATTGGTGGGATTTAAACTGGCTTCCACGATCAGCCATGATCGTTGAGGGAACACCAAAACGAGCAACCCATGCTGAGACGAAAGCTCGAGTGACAGTGGAAGCTCTGATGTCCGAGATAGAAACCGCCTCTGTCCAGCAAGTAAAACGATCGATCATGGTGAGAAGATAATTGCAACCACGGGAGTAAGGAAGAGGAACTGCTAGATCGACGTGAACGGTGTCAAAACGTGACGAAGGAAGAGGAAAATGAACCAGATGAGTTTTTGTGTGGCGGTGGACTTTAGCACGCTGGCATGGCAGGCATGAGCGAGTTCATTTGGCCACGTGGGCATTCATACCTGGCCAAACGAAGCGTTGTGCAACGAGCTTGCATGTGGCATTGACGTCAGGATGAGAGAAACCATGAATTGGGTCGAAAATGTGCTGACGGTAAACGAGAGGAATGAGAGGACGAGGACTGTCAGGAATTGAATAGTCAACCAGGATGCGCCTTGAAGGACTTTCCGTCAAGTCGATCTCGCGAACGACGAGTTGAGAAGAGTGACACAATGTTTGCGTGTCTCCATCTTGTTCCTGAGCAAGCGCTATTGCTGCATGATCGATGGGCGCAGTGTAGGAGAGGAATACGAAAGTATATAAAATGTTGTGGGCGCGCGCACAAAGCTGTATGTATGCATAAAAATATATAAAAAATGGCACAAACCCTCAGGAGCGCTTAAGAATTTAATTTATACTGCAGCCAATAATAAAAGTGAAGGATGGGCATAATAAAAGTAACAATAATAAAGTTGTGGGGTGTACACACACATGCAAACATATTTTTTTACGCATTTAAGCGTTGCAGTTCCTTCGTCCGAATGCTCAAAAGAATCTCTGAATACCTTGAATACCGCAAATATGTGTACGAAAGATGTATTTATTTATGTCGTAAAAACAAACTCCGTTTGTCGGGGCAAAGTCCTGTGGTGCTGGAACCACGTTATAAAGTCAGCGGTGCTCACAGTCCTTTACTAAGCGAAGGTGTTTTTCGGACTTGCCGAAACCATTACATCTTTTACTTTACCAGGTAGTGGGAGGTAAATAGCCAATATAATTCGTCCAAGAATTCTGAACAGATCAGATCAGATGAATAAACTGGAAATGTGTATAATATAAATATAGATAAAATACAAATTAAGTAATGCCCTGGTGTAGAGGGCATATCTTGAGTTCTTCTCTTTTCTTTTCTGTACCCCCAGTGTTTTCTACTGGCGGTGGGGATGTCCGCTTTGCGACCATTGTTGCATTTTATTTCTCTCTCTCTCGCGTATTTTATTTTATTTTATTTATTTATTTTTGTTTTCATTTATTATTTAACTTATTTTTGTTTATTTTTATTTTATCTATTATTATTATTATTATTTTTTTTTTTTAATATAAATATACATTTCTATTTCCACCGTTATGTCATTCAAGCCTTTCAATTATAGAATATATCATCACTAACTCTATATTTCAAGAAGGGGATTTTTTTGAGTAATTGAATAATAATTTCATCTTAGTTTGGTTATGACTTATGTTTTTTATCAAAGTTATTTCTAATAATTCTTTTATGATATCCAAAAACAAAATGGTGAAGTTCAGAAATAAATATAAGTATCGAAATTTTGTGATTTTTTTAAAACCCAAAGAATTACAAATGGTGAAGTTCAGAAAATTTATTTTTATATATTTTCTATAACTATATTTTATGAACGTAATATTTGAAAGGGGGAAATTTAGTTTAGAGTTCCTTTTTAAAATTATTATAATTGGCGAAGTTCAAAAATTTAATAAAAATTTAACCATGGCTGCTTTTTTTAGATTTTAAATTTTAATCTTACTAGTGGCGAAGCCATTGACTAGTCTCTTTAGGTTTCTATTTTGTGTTTCATTTGACTTATAGTTATTTATCGAACCGGTTTGTGGGCATTTTGGCTCTTTTGTTCTTTTATTAGTTGTTTTTTATTGTGGACACTTTGACTCTTTTTTTTTCTTATTTGATTGTTCTTCGTTGTGGGCACTTGGCCTATTTTTAATGTTGTGTTTGTTTTTCATTTTAGGTGTCTAGTTTTATTTGTTAGTATTTAATTGAAGTTGGGCATTTCGCCTCTTTTGGTCTTTTCTTGTATTTGTTATTGTTGTTGTTCTTTTTTAGTAGTGATCAGGTGAATATTCCATTTGAGTTCTCTCGGGAGCATGTTCTTCCAATCGGCAATATGGCTCTCCTGGTAGCGCGTCCGATTTCAGTTCTCGGAATGTCAATGACGGCGTCTATGTTTAGGAGTATTTCTTCTTCGATTTTGTCCCAGGTATTTTTCCCTAGCCTCTGGAGCTCCATATCCAATGTTCTCAGTCCTGCTCTTGCGTGCAGGTCTGTCTACCGAATACGGTCCATCCTCCGCACTCCGGCTATCAGCAGGGCTGCTTTGTTCTGCACTCTCTGCATTTGCCTGAGAGAGTGAGAACCCGGGGGGGGGGGGGGCAAGCGGGTGCCAATGGCTTGCCACATCCTCTTTGCTTTCTCGTAGAGTGCCACGTTGATCAGAGATAATCCAACCGAGGCGTAGAGCTCCCTCTGGTTTTTGTGTTCATTGTTCTGGATCTTTTGTAGTTTAATGGGGGCTCTTGAAGGTGGTCGCTAATTATGGGGGAACCTTGAAGGTCATCGTGAGGACAACCCAAGAGCCTTGGAATGGGGACGCTGGTTGCCAGTAAGGGTGATAAATTACCGAGTTATTGTGTAATCTTTTGGCAAGGACTCCTGTTTTGAAACAGATGCCCTAGTTGGTTTGCGTTGCCCTTCCTTACTTCCCACGAGAGTAATTTGTTGATGCCATGGGGTGCCCTAAGCCGAGGGGCAGTCTTGCACTAGCGACGGGGTCAAATAGCCAGGAGGATGGCGATAAACCACATCAGGGTAGAACACCGGTATTTCGGGAGCTAAGTAATCGCGAGGAATTGCGATTAACGAGGAGAATGCGCAACGGTTGGTTTCCCGATAATAAGGCCTTGGTCTTGAAGCAGGGAGATTGAGGAACGGCAGGATATTGAAGTCACCGAAAACAAAAATAGAATTATTATTGAATTATAACTTATTGCACTTCACAAAAAGTTCTTTATTTAAGTTTTAAGTTCAAAGTTATAACTGAATTAAGTTCGAGGTCAAGTGTAGACAAAGTCTAAAGGAGGCCGGATGAATAGACCCTTTAAGCGTTACACCTTAATGTTTGCGTTATGTACACGACTATAAACAAGGATGAATTACGCAAATCCAAGAGATCGGACTGAACACGATATACTGGGATATAATAATAATAGTAGTCATTCCTACTGTTCTGGCTTCCCACCGTTTTATACTCAATTTAAGCCACGCCCCACAAGTTTCACGTCAAACTAAGCCACACCTCCCTCTTATGTGCCAGCTTGTTGATTGGTCGGCATCGACTTAACTCACCTCTTGATGGGCTACTACGAAACATATTGATAAGGGAGGCACTCAGACTATTGGGTGAAATTCTCTGTGGGCGGTGGCATGTTGTCATGGAGACAACTTTCTAACCTCTCTTATATTTGTTTAATTGTGATAGCTATCCGGTTTATTCTGGATTCTGCTTTGATCACAATGTTTGCCTATGATTGCCTCGACCAACTATAACAGAGATAACTGTGCTTCGTTTACTGCCGTGTGATATTCTCGTAAAAGGTGCTAACTTTGTTTCTCTCTCTCTCTCTCTCTCTCTCTCTCTCTCTCTCTCTCTCTCTCTCTCTCTCTCTCTAGCTCTCTCTCTCTCTCTATCTCTCTCTCTCTCTCTCTCTCTCTCTCTGTGTACTTTATGTGTGTGACGACTCTCGCGTGTGTCCTATTTTGGACGTACACGCAAGTCGAGAGAGTTTCGCAAAGTCGATCTCGGCGCTCACATCCAGCGGCACGGAGGGGTACAGGACTCCTGTACAGGAGTCTCGAGCGGATGCACGCATTGAATATCCTAAATTTATTTGAGAGATTTATGGTACGGAACCTATAGAATTCTCTCAAATCTCTCTTGGTATTCGTGACTGTACCCTCGATATGACTCGTGTAACCCCTGGTGGTGATCTTGAGCCCTAGAACTATTCCTTATGTGCAGTAAGGGATTCGCTCACCGTCCACTCGTATATCGTTTAAGGTCTTGCGAAACATGGGAATTATTTTGTATTTGGGGGCATTGGTTGATATCTTCCATCTCCTTTCGAAGGAGTTGGTGTTAGCTATCTTCCTAGCCGTGTTTCTCGCCATAAATTCCCTGTGAACATAAGCGGTAATACAAATTTGCGATATATCGTCAGCAAACTGAACGTATATCGAACCCTCGGAGAGTAGTTGTGGTAGGTCACGTGTATAAATGTTGTATAGAAGGGGACTGAGACAGCCCCTCTGAGGGACCCCTGCTTTGAGTTCCAATTTGGGGCCTTTATGTTCCATGATTTGTATGTATGCTCTCCTCTCCATTATGCCGTCACACAAAATCCTCTCACGAATAGGATTGAGGCCTACTTAAAGGATCTTATAGTTTAGGCCTGTCTTCCAAACCTTGTCAATAGCTTTTCTGACATCGCGGAGCACCAGGTCGGCATGCCTTTTATCTGCCTTGATCTTTGCGAGCCTTTCAGTGACAACGGCTAGTGCCGTGTCAGTCCTTCTTTTCCGTCTGATGCCGTGTGGCTGCTCGTTATTCAAGTTGGCTTAATCCAAAAAAGAGTTAATCCTGTTAGCCAACATCTTCTCGAAGACCTTGCGGGCAAACTCTAAGAGATATATTGGGCGAAAGCTGGCAGGGCAGTCCGGGAATTTTCCGGCTTTTGGGCTGAAAATCATTTTGGCCAGTTTCTACTGATCGGGCAAATAGCCCGTGTTCAGAGCGGCGTTCATGATATTTAGTAGGCCACTCCAAACGTTAGGTGGGGCCTGGATGAAATTCTCGTGGGTCAGCCTCGTGTATCAATGAGCTCTTTGACGAAAGGATTTTAGACTAACGAAGACTTCTAGGGCAGTTACTTTACTGCCATAGTCTTCCATTAATCTTTCCTGTGACACGCAATGATGAGTAGAGGTTTTGTGTATTTAACTGTTGTATTACGTCAGCTTCAAATTCGAGGGCGTAGTTGTCATTTTCTTCCGGGGAAATTTTAAAGATTGAAGACCATAAAATTCTAAATTTTTCTTCAATCTCGTCCGTCTCCGTAATTGTTGTGTTATTGTATTTAATGGTGAATTTTGTTCGTAGAGGTTTTCCTTTGAGACGTTTTACCGTCTACCAGAAAGTGTGGGAGTCTTTTTCTATGTCGAGTCTGTCTATTAGTCTGTTGGCCCGTAATTAGTGTCTGTAGTTCGTCTTTAATTTGTCATAGTTTTCTGTAGGCATTGTCGTTGGGGCCTATCAACCCTACTACATTGAACAATTCTTTCTATATTCTTGGTCCATGCTCTCATGGGAGAGGTCCAGGGGGAAGCTGGGGGGGGGGTTATATTTAATACGGGAAATACTATTTAAATCGGCTTCTATTAGATAGTGGTAAGTTTATCCAGCTCCTCATCTATTTCTTCTAAGTTTGAACCATACAACGGGTCGGGGATGTAATTTGAAAGGTAATTTCTATAATTTTCCCAGTTCGCTTGCTCGTAGCTTTTGGTGATCTGGGATTGGAATTTGTATGAGGTTTACTGCTACCGTAATTTTAATAGCCTGGTGGTCGCTCGGAATAATGGGGCCGGGTTCAATGTAATAGTTAAAAGGAAACCTGATGCCAGGTTTTGTGGCTGTAGTCGCAGTTAGGAATGTCGGGAAATCGGGTCCGATTCTTGTCATATATTTTCGGTCGAGCAGTGTTTCGATGTTTCTACCTGCATTGTTGTAGGTGGTGTATTCTGCCGCTGCACATCTTGCATTTAGGTCGCTGGCGAAGAGAAAGCTTCTCCGGTGCCTAAATATTTGAAACAGATTGTGCATGGGCACATAGCCGTGCCTTAGGGGTTGGTACCCCGTGGCAACGACCAGTCCCCCTATGACTGTACGCACTCCAATGGCAAGGTAAGATTCATCTAAGTCTTCCAAAGTCCTATATTTTAATCATTTTTTGACGGCTATTGCGCATCCGTCATACCGTTCCTAACTGTGATTTTTGCTAATCACGTCGTATTGAAAAAAAATTGAATGTTGCTGCGCGGTCAGTCAGTCCGTGTTCAAAAATGAGTATTATGTCAGGGTTACTTTGTCGCATAATATTGCCAAAGGTGGAACCTTTTCCGTCCCACCCGTTAACATTTATGTGTATTATCGTAAGTCTGTCTGCCATCTTGTGTAACGTTGGTTATTTAGTATATGGAATTAAAGCAGACGTTTATTCACGTTCTACTTTAGCCCTGTGTGGTGTACTGAGCGGGGTGCGCTCCTTGCCGTTTCTTTTTTTCTATATTCTGTGTCCGTGATCGTGAGGAAGCAGTCTGGGGGCCATTTTACCATATTTTAAGCGAGGGCCTCTTCAACCTGCCGCTCAGGAACCTCATCCGAGCATTCCCACTTGTACCTTCCGGTCCTAAGACCTTCAGCTACGTCGCGGGAATCCAGCGAAGAGGTTAACCTTGGGCGGCGTTTTTTAGAGGTTTTCTTCGATAGTAGAGACCTGGTCTCCTTGGGTCGCACTAATTCCGTGTTGGATGTGTGCGTTTGTGTGTTGTTTGTATCGGTGTTATTTACTTGGGCGTTGTGGGCGCTTGTTCTTTTTTTGTGTTTATTTGTTTATTTAGACGAGGGTCGCGTACACTGGCTGTATTTTGGGGCAAGGGAACTTTCCTGCACGAATCTTCGCACAGAGGAGCTACGCTAATTCGCATAACTTCATCCAAAGGCATGTTTTCTGGGAACCACATTTCCTGCATTCCGTTTTTTTTACGATCATGAGGTTGACTGTCGTGGCAAAGGTACCTGGGTGAGTAATGTTCGCAATGTGTGCATAATAAATGCAACACATTATTTTGGTGGAATTTTTGTTTTCAATGGGCAGGTATGTCCTTTGGTTGTCGGTCTCTGCAATCGCGGCTTTGGCTACTTTGGCTTAAGTGCTGTTGGCTTTCTTCTCTTCGATCTCGCGTTTTATCTGAGTTAGATTTTGAATTGCTTGTTTTTTTACTGGACATGCCATAGACATAGTCCGGTGATTGCCTTCATAATTTAGGCATTTTTGAGCGTTACTTTTACAGTCGCGCCATAAATGTTCGCGACCGGCGCAGATAGAGCACAGTGTAAGGTCCTTTTCAGGGCAGTTGGATGTAGTATGTTTGCCGTACTTGTAGCACCGAAAGCACATTTGCAAGGGGACAAATCCTCGCGTTCCATCTAATCTGAGCAGATCTTACCCTGAAAAGAAGTAAACCGTTTTCTTTCGCTTTTTGAGCCATAGCCGTATCCTCAAAGACAACCTTAAACACGTGCGTGTAATTTTTTAACTTGATGACCTCAGCTACCTTTGCCCATCCGTGGTTCCTTTTGATTTCAGTCTGTATTTTGTCTGTCGAGCGGCACCCGGCCCAGGAGTCGAGGCGCCTGCAGATCAAACTACGATGGGATCGCATTTGTGGCAGTGTGTTCGGTTTTAAATTGATTGTTTTAGGCATTCAACGGCCTTGCTTGAGATAAAGGCTTTGCAGTCAGTCTCCATCGCGCAAATGGCCGAGTAACCATTATGGATGTCTATGAGTCGAATCAGTGCAATATTCAGAGAACCGAAAACTTTTTCAAATATCTTACCTCTGTCCAGTTTGGGGCCCTCTGAGAGGGCCCGGAGAGTTATTCGAAGGGTCTCTCCCATTTCCCCTGCATACTATCCTAAGATAGCTGGAGGTGAAAGGGAAGAGGGGGCTCCTGGTGGTGGTGTGTTGAGGGAATGTAAATGAATTTATAAATGCACCGGGGAAAATATTTAGAAAAGAAAGGGAAAAAGAAAAAGAGTGGAATGAGAGAATGAGAGGGGAGGGACCAAAGTACAAGTATTTGACTCTGTACCTTTAGGCCTTCTTTGGGGCTTGCAAATAGGCCTGATGGGGCTCCGGTCCTTCTATCTACCAAAGATGCCAGCCTCCAATTTCTCCAATCGAAAACCAGTGGTCCACTTTCCGAACGAAATATCACGCTTTTTCGCTTTCGTTAATTTTTATTCACTGCTCTAAGCGAGTCAGAACAAAATTCAGTTTCATTGTAATTCACTGTAAACAAATCCGAAAAATTAAATAGGCGCAATGCTATACAATAGCAGGAAGGGGTGACTAACTACCAGCACACCGAGCAGTCGTATCGAACAGCCTGAATTTTAGTAACGGTTATGTTTGAAAATCAGTGAACGTAAACTTTCCCTTAAAATTTTTCTTAGCACTGATTGGTCAATTTTGTACTACATAATCAGCTAACGCAACGCTTATGTGTGAAAGAATAAATTAACATAAGCTTTCCCTTAAAATTTGTCTTGAATCTGATTGGTCACTTTTTTAACGCCTATGCCTGGCAGAATAAATTAATGTAAACATTCCCTTAAAATTTGCCTTAACGCTGATTGGCCAAATTTTGTATCGCAAATGGTTAACCAGATAAACTATATATAGAGCAGCATTTTGTAAAAAAAAAAGGAGACGACTGTTAGGAATTCTTGGCAGAAGTACCTCTGAACACATATCTCGCTACCTGGAAAAGGAGGCAAGGGTTAGGAATTTTTTGCCTACGCCTCTGAAAATCTGGTATTTAATTTTAAAACCAGATCTTAAGAAGGAAAATACTCTACTGGTGTCGTACTCATCATCATCTTCATTCACTAATCATCAGCTTTTCTTTTTCAATGGCCTCACTTAGGCAGATGACTGCTTAAGTCCCCGGCCCACCCTCCTACGTACACTGACGTCAGATGTGAAAGGGGATTGCCATTCATGTTTCGTCCCAACTATGCCAGGCAAATGAATGGCCATAATTGGGGGCATTGGAGGAAGCTGGTTTGAGGAATAGCCCACAGCTGATAACAATGTCAGGAACTCTTCCGAACAAGGGACGGACGGCTCTCTCCACTGCCCATCCCAGCGGGGGCCCCTTCCACGACCATAGAGGGGGCATACAACCGTCTCTATGGTATGTTGGATGCGGTCGCAATTAAAACCCTCGGGAGGGCGGCGTTGTCAATAAGTCCGCCATACAATCCCCCCCCCCCCGAGAGGATCCCACCCGGATTCATCTCATCCATCGTTATCATTTATCTAAAAGGCAATTCCCATTTCCATCTAGGCGGGGCAAGGGGTCTCTCTTTATTTGCAAGGAAAATAAAATTATAAAAACGAAAAACAAACACGCACACATATCAACAATGGAGGCCGTGTAACCACCCAAGGAAAAACAAATCTTGGAAAGGAAGATTTGCACCCCCCGCCAGTGGAGCTACAAACACACCAAAATGGCGTCTCACCCCGCCACAAGAGTCCCCCTGAGGACCATAGTTGGGCAGCCAAAGCGGGATCGACGCAAAGTATTTGAGACGGTCTTCGGAAAGCTAAGCGTGGCTATCCATAGACTAATCGACACCCCAGCCGGTTACATTGCAATCTGCGAGAAAGAGGCAGATGTTAAACGCTCGCGAAAGAGATAGGGCAACATGTGCTAAAGGAAATAAACCTCTAGCCCAGCACTCCCACTCAGATCCAGGCACATCGGAGCGTGATATGCAGGCAGCTCGACCCCTGGATCGGGCAACATCACAAGGAGCATATAATGGAAGAGATAACTAGAAACCAGTCGTGTGCCAAAGTCGTGGAGGTGGTGAAGTTCCGGAACAAACGGGACAACACAGAATGCCAACATCTATTTATCTTCAATGAGACGCAAAAGGCCAAAGAAAGAGGACTGCTACCCTTCAATGCTAAACTCAGCGGAGAGCAAATAAAGAAGGAGGAGTTCACCCCCCTCTAAGTATGCTTCTGGTGTTTTAAAATGGAGCACGACCCCACAAAGGAATGCAAAGAGCAAAGTATAACTTATTCTAGGTGCAGCGGAAAATGCCAGGAATAGCGAGAATGCTCGGCACAAACAGAGAGGTGCCGAAACTGCGGGCTGAACCATGGGGCAATGGCCATGTCCTGTTCCCCCAAAAGGAGATAATCAAAAGAGAGAAAGCTGATGAAACGAGGAGGGCCAATACTTCCTACGCCCAAGCGACGAGAACAGCCCCAACCAGAACTCTCGAGCAGCAACTACCAAAGACCTATCTAAAGCTAGAAAACGAGAATTCCACAAAGATTCTTACGTGTATCTTATTTGCGCACGTTAACAATCTCACAGACACTGGAACATTCTCGAAAACCCTCAATCTCATGCTGAAAAAGAACGGTATGCCAGAGATGTGGTTACCTGACGAACCACCATCGGGAGATGTCATGCAGCTGCAATTCCTGCCAAAGAGTACTCCAGAGACACCGGCGACTCCATTTCCGCCAAGCAAGCAGACGGCAATTTCACGATCTCATCGTCCTCAGAATCTGATGCTGAGAAGGTCGAAAACAGGGCAACTAAGAGCCCCTAAGCTCAAGAAGTAAGTCCAAGACCTCGAAATGTACTTACAAGTACGATGGAAATGAGATCGACATCAAGATAATCATAATTGAGCAGACCCCATACCCCGATAAGCTCTCCCCTAAGGAGATATATCAGGAAATTCAGGACAAAAAATACAAATGGACCTACTCCGCAACAGAATCAGAATCATACATTGAGCAAGCTATTCACGAAGGAAAAGTGAAAGTACACAAAGATTCTTGCATCACCCTAAGTGATGCAGACTACAAAAAGATCCGCAACTGCAAAGTCCACAACTCTTAATAAGACTCACCAAAAAGGAAACCCCCTAAAACAAGAAAACAATGGAGAACATCAACAACACTTTAAAGATGCTCTCATTAAATGTGGATGGATGGAAAGGAAAGTCCATTCCTTACGGCACCATCTTCCTTCGAGTGGACCCGGACATCATCCTCATGTAAGAACATGCCGTCAAGACAAAATACCTAATTACACAGTAAAACAGAAGAACCACACACAAGAAATATTTGATAGCGCAGCCATCGCGATCAGGAAAAACTTAAAGTTCAAAACGCTACCGGACTTAGACGAATCATTCGCGGCAGTCAAGATCCCGACTCTGGTTGGGGGCCTAACTGTGGCGTCAGCCTACCAGCCACCCAGGCGTCAATACCTACCGATCAGCAACTTTTTCACCCTCTTCGGGCACCGAAGGTTAGCGCTGCTAGGCGGAGACTTGAACGCCAGGTGCCCTGCATCTGGCTACGGTCGCGTCGACCAAAGGGGAAGGAATCTGGAGCTACTATTCGAAAGGAATAGGCTACGAAGAGTCGGACCAGACTTCCCAACCTATCTAACGCATCGTTCGGCGACAAAACCGGACATTGTGTTAGCGAGTCCAGAATTCCCCTTCAGCGTGGTCAACGCACCAGGCCCAGTGGTCCCGTGCGATCATATTTCCATCATCACCACCATATCGCTTGCGCCAATGCTCAAGCCCGTCACACTTAGGAAACGCTACGCAAAAGCTAACTAGGAGCAGTACAGAGAAATACTCAGGATCTATCAGCCAGCTGACCTGGGTGACGCAAATCTTGAAGAAATTGATGAGGAGATCGATAAGATCACTAATCTCCTCACTCAAGCTGACGACAGATGCCTCCCCAGAATCTCGTACAAAATGCTCCCACAACCTAGGTGGACGGACGAAATGAGGTGAATCGCCAGGGATCACGGAGATCTACGAAGAAATCGGAAGGACAATCCTAAACCGGGAAAGGGCAGCCAGCATGAGACAGCTAAGCGAGGAGCTAAAAAACACCATCCTTGAGAAGCAAAAAGAAATCTGGGACGATATCATAGGCCGACTAGACAGGGAGGGAAATCCTGTAAATTTGTGGAATAGCAGCCGAAAACTTAAGGGCTTGACACCCAGGCCTAGGACACAAATAAAAGAAGGCGACCACATCATAGATGATCCGAAATTTCTCGAAAGGAAATTCAGAAGATATTGGAAAGAGATCTTTGCAATATCACCTAAGGAGAACGATGATTTCCACCAGGACTTCGAAGACCAGCTGCTCCAAGACCTCGGAGCGATGATACATACGAATTCGAACTCAAAGCAGGCGTTCCCCAGGGGAGCTGCCTGAGCCCTCTGATTTACCTGGTCTTCACCATCGACCTCCCTACTCCAATACACAGGGATACGATGTATCTGCAGTTCACAGATGACGTCACGCAAACCGTCTCCAGTAGGGTGAGGAAAGCAAGGGATCAGGAAATCAACACTATAGCAGAGATCTTTAACATCAACCGATACGAGAGAAGATGGAACATCCGGACAAATTTAAGATCCTTCCGCTGAGCCGCAATTCGACGTGGCCCATTGTAATAGATGGGAGGAGATACAGCTACTCCGCCGAAGGCGCCATCTTAGGCCTAAAAATCTGTGACCACAGATACTTGAGTCACTACAAGGAGAGGCAGGATATGGCGAAGAAAGAAATCTCTAAGTTATATAGGTTTAGAAATCTAAGCTCGGATAATATCAGGAAAATATACCTGATGTTTATCAGGGCTAAGCTCATCTACCCTGCAATAGTGATTCAAGTGGCCAGTAAGACCGCTATGAGGAGGTTTCAGCGAGTGCAGAATTCTGCATCCCTATGCATAAACAAAACCAGACGAAGAGACTATCTTCTGCAAAGGGACCCGCACCACAGACAACGTCTGGAACCCATTAGTGTCGCAACACAGAAATTGGCCATAAAGGTCTGGTCAACATTGGCCAATGATATCATCCCAGAGCTAAGAAGAACAGGTGGCAACATAAACATCCCTGCCAAATTGCGTGAGAAAGTCTTCCGCAATCGACTTTTCCAAAGCACTAGACTCTGCGCCGAGGAAAACACTACACCACTTTACACATAAACAAGATAGAATACGACACAACAAATATAAGACAGAATTTATAATCACAACTAATGAAGAGCAAACAAATACAACTAGAACAAAAGACGAGGTAAAAAACTAAATTAGATCACTAATAAAGGCTCGAAAGCTTAAAAATACACGTATAGCGTACAAGAAGTGCAGGCAAGCGCCTTTAAAGCTTCGTTTGAATGAGTCTTTTTTGAGACTCAGGATGGCGGAGTGGATTCGCCGTTGGCTAACAGTGGTTCAGCGACGCGGGAAGCTGTTCGCAACTCGCTTACGCTATTATTTTTTCTTTGCACCCTTTCCTACTCTTCTCTATCTACAATGGTGCCCAGACCCGGGGGGGGGAAGCGTTATCCCTTGGATAACCTTTCCAAACGGGCTCTCTTCATTTCTTCAAAATACGCTCCGCTTCTAGGAGAGGGTTGTATAGCGCACGAGTAGTGCAGGCGAGCGCCTTAAAAGCTTCGTTTGAATGAGTCTTTTATGAGACTCAGGATAGCGGAGTGGATTCGCCGCTGGCTAACAGTGGTTCAGCGACGCGGGAAGTTGTTCGCAACTCGCTTACGCTATTATTTTTTCTTTGCCCACTTTCCTACTCTCCTCTATCTACACACGAAGACTAAAGAAACAAAACAAGGAGACAAATACGCAGAAGAATATAGAGAAGAACACACGCAGAAACAAGCAGACAAATCAACAATAATAAAACAAAACGAACAAAAAGGAAAAATCAGTAATTAAAAGTATGTTGTTTTGGTTATTAGTGTGATTGGTTTTAGTTAATAAATCAGCCTAGATAGCTAATTGAAAACCATTACCATAAATTTGTTGAATTTGGATGGAATAGTCGTCTGCTAATATTTAAGCTTAACGTTTGACGTGAAGTGAATTTAGAAAACTTCTGAACTAAGTTTGTAAGAAAAACAGAAAATAAACAAAATAAATATATTTACAAAATCAACGAATGCACAATGAGAGAATTGAATTAGGAAATAACTAGTGAGCGGTTATTAAAATTATATGGATGAATTATATAATTAAATTGAGAATTGCTAAGGAATACAACGTAAGGCAATGTATGGAAGTAATGGAAAGTAGAATGAATGTAAGGTATGTAAAGTAACTAAGATGTGGTAACTATGTGGTAATTATGATGACTAAAATATGGTAACTATATGCGGTAGTTATGATGTAGTAAAGTAACTATGATGGACTGCGAATTGGGATCTTGATTCGAAGTAAATTGGAGCACGAATGAATGAGTGACTGCTTCAAAGCGGGCAGCTAAAGGCGTGCGTTCGTTTGTGTGTATTGGTAAAAGTAAGTGTTGCCGAAAAGAATATCTTAGTCATTGATTTTTGAATGGCACTTAAATATTAAAAATATTTGAGATTTTGGATCGATTATTTATAATGGATAATTTTGCATTGGATTTAAAAAAGAAAATATGCTAATGGAATATTGATAAATTTAATATTTTATAGGAATGCCAGAGGGCATTGCTATAAAAGTAAACAAATGCCCGCGATGCCCCTCAAACTAGGGCGAACCCTTCCTACCTCTTTTATCATCTATCTTTTACTACTATCCATATCTTCCATTATTGAGTACATCAGAAAGGGAGATTAGATAGACGTACTGATGAAAAATCAAGCTACTCTAAAGAAGTTCACCACCGGCAAAGGAGGAAAAGAAAAGAGATGTCACAGAAAACGTGAATTTCCATTCACTCTTCGGTATGAGGAATTTAGAGAGAGATTAATATATGGAAACTCTAATAGTCGACTTATGTCAGCCTAAACCCCCTCTCCGCCGCCCCTTCATCGGGGTATGGGAGCTGAAGTGAACTGGACTGCCATACATCTAGTCTCGTTCCAACTATGTCGCTCTCTGTGATAGACATAATTGGGGGCAGCAAGGAAAGCAGGTTTGAGATTGGTTCACTGTGGAATTCGGCGTCAGAGGCACCCGGGGAGGGAAGTTGTACCCTGCCTCCACTTCTCTATCCCAGGAGCCCAGCCAAGACCATAAAGGGAAATAATACCCGTCTCTATGTATGCCGGCTGCAGCACTGATACCCAAATCATCGAGGGGCGGCACCCCCGATTAGTGATTATTGATTCCCCCTCCCCCCTCCCCCACCCTCCCTGGGTTCACCCATCCCATCCGGCAGTTCACGTTCATGGAAACTTGCTTATAAAGCTCTCTATTTACAAGAAAGGATCATGACCAAACAGAAGATAGCTCACCATTGGATACAAAGCAGCAGAAGAGTAATAACTGCAAAGAAGGAACACACCGAGAAGCGAAGCAGCCCCGAGGGGTCACCCCCGGGCAAAAATGGATCAGAATGGGACCACTCGAATTCCGCTCCGCACCACCAGCAGAAGCAACAGACCGAGTAGAGAAAAGGTCTTTGGGGTTGTCTAACGGGCGACTAAAATTCGCCATGTTCAGACTGCTTGAGGTCCCCACAGGCTATGTAGCGATCTGCGAAAAGGAAAAGGACGTAGAGGTCATCAAAAAAGAAGATGCCGTAGAAACACTTGGAGAGATTGGCCTGCAACCAGCAATTCCCCTCAGATATTAACCGATAGGAGCGTTGTCTGCCAGAGGCTGGGCCCTTTAATTGGTCAACACTCCAACGACTAGATCAAAGAAGAAATAATGAAGAACCAGACATGGTCTAAAGGAACAAAAATCATTAAATTCTGGAACAAAAGAGAGACCTCGGAGTATACGCACGTTTTTAAGATCGTATTCAGCGACACCTTGATGGCACTGAAAGCAAAAGAAAAGAGACTCCTGCTATTTAACGCTAAAATCAGTGGGAATAAGATAGAGAGGGAGGAATCTACTCCCATACAATTCTGCTTCCGCTATTACAAGATAGAGGCCCACACGACGAGGGAATGCGAAAAACCAGAGGAATTATGTTCAACCAACCACCTCGACGACCATACCTGCCCCTCACCATTTCTACACATTGTTCCTCCATGGCAGAATGGCATTCCTTGGGAGCAACCTCAACAACAGATTCCGAACCACTGGCTATGGGAACACTAACATCAGAGGCCATAACTTGAAAATGATTATTCGTCGAAAGAACACCCAGAGTATAGAACCGGAATTTCCGACCTATATCACCTCGGGCAGCAACAAAGCCCGACATAATCATGACAAGTGACGGCTTCCCCTTCAATTACCATAGCGAGCCAGGCACAACACTACCCAGCGACCATATAACGATCTTGAGGACCATCTCATTCGCAGCGATCCACCTTCCGGTCCCTCTCCACAAAAAGCTACTATTTCGGCCAACTGCGAATGCTATAGAAATATCCTCGCCAGATACGAACCAGTGGACCTAAGCGGAGCAATACTAGAAGAGATCGACGAGGGGCTGGAGAGGATAACAGCCTGCATCATCGAGGCTGACCGCGAGTGTATACCCATGAAAAGGTACAAAATTCCTCCACAACCCAGATGGACCGAGAAAATGAAAGAGATCGCTAGGGAACACAGAAAGATGTATGAGGAAATCAGAAGAGCAGGTATAAATCGGCAAAGAAGCTTGCTGCTACGTCGCCCGAGTGGAGAACTGAAGCATGCTATAAACCAACAAAAGGCTGAAATCTGGGACAACCTGATAGACAAAGTAGATAGCGAGGTGAGACCCGAAAAGTTCTGGCAATTAGTACAGAAATTAAAAGGCCTACCGAGTAGAGAAAAGACCCGCATTAAGGAGGGCAATGACTACTTGAAGGATCCGGTGGTTCTGGCAGAGATTCCGCAGGTTCTTGAAAGAAATCTTTTCAATTACACTTGAGGATGATGCAGAATTCGAAGGCCAGCTGATTGAAGAACTTAACCAAGTTATACATCGAACGCACCCACAGGCCTATGTTGACGAAAGGAGGGATATGGTTGACCACGGCCGATCAATAACAACTGAAAAGGTCATGGCCCTGTGAAGACCTTTGAACAAAGGGCACCAAGCTGGACGGGCATCACTAAAAACAACTTGGTACATGCTTCCTGGCGGATCATTCAGGGAATCACGAAAATCTATAACGCTTTCCTGAATACAGGCTACTTCCATGACGGTCTAAAAATGGCAAAAATCATTTATATACCTAAAGGGAAGAATTCCCCCGATCAACTGGTGGATTACGGGCCAATATCCCACCTTGAGTTCATAAGCAAAGTCTACAATAAGTTTCTAGCGAACAGGCTACAAGACCAGTTAACTGATCTGGAAGCCCACAACACTCAACAACATGGGTTCCGCACCCCTCACCGAGAAACTCGCCTGCTGAAAAGCTGAAGGGAAGTACGTAGACGTAATCATACGAGATGTTCAAAAGGCGTTCGATAAGGTTTGGCCAAGAGGTCTCCAATACAAGATCTTAGGCTTCCTACTAAACCCGATTCTGGAAAGGGTCGTCTATGATTACATCATGGAAAGAAAAGACCATATTTCGATTGAGAGCAACAGAGGGCCCGGATTCGATCTAGAGGCGGGTGTTCCACAAGGTAGCTATCTGAGTCCACTGCTGTACCTAGTGTACACATTGGACCTACTTACTCCAATAGGGGAAGATGTCATATATCTTCAGTTTTCAGATGACATCACTCAAATCATCCCTTGTACCCACAAAAATGCTGGAATTCAAGCAAGGAAGATAGCTACTGAAATCGAAAATATCAATAGATACGAAAAAAAAGTGGAAGATCAAGACCAACCACTGAAAATTCCAGATCCTTCCAGTAAGCCGCCCGAAACTTGACGACGTCATAGTGAATGACGAAGTTTACCCATACACCAACGAGGCTAAAGTTCTAGGTCTGCCTAACACCTCAATATGATATAAGGCGCATATTAGCTACAGAATCTCCCTAGCCAAGAGAGAGCTCGGGAAACTGCACATATATAAAAGCCCCACCGCAAATAATATCAAGAAGCTGACACTGCTCTGGTACGCTCAACATTGGTGTACCCAGCAGTGATCATGCAGGCCACGAGTTCTGCCTCCCTCAGGCAAATGCAGAGAGTGCAAAACAAAGCAGCCCTGCTGATAGCCGGAGCGCGCAGAACGGACCATATTCGGCAAACAGAAATGTACGCAAGAGCAGGACTGAAGCTTTTAAATATGAAACTCCAGAGGCTAGAGAGAAAGACCTGGGACAAAATTGAAGAAGAAAATAATCCCAAACATGGACATTGACATTGACATTCCGAGAACTGAAATTGGACGCGCTATCAGGAGAGCCGTATTGCCGATTGGAAGAACATGTTCCGAGAGAACTCAAATGGAATATTCACCTGATCGCGACCAAAAAAAGGACAACAACGATAATAAATACAAGATAAGATCAAAAGAGGCGAAATGCCGAATTTCAATAAAATACTAACAAATAAAACTAGACACCTAAAATGAAAAACAAATAATATTAAAAAGAGGCGAAGTGCCCACAACGAAAGAACAATCAAATAAGAAAAAAAGAGGCAAAGTAGCCACAATAAAAAAATTAATAAAAGAACAAAAGAGGCGAAATGCCCACAACCGGTTCGATAAATAGCTATAAATCAAATTGTAGCAGAATGAGGTCGAAGGGCGACCACGTGCCCTACTGTACCCACGTGGATCCTGAGATCACCGCATGGAGCTGTGAAAGCAGGGCTGACCTCGGATAAGGATGCAGCCTACGCCGTTATCACACGCCCCAGGTGTATTTGCCTATGGACCGATTTCATCGTCTCCCACGGCCACCTCTCCGTAAACATTCTGGCTTTCCACCCGAATAGTGAAGTTCGTTGGACATGCCAAACCAACTTTATCACAATTCCCCCTTTCCCCGAAGGAGTCGCCGACTTTTCCCCCAAATCGCACGCGCGTCTGGAGGGCTGTCACAGCCACCTCACCAGGCGTCTATATAATACTTCGACTCAGTTTAGTAAGCAGCACTGTTAAACTTCCAACCTACTCCAGCGAACGAGCTGAAGGCTCTCCCCCCCCCCGGACGCGATTTCGATTCGAGTCGAAGGCTAAATTGATCCGTGAACTCTACCATAGTCAATAGGCAAGTATCGACATCCGTGAACTCTGCCATAGTCAATCGGCAAGTGTCGACCTCAGTGAACTCTGCCATAGTCAATCGGCAAGTGTCGACCTCAGTGAACTCTGCCATAGTCAATCGGCAAGTATCTGACGAGGATTCGCAACTCTGAAAGCTCTACAAGTGTTCCCTCATCTGAAGCAAGAGGTAACCTGACTTCTTCCGTCGATTTCATCGTAGCCCAACTGGCAACGAGCACGTAAGAAATTGTAAATGTTGCCGCCTGCAGATTGATCTAGAATCTGGCTTACCCCATTGCTCCATTATTTGTTTGAACGCCCCGGTTTAAAATCCCTCTTTAAATCATCAAACTGAATCTGAGCTCTTTAATCCTTTAATTAACCAACATGTATCTCGTGTGGACCTTTAACCCCGTCTGCGCGACCATTCCTTTCAAACCCAATATTTGTGTAAATATAAATATCATTTTTGTTGTTAGTAAAGATATATTTTCGTCATTGTCTTTTTTTGCAACCCCAACGCTACCAGCTACCTGTTAATCTTTGGCCAACGTGCACTCTGAAATATTTATTTAAAAAAAAACCCGCAAAGTTAATAATAAACCATCCCCACTGGACTCATAACAATTTCCCCTTTCACTAAGGGTCTTCAACCAACTTCGGCCCCAAGCCCCAAAGTACCTACGTATATATATAAATTTAGAGTCTGGTCATTCCGCGATATATACTTATATATACATTACTCTATTATAAAATCTGGTAATCAGGTCTGTCAGAGTCTTTAAAACGTCTTTGGAGACGTTTTAATTTTCAAAGCTGAGTACCGTTTGAGTTGCAAAGACAAAACAAAACAGGAAACAACCCTGCCATATTTATTTATCACTTAGTATTTGTATGTGTGTTTGGACCGACAGCCTTTAATAGGAAAATTTTTTTAGGTGACAGAATTTCTCCACGGGCACTTTAATCCCCCACGGATTAGTAGCCTGATCCCTTCTCACGAAGACTCCATTATTTTTTTTATCGTATATTATATTAGTGTTAGTATTTGGATAGCAAATCTTTCGCGTTTAAACAAGCATATTCCTCCGTGTTATTTGTGAGTCAAGTCTCATCCGTCCCGTGCCGACGGTCCATTAAACCCTTTCTCTCGGACAACTTACGGCCCCGTGTTACGAACAAAATGTCGTCGTTGGAGAGAGTTAAACTCGAAGGAGAATCCCTCGGTTTAAGTGCCAAAGACCTTGTCACTTATATACAGGAAGAAGAGAGAAATGAGAGAGCTGAACAAAAGGGGATTAAAGAATTAGCTGTACAAAAAGAAATTAGAGAGAACGAAGAGCGCGAGAGAATTCGCAAATATGAATTAGAATCAAATCGTGATCGGCTCGAAACCCTTTCAATAAATTCCCGTGTAGGAGCCTCTCAATCCGCCTCCGTTAAACTCCCCACGTTCAAAGAAGGAGAGGACTTTGGATCTTTTCCCACTCACTTCGAGAAAATTTTGAAGTTAACCATTGGGACATCGAGACGGACGGTGTCGCTAAGCTTCTTCCCCTCCTTAGCTCGCCGCTCTGATACCTATGCGTATCACTCCCCTCGGAAGCTACGGTGGATTACTCTACCCGTAAATCCGAACTTCTCGCGGCGTACAATATGGCGCCTGACTTCTATTGCACATCCAACCAAATATGACCTTCCGTTATTTTAGGATATACTCTTTCCCATAATTTCAATTTTTGGTTAGACGCATCGAAAGTCCCCCATGAATATGAGTCCCTGGTAGATTTTGTTCTACGGGATCAGTTGCTGGCGTCGCTAACGCCAGAGATCCGCTCCTTTGTGAAGGATCGTCTGTGCAACTCCTTCAAAGAGTGCATAGGAGAAGCAGATATCTATGCGGCAAGTCACAACTTATACCCGAAGGAAAATAAAAAGCCTTTCCCTTCATCCCCCAAGAATAAATTTAATAATTCGCGGTTCGCTCCTAAGAACTCCCCAGAATTCGCCAAGGTTACGGGCCCCTTTAAGCCCAGAAGTTTTCCTCCATCGGAACCCCGTCATGTCTAGCCCTTCATATCTAATCCCCCGGCGTCAACTTTTCCCCTTAGACCAATCATATGTTTTGCGTTCGGTGTCGAAGGTCACACGCGCTAAAATTGCCCCCAAAATTCCTAACTCCGTGGTAATTCCATTCATCAAGTCCACCAGGTGAATGCTGCTCCCGCCCCCCCTCCATCGCGACCAGAAACCCCAGATCCAATCTTGTCTCCCAGTGCCCCCAGGGCACCATGTAAATTTCCTCTTCGACAAGAGTTCTCCAGGAAGTCTTAAATTTGAAAACGGAAGCGTTAATGGGTGCAGAGTCTCCACCCTCATCCGCGATACCGGGTGTATTTATATCATGGTATTGAATGAACTTCTTTTCCCGGTGGCTCCCAACCACAAAAAGTTTGCGGTAGTCCGTGACTACTTGGGACGCGCAAACCGCTTCCCCATTGTAAACTGTTACCTGGATTGTCAGTACTTTTCCGGATGGGCTGAAGTCGTGTCAGCCCCTATCCAATTCTGTTCCGTTTTGGTAGGACAGTGCCCCCAAGTCTCGTCTAATCCTTTGGCTCAGCCCGTTATCACGAGAGCCCAGGCAGATAAAGAATCCCACACGCCTGCTGCCCTTGAAACTCCCTTAGATTCAGATTTCAGCGGCGTTATGAGAGAAGAATTCGCTCAAAGACAGAAAGAGTGCCCAAATCTCCTTCCCTTGTGGGAAAAATCTCGGAGCCTGAGCAGGATTCGGTCCGCGGGAAGAAGATAGCCTCTTATATCGTGAAAGAAGGATTGCTATATCGCGCTTGCTCGGATGGCGTCAACCCCGAGACTCACGCCCTCTGTGTTTTCCGTGCGCATGTCCCCCTGGTTCTAAAAATTGCCCACGATAGTGTGTTTTCTGGCCACTTCAACCACGAGAAAATTGGTCAGAGGATTTTCCGGTATTTCTACTGGCCTGGTGCTACATTTGACATTTCGGAATACTGCCAATCCTTTGACATCTGCCAGGAAACCACGGTGAAATGGCATGTTAAACCGGCCCCCTTTCAGAAGGGACCAATCATATCGAAACCCGTTCCTTCGAGACCTTACCCCCTTCCAATTCATCTAAGAAATGCCTTTAACGCTGATGTTAACAATCAGCTAAACCCCCATAACCTCGAACTCTCCACGTCAGATTATTGTTCCCCAATAGTTCTGGTACGGAAACCAGATAACTCTTACCGCCTGTATGTAGATTTTGGCAAATTAAATTCCCTGACCGTTTTCGATGCTGAACCAATTCATTTAATTGACCAAAACCTTCACTTGTTCGAAAAGAAAAATTTATTAGCGAGCTCTACACCAGCTAAATTTTAATTATAATTGCTCCATATTCATTTGTCCATCTTGTAATTATTATAACAACTAGTTAGAGATTAGCTTATATTCAATTATTTCTGTTTATGTCCTTATTTTTCTCGATACGTACGTCTAGGACGCACATCGGCATTATATATATATATATATATATATATATATATATATATATATATATATATATATATATATATATAGATATATAGATATATATATATAAATATATATATATATATATATATATATATATATATATATATATATATATATATATATATATATATATATATATATATATATATATATATATAGATATATATATATATATATATATATATATATATATATATATATATATATATATATATATATATATATATATATATATATATATATAAATTAGTATTTATAAGCCTGGTCCAGCACCAAAATATGTGTATATGTACCCCCGTAATCCTTCTGTCATTGCTTTGTATAGCTTAATGTATAAATATTATTTTCATTTTTTTAATTATGTCCCCCTTAATGCTCTTATCGTCGGCACTAATTAATTTCCTTTTCCGTTCATATGTAAACTCAGTCGGGTAGAATTAGCTTGTGCATCTGCCCGATGCCAGGTCAGAAATTCCCTTTTTTTTCGCTTACCCAGTGACCACTCGCGTGAAAGACTTCGATTCCCCAAGCCATTCGTCTTAGGGGATGTCACCTTTCTCCCCCAACTCCGAAAGTGCAATCTTTTTGGATGGGAGGGAGGTAGCAGAATGGGGTCAAAGGGCGATCACGTGCCCTTCTGTACCCACATGGATCCTGAGATCACCGCATAGAGCTGTAAAAGCATGGCTGACCAGGGGTAAGGATGTAGCTTATCCCGTTCTCACACGCCCCAGCTGTATTTGCCTAGGGACCGATTTCATCGTCTCCCACGGCCACCTCTCCGCAAACATTCTGGCCTTCCGCCCGAAGATTGAAGTCCGTTGGACATTCCAAACCAACGTTATCACAATTCCCCCTTTTCCTTTTTGTTGTTAGTAAAGATATATTTTCGTCATTGTCTTTCTTGGGCAACCCCAACGCATACCAGTTACCTGTTAATCTTTGGCCAACTTGCACTCTGAAATATTTGTTTTAAAAGGACCCCGTAAAGTTAATAATAAACCATGCCCACTGCACTCATAATAATTTTCCCTTTCACTAACGGTCTTCAACCAACTTTGGCCCCAAGCCCAAAGTACCTACGTGTATATAAATATAGAGTCTGGCCATTCCACGACACAAATGAAACACAAAATAGAAACCTAAGGAGATAGCATATTCTATAAGTGAAAGGCCGGAATGCCGTGACGGTGGAAATAGAAAAAGTTTATTTATATTATATATATATATATATATATATATATATATATATATATATATATATATATATATATATATATATATATATATATATATATAATAAAACAAATCATAAAGTAAAGAAAAAAAAAGAAAAGAGAATAATTCAACAAATGCCCTCTACACCAGGGCAATAATTAATTTATATTTTACCTATATTTATCTAATACACATTTCCACACTTTATTCATCTGATCTGATCTGTCTATTCAGTTATTTTCTGTTCTTACATTGAAGACAAGTCTCCGCTCCCGCCGAATAAAGACGTTTGAATCCAGCTCCAAAGTTTCCTTTTACTTTTTGAGGAAGCTACGATTACCAATTACCCAGCAAGAGATCCTTTTCTATTTTGGAGTCGCAGCCTTGTAAATACAGCCCACTTACAGAGGCATTTATATTGGCCATGGTACCCACTATACTTGAACTGCAATAAAATGATAAATCAATGGGTTTTTTTTCTCATTCCTCCATTCCTTCATGAAGGGTTTTTGCTGTAGATAGTGATTTAATTAATCACAATTAAAACAAACTTCTTAAATTTAACAAGTTTAATTATTATAACTTATAAGTATCATCAACTGATCCATCTGACTAATCAACTGCAAGATTGATTTGGGTTGTTTTTTTAAATTTTTTGTATAACGTTGTATTGCAATCCTATAAAGAGGTACCTTGACACTGCCATTGCAGCTGCATATGACCCTAATTATAAAAGCAGTGGTGCTATGGAGGCCCAGGCAGGACCTAAATCGAAATTCTGATGTTCCTTGGTCAAGAGCAATGAGGGACAGGAGTACCTGACACCTAAAATCCATAGCATGTACCGGTATGTACGAGGGGCGGTCAATAAGTTTTGCAATTCGGATATAAGGAAACGAGATACGAGGAAAAGTGTTTTATTATTTTTCAATATAACTACCCTCGACTTCAATGCACTTGCGCCACTTATCCCTGAGGCTTCGAATTCCCGACAACCAGAAATCTGCCGACTGCTGTTCAATCCACTCCTGGACGGCGAGCTGGACATCTTCATCATCCCCAAACCGGCGTCCACACAGTGCAGCCTTGACCTGGTGGAATAAAAAGTAGTCGCTAGGGGCCAGATCTGGACTGTAGGGGGGATGGTTGAGCTCCTCGAATCCGCACTCGCGCAGGGCAGCTTGTGCAACTCTGGCCTTGTGGACTTTGACGACGTTGAAGTCGATATGGGGAGTGAGTTTTCTAGGGACCCAACGGGCAGAGACCTTGGTTATGGCCAAATTGTCGTGGATGATGTTGATAATACTTCCTTGTGATATTCCAAGTTCTTGCTCGATTTTTTCGACCTTCACCCGTCGATTTGCGAGGATAATCCTCTCCACACGGGCCACATTGTCCTTGATAGTCACGTCTGATGGGCGTCCTGGACGGGGTCATCTTCAAAGGACTCACGACCATGGCGGAACTCCCTATTCCAGCGAGCAATGGTTGCATATGAAGGGGCGGTGTCTGTGTACACTGCAACCATGCGTTCATGGATCGCTTTTGCATTTTTGCCTTCCTTGGTCAAAAATTTGATCACTGCGCGGTGCTCAACCTTCTCCATTGTTAAAAATTTGTGACTGACGATCTGCGATCAGCTACTGCTTCTTAGATATACGAGGCAGGAACGTGCGGCTGCAGGTCCTGACTCGTCATAACTTGTCTTAACACCCCCACATACAGCCATCCCCCTTCCTCTGCTTTGCCCTACCGATTCGCAAAACTTATTGACCGCCCCTCATATGTTGTTTTAGCAGTAAATTATCCTAGTGGTTAAAATCATCAAAAGGTACTGTACACTATTGGTCCTCTGTGCGGTTTTCAGCACAAAGTGTGTCCCTATATGATAAAATCCGCCATTCCCCCTAATTTGTTTTCACAACTTGAGCACTGATTATAAGAAGCCGTTTTTAGTCGCGTGGACGCGATTCTATAAGTTACTATCTCGACCCGTTGGTCGGATGGATGGTAACATTCTACTTTTCAATTAGTTTGTGAAAGTTTTGATGGTCCTAAAGTTCAGATATGTTTGTTAATTGATAATACGTTTAATTATTTTTTTTCTTATTGAAATAATTGACTGCACGCGACTTAATTCTGTTGACCTTGTTTATTTGCTAAAATCTTACTCGTGTAAATGGGTCGGTTGGATGTTCGAGGCAATTTCTCCACTAGTGCGTGTTTGTGTGTGTGTGTGTGTGTGTGTGTTTAGATCCTTTAACGCCCTCTTTTACCCTTTGTTGGGTCTCAACAGGCGCGATAAAGATAGTGAGAGATTTAATAGTGCAAAAGACGACCAGAGAGAGAGAGAGTTATAGCAGTGGTATTGACCCTGTTACACCATCCACCCCCTTGCAGAGGTAGTGCGTGTGGATTTACTCCTATAGGATATTCACCGCTTGCCGAGACATATGGTGAAATGTTCTGGTGTAAATATATTTAAAAATAGGTTGGACAAAATTATACACACCATTTCGCAGTAAGAAAATGTTTAATAATGATTAAGTGCGCAAATTACAGAATCCTCCTCGAGTGCGCCGTAAGGAATTTGAGGTTTAGTGATACCTTGTAACTCTTAATTCCGTTTTCGCCATTTTCTCTGTAGGCCTCAACTGATAAACGTCTGTAACAAAGCTATTGTTTTGTAAGTAGGCTATTATTAACCTATAGGCACTATCACAAGAGTAGTCCTGTTTAGTAGTAATTGAGAAGGATATTACAGGGTGACCACCCAAAACGGGCCTCAACTTTTAATAGGCTTCATTTCTTAGTCGTTTGTCGAATTAAGAAATGAAGCCTATTTAAAGTTTCGGCTTTTTAAGGGGAGAGGTCACCCTGTATATAGAAAGTGGACATCCACGTGAAACTTTATTAATGTCCAAAGATTTCTCTTTGGCATCTTTAATTGTATGGAAATTTGAAAGTGCAAAGTTAAAATTCTCTACAGGACGAAAAAAAACCCCAATTAATTACAAACCCTTGAATTATTGTTCATTTTCTCCTTTTCAAATATCATTTTTTATTAAATGGTTGTTCAATTTTTATAATTCTGATATATTATTCACACTTGTTTTCATTCTCACCAGCATTAGGTATTTGTTTATTTCAAAATGAAGATGAAAGATCTGAGTCCATTGTGAGAGACAAATAAGAAGGGTAAAACTCTTCTGTTTCTGTAGAGCTCAAAGCGGGGCACGCTGAAAAATACCGCCACATGTCGGGGGCAGAAAAGTATCCCTCTATTTGGTTAATTTACTGCTGATGGTGCAGCAAGTTTGGGAAATGATATATAAGGGATTAAGAAGAGCACTTCTCCGGGCGACTTCTATTCGTGCTGCAAGGCCAGGATAAGCCAAGCCATTCGGGTCTTAAATTTATTTGGTTTGTCAAAAAATAGTCACTTGAGGGACAGCCAGCTTCTCCAAAAAGGTGACCGACCATTGTCGTAGTTACTTTATTTTAATCGCATATTGTGGTTCAAATGAGAATGAAGATTCTGTTTCACGGAAAGTTTTTTTTATAAAAAATATATAATTCTTTACTTAGGAAACAGGTTTCGGACGTGACTGCCTTACATCACCAGTCACTTTCAAACCTGTTTCTTTGGTAAAGATTTATATATTTTCTTATAAAAGGAACTTTCCGTAAAACTATGCCATCCTTCTCACTTAAAAGCTCGATACTGGGTCGAAATATTAATTTGTGCTTCATATATTGTGCATGGGATAGTTGCTTAGACTTGAATTATTGACTTACTTTGCTAGTTTCTTTTGTAATTGTTACATACTCTTTTATTATATGAGTACCAGGAAATGGCTTCGCTACTAAGATTAAAATTTAAAATCTATAAAAAAGCAGCCATGGTTAAATTTTTATAAATTTTCTGAACTTGGCCAATTTAATTTTAAAAAGGAACTCTTAAGCTAAATTTTCTGAACTTCATCATTTGTAATTCTTTGGGTTTTAAAAAATTCACAAAATTTCGATACTTTTATTTATTTCTGAACTTCGTTTTTTGATATTATAAAAGAATTATTAGAAATAACTTTGATAAAAAAAACATAAGCCATAACTAAACTTAGATTAAATTATTATTAAAATATTCAAAAAATCCCCTTCTTAAATTATAGAGTTAGTGAAGTAATGAAGATGATGGTGATTAATAAATTATAACAAGTAAAATTTTGCTTTACTCAAAAACCTAAAGTAAAGGATTTGTTTCGTTTTACTATCTAGCTCAAGAACCTTGATAGAATATTCGGAAAAGTGTCAAGTTTTATTATTTTTGAGCTCTAAAATTTTGTGTAAAGAATTTATAAATTAATGTCGCATTTTGGGGAGCGACTTTGCTAGTTTCAGAAAAATGATTTTGGGAAGAGATAAAGTTCCATTTTACCAATGAACATATGGACGAAAATATAACAATGCAAGCAGAACCGGCGGGACTCCTTACAAGAAGAGCTCGCCTTCTGCAGGCAGACCTTCGGTCTGAGGCTTACAAGGTCTAAAAAAAAAAAAGTTTGCCAGTACATATCTCCTAACAATTTACTGTTGGTCTATCTTTTTTCAGATCCATTTTTTAGGCCTAAAGGCAAGAAAAATAACTTTGATCGGAATTCCTTGTGAGCTAGCTCTACTAGTTCCACGTAGCCTGAATCCATGCTGCTTGTTCTACTTAAGGTTATAAGACGTTCTGTTTATATAGGGCATGCATGCCCTGTCCTTGTCCCTGCCAAGCTGCCTAAATGTCCTGTTTCAGAAATTTCAGAGAAAGTGGGCTGGGAGATTTGATTCAGGCCTCTGCTGGATAATTTTACCTTGGGGACAGAGATCATTTTCGAGAACTAAATTTCGTAGCTCTGTGAGAATAGACAAAATCAGCGTCTTCTCTATTTCTCAGCTTGTGTGTTTTGATAAAGGTCTGCACAGCTGTTTCGGCGTCTCCCAGAATTTTGGTGGGTCTCGAAAAGGTCAGGAAAGATAAGCGCGAGAAGCGCCTTTTCTGTGTGTGAACGCGTATGCACGTGTAAGTATATATGCGTGTGAGTGTGTATGCGTATGAAAGCGTTTCGAATTCATTCTTTTTGCCTATAGCCCTTACAAGAATAGTATATATCATTATTTATATGACCAAATGTTATACACTTAGTAGTTTAATTGCATGCGCATAATTATGTGCGTGGCCATTTTAAGACCTCATAGGATTCCCGTGACACTCACTTGGGAGACTTCAATAGTGTCAGCTTAAAAAGAATCCGGACGAAGATTCGAACTGCCGACCCAGCGATTGCCGAGTAAGTGCTCTAACCACTATGCTATACTGATTTTTGTAATCCTACCAAAATAATTATAATCAATTTGTTATCCTTCAAAGTAACAAGTATATGTATTGTAAATCATATATATATATATATATATATATATATATATATATATATATATATATATATATATATATATATATATATATATATATATATATATATATATATATATATATATATATATATATATACAGGTGCGGATACAGGAGGGGACCCAGCCCTCCCCCTCCCCATTTAAAAAAACTTATTAAGAGCGAAGCGAATTCTTTTCTCAGTATATAGGCGAAAAAACATTTGAGCGTCGCCTAGTGATGGTAATTTCCCGCCCAGTGAAGGCAATTTCAACATACTGGGCGACATCGAATTAAACATTTACAATTTTACGTAGCAGTAATAATTTAAAAATTGTGCAATATATACTACAATTGGTCTACCCAACACATTCTCAGTGATAAATAAAACACTAAAACGTTTCGGCATCGCTGGTTCCCTATCGATTTTGTTTATATCTCCCAGTGGAAATTTCGTAAAATACCACGCAATAATATATTATTTTATAGTAATGGAAGCTTGTTAAATACGTGGAAAGAAAGGCGCATCAAACACAGTGTATATTAATTAAACTAATCAGCCTTTTTTCATCACCTAGGAACATGGCTGGTAGTACGGTAAGGTACGTGTGTAAACTAAAGAAAAATTGACGCCTCGTTCTAAATGTGACCTCCCTTTTATTAAATCCTGGCCACGTACATAAAGTTGCATGTGTATACACTTGTGTTTATAATAATTTTCTAGTAGCATTTATGCAATATTTTATTGGTTATTATATTTTTTCGGTTGCACTGCACTAAGTTATATAGGAAACATATGTACGATTCTGATAGTAGTGTCTCTGCTCCCCACACTTCAAGTTAACTCACTCTTTCTATGGTCTTTGTAAGCAAAAAAAAAAGCGAGTGAAGGAATATGTTAAAATATTGGCATTTTTTCTCATTATTGCATCTTCATATCCCGTCAGATAATGGAAACCAACCCTTAAAAATTATCACAGGAGGTCATGGGGGCAAAAAAATGTTCTAAAGCAAACCAATATATATCATTTCCTCTGATTTACCATCAAAATTCAATAGTAAATATGTTTAATATTGAATTACTTTCATATTTCAGACAAAAATATGCAGTCATTAAAAAATGTGACATTTTTTCCGGCACTTTTCTAATCGGCTGGAAAAGCCTATGTTAAAATATTGGTGTTTTCTATCCCATAATTTTTGGTCAGGCTGATGCTATTCCTAAGAAATTGGTTCCCCAGCCATATTTGAACTGAAACTAATCCCATAGAAATATGAATTTAAGGGAGTTATCAACATCAGTACGCTCTTCTGATTGTCAGTGGGATAATTAAATCCAGTATGAAAACGGAACAAAAGAGAATTGCTGGTCAATTGCCAGCTCTCTTATCATATCTTTCCCAAGATCAGCAGTTTAAAACTCCTGCCACTTCTTCGCAAGACAACCGCTTTTAGCTGTTCAGCGCTGTTAAAATATTCGTGTTTCTTGGTTTTACCTGATCTTCCCCGCTTAAGGTAAGTACTCACGCTATATTTTGTTAAGTTTTTCACTTTTTAGTGGCTTATTTTACATTTTGGTAGGTATTTAGTTATTAAAATTATATGGATGAATTATATAATTAAATTGAGAATTGCTAAGGAATACAACGTAAGGCAATGTATGGAAGTAATGGAAAGTAGAATGAATGTAAGGTATGTAAAGTAACTAAGATGTGGTAACTATGTGGTAATTATGATGACTAAAATATGGTAACTATATGCGGTAGTTATGATGTAGTAAAGTAACTATGATGGACTGCGAATTGGGATCTTGATTCGAAGTAAATTGGAGCACGAATGAATGAGTGACTGCTTCAAAGCGGGCAGCTAAAGGCGTGCGTTCGTTTGTGTGTATTGGTAAAAGTAAGTGTTGCCGAAAAGAATATCTTAGTCATTGATTTTTGAATGGCACTTAAATATTAAAAATATTTGAGATTTTGGATCGATTATTTATAATGGATAATTTTGCATTGGATTTAAAAAAGAAAATATGCTAATGGAATATTGATAAATTTAATATTTTATAGGAATGCCAGAGGGCATTGCTATAAAAGTAAACAAATGCCCGCGATGCCCCTCAAACTAGGGCGAACCCTTCCTACCTCTTTTATCATCTATCTTTTACTACTATCCATATCTTCCATTATTGAGTACATCAGAAAGGGAGATTAGATAGACGTACTGATGAAAAATCAAGCTACTCTAAAGAAGTTCACCACCGGCAAAGGAGGAAAAGAAAAGAGATGTCACAGAAAACGTGAATTTCCATTCACTCTTCGGTATGAGGAATTTAGAGAGAGATTAATATATGGAAACTCTAATAGTCGACTTATGTCAGCCTAAACCCCCTCTCCGCCGCCCCTTCATCGGGGTATGGGAGCTGAAGTGAACTGGACTGCCATACATCTAGTCTCGTTCCAACTATGTCGCTCTCTGTGATAGACATAATTGGGGGCAGCAAGGAAAGCAGGTTTGAGATTGGTTCACTGTGGAATTCGGCGTCAGAGGCACCCGGGGAGGGAAGTTGTACCCTGCCTCCACTTCTCTATCCCAGGAGCCCAGCCAAGACCATAAAGGGAAATAATACCCGTCTCTATGTATGCCGGCTGCAGCACTGATACCCAAATCATCGAGGGGCGGCACCCCCGATTAGTGATTATTGATTCCCCCTCCCCCCTCCCCCACCCTCCCTGGGTTCACCCATCCCATCCGGCAGTTCACGTTCATGGAAACTTGCTTATAAAGCTCTCTATTTACAAGAAAGGATCATGACCAAACAGAAGATAGCTCACCATTGGATACAAAGCAGCAGAAGAGTAATAACTGCAAAGAAGGAACACACCGAGAAGCGAAGCAGCCCCGAGGGGTCACCCCCGGGCAAAAATGGATCAGAATGGGACCACTCGAATTCCGCTCCGCACCACCAGCAGAAGCAACAGACCGAGTAGAGAAAAGGTCTTTGGGGTTGTCTAACGGGCGACTAAAATTCGCCATGTTCAGACTGCTTGAGGTCCCCACAGGCTATGTAGCGATCTGCGAAAAGGAAAAGGACGTAGAGGTCATCAAAAAAGAAGATGCCGTAGAAACACTTGGAGAGATTGGCCTGCAACCAGCAATTCCCCTGAGATATTAACCGATAGGAGCGTTGTCTGCCAGAGGCTGGGCCCTTTAATTGGTCAACACTCCAACGACTAGATCAAAGAAGAAATAATGAAGAACCAGACATGGTCTAAAGGAACAAAAATCATTAAATTCTGGAACAAAAGAGAGACCTCGGAGTATACGCACGTTTTTAAGATCGTATTCAGCGACACCTTGATGGCACTGAAAGCAAAAGAAAAGAGACTCCTGCTATTTAACGCTAAAATCAGTGGGAATAAGATAGAGAGGGAGGAATCTACTCCCATACAATTCTGCTTCCGCTATTACAAGATAGAGGCCCACACGACGAGGGAATGCGAAAAACCAGAGGAATTATGTTCAACCAACCACCTCGACGACCATACCTGCCCCTCACCATTTCTACACATTGTTCCTCCATGGCAGAATGGCATTCCTTGGGAGCAACCTCAACAACAGATTCCGAACCACTGGCTATGGGAACACTAACATCAGAGGCCATAACTTGAAAATGATTATTCGTCGAAAGAACACCCAGAGTATAGAACCGGAATTTCCGACCTATATCACCTCGGGCAGCAACAAAGCCCGACATAATCATGACAAGTGACGGCTTCCCCTTCAATTACCATAGCGAGCCAGGCACAACACTACCCAGCGACCATATAACGATCTTGAGGACCATCTCATTCGCAGCGATCCACCTTCCGGTCCCTCTCCACAAAAAGCTACTATTTCGGCCAACTGCGAATGCTATAGAAATATCCTCGCCAGATACGAACCAGTGGACCTAAGCGGAGCAATACTAGAAGAGATCGACGAGGGGCTGGAGAGGATAACAGCCTGCATCATCGAGGCTGACCGCGAGTGTATACCCATGAAAAGGTACAAAATTCCTCCACAACCCAGATGGACCGAGAAAATGAAAGAGATCGCTAGGGAACACAGAAAGATGTATGAGGAAATCAGAAGAGCAGGTATAAATCGGCAAAGAAGCTTGCTGCTACGTCGCCCGAGTGGAGAACTGAAGCATGCTATAAACCAACAAAAGGCTGAAATCTGGGACAACCTGATAGACAAAGTAGATAGCGAGGTGAGACCCGAAAAGTTCTGGCAATTAGTACAGAAATTAAAAGGCCTACCGAGTAGAGAAAAGACCCGCATTAAGGAGGGCAATGACTACTTGAAGGATCCGGTGGTTCTGGCAGAGATTCCGCAGGTTCTTGAAAGAAATCTTTTCAATTACACTTGAGGATGATGCAGAATTCGAAGGCCAGCTGATTGAAGAACTTAACCAAGTTATACATCGAACGCACCCACAGGCCTATGTTGACGAAAGGAGGGATATGGTTGACCACGGCCGATCAATAACAACTGAAAAGGTCATGGCCCTGTGAAGACCTTTGAACAAAGGGCACCAAGCTGGACGGGCATCACTAAAAACAACTTGGTACATGCTTCCTGGCGGATCATTCAGGGAATCACGAAAATCTATAACGCTTTCCTGAATACAGGCTACTTCCATGACGGTCTAAAAATGGCAAAAATCATTTATATACCTAAAGGGAAGAATTCCCCCGATCAACTGGTGGATTACGGGCCAATATCCCACCTTGAGTTCATAAGCAAAGTCTACAATAAGTTTCTAGCGAACAGGCTACAAGACCAGTTAACTGATCTGGAAGCCCACAACACTCAACAACATGGGTTCCGCACCCCTCACCGAGAAACTCGCCTGCTGAAAAGCTGAAGGGAAGTACGTAGACGTAATCATACGAGATGTTCAAAAGGCGTTCGATAAGGTTTGGCCAAGAGGTCTCCAATACAAGATCTTAGGCTTCCTACTAAACCCGATTCTGGAAAGGGTCGTCTATGATTACATCATGGAAAGAAAAGACCATATTTCGATTGAGAGCAACAGAGGGCCCGGATTCGATCTAGAGGCGGGTGTTCCACAAGGTAGCTATCTGAGTCCACTGCTGTACCTAGTGTACACATTGGACCTACTTACTCCAATAGGGGAAGATGTCATATATCTTCAGTTTTCAGATGACATCACTCAAATCATCCCTTGTACCCACAAAAATGCTGGAATTCAAGCAAGGAAGATAGCTACTGAAATCGAAAATATCAATAGATACGAAAAAAAAGTGGAAGATCAAGACCAACCACTGAAAATTCCAGATCCTTCCAGTAAGCCGCCCGAAACTTGACGACGTCATAGTGAATGACGAAGTTTACCCATACACCAACGAGGCTAAAGTTCTAGGTCTGCCTAACACCTCAATATGATATAAGGCGCATATTAGCTACAGAATCTCCCTAGCCAAGAGAGAGCTCGGGAAACTGCACATATATAAAAGCCCCACCGCAAATAATATCAAGAAGCTGACACTGCTCTGGTACGCTCAACATTGGTGTACCCAGCAGTGATCATGCAGGCCACGAGTTCTGCCTCCCTCAGGCAAATGCAGAGAGTGCAAAACAAAGCAGCCCTGCTGATAGCCGGAGCGCGCAGAACGGACCATATTCGGCAAACAGAAATGTACGCAAGAGCAGGACTGAAGCTTTTAAATATGAAACTCCAGAGGCTAGAGAGAAAGACCTGGGACAAAATTGAAGAAGAAAATAATCCCAAACATGGACATTGACATTGACATTCCGAGAACTGAAATTGGACGCGCTATCAGGAGAGCCGTATTGCCGATTGGAAGAACATGTTCCGAGAGAACTCAAATGGAATATTCACCTGATCGCGACCAAAAAAAGGACAACAACGATAATAAATACAAGATAAGATCAAAAGAGGCGAAATGCCGAATTTCAATAAAATACTAACAAATAAAACTAGACACCTAAAATGAAAAACAAATAATATTAAAAAGAGGCGAAGTGCCCACAACGAAAGAACAATCAAATAAGAAAGAAAGAGGCAAAGTAGCCACAATAAAAAAATTAATAAAAGAACAAAAGAGGCGAAATGCCCACAACCGGTTCGATAAATAGCTATAAATCAAATTGTAGCAGAATGAGGTCGAAGGGCGACCACGTGCCCTACTGTACCCACGTGGATCCTGAGATCACCGCATGGAGCTGTGAAAGCAGGGCTGACCTCGGATAAGGATGCAGCCTACGCCGTTATCACACGCCCCAGGTGTATTTGCCTATGGACCGATTTCATCGTCTCCCACGGCCACCTCTCCGTAAACATTCTGGCTTTCCGCCCGAATAGTGAAGTTCGTTGGACATGCCAAACCAACTTTATCACAATTCCCCCTTTCCCCGAAGGAGTCGCCGACTTTTCCCCCAAATCGCACGCGCGTCTGGAGGGCTGTCACAGCCACCTCACCAGGCGTCTATATAATACTTCGACTCAGTTTAGTAAGCAGCACTGTTAAACTTCCAACCTACTCCAGCGAACGAGCTGAAGGCTCTCCCCCCCCCCCCCCCGGACGCGATTTCGATTCGAGTCGAAGGCTAAATTGATCCGTGAACTCTACCATAGTCAATAGGCAAGTATCGACATCCGTGAACTCTGCCATAGTCAATCGGCAAGTGTCGACCTCAGTGAACTCTGCCATAGTCAATCGGCAAGTGTCGACCTCAGTGAACTCTGCCATAGTCAATCGGCAAGTATCTGACGAGGATTCGCAACTCTGAAAGCTCTACAAGTGTTCCCTCATCTGAAGCAAGAGGTAACCTGACTTCTTCCGTCGATTTCATCGTAGCCCAACTGGCAACGAGCACGTAAGAAATTGTAAATGTTGCCGCCTGCAGATTGATCTAGAATCTGGCTTACCCCATTGCTCCATTATTTGTTTGAACGCCCCGGTTTAAAATCCCTCTTTAAATCATCAAACTGAATCTGAGCTCTTTAATCCTTTAATTAACCAACATGTATCTCGTGTGGACCTTTAACCCCGTCTGCGCGACCATTCCTTTCAAACCCAATATTTGTGTAAATATAAATATCATTTTTGTTGTTAGTAAAGATACATTTTCGTCATTGTCTTTTTTTGCAACCCCAACGCTACCAGCTACCTGTTAATCTTTGGCCAACGTGCACTCTGAAATATTTATTTAAAAAAAAACCCGCAAAGTTAATAATAAACCATCCCCACTGGACTCATAACAATTTCCCCTTTCACTAAGGGTCTTCAACCAACTTCGGCCCCAAGCCCCAAAGTACCTACGTATATATATAAATTTAGAGTCTGGTCATTCCGCGATATATACTTATATATACATTACTCTATTATAAAATCTGGTAATCAGGTCTGTCAGAGTCTTTAAAACGTCTTTGGAGACGTTTTAATTTTCAAAGCTGAGTACCGTTTGAGTTGCAAAGACAAAACAAAACAGGAAACAACCCTGCCATATTTATTTATCACTTAGTATTTGTATGTGTGTTTGGACCGACAGCCTTTAATAGGAAAATTTTTTTAGGTGACAGAATTTCTCCACGGGCACTTTAATCCCCCACGGATTAGTAGCCTGATCCCTTCTCACGAAGACTCCATTATTTTTTTTATCGTATATTATATTAGTGTTAGTATTTGGATAGCAAATCTTTCGCGTTTAAACAAGCATATTCCTCCGTGTGTCATTAATTATTTGTGAGTCAAGTCTCATCCGTCCCGTGCCGACGGTCCATTAAACCCTTTCTCTCGGACAACTTACGGCCCCGTGTTACGAACAAAATGTCGTCGTTGGAGAGAGTTAAACTCGAAGGAGAATCCCTCGGTTTAAGTGCCAAAGACCTTGTCACTTATATACAGGAAGAAGAGAGAAATGAGAGAGCTGAACAAAAGGGGATTAAAGAATTAGCTGTACAAAAAGAAATTAGAGAGAACGAAGAGCGCGAGAGAATTCGCAAATATGAATTAGAATCAAATCGTGATCGGCTCGAAACCCTTTCAATAAATTCCCGTGTAGGAGCCTCTCAATCCGCCTCCGTTAAACTCCCCACGTTCAAAGAAGGAGAGGACTTTGGATCTTTTCCCACTCACTTCGAGAAAATTTTGAAGTTAACCATTGGGACATCGAGACGGACGGTGTCGCTAAGCTTCTTCCCCTCCTTAGCTCGCCGCTCTGATACCTATGCGTATCACTCCCCTCGGAAGCTACGGTGGATTACTCTACCCGTAAATCCGAACTTCTCGCGGCGTACAATATGGCGCCTGACTTCTATTGCACATCCAACCAAATATGACCTTCCGTTATTTTAGGATATACTCTTTCCCATAATTTCAATTTTTGGTTAGACGCATCGAAAGTCCCCCATGAATATGAGTCCCTGGTAGATTTTGTTCTACGGGATCAGTTGCTGGCGTCGCTAACGCCAGAGATCCGCTCCTTTGTGAAGGATCGTCTGTGCAACTCCTTCAAAGAGTGCATAGGAGAAGCAGATATCTATGCGGCAAGTCACAACTTATACCCGAAGGAAAATAAAAAGCCTTTCCCTTCATCCCCCAAGAATAAATTTAATAATTCGCGGTTCGCTCCTAAGAACTCCCCAGAATTCGCCAAGGTTACGGGCCCCTTTAAGCCCAGAAGTTTTCCTCCATCGGAACCCCGTCATGTCTAGCCCTTCATATCTAATCCCCCGGCGTCAACTTTTCCCCTTAGACCAATCATATGTTTTGCGTTCGGTGTCGAAGGTCACACGCGCTAAAATTGCCCCCAAAATTCCTAACTCCGTGGTAATTCCATTCATCAAGTCCACCAGGTGAATGCTGCTCCCGCCCCCCCTCCATCGCGACCAGAAACCCCAGATCCAATCTTGTCTCCCAGTGCCCCCAGGGCACCATGTAAATTTCCTCTTCGACAAGAGTTCTCCAGGAAGTCTTAAATTTGAAAACGGAAGCGTTAATGGGTGCAGAGTCTCCACCCTCATCCGCGATACCGGGTGTATTTATATCATGGTATTGAATGAACTTCTTTTCCCGGTGGCTCCCAACCACAAAAAGTTTGCGGTAGTCCGTGACTACTTGGGACGCGCAAACCGCTTCCCCATTGTAAACTGTTACCTGGATTGTCAGTACTTTTCCGGATGGGCTGAAGTCGTGTCAGCCCCTATCCAATTCTGTTCCGTTTTGGTAGGACAGTGCCCCCAAGTCTCGTCTAATCCTTTGGCTCAGCCCGTTATCACGAGAGCCCAGGCAGATAAAGAATCCCACACGCCTGCTGCCCTTGAAACTCCCTTAGATTCAGATTTCAGCGGCGTTATGAGAGAAGAATTCGCTCAAAGACAGAAAGAGTGCCCAAATCTCCTTCCCTTGTGGGAAAAATCTCGGAGCCTGAGCAGGATTCGGTCCGCGGGAAGAAGATAGCCTCTTATATCGTGAAAGAAGGATTGCTATATCGCGCTTGCTCGGATGGCGTCAACCCCGAGACTCACGCCCTCTGTGTTTTCCGTGCGCATGTCCCCCTGGTTCTAAAAATTGCCCACGATAGTGTGTTTTCTGGCCACTTCAACCACGAGAAAATTGGTCAGAGGATTTTCCGGTATTTCTACTGGCCTGGTGCTACATTTGACATTTCGGAATACTGCCAATCCTTTGACATCTGCCAGGAAACCACGGTGAAATGGCATGTTAAACCGGCCCCCTTTCAGAAGGGACCAATCATATCGAAACCCGTTCCTTCGAGACCTTACCCCCTTCCAATTCATCTAAGAAATGCCTTTAACGCTGATGTTAACAATCAGCTAAACCCCCATAACCTCGAACTCTCCACGTCAGATTATTGTTCCCCAATAGTTCTGGTACGGAAACCAGATAACTCTTACCGCCTGTATGTAGATTTTGGCAAATTAAATTCCCTGACCGTTTTCGATGCTGAACCAATTCATTTAATTGACCAAAACCTTCACTTGTTCGAAAAGAAAAATTTATTAGCGAGCTCTACACCAGCTAAATTTTAATTATAATTGCTCCATATTCATTTGTCCATCTTGTAATTATTATAACAACTAGTTAGAGATTAGCTTATATTCAATTATTTCTGTTTATGTCCTTATTTTTCTCGATACGTACGTCTAGGACGCACATCGGCATTATATATATATATATATATATATATATATATATATATATATATATATATATATATATATATATATATATAGATATATAGATATATATATATAAATATATATATATATATATATATATATATATATATATATATATATATATATATATATATATATATATATATATATATATATATATATAGATATATATATATATATATATATATATATATATATATATATATATATATATATATATATATATATATATATATATATATATATATATATATATAAATTAGTATTTATAAGCCTGGTCCAGCACCAAAATATGTGTATATGTACCCCCGTAATCCTTCTGTCATTGCTTTGTATAGCTTAATGTATAAATATTATTTTGATTTTTTTAATTATGTCCCCCTTAATGCTCTTATCGTCGGCACTAATTAATTTCCTTTTCCGTTCATATGTAAACTCAGTCGGGTAGAATTAGCTTGTGCATCTGCCCGATGCCAGGTCAGAAATTCCCTTTTTTTTCGCTTACCCAGTGACCACTCGCGTGAAAGACTTCGATTCCCCAAGCCATTCGTCTTAGGGGATGTCACCTTTCTCCCCCAACTCCGAAAGTGCAATCTTTTTGGATGGGAGGGAGGTAGCAGAATGGGGTCAAAGGGCGATCACGTGCCCTTCTGTACCCACATGGATCCTGAGATCACCGCATAGAGCTGTAAAAGCATGGCTGACCAGGGGTAAGGATGTAGCTTATCCCGTTCTCACACGCCCCAGCTGTATTTGCCTAGGGACCGATTTCATCGTCTCCCACGGCCACCTCTCCGCAAACATTCTGGCCTTCCGCCCGAAGATTGAAGTCCGTTGGACATTCCAAACCAACGTTATCACAATTCCCCCTTTTCCTTTTTGTTGTTAGTAAAGATATATTTTCGTCATTGTCTTTCTTGGGCAACCCCAACGCATACCAGTTACCTGTTAATCTTTGGCCAACTTGCACTCTGAAATATTTGTTTTAAAAGGACCCCGTAAAGTTAATAATAAACCATGCCCACTGCACTCATAATAATTTTCCCTTTCACTAACGGTCTTCAACCAACTTTGGCCCCAAGCCCAAAGTACCTACGTGTATATAAATATAGAGTCTGGCCATTCCACGACACAAATGAAACACAAAATAGAAACCTAAGGAGATAGCATATTCTATAAGTGAAAGGCCGGAATGCCGTGACGGTGGAAATAGAAAAAGTTTATTTATATTATATATATATATATATATATATATATATATATATATATATATATATATATATATATATATATATATATATATATATATATATATATATATATATATATATATATAATAAAACAAATCATAAAGTAAAGAAAAAAAAAGAAAAGAGAATAATTCAACAAATGCCCTCTACACCAGGGCAATAATTAATTTATATTTTACCTATATTTATCTAATACACATTTCCACACTTTATTCATCTGATCTGATCTGTCTATTCAGTTATTTTCTGTTCTTACATTGAAGACAAGTCTCCGCTCCCGCCGAATAAAGACGTTTGAATCCAGCTCCAAAGTTTCCTTTTACTTTTTGAGGAAGCTACGATTACCAATTACCCAGCAAGAGATCCTTTTCTATTTTGGAGTCGCAGCCTTGTAAATACAGCCCACTTACAGAGGCATTTATATTGGCCATGGTACCCACTATACTTGAACTGCAATAAAATGATAAATCAATGGGTTTTTTTTCTCATTCCTCCATTCCTTCATGAAGGGTTTTTGCTGTAGATAGTGATTTAATTAATCACAATTAAAACAAACTTCTTAAATTTAACAAGTTTAATTATTATAACTTATAAGTATCATCAACTGATCCATCTGACTAATCAACTGCAAGATTGATTTGGGTTGTTTTTTTAAATTTTTTGTATAACGTTGTATTGCAATCCTATAAAGAGGTACCTTGACACTGCCATTGCAGCTGCATATGACCCTAATTATAAAAGCAGTGGTGCTATGGAGGCCCAGGCAGGACCTAAATCGAAATTCTGATGTTCCTTGGTCAAGAGCAATGAGGGACAGGAGTACCTGACACCTAAAATCCATAGCATGTACCGGTATGTACGAGGGGCGGTCAATAAGTTTTGCAATTCGGATATAAGGAAACGAGATACGAGGAAAAGTGTTTTATTATTTTTCAATATAACTACCCTCGACTTCAATGCACTTGCGCCACTTATCCCTGAGGCTTCGAATTCCCGACAACCAGAAATCTGCCGACTGCTGTTCAATCCACTCCTGGACGGCGAGCTGGACATCTTCATCATCCCCAAACCGGCGTCCACACAGTGCAGCCTTGACCTGGTGGAATAAAAAGTAGTCGCTAGGGGCCAGATCTGGACTGTAGGGGGGATGGTTGAGCTCCTCGAATCCGCACTCGCGCAGGGCAGCTTGTGCAACTCTGGCCTTGTGGACTTTGACGACGTTGAAGTCGATATGGGGAGTGAGTTTTCTAGGGACCCAACGGGCAGAGACCTTGGTTATGGCCAAATTGTCGTGGATGATGTTGATAATACTTCCTTGTGATATTCCAAGTTCTTGCTCGATTTTTTCGACCTTCACCCGTCGATTTGCGAGGATAATCCTCTCCACACGGGCCACATTGTCCTTGATGGTCACGTCTGATGGGCGTCCTGGACGGGGTCATCTTCAAAGGACTCACGACCATGGCGGAACTCCCTATTCCAGCGAGCAATGGTTGCATATGAAGGGGCGGTGTCTGTGTACACTGCAACCATGCGTTCATGGATCGCTTTTGCATTTTTGCCTTCCTTGGTCAAAAATTTGATCACTGCGCGGTGCTCAACCTTCTCCATTGTTAAAAATTTGTGACTGACGATCTGCGATCAGCTACTGCTTCTTAGATATACGAGGCAGGAACGTGCGGCTGCAGGTCCTGACTCGTCATAACTTGTCTTAACACCCCCACATACAGCCATCCCCCTTCCTCTGCTTTGCCCTACCGATTCGCAAAACTTATTGACCGCCCCTCATATGTTGTTTTAGCAGTAAATTATCCTAGTGGTTAAAATCATCAAAAGGTACTGTACACTATTGGTCCTCTGTGCGGTTTTCAGCACAAAGTGTGTCCCTATATGATAAAATCCGCCATTCCCCCTAATTTGTTTTCACAACTTGAGCACTGATTATAAGAAGCCGTTTTTAGTCGCGTGGACGCGATTCTATAAGTTACTATCTCGACCCGTTGGTCGGATGGATGGTAACATTCTACTTTTCAATTAGTTTGTGAAAGTTTTGATGGTCCTAAAGTTCAGATATGTTTGTTAATTGATAATACGTTTAATTATTTTTTTTCTTATTGAAATAATTGACTGCACGCGACTTAATTCTGTTGACCTTGTTTATTTGCTAAAATCTTACTCGTGTAAATGGGTCGGTTGGATGTTCGAGGCAATTTCTCCACTAGTGCGTGTTTGTGTGTGTGTGTGTGTGTGTGTGTTTAGATCCTTTAACGCCCTCTTTTACCCTTTGTTGGGTCTCAACAGGCGCGATAAAGATAGTGAGAGATTTAATAGTGCAAAAGACGACCAGAGAGAGAGAGAGTTATAGCAGTGGTATTGACCCTGTTACACCATCCACCCCCTTGCAGAGGTAGTGCGTGTGGATTTACTCCTATAGGATATTCACCGCTTGCCGAGACATATGGTGAAATGTTCTGGTGTAAATATATTTAAAAATAGGTTGGACAAAATTATACACACCATTTCGCAGTAAGAAAATGTTTAATAATGATTAAGTGCGCAAATTACAGAATCCTCCTCGAGTGCGCCGTAAGGAATTTGAGGTTTAGTGATACCTTGTAACTCTTAATTCCGTTTTCGCCATTTTCTCTGTAGGCCTCAACTGATAAACGTCTGTAACAAAGCTATTGTTTTGTAAGTAGGCTATTATTAACCTATAGGCACTATCACAAGAGTAGTCCTGTTTAGTAGTAATTGAGAAGGATATTACAGGGTGACCACCCAAAACGGGCCTCAACTTTTAATAGGCTTCATTTCTTAGTCGTTTGTCGAATTAAGAAATGAAGCCTATTGAAAGTTTCGGCCTTTTAAGGGGAGAGGTCACCCTGTATATAGAAAGTGGACATCCACGTGAAACTTTATTAATGTCCAAAGATTTCTCTTTGGCATCTTTAATTGTATGGAAATTTGAAAGTGCAAAGTTAAAATTCTCTACAGGACGAAAAAAAACCCCAATTAATTACAAACCCTTGAATTATTGTTCATTTTCTCCTTTTCAAATATCATTTTTTATTAAATGGTTGTTCAATTTTTATAATTCTGATATATTATTCACACTTGTTTTCATTCTCACCAGCATTAGGTATTTGTTTATTTCAAAATGAAGATGAAAGATCTGAGTCCATTGTGAGAGACAAATAAGAAGGGTAAAACTCTTCTGTTTCTGTAGAGCTCAAAGCGGGGCACGCTGAAAAATACCGCCACATGTCGGGGGCAGAAAAGTATCCCTCTATTTGGTTAATTTACTGCTGATGGTGCAGCAAGTTTGGGAAATGATATATAAGGGATTAAGAAGAGCACTTCTCCGGGCGACTTCTATTCGTGCTGCAAGGCCAGGATAAGCCAAGCCATTCGGGTCTTAAATTTATTTGGTTTGTCAAAAAATAGTCACTTGAGGGACAGCCAGCTTCTCCAAAAAGGTGACCGACCATTGTCGTAGTTACTTTATTTTAATCGCATATTGTGGTTCAAATGAGAATGAAGATTCTGTTTCACGGAAAGTTTTTTTTATAAAAAATATATAATTCTTTACTTAGGAAACAGGTTTCGGACGTGACTGCCTTACATCACCAGTCACTTTCAAACCTGTTTCTTTGGTAAAGATTTATATATTTTCTTATAAAAGGAACTTTCCGTAAAACTATGCCATCCTTCTCACTTAAAAGCTCGATACTGGGTCGAAATATTAATTTGTGCTTCATATATTGTGCATGGGATAGTTGCTTAGACTTGAATTATTGACTTACTTTGCTAGTTTCTTTTGTAATTGTTACATACTCTTTTATTATATGAGTACCAGGAAATGGCTTCGCTACTAAGATTAAAATTTAAAATCTATAAAAAAGCAGCCATGGTTAAATTTTTATAAATTTTCTGAACTTGGCCAATTTAATTTTAAAAAGGAACTCTTAAGCTAAATTTTCTGAACTTCATCATTTGTAATTCTTTGGGTTTTAAAAAATTCACAAAATTTCGATACTTTTATTTATTTCTGAACTTCGTTTTTTGATATTATAAAAGAATTATTAGAAATAACTTTGATAAAAAAAACATAAGCCATAACTAAACTTAGATTAAATTATTATTAAAATATTCAAAAAATCCCCTTCTTAAATTATAGAGTTAGTGAAGTAATGAAGATGATGGTGATTAATAAATTATAACAAGTAAAATTTTGCTTTACTCAAAAACCTAAAGTAAAGGATTTGTTTCGTTTTACTATCTAGCTCAAGAACCTTGATAGAATATTCGGAAAAGTGTCAAGTTTTATTATTTTTGAGCTCTAAAATTTTGTGTAAAGAATTTATAAATTAATGTCGCATTTTGGGGAGCGACTTTGCTAGTTTCAGAAAAATGATTTTGGGAAGAGATAAAGTTCCATTTTACCAATGAACATATGGACGAAAATATAACAATGCAAGCAGAACCGGCGGGACTCCTTACAAGAAGAGCTCGCCTTCTGCAGGCAGACCTTCGGTCTGAGGCTTACAAGGTCTAAAAAAAAAAAAGTTTGCCAGTACATATCTCCTAACAATTTACTGTTGGTCTATCTTTTTTCAGATCCATTTTTTAGGCCTAAAGGCAAGAAAAATAACTTTGATCGGAATTCCTTGTGAGCTAGCTCTACTAGTTCCACGTAGCCTGAATCCATGCTGCTTGTTCTACTTAAGGTTATAAGACGTTCTGTTTATATAGGGCATGCATGCCCTGTCCTTGTCCCTGCCAAGCTGCCTAAATGTCCTGTTTCAGAAATTTCAGAGAAAGTGGGCTGGGAGATTTGATTCAGGCCTCTGCTGGATAATTTTACCTTGGGGACAGAGATCATTTTCGAGAACTAAATTTCGTAGCTCTGTGAGAATAGACAAAATCAGCGTCTTCTCTATTTCTCAGCTTGTGTGTTTTGATAAAGGTCTGCACAGCTGTTTCGGCGTCTCCCAGAATTTTGGTGGGTCTCGAAAAGGTCAGGAAAGATAAGCGCGAGAAGCGCCTTTTCTGTGTGTGAACGCGTATGCACGTGTAAGTATATATGCGTGTGAGTGTGTATGCGTATGAAAGCGTTTCGAATTCATTCTTTTTGCCTATAGCCCTTACAAGAATAGTATATATCATTATTTATATGACCAAATGTTATACACTTAGTAGTTTAATTGCATGCGCATAATTATGTGCGTGGCCATTTTAAGACCTCATAGGATTCCCGTGACACTCACTTGGGAGACTTCAATAGTGTCAGCTTAAAAAGAATCCGGACGAAGATTCGAACTGCCGACCCAGCGATTGCCGAGTAAGTGCTCTAACCACTATGCTATACTGATTTTTGTAATCCTACCAAAATAATTATAATCAATTTGTTATCCTTCAAAGTAACAAGTATATGTATTGTAAATCATATATATATATATATATATATATATATATATATATATATATATATATATATATATATATATATATATATATATATATATATATATATATATATATATATATATATATATATACAGGTGCGGATACAGGAGGGGACCCAGCCCTCCCCCTCCCCATTTAAAAAAACTTATTAAGAGCGAAGCGAATTCTTTTCTCAGTATATAGGCGAAAAAACATTTGAGCGTCGCCTAGTGATGGTAATTTCCCGCCCAGTGAAGGCAATTTCAACATACTGGGCGACATCGAATTAAACATTTACAATTTTACGTAGCAGTAATAATTTAAAAATTGTGCAATATATACTACAATTGGTCTACCCAACACATTCTCAGTGATAAATAAAACACTAAAACGTTTCGGCATCGCTGGTTCCCTATCGATTTTGTTTATATCTCCCAGTGGAAATTTCGTAAAATACCACGCAATAATATATTATTTTATAGTAATGGAAGCTTGTTAAATACGTGGAAAGAAAGGCGCATCAAACACAGTGTATATTAATTAAACTAATCAGCCTTTTTTCATCACCTAGGAACATGGCTGGTAGTACGGTAAGGTACGTGTGTAAACTAAAGAAAAATTGACGCCTCGTTCTAAATGTGACCTCCCTTTTATTAAATCCTGGCCACGTACATAAAGTTGCATGTGTATACACTTGTGTTTATAATAATTTTCTAGTAGCATTTATGCAATATTTTATTGGTTATTATATTTTTTCGGTTGCACTGCACTAAGTTATATAGGAAACATATGTACGATTCTGATAGTAGTGTCTCTGCTCCCCACACTTCAAGTTAACTCACTCTTTCTATGGTCTTTGTAAGCAAAAAAAAAAGCGAGTGAAGGAATATGTTAAAATATTGGCATTTTTTCTCATTATTGCATCTTCATATCCCGTCAGATAATGGAAACCAACCCTTAAAAATTATCACAGGAGGTCATGGGGGCAAAAAAATGTTCTAAAGCAAACCAATATATATCATTTCCTCTGATTTACCATCAAAATTCAATAGTAAATATGTTTAATATTGAATTACTTTCATATTTCAGACAAAAATATGCAGTCATTAAAAAATGTGACATTTTTTCCGGCACTTTTCTAATCGGCTGGAAAAGCCTATGTTAAAATATTGGTGTTTTCTATCCCATAATTTTTGGTCAGGCTGATGCTATTCCTAAGAAATTGGTTCCCCAGCCATATTTGAACTGAAACTAATCCCATAGAAATATGAATTTAAGGGAGTTATCAACATCAGTACGCTCTTCTGATTGTCAGTGGGATAATTAAATCCAGTATGAAAACGGAACAAAAGAGAATTGCTGGTCAATTGCCAGCTCTCTTATCATATCTTTCCCAAGATCAGCAGTTTAAAACTCCTGCCACTTCTTCGCAAGACAACCGCTTTTAGCTGTTCAGCGCTGTTAAAATATTCGTGTTTCTTGGTTTTACCTGATCTTCCCCGCTTAAGGTAAGTACTCACGCTATATTTTGTTAAGTTTTTCACTTTTTAGTGGCTTATTTTACATTTTGGTAGGTATTTAGTTAAACCAGAGGTTAAATAATACGGCGATAGCGCGCCAACCGACGCTCTTTTGCGAGCCCCGTGTTTCAACGTAATCTCATTTCCTTTTATAGTTCATTAATTATTTTGGAAATATTGTGTAAGGACTATTTTATGCATTTTCATTTATATCTATGGTTGACATCTGGAGTAAATATTTCGCTATTAGCCTTATGTTGGTAGCCTAGTAGGCTTCATGCGGATCACTTATTAGTTGGGAAAATTACGATAGCCTAATCTAGTTGTTCCCTTTACCTTTTATGTATGTTTAGTGGTTCGAATGTTGCATACTTATTTTATATTGGTTAAGTATAAGCAGTATGTACAACAAGATATTAAGAGATATACTGCGACTGGTGACATCTTCTGGCTTTCACATTCATCCTAGGCCTAACCTGGTTTCTGGTTTATGTCCCAGTGTATATATATATATATATATATATATATATATATATATATATATATATATTGTATAAGTATTGTTTTCAACATAATAATGTTAAAACTTTATAACTATTATATATATATATATATATATATATATATATATATATATATATATATATATATATATATATATGACAGAAAGCCTTATTTTGATACCAAAGCTTGGCTATTTTCTCACCTGATACCTGGTGCTAATTAATTATGGTATAATTATGACCTTTTGCAGACCCCTTGCTAATTTACTTTTAGCTGTTGATGTCTTGCATTTTTAATAATTTACTCAATTATCAATATTAGGCTATACCTTTACTGATATTAGTGTAATGTATGGGGTTGTGCCATTGACCCTGTGTCCCCTTTTTAGGCCCTATCTAAGTCCTCCACTGATATCTCTGTCTAGGTTAGGCCCCTCCCGAATCTTATTCTGTTACGCCTTTCCTAGTTCTTTTCGTCTCTCCTTCTCTTATCTTCTTCCTATCTTCCTTCCTTCTTTCTTTATAAAAGCTAGAACTATGGTACATTTATCAGGTGATCATGATAAAGCGGACAAAAATAACTAGTTTTTTCAAATCGAAATCGGCCAGGAGCCATGAAGACAACGAGGTGGAGCCAAAGACAAGCACTTCAACGGCGACTTCCTGCAGTCAACATGATCCAGTTACCGAAGAGGCAACCGATGTTTCGACCGTTTCGAGTGAGAAACAGTACTCCAGTTGACATCGCCAATTTTTTTTTGAATACGCAAGCAACGGACGCCGATAAACTTGCTGTGATTTATCAAAAACCGCCATATTTAGAGACACTTCCGTATACAAATGAAGGTGGTCATAAGAGACGCTTTCAACCTGGATGGTGTTCCACGTACCCTTGGCTTAAATACTCGGCGTCAAAGAAAGGCGGCTATTGCGTCGCTTGTGTTTTGTTTGCTGGTTACCAAGCTGGAACTGGCGGATAGACGAAACTGGGAACACTAGTTTTGCAGCCAATGCAAAAATATAAAAACGCTACTAAGATGCCCAGTAGCCATAACGGCAACGGCTATCATACAACCAGTATGGTTAGGATGCAACAGTTTCTGGACACTGCCCGCCATCAAACGAGGGCTATTGATGTCATGATGACTGGGAAAAGGAAGGAGCAAATTGAGAGCAACCGTCGTCTGCTTGTCCCAGTTGTTGAGACTGTACTGTTTTGTGGCCGCAATATGCTTCCTCTTAGAGGGCACCGTGACGACGGTCCCTTAGATTTGTCCGCTCCAAGTGTAACTGGAGAAGGAGTTTTTCGAGCGCTGTTGCGGTACCTCTCCAATGGCGGCGATGCTGAATTAGCGACGCTCCTAATGACATCCAACAAGAATTGTACTCTCATTAGCAAGACTACCCAAAATGAACTCATCGAAATATCGTAAAAATTGTCCATTTACTATTTTCACTGTTATTTTTATGCTTTTGCATTTCCATACATATACAGAATAATGCAATAAATATTTAAGTTTTATCTTTATTTGCAGGGAGACTAGTGCAAGAGAAAGTGGTATCTCAAGTTGCTGGAATCTTTGGTATCATGATGGACGAGACGACGGATACTGCGAAGAAAGAACAAGCCACCATCTGCGTCCGTCACTTCAGCAACGACCAATTGAGACAGGACTTTCTGGGCTTCGTTCATGCCGTAGACTTGACTGGAGAAGGACTGGCTCGTCGTCTTCTGAGCACAGTAGATTGTGTCGGTCTCGACATGAACAGCTGTCGCGGTCTCTGTTTTGATGGAGCCAGTGCCATGATGGGGAAGTTTCTCGGGTGTGAAGCAGTTATACAACAAGATTATCCACTCGCGAAGGTGATCAACTGCTGCAATCATCGGCTGAACCTTGTGTTGACTAAGGCTTGTGACACAAAAGAAGTCAAACTTGTTGTCCAGGCCCTCGAGGTTTTCAACTACGCTAATTCCTTGAACATGCGTTCTATGAGGTTTATTCAGCTAGTGAAACACTACACATCCTCGAAGCAGCAGAAATTACTCGGCCTCTGCACTACTAGATGGGTTGAGCGACACGATTCCGTCGTTTTCATCAAACTGCTACCAGTTGTAGCCATCTTCCTTGAAGATAGCAATTCGGATGCGACAGCGGGACTACTGCTGATCGCCATCCAAGAGCCGCACTTTTTGATTGGCATCGTCGTCGCTGAGTCCGTGCTGGTTCACACTGTGGAGCCAAGCCGAGCCCTGCAATCTCATACGGTTGATCTCCTATCTGCATATGCTACGATCAGGGAAGTAGTGACACATCTAGACAAAGTCAAAGAAGATGCCAATACCAGATTTCACGATATCTTCACGAAAGCAGAGGAGCTCCTGCACGAGATCGGCTCAACTCACGATACCATTCCCATGCCCCGAGTTTGCAAACGACAGACGCAACGTGATAATGTACCTTTTCAAACAGCATAAGAGTATTTCCGCCGATCTGTATACATACCGTTTCTTGATCAGGTCTTGAGTGAGTTACGGCGTCGGTTCCAGGAAGACACCGTTATGACTGTCTTTAACATCAAACATCTGCTCAACGACACTGACGGAGATGTTGGAGCTTTACTGAAGGCGGCACAGGTTTACGAGGCTGACATCGAGAGCTTGAGCCTTGTCACAGCGGAAGCAGAGCGCTGGTTTTCAACAACAACAAAGTTTGACTCTGTTGAAGATGCTCTAGCTCATGCCAAGACTCGAATGTATCCAAACTTGGCCAGCCTTCTCCAAGTTTTGATCACGCTTCCCGTTTTGAATGCGGAAGCAGAACGGTCATTCTCAGCCTCAAAGCGACTGAAAACTTATTTGAGGAACACTATGGGTCAAGAGCGCATCAACGGTCTAGCGCTACTTGGTGTTCACAACGAAATTGACATTGCAACCAACAGCGTGATCGATGCATTCGCTCATAAAATTGGAAATTGATGTTTTTGTGAGCACCACGTTCTTCTTCTATTTATCTGTGTTAGATGGGGTGGTTTTGCTAGATCGCGGCGACTCATTTATCTGTGTTAGATGTTGTTATAGTGCACTCAAATGTATGTTTTATTAAATATTTATCATTTGCCAAATACTTTTCCAGTACAGCAGTTGTAATTACCTTTATTGTTTTTTTTTTACAGCTGTTCGATGGTTAATATTCAATAAAACGGCATCAAAATAATAAGCATATTTATCTCTTTTATTGTAGTTCGAAAAAAATCTAGTGCCCCCCATCAAATTTTATTCCTGGATACGCCACTATATATATATATATATATATATATATATATATATATATATATATATATATATATATATATATATATATATATATATATATATATATATGATGAAAATTGCTGCAATATCGCAAGAAAAGATGAGGAATTAAACCACATTCTCCGAAGACAATTTAATTCAGAACAGTTTCGGTGTATCTCACACCCTTTTTCAACTGACACTGGGTAGAACATATAAGTGAAGTGCATATAAGCATAACACAAGATCTCCTCTTTTTTCCCCCAATCCCCTACTCGTGGCTAATCGGGGGGGGGGGGGGGGGTAGGCCTAAACATATTGAAGGGATGGCATTTTACTATTTTGTTTATTTGCGATCTTATTACAGGATTAAAAGAAAATTGACCCTCAGATAGATTTAAATTAGGAACTGACGATATCATGCTCGATTCTACGATTCTTCTCTTAACATAGTTAGCCGATTTAAATAACATTTTACTTCCATTGAAATCGATCGTATGATTCTTGTCTCTAACATGGCAAAATATTCCACTACTTTCGCTGCCCACTCTAATATCTCTTTTGTGTTCGTACAATCTCTTGTCTAGATTTCTCCCCGTTTCCCCTATATAAACTTTATGGCAATCGTTGCATGGTATTGCATATACTCCTATGTTATGATGTCTTTGGGTTTCCTGGCCATCATCAATTGGTTTAAGGAATTATTATATTTAAAGGCTAGATTAATCCCCGCTTTTCCAAATATGTCCTTTAAACTATTTAATTTATTATTAAATTTATTATTTATTATTATGTTCGCTAACATTTTCGGTATGCTTCTTCTCTTTTTTTCTTATTGGTGGATTGTAATGTTCCTTTTGCTATTATTTCTTATTTCATCACTTAAATATGGGCTCTCCTTCTCTCCTCAACCAATTTCCTGAACTTTGGAAATGAAGTTCAGTGCATTGTTAGGTGGGGATATAGATTTGTTCTGTGAGTACTTTTGAGGGGTTATTGATTTTTTCCCATATACGAGTATCTTCTGCCATTTTCCTGAGGACCTTATTTATTGGTTGTATTTTTTCCTCTTCGCGTAAGTATCATTTCTCTTCTCCTGGTGTTAGTTATTAATCGTAGGGCTTTATTCAGTACTCTTTGCATATCCTTTATCCTTGTTTGTGACATCATATGCATTGCTATTGAGAGTATGTTAGTGTTGCCCTGCCCAACGCCATATATATTTTTCTCTGTTCTTCATAGAGATTCCTCGGAGTGAGTAAAGTAATTGTATAGTTAGACTTGTTCTTCCTATCCTTTCTTGTTGATGGCATATGTATCCTCTTAATGATATTTTTAGGCCCAAATCCTTTGGGTTTATTATATGAATTACAGTAAATTTATGGATCTTTGTAAGTATTTTCTCTTTTTTTCCAAATATATTTGTTTCCAGTTTATTTTTGCCGTTAATTGTGCTTGCTGTCTTTTATTTCTGCTGGGAGATGTTATGCATTGGACGATATCAACCGCGAACTGGACGTGCAGCGTCTCTGGTCTTATTGATTGTGGCACGTCTGATGTATATACTGAATATAACGTGGGACCTAGACATCTTCCCTGCCTACCTCCGGCTTCCTTTCAAATTATGGTCTCTCATATTCGTTTATCACGCACGATCTTAATTTTTGTTCTTTCCGTGATGTCGCAGGAAATTCTCTTGCAATTGTTGTTCATTTGAAAGTTTAGGATCTTATATTGTAAGCCTCTGATCCAGACTTTATCAAATGCTTTCTCTACGTCTCTTATATTGAGTCAATATATTTCTTGTTCGCTTTCGCTTGTGCTATTTTTCTGTAATTATTACGTGGCCATGGTGTTATCCCTGTTCTTCTGGAACTATTTAGGAGGACTGGAGGTTTTCCTGGTTTTGGAAAGAGCAATATTTTCGATGTTTTTAGTGCGTCAGTAAAGTATCCGGTTTTTAAATTGCATTAAATAAGTTTTATAGTGATTTAATGATGTTATTCCGGGCGTTGGTAAAGTTTGACTTTGTGAGTCCTGATGATCCTGGCGCTTTCTGTTTAAATTAGTTAATTGCGCTTATAATTTCTTCATGCGTTGTTATTGCCCCCGATCGCACTTGTTCTTTCCTCTTCGGGTCTACTGATTGGGCTTGAGTAATCATATTGATGTTATTACATAGGAACTCATGGACCCTTTCTTCCGTTTCTCCACAGAAGTCTTCATTTCCTTCATGTGAAATTGAGGAAACTGCTTCTAGTGGCGTCTAAATTTTCGTTCAATTTCCTAACCTTCTCGAATTAAGTTACTATTTTCGGCCTTTATTTTAATTTTCATTCTTGATTTTGAATCTCTTGTTCTGTTTAGTGTTTACTGCTCGCCAATTTTCCCTTGATGTTATATGAGGAGCTCAACCCTTAATCTCCCCATTTTCAGTTTCCCATGGAAAACGTTTGCTGCACACTTCCTCTGCCGCGTGGTACCAGAGGATAGGCAACATTAAACTTTAGGGCCTCGCTACATGAGGTAAAGCAACAGGTGATAACGCCTCATTTTCTCGAAGATCGCTTTCCCCTATCGGGAAAGCGATATCAATGAGCCGCCTTTACGCGCTCTAGCCGCCTCTCGGCCAATCACGTGCGCCGAACCATTCTTTCTGCCTCACTCACGCTCCTCCACCTCCTTCACAAAGTTTCAACACGGATGCGAGTGCTCTGTGTTTTTTATTTATTTCACCATGGATTTATCATCTGAATACGACTCCAGCGCTTCTGAGCATAAAGAACAAGCTCCCCCCCGCCCTCCTCCCCAAGTCCCGCAAGCGGCAACAGATCCCTGATAAATGGTTAAGGAACGTAAATAAGTGCAATCGTGAAATGTAATGTAAGTTCAATGGGTAAAATTTCAATTTTCAACATGAAAGAATTAATGGATTTTAGTAAAACCAAAATAACAAGAAAGATCAATTATTTAGCTTAAAAATGGAAAATTAGATATTGTTTTTTCACTTAAACTCCTGTAACAATTATTCCCTAACTTTAACATTAATTTACTCGAAACTATAAAAAAATCAGTTGAGCCCCTCTTGCCGGCAGCTCCTCATATATAGATATATCTGTTTAATAAGATCATCCCGGCTTTTTTCTTGCTGTTGACTTATTAAGTAAATCATTTCCATTTTTAATCTTCTTAATTCATTTAATTTTCCGCGGCTACGTCCTCTTTACCGCATTGAATTATATGTCATTTTTAATTTGTTTTTGTTTTTCATCTCAGTGGTTTACTCGTGTTGTTGTTGTATTCGGTAACTTGTAGGGACGTATCTCAAGTTTGCGGCCACCAAGGCATCTGTTAAATCTTTCATCTCTTCATATATCTCATCGGGTGAAGCGTCTGTCTGGCCTTTAGGAATATATCTATTTAAAACCTCTATATTTCCTTCATTATGTTCTGTGATATTGCGTCCTTATAATTCTAGATAACTGTATAGCGATTTTGATTCAATTGGAACAGTGTTCCTCCATGGTCGCTGCTCACAATTAGTACCAGTTTTATATGAAAATGTAATTGCATATCACAATTGCTTAAAACTATGTCTGTTTTTTTTTAACGGTATTTGTTGCAATATAAGGGGTGATCTGGTCTCAGTCGTTTTAGGATGTTTCTTTCTAACATCATTTCTAGATTTCAGGCAACATTATTTGTTGTTCTCTCTCCACTTGCTTGTCATCTTGCATTTAGGTCACACATCGATTTTGTTGGGTGTCCTTGTCTGAATATCGTTTTGAAGTTATGTACTGGTAATAAATTTCTCCTTGGTGGTTGATATTATCGATGGAGTTATTTCTAATTCTATTTTAACGAATATACACAGCGAATCACAAAAAAATATACAACTTTAAATCTAATTAACGTTTTAATATATTGAGATATTGGAAATCGTGTTTTTGGGGGGGTTTTTTTGGTAATGTAGAAAGCAATTCTACTTTACACTGTAAATGGGTTTGCAGGCAAACATAAAAGTATTTAGGCAGCATGTATTTTAATTGACTTTTACAAGAGCTTAATTACACACAATTTGGTCAATGAGACAACAATATCTGTGTCATTGATTTAATAATGAAATAAGATAATAATCTCAAAATAATTAATCCTTAATAACAATTCACATTTTCTTTAATGTTTACTGCGAACCTATACCCTTTTGCAAGCAGGTTCTATCTATATCGCCCTTATCACTCTTTTGATAACATCTGCCTTGTCCTTTAAGATGTTTCTTTCATTTGTGATGCGATTCCTTAAGTCATCAAAATTGAGGGTGGTGTTGAATAAAATGCACTCTTCAAATGACCCCATAAAAAGTAATCAAATGGGGTCAAATCAGAGCCTCTGGGAGGCCATTTGTTCCTATGGCCCACTGCAATTATTCACTTTTGGAATACTTTTTGTATGCGATTCTTAATAATCAGTGTTCTGTGAGCAGGATAATCGCCTTAAATCCTACGATCCACGTGTCCCTGCCTAATGGCCCTTCATTGTTGCCGAGCTAGATTGTCCAATATTGGGTCTGGATTTCCTTTCTGCCCATGACCTCTTGTTTGACTCTCGCAGTCGCAAACGTCTCTGTTTCTTTTTTTGCTTCAAAAAGGATAGGCCTATTAAACACAACGTTGTGCATCGGATTGAAACGTTAGAAAGATCTTTCTCCCGTTTGCACCTATCTTCTCACTATGATTGGTCGTTTCAGATAGACTATCGGCAATGAAGCGGGAGTTTAATTTCCTGCTGTATGCTGACGTTGCTTGTCCTTCAACTTCCTTTTGGACCTCTCTGCTTCACGTTGTACCGAAGTCTACACCTGTTGCATTTTGTGCTGTGGGTGATTAGAGACGTGTGGACGCAAAAACTATACATGACAAGTACCATTACCGTATCTCTCTGATTTTAATTCTACTCTCTTCGGTTGTTTTATCTTTTCTCGACTTGATCTGGTTCGTCCTTTCAACCAGATCCCCATTCACCCAGTTGAATCCAAAACACAGCTATCCTCCATTTTAGGGGGTCCTTTGAGATGTTTTATATGTCCTGTGGTTTAGGCAACAGCGGTGAGACCTTCCAAAGTTTAGTGAATTAGGTTCTGGGAGGGGGAGGGGGGCTGAAGCGATCTCCAAATTTGTTCTTTCATTAACCCACGTGGAAATGCGAAGCGACGCTATCAGGCGCAGATCCAGAAGGGGAGGGGGGCGGGGGCTGAGGGGGGTGGAGCCCCATTTCTTATCTCATTAGCCCATAGTGAAAAGCGAAGCGAAGCGATGTTACGATCTGTGAAGGGAGACGTATCTCAAAAGACTAGGGAAGGTGCACTGATCAGCTTCCGCGACGTCTTCAAGAATTCAGATGAGATCCTCAAGTAGATCGATTCGTCACATGACACTAGTCTATGGCTTGAGTTTGTAGTAGTCAAGCGTAGCGAGCAAACGTACCCTTTCAGAGAGCTGAAGAATATTACCGCTAATCTGCCATGTCCAGTTCATTGACTAGGTGTTAACTGAATTATATAGCCGGTTTAGTGACTACATGATTCTGGTAGGCTTCAACAACGAACATCTACTCGGCGGCGCCAACGGAATGTTGCTACTTGACCGGAGGCGGCGAAAGTCTACGAGGCTGACATCGAGGCCTCGAGCCTCGTCAAGCCAGAAGCAAAGCGCTGGTTTTCGCCAACAAACAAGTTTAATTCCTTCGGAGATGTATTTGCCCACGCCCAGACCTAAATGTATCTAAACCTGGCCAGGCTCATTTAAGTTCTGATCACTTTCCCAATCTCCAACGCAGATACCAAACCATCATTTTCGGGCCTCAAGCGTCTTAAAACGTACTTAAGGAATAATATGGGTTAAAAACGCCTCGACAGCCATTCGCTGATCGGTATCACAACGAAATTGATGTGAGAATAGGCGGGGTAATCAATTTATTTCCTCAAAGGCTGATATTCGTGTGTAATACCGTGGTTAATGCTGTTGTAAATGTGTGTTAGATGCTGCTATTAACCATTTCCGCCCCATTTATGTTTATTTTTTTTAAAGTCATACTTCTTTTCTGCTATTCAGAAAGAGTTATTTAATAATATAGAATATATCTGAAAACATTTTTTTAAACCGTTGCGATCCAATTTAGCTTATATGATATATGTCTAAATTACAGTTAAATCTCCAAATTAATTATTTAATTAACTATAATAATGAGAGTTATTGCTCACTCCTAGGTGAGATACTGTTATTTATTATAAATACTGTGTAATATAACCATATTATTCATGATCAATGCCATTTTCTCAGAATACTCAGAGGGACGAATTCAGGTTAGCTCTCCCAAATTTTTATCCTGGATCTGCACCTGCTTTTGCTACATTGACGACTATTGTTCTCAGATTTTCACTAGTATGTACGGGTATGGTGTTGTACTTCAACGCTTCTGTCTTTTTAGTGCCAACCAACCCTCGTTTCTTAGATGCCACATTTCTCTTAGCGGAATTCGTCTTCTCAAGGTCAAAGTTACTGTTATTCGGGTTTTCCCTCATTGTTCCTCACTCAAGCAACTTCGTCGTTTCTGTGGTATGGTCACTTTCTACCAAACATTTATTCGTGAGGTTTCTCGCATTATACTACCTCTCCACACACTACTCTCTGCCACCAAGAAGAACTCTCCTCTGACATGGTCTTCAGAGGCGTGCGAAGCTTCCTCTCGTATGGAAGATGCTATAACCTCCTCTGTTTCATAGGCCCATCCTTGTTCTGTGTCTCACATTAGCGTTGCCTCGAATACACCAGTGACCCATGAAGGGTGACTCTGTAGCAGAGGGTTGATAACTATGGCAACCTCTGGTATTCATTTTATAAATCATTAACTCCTTACCAATAGAGCTACAGTGCATTCTCGAGGGAACTAATACCTGTGCTCCTCGCCACTTCCGTCAATTTTTGGAAACGAGTGTTTTCAGTGCCTTCACTGACCATAAACCTTTGGTTTGTGTACTTTCCATCCGTAACACGTCTTCCGTGCACATTACAGTTAATTTTCGTCACCTCGACTTCATCCTGCAACTTACAAGCGACATTCGCATTGTTCCTAGTTCTAAGCACGTCGTAGCAGATGCGTTTTCTCGCATTTACGTGATCTCGCGCATGCAACTATCTCACGCTGCGTCCATCGGCCATGCAACATTAGCGCTTTCTCAGGAACAGGGCGAAGACAAGCAAACACCGTGTCACTCTTCTAAATTCGTCGATCCTGGGATCGACTTCCCAGACAATCCATACAGGCTCATCCTTGTTGACTTTTCATTGCCTGACTGTTATCCTCTTCCATTCCCTTTGCTTAGCTTTGGCATATTTTCGACCAAACTCAGGTCTTTCCCATTCTGGCATTAGAACTATATGTAAGCTCATCGCGCAGCGTTTTGTGTGGTCAGGTATGATTGCCGACGTGGCCAAAGGGATCTGTTCATATTTGCCTTCACACCATGCCAAGGTTCAACGCCACTCAATGACTCGTCTATCTTCTTTCCCCCTCACGTTTTGACGCCGTTCACGTCGATCTTGTAGGTCATCTGCCTTATTTTCGTGCTTGCGCCTATCTTCTCGCTATTCCGAACCTCCGAGCCTCCACCGTCGCTCGAGCCTTCGTCTTAGGATGACTTTCTCGTTTTGACGTGTCTGGTACACAATCATGACTGATCGTGTGTGTATGGGGGCGGGGGGTTGTATCACCCCCGCTATTTTTAAATAAACTCGTAATATTTCTAAGTCGAAAGCCTAACATTATATTCGAATTCAAAGGTGATTGCCAGCTGTCGTTAGGCCTCTATTTTTTTCTACCGCGTTACTTGACTTCAGATATATATGTATCGCCCTCAAATGCTATTTAAATCAATTATATTTTCTTTAAAATTATTTAATATGAAATGTCCATATATTTTACTTCAGAAAAAATCACTTTAGGATGATATGCAGTGTTGGGCGGTCCGCTACATTAGTCCGCTACTTGAGGACTCTCTAAATGGTAGCGGAGTAGCAGAAACGGTTTCTATAAGCAAAAAGTAGCGGACTAAATTTTTTTAAACCGCTACCGCTACATATTTGACATTTCTTTACAATAAAAGTGGGCTAATTTTGGATGTAATATACAGTAGTTTCCCTTGGAATTTATTAAAAAACAGTAAAAAGTTGTTTTGAGGGGCAGCGCTTTACAATAAAAAGTAGCGATAGCGGAGTAGCGGGTAGTGGTTTTGCGATTTTGAAAAAGTAGCTCTAGTAGTGGTAGCGATTTCAGCTAGCCAAAAGGCGGAGTAGCGGACAGCAGTTCCAAAAAATTTGGTACCGGCGCCCACCTCTGATGATATATAATACACTATGGTGTGATTCCAGCTCACAATGTGTCTCAAGATAACATCCAATCTATTTTTTATCATACCATCGTAATTAGAAATTTGCCCACATTTAGTGGAGTATATCTATGATATAGTACATTATATAGCATTTGCATATTTTTTTAAAATATAAATATTTATAAAAAACCACCCCCACAAAATTCGAGGGCAAGCGTTTTCCGAAATTTGACTCAGGATTTAGTAGCCTAAAACTGAGCCCGTCAAAATTAAAATTGCGCCTCTTGAGCACCCCTCACCCCGTTAAATTTTTGTTAGTCTCCAATACGCAATTCCGCAAACTTTGTTGGGCATTCCGCTGATCGTTAATCCGCAAATTTTCCGGCTACACTGGTCTGCTATATCAAATCAGTTAATGCTAACGCTAATAAATTTGGGGGGTGCATTAATGAAGTTTGCAGCATTCTGCTAACCATTCTTTTTAGTTCAATAACCCTTTATTGGTAGTTAATAAAATTTCCAATAAAATTACCTTACAATTATATATTTATTCATTTTATATATTTTTAGATATAAGAGAACTTTTAAAACAGCAAAATACACAATCCTAATTACAGTCATTAGTCATTGATGTTCACCTCCTCGCTCCTTCCCATCAAGAACTGGATGTTTCCTTTGACAAACACCAGCTTCTAAAACTGCAGTAAAGGACAACATCACATAACATAACATAACATAATTTCACGGATGACAAAAGCAACAAGGGCCTATCAAAGGTCATCCGCCTCCGTCAAAACCCACCCACAAAAAGCACCATCACCAGGGGAAGACAAAATCAAAGTCCCCCATAATATAATATAACAGATGACAAAAGCCACAAGGGCTCATCATGGGTCATCTGAGTCAAACGGCCTCTTTTTTTTTTAAGGCACCCAAACTCCCAGGAAAACTACATCCAGAGGATTGTGTCCAGAAACAAGGGTATCACCATTCAAGGCTTGCCAAGAACTAAATCATGCAGCTATAGATATATACAAACAATATTAATATATACAAAACTTAGGAACCATCACAACCTTCCCTCCCCATAAACTCATCCAACCTACTCTTAAATACATTTAAGTTTGGACTACCTACTACCCTCTGCGGCAATTTGTTCCAGAAGTCTACCACTCGGTGAAAAAATATTTTCTTAAATCCAACCTACACCCTTGCTTTTTAATTTTCAAGTGGTGACCTCTAGTCCGATTTCCATCATCTAACTCAAAAAACCTAACATCCAATTTATCTTTCCCAGAATTTTTTTTAAAGAGCTCAATCATATCCTCTCTCACACACCTCCTTTCGAACGAGAACATATTTAATACCCTCAGTCTATCTATATATTCAAGGTGCCTCAGGGAAGGAATAATCTTTGTTGCCCTGCGTTGCACTGACTCGAGAAGGTTAATATCGTGTCTAAAATGTGGGGACCATTCCTGTATACAGTACTCTAGATGTGGCCTAACATAAGAGTTATAGAGTTTAAGAATAACCTCCTTACTTTTGTAACTGACATTTCTCTTAATGAAACCCAACACTCTATTTGCCCTATTTCTTGCTTCAATACACTGCTTAGAAAACCTTAATGACTTATCTATTACTACTCCTAGATCTTTCTCATCCTCTACTGAGCTCAGCCAATGCCCATCCATTTCATAGTTAAATTCTCTATTATCTTTTCCCATGTTAATAACTTTGCACTTATCAAGGTTGAAAGTCATTTGCCACTTATGTACCCAGGATAACAATTTATTTAAGTCCCCCTGCACTTCAAAATTATCATCAATATCTTTAACTACAGCTGCTAATTTGGTATCATCCGCAAAAATTGACACTTATTATTAACTGACTCCCCAAGATCGTTTATATAGATGACAAATAATAATGGACCGAGAACTGATCCCTGAGGAACCCCTCTGATAACATCCCTCCACTCTGACTTTACACCATTTAGCACTACCCTTTGCTTCCTCTCTTTGAGCCACTCAGCTATCCAATTTGAAACACCCCCACATATCCCAATCATTTTTAATTTATGAACTAGTCTCCTGTGTGGTACCTTATCAAATGCTTTACTAAAATCTAAGTAAATTATATCTACATTCTCTCCCCTATCTACTTGATCTGTTACAAACTCCAGAAAGTCTAGTAAATTAGTCAAACATGATCTACCTGATCTAAACCCATGCTGAGCATCGCTGATTAACCCCTCCCTCTCTAGATGTTGGCAAATCCCTTTTTTAACTATTTTCTCAAGAATTTTACAGACTACAGGAGTTAGGCTAACCGGTCTAAAGTTATTTGGATCCTCTTTACTACCCTTCTTGAAAATGGGGACTACATTCGCTCTCTTCCAATCATCGGGTATTTCTCCATATTCCAGTGAACTACTATACAACTTTTCCAGAGCTATTGAGATACTTTCTACTCCTTCATTAAGTATCCTAGAATGAATATTATCAGGGCCGGAGGCTTTGGTAGTACCTAACTCACCTATTAGTTCTTTATCGTCCTCCAATCCACACTAATGGTAGTAAACACCTCTTTCCCTGACCTATGAGTACTATACATAAGACTATTTAGCTTCTCCTTTGTAAATACTGATGCAAAATGACCATTTAGTACCTTAACTATTTCCTCATCAGTTTCTCTCACAACCCCTTCATATTTGATAGGTCCTATTTTAACTCTGCCAGACTTGTTATTAATTTTATAGTAACTAAAGAACTTTCTAGGATCTTTGTTGCTATCCTGAGCTAATTTAATTTCTGACACCCTTTTGTTCTTCCTTATAATCTTATTTACCTCATTCCTAGCCATTCTATAATCACTTAAATTTTGAATATTATTTTCTACCTGTAATTTTTTATATGCCCTTTTCTTCTCTGAAATTTTTCTAGCTATCTCCTGATTCCACCATAATGGTTTCCTACTTTTGTTCCTAATGGCCTTCATTGGGATACATTGTTCTTGGACTACATTTATTATATGCTTGAAAGTATCCCACATCCCATGAGCATTTTTACCTCTGAATTCTACATCCCAGTCTACCAAATTTAGCAAGCTTCGAAGTTTTACATAATCTCCCTTATGAAAATTTGAAACTTTTTCAGCATTCTCGGTTATTTTACCCTTCTCAATTCCCAAGTTAAAACGAACTATCGGATGGTCACTATTTCCCAATGCCTTCCCAGCAGTCAATTCTTGAACTAAATGATCACTTTTAGAAAGTACTAAATCTAATATATTGTCCCCCCTCGTTGGCTCATTAACAAATTGCTTAAAAAAATTATCCTCAAAGCATTCTATGAACCTGCCACTTGTTCTATCTCTACCTATCATATTTTCCCAGTCCACAGAGTTTAAGTTGAAGTCTCCAATAATAACTGCATCTGTTTCACATCCCTTAGTTATTTCCCTTATCATTAGTTCATCCATATCATCAGTCTGCCCAGGTGGCCTGTAAAAAGCTCCCAAATGTACCATTCTATTTTTACTGAACCTAATATCTATCCAAAGTGACTCAACTCCATCCTGCTTTATTGAAGTATTTAAACTTGAAACAATGTTGTTTTTTATATAGATAATTATTCCTCCACCAATCCTACCTGTCCTTTGACTAAGGAAGCTGAACCTACCAACACTGGCATACAGAAGAGCACGGGGAGACTTAATAGAGACCTACAAGATACTCACTGGAAAATATGATGGGGAATGTAGTCAAGGCATATTGAAACTTCAAGAAGAAAACATCAGCAGGGGAAATTCACTGAAGCTTTTTAAGACAAGGTCACGGCTGGATATAAGGAAGTATACTTTCCCGTGTAGGGTGATAAATAACTGGAATCAGTTGCCTGAGTGGGTGATTGCAGCAGCATCAGTCAACCAGTTTTAGGTGAGACTTGATAAATTTTGGTTTAATCAAGAATTGAAATACAATTACAAGGCAAAGATAATCCACCACACGCTGCCACAAGTTGATAATATAGATCTGGAGTCACAGGCATAAGCCTCTTCCATGAAGTCTTCTGTAAGTATCTGTAAGTATTATAGCCCTGTAAATCAAATTCACTTATAGTGTCACTAAATTCTATTTCATTCTATTATATTATATTGTGGGGGACTTTGATTTTGTCTTTCCCTGGTGATGGTGCTTTTTGTGGGTGGGTTTTGACGGAGGCAGATGACCTTTGATAGGCCCTTGTGGCTTTTGCATATAATTATGTTATATGTTATGTTATTATGTTATTAACCCATGATTCAGTAACACATAATCTATCTATATCCTCATTGCTAATATAACTAAATAGCTCATCCTTCTTGTTTCTAAGACTACAAGCATTTGTATAGAAACAATTTAACCCCCCTATTCCTGAAGCACCTCCTGAAACCTGAATGACCTCACCTCTATTGCCTTGGAACCTATTTCTGTTATCTGCCAAGTCCATAACCTAACATAACATAACATAATTTCACGGATGACAAAAGCTACAAGGGCCTATCAAAGGTCATCCGCCTCCGTCAAAACCCACCCACAAAAAGCACCATCACCAGGGAAAGACAAAATCAAAGTCCCCCACAATATAATATAACAGATGACAAAAGCCACAAGGGCTCATCATAGGTTATCCGAGTCAAACGGCCTCTTTTTTTAAGGCACCCAAACTCCCAGGAAAACTACATCCAGAGGATCGTGTCCAGTATTATAATGTCCTCTCATAATTCCCGGACCACTATTAGTATCTAGTTTCCTGCCCGCAAAGACCTAATAACACGATCATACTCCTCCCACAACATATCTACCCCCCTCCTACTCAAATGCAGTCCATCCATCGCATACATTTCTTTCATTCCAACAAACCTATCCCACACATCCTCAAACATGACACCTTCCATCTCACACATCCTCCTCACATAATCATTCAGCCCAATCGCATGAGACATCCATTCTACCCCAACATCCATTCTTGGAAGCACACCTGTCACAACACCTTTCATTCTACTTTCTTTCACCTTTTCAATCAACCTCTTGTACCTCTCACGTAACTCACATGCACCCACTTTCTTCACTTCATTCACTCCTAAATGTGTAATCACAACCGCATCCCTTGCAGCACAGCCAGACACCAGCTCCTCATACCTATCAGACAGATCTCTCACTCCAGCACCCAGCAAACACACCCTCAAAACATTCAATCTACTTGCATTTAACTTCCTATCTAAATATCTAACTTGCGAATCACCCATCACAAGCACTTCAGTCAGACTCCTATTCCTAACCCTCATAGACCTAACTCCATCCCCACTCCTATTCTCATTCAAACTACCAGTCACTTTACCTCCACCCCCATCAGTCATATCACTTCCAGTTACTTCCTCTCTTAGGGCACTGAATCTATTAGTCAAGCTAATAGGTTCTGTGTCCCTCTGACTCACACACCTATTCTCCCCCTGGCTAACAACCTCAACAGAGGCAACCCTATTCTCACAAAGAACAGGAGAAGCTTCCTAGCTTCACATTTCCTAACCACTCTCCACTGTCCCCCATTCTCACTAGGCCTATTTCTAACTAATCTAAGGGGGCTAACTTCACTATCCCTAGAACTATCATATCCTACCTCCTCCACCGGCCCTCTACCTTCACCTGAAACATCTAACTGGCCTACCTCACCACCTAACCCATTCCCACCTCTAGGCCTAACACTAAGTTCCCTCCTGAGCTCAGCAACTAACCCCTCCAGCCTACATATCCTGTCTAAATCCTGCATTCTCATCCCCTCTAAATCTACAATGCATTCACGCAGCCCACATACAACACATGTATACCCCTCACCAAATACACTACAACCACTGAATACATTCCTACACTCATGCTCACTTTCATCCCCAAACTCCATCACTTAACATAACATAATTTCATGGATGACAAAAGCCACAAGGGCCTATCAAAGGTCATCCGCATCCGTCAAAACCCACCCACAAAAAGCACCATCACCAGGGAAAGACAAAATCAAAGTCCCCCACAATATAATATAACAGATGACAAAAGCCACAAGGGCTCATCATACATCATCCGAGTCAAACGGCCTCTTTTTTAAAGCACCCAAACTGCCAGATGATGGCTTTAAGGAGTTGACAATATTTTCTCTTAGGTGCAGATTGCTTTGCTTAGGGGAGAGTTATGATTCATGTATTTAAGCTTTTCACTGATTTAGATAAAGATAACTTGCTAGATTAAAAAAGTGTTATTTGGTTAGAGAATAACACAGGGTCATTATAGAAAACATGATGAAGCATTCTAGGTTATAAGATAAAAAAGAACTTTTTAGTTAAAGGGTGGTAGGGTTAGGAAAGGTTTGCCCATTGAGATGGTTAGCAGTGATGCCCTTGGTAAGTTTAAATCTAAGTTGGAAGACTATATGGATAGTTTAGCATGATTTGACCAGTTATTTGGTCCACTTTATTATATATAGATATTTTTAGTTCCATTATAGATTGACATTTATACTTTGTAGTATATTTTACTGAATCATTTGAATGTTTTTGTGATTTGGTTTTGATGGTTGAGAATGTCTCAGCAGGTGGTTCTCCTAGATCAAGGGGCTCCAAAGTGGTCGATATCGGCCTCTTTGGGGGTCGAAAGTGGGTTGATTAATGATATGGTAGGTCAATTTAACTTTTGGGGGTCAAAAGAAGACATTCTTAAGAGAATTTAAAGTACTGATGGAATCAATTGTTGACCATCTTAAGCTGTGTCAATTTTTAATTGAAATTACCAAGATTTTGACTAAAACTGTCAAGATCTTAGGCCTGTAATGACAATAAACAGTTTTTTTTTTTCCCCTCATGTTTAATGAGAGATTTTACTGAGGGGAACACAGAACAACAGTTTTGTAGGGTTTGGTATGCAGTTTTCCTTATTGAAATACATCAGAATTGGCACATAAACTTAATTTGTATTTATTTATTTTAAAGTACATGCCTGGGGGTCGATGATGAGTCAAAGATTTGATGAAGGGGTCATTGGGCTAACAGGTTTGGGGACCCCTGTCCTAGATAGACCCCAGTGTCTTTTATGGAACTAGGTTTTTGTTATGTTCTCATGGTACAAGGACAGGACTGTCATTTCAGGAAGACAGTGATACCATAGAATTCCAGTATCTGTATTGGATCCAATTAGGGCAAACAGCCTTTCAAATGAGCTTAATGGATTGATGATAGCAATTTTAAAAACAAGACAGGTAATTTATACAATATTAAATATACAGTTTCTTATAAGGGGCAAGGGCAGAAAATAAGTAAGTTCATATACAATAATAGAAAGGAAGGAAGTCTCTTAACTTGTAAACCTTTTAATACAATGAGCTCATTAAGGTAAGAGGACTGACAGGAGGATAAATAGTTTTAAGTTTGAGTAAATAACTGTAGATTTAGATTGACAAAATTATATAGTATGAATGATTATATTTTCGTTTCAGATTAATAAATGCATTTTTATAAGAGTATCAGTTAGCTTTAATAATGGAGGAAAAAGGATATGAAGTACCTTTGCTCCCTCATGATCAAAGTAGAATCTCAACATCAACTCAATGTGCTTATTTACTTCACCATTTGGAGACTGTAATGGATGAAATATTTGGTACTATTTTAAATCAAATTAATGGTGAGTTAATGAGACTTTCATGATAATCTTTAGCAATAAATTTATTCAGAATAAATTAAAATGTTAATTCTTATTAATAGGTCAGTGAGAAGATTTTTAGTTTATTTGAACCAGCATAATTTAATTTATAATTTAAAAAAAATATATCTAAGAATCAAATATTTAAATAAAATTTACTCCAAATAATAAAAAAGATGTCATGCTTTTGTAGTTAGGTAATGCCATTCATCCCTTTTTTGGATGAGATCCCTTGACTAGATAATGAAATTGATATACGAGATCTGAATGACTGGTGAACAGAGATCTGAATGACTGGTGAACAGAGATCTGAATGACTAGTGAGCAGAGATCTGAATGACTGGTGAACAGAGATCTGAATGACTGGTGATCAGAGATCTGAATGACTGGTGAACAGAGATCTGAATGACTGGTGGACAGAGATCTTAATGACTGGTGAACAGAGATCTGAATGACTGGTGGACAGAGATCTTAATGACTCGTGAACTGAAATCTGAATGACTGGTGAACAGAGATCTAAATGACTGATGAGCAGAGATCTAAATGACTGGTGAACAGAGATCTGAATGACTGGTGAACAGAGATCTGAATGACTGATGAACTGAGATTTGGATGACTGGTGAACAGAGATCTGAATGACTGGTGAACAGAGATCTGAATGACTGATGAACTGAGATTTGGATGACTGGTGAACAGAGATCTGATTGACTGGTGGACAGAGATCTGATTGACTGGTGAACAGAGATCTGATTGATTGGTGGACAGAGATCTGAATGACTGGTGAACAGAGATCCGAATGACTGGTGAACAGAGATTTGAATGACTGGTGAACAGAGATTTTGATGACTGGTGAACCTGAAAGCACCAGGAGTTGTTTCTTATTAGGGGATCGCTTCGTCTGGCCCCAGCTTAGCCTCTCTTCCTTCCTTCAGATAGCCTGTATTTTCCCCTACTTTGTCGCTTTTTATACAACCTCTCCCACAACTTTCTCTGGTCAGCCTTTAATTTCACAGGGTAGATGCTGACCTTCTCAGCCAACCGTCCCAGATCAGGGCTGAGGGGGAAAGGGACAATGTTTGCTAACCCCTGAGCTCAGGTCTGGGGTGGTTGGTTTTTAACAACCTGCTTCATCCGCACCCATACCTTCCTCACATCCATTTTCCTCTCCTCTTCACAATCTATCTTTTTACGCCGTGTAGGGGACTCCCCCTCACCCCCTTCTCTGGAGTTGCTTTCGGGCCCCTTTCTGCTTCCAGCGGCAGTCCCTCCTTTTCGTTCCAAGGGGACTGCCAAGAAAGCCAGCAGGCAGCCCATAGCTGACCGCTCCCCATTAAAGCGGCTCGGTAGGGCAAACCCCCTTAGGGGGAAGAGGGAAGCCAGGCCCCTTCGGTCGCTTCCCTCAAAAGACCTGCTGGCAAGAATATTAAACCTTGCCAGGGTCAAGGCCTGTGCCTTCCCACACACGACTAGAGACAATGATACCAACGGGACCTGTGATGTCTTGGGACGGTGGGGTGGCCAACTGGAGGCCCCTCCTGTGATAGTCATGGTCCTTGAAGAAACCGAGCCTCAGATGGTAGGGCCTTCCATGGGGGTGAATCCAGGCTCGGTGCCAAGCACAGAACCCGAATCCACCCCTATGCAAGGTCCTCCTCAAATGGCTGGGGTTTCCGAGGCAGTACAAGGAGGGGAGGGATCTCTTCCAACCGGTGCCCCTTCGACCACCAGGACCTTCCCCACCCTCCTCTCCTAAAAAGAAGAAAAAAAAAGACTAAAAAGACTTGGAGCCTCCTCTCCATCCACGGGGGCTGCAGGGACTGATGGGTCTGCTGCCACTTTGGTAGGTGACCAAGCCAAGATCGGCACATCCAGCCCCTCTGCCCTGCCGGGTCCAGAGCTCCCGACAAGACAAAAAGTGCACAGGGCGGAGCCTCGATAACATCGGGGCCCCTGATTCCGAGGTTACCTGGCATTTTTGAGCCTGCTGGCTAAAAACGGTTCCTCGTTATTCGCTTCACTGATGGCACCATGTTGGCCAAGGGCAACATGATCCATCAGAGGAGATGATTAGCTAGTGCAATTGGTAGAGAGCCGAAGGTGACCTGTTTCTCGGATGGGAGCCTTCTGGCGAATCCGGCCGAGGTGGCCAAGATAAGTGCTCTTTGGACACTTCATGGCACCCCGGTGAGTGTGACGCCGCACTCTACCAGGAACTTTCTGAAATGAGTAGTTTATGCGAGGAAACTCATTGACTACTCCATTGAGGACATCAAATTAGAGCTGGCCGACCATGGGGCGGTCAAGGTTGAACATGTGATGAGAAAACAGGGAGGGTACTCGAGAACCACCCCTACACTCTTCGTCACGTTCGACTGTGACAAGCTCCCTGAGTCGGTGCGTGCCGGTTGGTACCGCTACCGCATGAAGGCATTCGTGCCACTGCCGCAGCGGTGCTATTACTGTCACCACTTCAGCCATACGAATCGTTCTTGTAGACATGCAAAGTCAGGGTCACCCAAAGTCTGTGTAAATTGCTCCACGATAAGTCTAAATTGTGTGTGGCCAAGTTTGTCAATTGCGGAGAGGTGCACCCCTCTTCTTCAAAGCAATGTGGTGCATATCTCCTTGAGAAAGAAATCCTGGCCGTTCAGGCCCAGGATCGACTCTCATTCCGCAAGGCTAAGGACTTGGTCCTGGCACGCCCTGCTCTGCCTGGGACGTCATATACCTCAATAGTTAGAAAGGCACCCTCTGCTCCTGGCCCATCCAGGCCAACGTGCACGGTTGTTTCTGCGCCCATTCGAAGCCCTTCTGCGGGTTCTACTCAACACAGGCGCTTTCCTGGTAAAGCTGGTGGCAAAAAGGGTTCACAGTCAGCCCCGGCTAAAACCAGGGCTCCCCCGCCTTCCCCCAGAGTGACCGTTTTCCGTAAGGCGAAACGGCCAAGCGCCTCCACCGAGTCGTTAGACTCACAGTAGGCAACACCCCTGAAGTTGGTCGCCAGGCCATCTTCTGGAGTTCCTAAAGCTGTCCCCCGAAAGGAGGACAGCAACAAAGGAGCTTCGGCTCCTTCGCCCACCCCTAGTGGTGGAGCGAGTGGCTCGGAGACGGCGGTTCCTCGAAAAGAGGTCCGCCCGCCTCCGAAGCCGCAATGCCCACCTAATGTTTCGAGGTGGAGGGAGGAAAAGACTCGCATGGCGAACCAAACCTCCCTCAATAAGTCCTCGAAGGCGACAGCGCCTCCAGCGCTTTGTCCGGCCAACAGCGCCCGGGGTTCTGCCTCCGGGAACTGTATGTCCATTCCCATGAGGGTCTTCTGTTCCAGGAGGGCCCCCGCGTCTCCTCCTAGCTAGGCCTGAGTGGCATATTCCTTTAATGGAATTGCTGTGGACTCCCGGCCAACTGGGATGAACTGCGGAGGCTCGTCTCGTCCCGTTCCCCGTTAGCTATTTTTCTGCAGGCGACCATGCTAGGCACGTGCCCCCTGCCCGCCCTCCCGGGGTATAAGGGTCTTGCGACCCCACCACAACGGGATGGCCGGGCTAGGGGATGCGCGGTTTACACCCGGCATGATGTCTCCGTTCTTCCTTTCTCTTTAGATACCTCCTTTCAGGCAGTTGCTGTGCAGCTTCACCTAGATAGGTGGTATACTATCATTTCTGCGTACATTCCACCGCTTTTTCCGCATTCTCTAGCCGGGATGCTGCTCCGCCAGGATTCAATGCACGTTGTGATGTCACGGAAGGCCTCCGGCTGGACTTTACCTCCAGAGGCGGAGAACCCTTCAATGACAGGTTTACTGTGAGTGAGTTGCGCTCCGCTCTTGCTTCTTGCGCGGACGGATATCGCCCATGGTCCGGACGATGTCCCGTACGCCATGCTTCGACACCTGGGTGAGCGAGGCATGGTCTTTCTCTTAGATTTGTTCAACAGGATCTGGGGGTAGGGTCTCCTCCAGGATTCCTGGCGAATCGCTACTGTGCTCGCCTTTCGCAAACCAGGAAGAGATCACTCTACTCCGGCCGGCTTCCGCCCAATCTCTCTAACTTCTTGCATGTGCAAGTTGATGGAGAAATTGGTAAATGTTAGATTAGCCTTTTTCCTGGACAGCGGAGTTCATCTGTCTTCTGCACAGTGCGGCTTCTGCAAGTTCCACTCCACGTCGGATGCTCTGCTCCGACTGGAAAATGCCGTCTGCGAGGCTTTCCTTCCTAGACAGCACTACGCTATGGTGTTTTTCGATTTGGAGAATGCCCATGATACCGCATGGCGATACACTATCATGGAGACTCTCCACATGATGGGGGCGAGGGGACGCCTCCCAATGTTTATATCTGAATTTTTGTGAGATGGTCGATCCCGTGTATGGATGGGGGGGAGCCCTCTCCGGCCCAAAGGAGCTGGAAGAGGGTGTCCCGCAGGTAAGAGTTCTCATTGTCACACTCTTTGCCCTGAGCATCAACGGCATCACCTCGGTGCTGCCGGAAGATGTTCTCGCTACGCTCTACGTGGACGACCTTTCGATCTCTTTTGGCGCGGCCCAGATGACAACTCTGGAGCGTCGACTCCAACAGGCATTGAACCGCGTCTCTCGCTATGCCGAAGCGTACAGGTTTCGGTTTTCCTTGGCCAAGACTAAGGTGGTGCACTTGTGCCGCCATCCACGGCTCCACCCTGACCCAGACTTGTTTCTTAATGGGGTACGCCTGGAGGTGGTTGAATCACACCGTTTCCTTGGTCTTGTATTTGACCAACGCCTCACCTGAGAGGCTCATTTTCGTAGCCTTAGGGTCTCTTGTACCCACGCCATGGATATTCTCCGTTCCGTGACGTTCAGCGCTTGGGGTGCTGATAGGGCTACTGCCTTACTTTTTTATTGATCCTTTGTTCATTCGAAGCTCGACTATGGATGCGAGTTTTATGCATCCGCAGCCGGTCGTTTATTGCGAAAGGTGGACTTGATCCACCTTACCGGCCTTCACCTTGCGACCGGTGCCTTCCGCACTTCCCCCATTGAGAGCCTGTTGGTCTATGCTGGGGAGATGCCACTCGCTCTACGCCGCGTGCAGTGCATTACTCGCCTGTACGCGCGAGCCCGGTGCCTCCCTCAGTCGTCAACAGCTCTCACTGCATCCGCAGCTGATCTCGACGGTGTCTATGCCGCCGTGCGACGCCAGGCCAGGAAACTGCTTCGAGAGCTAGGTATAGCTTGGGCTGGTGGCGCTCCTTGTTCTGCCCAGGACGCCACCCTGGAGGGTACCACATTTGGCTATTTGTCGCCACGCCTCTGCTCCCAAAGCTTGTACAGCGCCCGGAGTATTTCTTTCGACCTTTTTGGAGCACATCTCGTGTCACGCTAGAACCGTGCCAATGTATACGGATGGCTCCAAGTCCCAAGAGGGGGTCGGCTTCCACGCCGTTTCCCCTCTGTTTGAAGTCAGCGGGGATCGGCCAGGCGCTGCGTCTGTCTTCATAGCCGAGATTGCGGCAATACTGTATTTGGCAAGCAGGGCGGATGTCGAGATTATCCTCTGCTGAGTTCCTGGATATGTAGGAATTGCGGGGAATGAGGGCGCCAAAGAGTCCGCGAGACTTGGGCGACCAGGCCAGCGTTTCGCTCTTCCTCACACCGACTACATGGCAGGAATACGAGCAGCTCTCCCGGCTGCTCGGCAAAGAAGAGGGGAAACGTTCAAAGGGAACTTAAAGTTGCGTGCCATTGCGCCGCGACTGTTCCCATGGACCTAGCCCCCCAATGCTGCGAGGGCTTCAGATTGCTTTCTGTAGTCTCCAAATTGGACACACTCGCGGGACGCAACGTCATTTGATGGAGCGCTCACCTGCGCCCCACTGTGAAGACTGCATTGTCCCCCAGATTGTTTGGCACATTCTTGTCAAATGTCCCAGTCTGGGCACTCTTCGCGCACATTACTTGTCCCAGTACCAGGATGGGAGGGGTTGCTACCGCCTGTCCCTTGTACTCGGGACGAGTTCGTTCACATTGTCTGGTGTACTTACCAACTTTTTGGGGGAGGCCGGCCTTCTTCCATTTATTTGACCTTTTTTCGTGCTTCTTTTTGTGGGTCGCATGTTCCTGCGCCGAGGGGAGGTGGGCCTACCCCCGACACCGGAGCATGCTTCCTTCTTGTCCTCTTGCTTTTTCTCATTATTTGTTATAGTTATTTGTTAGTTACATATTATTTATTTTGTCATTTGTTTTCTAATATAACCTAATATTAGGCCGTGTGGTGTACGGTGACTTATGCCCAAGTAGGCATTTGCTACATCAGCTCTTAAAAATATATATATATATATATATATATATATATATATATATATATATATCTAAATACTCCAGCATCCTCTGAACTATCCCCCTCTTACTCTTTGCTACTATGCCTCTGTTCCCCAAATTCTACAGCATCAGGAGTATTGTGTCAATATTTCTTAGAACCCACCTTATGTCATACTGGAGCCATGCTGCTGTACATAGATGGCTCCAAGTTTGAATAGAGATTTGTCTTCCATGCTGTATTTCCCCTTATTTCTGGGTGCTGCTTCTGTCTTTATGGCAGAGCTGGTTGCTGGTTGCAATATGCTGCTTTGGTAAGGGGGATCATGCACCATGACTAGTTTGTAATTTATAGGGACTCACACAAAAAGTGTGTTAAGTGCCCTTGAGGCATTGGTATCCCCACATTCCCTAGTTGGCAGTATTTTTCATAGCATGGCTGCTGTCTCTCAGGACGATATCAAGATTGCCTTCTGCTGGGTTCCTGGACATGTAGGGATGGTATTATTAAATGAGTGCACTAACGAGGGTGCCCACTGGTGTGCACAAACTGTGAACAGACCAGCATTTTGCTCTTCTACACTCTGACCTAAAGGCAGGAATTGGGTCAGCCTTTGGACTGCATGGCAAAGAAGATGGGAGACAGTGGACAGGAATTTCAAATTCCATGCCATTGTGCCTCAACTTTTTTCATGGATCTACCATTCTAATGCTTCAACAGTATTAGGTCACCAATTTAACACATTTGCTGGATGCAGCCTCATTTGATGGAGCACTCACTTGAACATTTCTGTCAAGATTGCTTGGTCTTCCAGACAATAGAGCACCTATTGGTTGAATGTTCATGAAGCTCCATTGTCCCAGAACCCCAACAGGCAGGAGTCAGTATTACCTGTCCCGAGTCCTTGGGAGGGACTCCTGTTCACTGGACTGTGGGGTGATTTAATTCTTGGAGACAGGCCTCCTGCATAGTATTTAGTTAAATTGTTACAGCACTGGTGGAATTATTATGGATTTTTCCAAAATTTTACTTTCTCTACAAAAAAGCCAGTGAAACCAATTACATTGATTGTAAATGGATTTATTTTATGCACCAACACCGAGCAACTATTTACCTTTTATTTTCAAGAGCTTTAGGTTACTTTTTAAGTATAATTGTTAATAATGAAGGAACAACACTGGAATGGACCGTTTTAATGAAGTCACAGCCAATTGTGTGAGTCAGTTGGTATCTTGGCTCTAGAGTGCAAATAGTGTTTTCTGTTATTGACTGTCATTTTTTTCATTAATGTGTTTATATTAACCTTTGATTGTTAACAATAGTGTTTTTGTGTATTTCAGATAGTTTATTAGTTATTTTAATAGTTTGATTTTGTGTATTTCAGGTAGTTTTTTAATTATAAATATATTAAACCAAAATTGGTAAACAGAGTGATTTGAGTCCTCGAAAAATTGGACAAATAAATAATTTACTGAAAGAAACTAAATTAAAACAGAGCGAAATAGCCCCCCCCAAAAATAGGTGTCTCAACTCAAGCCAGTCAGTGGTATTAAGAAAAAAAAATTATAATGGTCAAGATTTAAACTCAAAAAGGGTTGGAAAATGTAGTTGAAAATGAAAAATAACTCAAGAACAAATAGAAAATGAATATAAAAGTCTCTTAAGAACAGAAGAACATCTTGCAGGAAGATTTCTATTGAGCTGGCAGGATAAGGTATTAGCATTGCCAGGAGAACAGTGAATGACAGTGTTTTGGAAGCTGGATTGAAATCATATCACTTGAGAAAGAAGCCTTGACTCACAGAAACAATGATGAAATCATGCTATTCCTGGGCAAAGAATCACCTTGAGTGACTTCAGAACAATGGAGAAAGGTAAGAATGACATATCTAGCTAACAAGTTACTTGTAATTCATAAAAAAGCATTAATATCTACTAACTTTAACAGTGCCACATTTTTGTAATGGCTTCAATCTTTTCAAACCATAAAGTTTATTTGATGATTCATTACTTCAATTGCTTTTCCAATACTTCTATGGCTGTTCAACTACTTATGTTGTATTTTCTACTATTGCAGGTAGTTTTCTCTGATTAATCAACCATTGCAGTGCTAGATGATCAGATGCAGAGTGTAAAGTGCTGGCCTGGAGAAGAAGTTATGGTTGAATGTCTGAGGAAAACTAAAATTTCTAACGAAAATCATGGTGTGAGGAGCCCTTTCAGTACATATAACAAGTTGTTTGCACATTGTTGAGAAAACTATGAACAAAGCAAAGTATATAAAGTTCTTAAGGGTTGTTCACTGCCTCAAATAAAGAAATGGTATGGTGACAGGCCTTGGATATTCAACTAAGCCCCATGCCATACAGCCAAAATCAGTGAAGGCATGGTGCGGTAAAATGGAGTTCAGCTGCTTCCATGGTCTAGAAATTCCCTGGACATGAATCCAAATGAGAGTTTATGGTGTGTGTTGAAAGATGAAATACACACTGAACCCATTACGACCAAAGAGCAACTATTTGCCATCTCGTTGAAGTTTGATTCAGATCTAAGCGAATCCAGGAATGTGAAAAACATTGATCAATGCCATGCCAAGACATGTTAAAGCACTCATGGATGTTAAGGTTGGCCAAACTGCTTACTAATGAAAGTAGAAGACAACACTGTGCCAACGTGTCAAAATAAATCTATTTGCAATCCATAAAATTAATTTTATTAGCATTTTTGTAGAAAAATGTCAATTTTTTAGCAAATCCATAATAATTCGGCCAGCACTCTAGACGCATGTTCTACCTTCTTAAAAAAGTGGGCCTTCCTCCAGCATCTGAGCCTTGCCCTGTAGATATTGATTCTTGATTATTGCCATTGTTTTATTTGCTTATTTAGGTTTATATTAACCAGACTGAAAGATATGCTTTTTGTAATTTGGGAGCTGTGTCCTTATTGGTGGCTACCAAAGAAACCCTAAAATGAAAAAAATCCTCCCATTTCTGTTTCCCGTCAAAGTACCTGCTGTTATACCCTCCTCTTCTTTCTTGGGTGCTTTTTAGCGTGTTATAAAGACATGCCTATTATCTCAAAACTTTCCTTAGTGATTATTTGGGTCTTCTGTTATGGCCCATGGCCTTGAAAGGCACCATACATAATCTGTTATTCTTGACAGGTTACAAATTTAGTCCACTGTTGACCTTCTGGAGTCTAATTTAGTTAAGATAGATCATCTGACAGATGCAATCATTGACACCATGTCAAATGATGATGACATAATTGCAGAAAAGGATTGTGAGATAGCTTATGAGGTCCATATTAGGTTAGTTATCAACCATGATAAGTTTGGCCTCCATGAGAGCAAGTCAACTAATACCTCTAGCACTGGTGTTTTTAAAGGACAGGTGAAGTTGCCAGCAAATTGTTCTTCATAAATTTAGACAATAGAAATGATTTTTCCCCATCTCACAAGTTTACCTAACTTAGAGGACCATTACAAGGAGATTCTTTTGCTCTCATTGAGAGATTGCAGTTGGTGATGCAAACTACCATATAATAATATAAACTTTTAAAGGATACTTATGATAAAATTTATTGGGATCTTTAATCAAATAGAATTGTTGCAGGCACATCAGATCAATCAATGCATATGGTGCTACACAGATTAAGAAATCTAGAGCTGAACTTGAAAGTATAATAATCAGTCTGGAACTATTAGATTGTAAAGTATCTGGTAACAATTTTGCTGTATTGATTATCATCTTGCTTAGTTTAACTAAACTGCTTCTCATCATGAAGGACAACATCATGAGTACTGGTAAAGAAATCATGCATTTAGGTGTATTTAGAAGTTCATTGAAAACTGAAATCAATTTATTATGTACTACTGTGTCTGATAAATCTAAATCAGCTACTATCACCAAGGTACACAATATTAATAATAGTCAGTCTTGCCTTTATTGCTCCTCTCAAGCTTGTGGAAAAGGATGAACCATCTCTTCCATAAACAGCTGGTTTATTTACCCCCAGTACAAACAAAGATAGACTTGGTGCAGCAAATAATTCTAACTATAAATATGGTAAAATTAAACAAAAATAGTGACATTTCTGTGATGTCAATGGTCACACTTCTGGTGGTTGTATAATTTATCCAGACTAAGGAACCAGAACAACAGATGCCCTCTATGTTGGTTCAACCTTGTATCAAATTAGTATGCAAAATTTGTAAAGGTAACCATTGTTCAGCTATATATCCCAAGGTCAGTTCTGGTCTCAGGATGGCTATACAGTCACTGCAACAGAAATTGATTGAGTTTTGGGTTGCCTAACCACCTCTGAAGTGGAGAAGGCACAGATACTCGCTTTGAAAGAGGAGAATTTGTCCACAAAAGATATGTCACTGGACAGGAAGAGAAGAAGCAGCCATCAGCAGGGTGGCTGCCACAGCTCACGGTTTACCACCCAAGGGAAAACTTGGGACTGGGGGACAAAAGAAGACTTCCAGGAAGAATGATCTGCTGCTATGGAGGGAGGTGTTGAAGAATCCCTTCATTACACCTGCCAAACTGAAAAAGAGTTATCCCAAGCTGTTGGAAAATGTGTTGATTCAGACCATTCAACATCACCTGCAGAGGACCTCGCGATCCCAAGTCAACACGCTGCCAAGAAACCTCTCCTCACCCTGAGCATGGTGAAGAAAAGACTCACTTTTGTGAATAGATATCTTCACTGGACTGAAGAGGATTGGATGAAAGTGATGTTTTCTGGCGAAAGCTGCTTTAAGTGTATCAAAGGGGCAAGTGGAAAAGTGCGATGACCCTCCACCATCAGCCGCTATGCACCCTTGCTATACCGTCCGTACTGTTAAACACCCCAACCAGGTGATGGTGTGGGGGCTTTTAGTGGAAAAGGTGGGTGGAGTGGCTTGTAGTTTTACCTAGAAACACTACAATGAACATCTTCTGCCTTTTTATGCTATTCAAGTCAGATTTTTTTATGCAAGATGGAGCCCCCTACCACACCTCAAGAAAGGTAAAAAACTACCTTGCTTGCCACAATACCAATATTTTGGAGTCGCCTGGGAACATCCCTGACCTAAACCCCATCAAAAATTTCTGGGCTTTAATGAAAAACCAGCTTGCCACTGCCAAAACCTCCTCCATTCCACAACTCATTGAGGAGCTGAAGGTCCTCTGGATTATTCTGGAGAACAAATACTTCAAGGGACTTGCTACATCAATGCCCAAGCATCTTCGTTTGGTCCTCAAGTCAAAGGTTCAGATAATAAAATATTGACAGGCATGTTTGCATTAATTTTTGTTTAGTTTTTTCTTGCGAAAGTTGGCCCTTTCAGTGGGTGATGAATTTCTGTTGCAGTGACTGTAATATATGTGAGACTGGTTAATCAAATACAGTGCCATTATCTACTCTGACTACTCCATTAATTGTGCACAACTCCACTTATAAGATCCCTTATTGATCAGTTTTTCTTAGAGGACATTGATTCTCAAGTCACTTGCAGAGAAATTTAATCTGTCAATCTGCAAGAAAGATATACAATCAGTGGGTTTGGAGGCACAGTGATAGATAGGGAGTATGATATTGTCAAGATTTCCATGGAAAGATTATCCACCTGAAATTAATTATAAAGCTAGGTTTATTATCCAACCAGACTGATATAAATTTAGGATTACACCCTCAATGGTAAACAGCCATGAGTAGCTGCACCCAAATTTTTGGCTGGGCTTATGGTGGACTTGTGTAAATAGTTATGTATTATAAACCTCCCTCTCCCCAATGTTATGAAATAAGTATTATAAAGGAAGTAAAATATTTAAGTTATGGTAATTTCCCAAGTGTCAGATTTTTTTTGGTGGGGGTGTCATTTTAATAAAGGTGGTGGTGTAATTATTTATAATGCATGGCATCATCGGAGGTTGCCCTGTAACTTTGATTATATACAGTTCACTTATTATCTTACTATCACCTGAATTATTATATAATTCCTTTTATACTTAATTGATTTAGCTGCACATATAGCAGCTAAGTTATCTCTGTGAGAATTATGTTTACAACATTATAGACTGACTAGCCTGACTTTGAAAATTTAACCCCTTTGATTGGAAATAGTAAGATATTTTTCCTTGTTCCTCTTCTTGCAATTTAAGGATTAGGCTGTTTACTAGTCTTTAAGATAATTTATAACATTAATGTAATTTGGAAGACAATTGATTTTGCTTTGCTTTTTAAATTATAACATTTACTGTGATTGTTATCTGACTTAAAAATCAGATTGATATTTTGTCTTTAATTAATTTTTTTGTTGAAGAATATAATTGGATTAAATTTTTGTCCCATTTGATCCCATGCATGTCCATCGTTATGTTCTGTCTTTTACAAGAGGTTTATAATGGAAATATTTGGCTACTTTTATAAAATCCACAAATTTTCACATCTTCATTTCTCTCATCTGTTAGGAATTTCCACCTACAGATCTACTCTTGTCTATATTCTCCACTTTTTTCATTGAAGTCCCACATAATCACCTTAAACTGATGTTTTTGTGTATATGAGTGCTACATTAAAGTCATCTTACTTTATCTTACTTTATCTGACTAAGATGATGTAGGTGCCTAAGCTTGGATTATTTGCAGCAAATACCTATTGAATCAATATTAATTTGATTCATCTATCAGTTATTCCAATAATTTACAGAAGGTTCTCTATTACAGTTTATAAGGAATCCTATATCATTAATATGTTTTATTTCTACCTTTAAAATACTGCGACCATTATTTGTGTTCCTTATCCTTTTTTTTAGATGGTATTCCCTCCATTAGTTCCTCTTTTCGAGTAAGATAGGGTCTCCTGAGGAACCTGGTTGTTTAACTTCTCACAATTCTCTTGATAGTTCCTGTTTATGGCACCAAATTTATGATTGTCCAGCTGCCTCCTAAGGATGTATGGCTTTTAGATTAGTGGTAAAGCTGTTATTGGGATTTGGAAATAGTATTAATATTATTTATTTTTTGCAGATAAACTATCCAAAATTGAAAACTTAAATCATCGCTTAGATAGTGCATCTGGGAAAGTAGAACAGTTGAAAGGCCGCACAAATGCCACTCAGGTGATTAATATATTGGGCCTATTTTAAAGGATAGGTTATGGGAAATAGTAAGCAGAATGGCATGAGTCAGGATAAACCTTCACTTGAAACTCCTAAATGCTTATTTTTTGAGAGGATTTTTTTAGCATGGAGTATCTGGGATTAAGTTGTTATTGTTGTTGTTTATAGCTCCCAGGAAGGCTTTGCATTTGATAGTACATAAAAGGCTAGATAGTTTTAGTGGCATTGATGTTCAGTAATCTTAGTTGAAATGATTATATTATTTATAGAAAAAACAAAAACAATGAGGGTATCTCTTCCTGAATGTAAGGAGAGCTAGCTTTTTATAAAGAAAGTGGTGAAAATGGATGAAGTAAAAATTTGCGGAAGATGTATAGCCACAGATCCACCTTGAGGTGATAAGCTTTATGACCCTGCAATCCTTCAGATGTCAGCTACAGTATGGTTACCCATACTACACCTGCGACCCCTTTGTAGGCCATGGGAGAAGGTTGATGATAATGGTGATACATATTTGCCGCAGCTATTCTTTGACCATCTGCATTTAGTTATAAAAAAAAAAAAATCCAATACAGCTACTTTTTTGCCATAATTTTGTAAGAAGAGGTTCATTGTAAAAATGTGTGGATGGGATGCAACTCTTCTGAACTTGCTTTAATTGCACAATAAATCAGTCTTGTTTAGTAGATTATTTACTAAGTGTGCCTCAAATTACAAGTGTTAAAGACAAAAATTACCATATTTAACATGCAGGTTTTCATTATCTCACTTCTTCAGGTATTCTCTAGTCCCATTTACCCTGGCAAAGGAAATCCAGTTTCATTCCAAAGGTCGCGACCTGATTCCTCTTCTCAGACCAGTTTTGAGATGTTGATTAAGGAGAAAACAAATTACTTTGAGCCTCCACAGTATGATTCATCTTTAATAAAAGTAAGACTTTGAATCTCATAAGTTATGGTGTATAAAGGTTGGAAAACCATGTAAACGAATGATTGTAATCATGTGGTAAAGTACATAAGAGAAAGGGGACTGACAGATGACTGAGAAATGAATATTTTTTTATGTTAAGTATGCTTGGAAAAGGTTTGTGAGGACAGACACACGCCTATAGGCTGTCAGCCCCTTAAGCTGCTATAAATTCATTTGTTGTGGATGGAGTATTTTTTTGTTTTTTATTCTTCATCTGTTCTTGATTTTTAGTTTTTTTTATTTCATTTACTTGTAGCCTTCCTACTTCTGTGAGGTGAGTGGACCCAAGAATGCCACCATGTCCCTGGGCTTGTCCATAGCTCCCTGAGTGAGGATTGAGGACATCACCCTAGAGCTGGCCGACCATGGGGCGATCAAGGTCGAACGTGTGATGAGAAAACAGGGAGGGGCTTCGAGACCCACCCCTACACTCTTCGTCACGTTCGACTGTGACAAGCTCCCTGAGTCGGTGCGTGCTGGTTGGTACCGCTACCGCGTGAAGGCATTCGTGCCACTGCCGCGGCGGTGCTATTACTGTCACCGCTTCGGCCATACGAATCGCTCATGTAGACGTGCAAAGTCGGGGTCACCCGAAGTCTGTGTAAATTGCTCCAAGGTCGCACACGATAAGTCCAAATCGTGTGTGGCCAAGTGTGTCAATTGCGGAGAGCCGTACCCTGCTTCTTCGAAGCAATGTGGTGCATATCTCCTGGAGAAAGAAATCCTGGCCGTTCAGGCCCAGGATAGACTCTCATTCCGCGAGGCTAAGGACTTGGTCCTGGCGCGCCCAGCTCTGCCTGGGACGTCATATGCCTCAGTAGTTCGAAAGGCACCCTCTGCTCCTGGCCCATCCAGGCCAACAAGCACGGTTGTTTCCGCGCCCATTCGGAGCCCTTCTGCGGGCTCTACCCAACCCGGGCGCTCCCCTGGTAAAGCTGGCGGCAAAAAGGGTTCATACCCAGCCCCGGCTAAAACCAGGGCTCCCCCCTCTTCCCCCAGCGTGACCGTTTCCCGCAAGGCGAAACGGCCACGCGCCTCCACCGAGTCGTTACACTCACAGGAGGCAACACCCCTGAAGATGGTCGCTAGGCCATCTTCAGGGGTTCCTAAAGCTGTCCCCCGAAAGGAGGACAGCAACAAAGGAGCTTCGGCTCCTTCGCCCACGCCCCAAGGTGGAGCGACTGGCTCGGAGACGGTGGTTCCTCGAAAAGAGGCCCCCCCCGCCTTCGAAGCCGCAGCGCCTGCCGAAGGTTTCGAGGCGGAGGGAGGAAAAGACTCGCATGGCGAGCCCAACCTCCCCCAATAAGTCCTCGAAGGCGACAGCGCCTCCAGCGCTTTGTCCGACCAACAGCGCCCGGGGTTCTGCCCCCGGGAAGCGTACGGCCATTCCCGTGAGGGTCTTCAATTCGAGGAGGGCCCCCGCGTCTCCTCCGAGCTAGGCCTGGAGGGCATATTCCTTCAATGGAATTGCCGTGGACTCCGGGCCAACTGGGAGGAGCTGCGGAGGCTCGCCTCGTCCCGTTCCCCGTTAGCTTTTTTTTTGCAGGAGACCATGCTAGGCGCGTGCCCCCTGCCTGCCCTCGCCGGGTATAAGGGTCTTGCGACCCCACCACCGCGGGATGACCGGGCTGGGGGATGCGCGGTTTACACCCGGCATGATTTCTCCATTCTTCCTTTCTCTTTAGATACCTCCTTTCAGGCAGTGGCTGTGCAGCTGCACCTGGATAGGAGGTATACTATCATTTCTGCGTACATTCCACCGTCAGCCGACTTCGACGCGGGGGACTTCCGCCGCGTCGTGGCACAGTTGCCGAGGCCCTATCTCTTGCTTGGAGATCTGAACGGCAGGCATCCTCTCTGGGGAGATTACTCCATAAATGCCAGGGGACAAGTCCTTGCCGATCTGAATGAAGAGCTTGAGATGGGTGTCCTAAACGTGGATGAGTTTACGCATCACTGTCCCAGAACCGCTTCATTTTCTTGCCTTGACCTATCTTTGTGCTCTTCGGATGCACAGTCTGATTTTGATTGGGGGGTGGTCGATGACCTCCATGGTAGTGATCACTTTCCCATTCAAATATCATTTTCAGGGCAACTGCCGCCTGAGAGACCACCTCGGTGGTGCTTGGCGCGGGGGCCTGCATTTCAGGAAATGACTGAATTCTCTATCTCAGTCGAGGAGTTTAGATCGGTAGATGAGGCCGTTGAGTTCTTCTCCGGCAACCTCATCGCCGTGGGCCTGACTACTATTCCTAGGACGTCTGGCCGTTTTGCACGCCGACCACTCCCATGGTGGTCGGCCGAGTGTGAGACGGCCCTCAAACAGAAGCGTTATGCCTACATGCGCTATAAGCGCCGCCCGAACCATTTCACTGTCGCTGAATTTCGTCGGGCTAGGGCTAGGTTCCGGTATATTTCGAAGCACGCCCGCCGCTCTTCTTGGCGGGCATACGTGTCTTCACTTAACGGGAAGACCCCTTTAGCTGAGGTGTGGAAGCGAGTCAAAAGGATTCGGGGCAAGTTCTCGCAGGACCCCCCTCCCGTTCTCCAGGAGAATGGGACCGCAATCTCGGACCCCGCGTCCGTGGCGGAATCCTTAGCGACCGCTTTCTCCGCATTCTCTAGCCGTGATGCTGCTCCGCCAGCATTCAATGCACGTCGTCATGTCGCGGAAGGCCGCCGGCTGGACTTTACCTCCAGAGGCGGAGAACCCTTCAACGACAAGTTTACTGTGAGTGAGTTGCGTTCCGCTCTCGCTTCGTGCGCGGACACCGCCCATGGTCCGGACGATGTCCCGTACGCCATGCTTCGACACCTGGGTGAGCGAGGCATGGCCTTTCTGTTAGATCTGTTCAACAGGATCTGGGTGGAAGGTCTTCTCCCAGACTCCTGGCGAATCGCTACTGTGCTCGCTTTTTGCAAGCCGGGGAGAGATCACTCTACTCCGACCGGTTTCCGCCCAATCTCTCTAACCTCTTGCGTGTGCAAGTTAATGGAGAAATTGGTAAATGTTAGATTAGCCTATTTCCTGGACAGCGGAGGCCATCTGTCTTCTGCACAGTGCGGCTTCCGTAAGTTTCACTCCACGTCGGATGCTCTGCTCCGACTGGAAAATGCCGTCTGCGAGGCTTTCCTTCGTAGACAGCACTACGCCACGGTGTTTTTTGATCTGGAGAAGGCCTATGATACCGCATGGCGATACGGTATCATGGAGACTCTCCACACGATGGGGGCGAGGGGACGCCTCCCAATGTTTATATCTGAATTTTTGCGAGATCGTCGATTCCGCGTACGGGTGGGGGGAGCCCTCTCTGCCCCAAAGGAGCAGGAAGAGGGTGTCCCGCAGGAAAGTGTCCTCAGTGTCACACTCTTTGCCCTGAGCATCAACGGCATCACCTCGGTTCTGCCAGAAGATGTTCTCGCTACGCTCTACGTGGACGACCTTTCGATCTCTTTTGGCGCGGCCCAGATGCCAACTCTGCAGCGTCGACTCCAACAGGCATTGAACCGCGTCTCTCGCTATGCCGAAGCGCACAGGTTTCGCTTTTCTTTGGCCAAGACTAAGGTGGTGCACTTCTGCCGCCATCCACGGCTTCACCCCGACCCAGATTTGTTTCTTAATGGGGTGCGCCTGGATGTGGTTGAGTCGCACCGTTTCCTTGGTCTTGTATTCGACCGACGCCTCACCTGGGAGGCTCATATTCGCAGCCTTAGGGTCTCTTGTACCCGCGCCATGGACATTCTCCGTTCCGTGACGTTCAGCGCTTGGGGTGCTGATAGGGCTACCGCCTTACTTTTTTATCGATCCTTTGTTCGCTTGAAGCTCGACTACGGATGCGAGTTTTATGCATCCGCAGCCGAGCGTTTATTGCGGAAGGTGGATTCAATCCACCACACCGGCCTTCGCCTTGCGACCGGTGCCTTCCGCACTTCCCCCATTGAGAGCCTGTTGGTCGATGCTGGGGAGATGCCACTCGCTCTGCGCCGCGTGCAGTGCATCACTCGCCTGTACGCGCGAGCCCGGCGCCTCCCTCAGTCGCCAACAGCTCTCACTGCATCCGCAGCTGATCTCGATGGTGCCTATGCCGCCAAGAGACGCCAGTCATACCCTAAGCCCTTTGGGTTTAGGGCCAGGAAACTCCTTCGAGAGGTAGATATAGCTCTCGGGCCGGTGGCGCCCCTGGTTCTGCCCAGGACGCCACCCTGGAGGGTACCACATTTGGCTATTTGTCGCCACGCCTCTGCTCCCAAAGCTTGTACTGCGCCGGGAGTATTGCGTTCGACCTTTTTGGAGCACACATCGTGTCACCACGCTGGTACCGTGCCAGTGTATACGGATGGCTCCAAGTCCCAAGAGGGGGTCGGCTTGCACGCCGTATTCCCTCTGTTTGAAGTCAGCGGGGCTCTACCAGGCGCTGCGTCTGTCTTCACGGCCGAGCTGGTGGCAATACACCACTCGGTAAGGGAGATTACGCGACGTGCCCGGTTCGGAGACCGGATTGTGATCTATAGCGACTCACAAAGCGCCCTGAGTGCTCTCGGGGCATTGGAATCTCCGCCTCCCCTGGTTCGCGATATCCGTGACGCCACGGTTTTGGCGAGCCGGGCAGATGTCGAGATTTTCTTCTGCTGGGTTCCTGGACATGTAGGAATTGCGGGGAATGAGCGCGCCGATGAGGGCGCCAAAGAGTCCGCGAGGACTCTGCGACCGGACCAGCGTTTCGCTCTTCCTCACACCGACTACATGGCAGGAATACGGGCAGCTCTTCGGACTGCTTGGCAAAGAAGATGGGAGACGGTCGAAGGGAACTTAAAGTTGCGTGCCATTGCGCCGCGACTGTTCCCATGGACCTATCCCCCAATGCCGCGGCGGCTTCAGGTTGCTTTCTGTCGTCTCCGAATCGGACACACTCGTGTGACGCATCGCTATCTGATGGAGCGCTCGCCTGCGCCCTATTGCAACGACTGCGTCGTCCCCCAGACTGTTCGGCACATTCTTGTCGAATGTCCCAGTCTGGGTGATCTTCGCGCACGATACCTGTCCCAGTACTGGGATGGGCGGGGTCGCTACCGCCTGTCCCTTGTGCTCGGGACAGATTCGTGCACACTGACTTGTGGACTTGTTGACTTCTTGGGGGAGGCCGGCCTTCTCTCTATTATTTAAGCAAGGTTTGTTTGTTTTTTTTTGTTGTTTTTTTGCATGTTTTTTTTTTTTTTTTTTTTTTTTTTTTTTTTTTTTTTTCTTTAGTTGCACGCTACTGCGCCGGGGGGACCTCTCCCCGACGCACCAGCTTGCTTCCTTTCCCCCTTTTGGGGTGTTGTTTTTTTTTTCTCTCTTTAATTTTATTTTAAAGTAGCCTAGAACTAGGCCAGTTTTAATACGGCGACTAATGCCCAAGTAGGCAGTCGCCAGATGAGCTCTTAAAAAAATAAAAAATAAAAAATCCCTGAGTGAGGAAATAGTGTGTGTATTTCACAGTTGTGTGAGATTGGGGCAGTCAAGGAGGTGATTTGTCTTCTGGGCCTTGATTGCACCTGCTGCATGTTGTTTGAGGGAGGTTTATTCTGTTTGTACTGTTGTAGGATAGGTGAGGGTCCAGGGTGGAGTTGGGATATGATTGCTGTGTTATGAAGAGGGATTTTATCAGTACAGTCCTATGTAGGGAGAGAGGGAGGTGGTTTAGGTATTGCTCATATGGATTGTGTGAATGTGTTTTATTCAGTTGTGATGATGGTGAGGCGCTGAGCTTGGTAGTAGCATGCAGGGAATACTTTTGGGGATCTTGGGGGTGGTGGTTGTGTTGTGAGGTGGTGATTGTGGTGTGGTTGGTTGAGTGCTCAGCTTAAGTGTTGGGTTCCTATCATGTCTTGATGTACACTGAATGGTAGGATTTTAGTTTTTGCTTGTAGGTGTGGGATGGGAGTGGTTTTGTGCATCCTTTGATGATTCTGAGTGCTTTGTTTTGCTGCTTGCATTTTGGATAAGGTTGAGTGCCAGGTAGATGCTGCATAGTTGAGGTGTGGTTGAATTGTTTATATAGTGTGGTGAATAGTTCTGTTATCTAAAGGTGGTGTTAGCTGGTGTTTTTAGGGAATTTTTTTCTTGTGGCTTTGTTTACTCTTGGTTGTTTGTTTTGATTGTCATGTTAGGTGTAAATAATATTATTGATTTGGCAGCACCTGCTCTTATCCAGTTTATTATGAGCCACTGTTTGAGTGAGTTTAAATATTGCTGCTGTTCTGGTGGTGGTGGTGGTGGTGTTAGAATTACTTCCTGGGGGACTCCATTTTGGAAGGGTGTAATGCGTGGTTTGTATGTTTTGTGTATCCCTTGTCCTTGCCTGCCAAATATGAAGTTTGTCTGTCAACTTTTTGTCATTGTTGGTGAGTGTGCGGTTTCAGATTTTGTTAGATAGGATATTGATAGCTGTGAGAATTGTGTGTGAAGGCTAGGTGTTCATTGAATCCATCTAGGATACAGTGTGTGAGGTTGGTTAGGAGGGTTGTGGTTGAGTAGTGTTTTCTAAAGCTGTGTTGTGATAGTGCAAAGGGTATATTTATGACTGTTTTCTTGTCTATTAGTTTTTACTGCAACTTATTATAAATGAAATAGCATTTTGGATTCAAATACTACTATAATAGTCTTGAAAAGCTTCCAAATAGGGCTGCTTTATTTTAATCAAGAAAAGAAATCACAATAAAAATAAACCGAGTGAAAACACACCTTTTCATCTTTGCCTAAATGTTTGGAACTCTAATTTGAGTTCTCATTTTCAGTTTCTCTTTTTTACGAGAAGCGAAATTGATTATTCGGAACTGTTGTAGGAGAAGTTAGACTTCTTCCATGTCCATGACCGCCGGAGCCAACAGACTCATTCTAAGGAGTCATCCTGGAAAGAAGGCCTTGGGAGACTGCCTCCACATCTCTCTTCTGTTTCCTCATTGCTTCTCTACAACACAACTCATAACCCGTAAGTTTTACTTTCAACACTTATGTCAATAATGGTTAAAGTCTATTTGTTAAAGGTGCTTTGACTTAGTTGTTTCAGAGTGAGCAAATTTAAGCCATGTTGGGTGTAGTTAGATTGTGGATCAAGTCACAATTTAGGTTGACTTGTGTTGTACCAACTCATGTGAGGGAGCCTATGTTAAATTGTAGGTCCCCACTGAGCTAGACATCAGATAGTGGGAATCACTGGTAACCAACATACTTAAACAGCAAACAATCCTAAAATCCTGTTATACTCCTATGATGAGCATGTAAAGATACCATCAACATGGTGTTAGGTGCATAATAATAGTAGGCCCAACTATTGTGTAATGTGGGGGAGAGACAGGGTTGGGTACCCAATTTATATCATAATAATTATAATAAAGCCTCTCCTACCTTTAGGCAACCCAACTTCTTATTTGGATCAACTGATGAATGTGCACTTCAATTTTTCCCAACTGAAGAAGGCACTAATTTTTATTATTTAGAATCCATTTTCAAATTTATTATGGTTATTTTTATCTCAAAAAGGATGAACAAGAAAATAATTATGTATTGTGAAGCCATATGGATGAATGTCACTAAATCTATCACACCACAAATTCTTTTAGATTTGAATGCAACCATGCATAGATTTTAGGACAGTTTTGCACTTATTCCACAATGATTCAATAGTGTGCATGCATTTTTGTCTCTAGGATCAATAAAGTAGAGTTTATGGTAGACAATTCTATGATTCAATCAAGTTATTTGAATATGATCACAGCATTCCTTGCCTAAACAAAAACTCTTTTCCAGCCAAAACCTAACTTAACAATTTGCCTTGTTTTGGAGTTTCAGTTCACCTTCTCACATGTGAAAGCAACTGCAAACTGAAGTGAAATTAAACTTAAACTATACCAGCTGAAGAATATCCCGTAAATTTTTTTCCAAATTAAGAATCCACTCATTTGATAGTTTTGAGATGCCATTCACCAATGGGTCCCCTAATTTTTCCATCCAACATTCACTACTATTTGTATTGGACACTAAGATTAAGCTAAAATAAAAAAAATTTGAGTAAAAAATATTCTTAATTCTTTTAGCTACAAGAAATATATGTTGCTGGATCCGTTGGGTGTGGTCTCAGGAACTAGAGGAGAGACAAAGATAGATGACTCAGATAACGTCAACCTTCCTGAAGCACCTGTGTCTATTAAGGTATGTATTCAGCTAGGTTTTGTTTGCAAAGTAGTTGATTGTAAGTTTAAAATAGGTGACTCAGGGCTTGTGATGAAAGCCCTGTAAGGAGCATGGTGATGTGTTTCTCTGGCTGCCGTGCTGACAGGACTCAGCCCCGTGTCTGGCCCCAGCTTAGCCTCTCTTCCTTTCTTCCATCTCTCTTACCAACTCTCCCTCATCTTACCTCTTCCTTTCTATCGTCTCTTTACATACAATCACTTTTGTTGGCCCTCTTCTTCTGCCCATGGGCATCCTTGATCATGACTGGTGCACACTTGGATCATGGAACCAAAAACTTCTCCCAAAAAATGTTAGGCATGGTGATCCTAACCAGTCATAAGCTGGTCACCAATCCGGATCCATCGTCCCAACCTGCCTACCATGCCATATGTAGGATTTGGTGCGGGTTTTGCCAAGGTGTGGTGGAGAAGGCGTATACCACCCTACCCAGTGATAGTGGTTGTGACCAATCAAAGGTGCCCACTAGTGCTGGTTCCTCGGGGTCAGTGTTGGCCTTCACAGGCATGAGTGACTAATTCTTGCTTAATAGCCTTGGATAACAACCCCCCCCCCCCAAAAAAAAAAACAACCCTCCACCATGATTGGAGCTACTCGTGCAGCTCCACATCAAAAAAGGACCCCCCCACCCCTGCTTTCTCAGGGCCCCCTCCAACCCTCTTCTAATGGAGGCTTACTCTTCTCCTAGGCCTATGGATGATGTGGACTCACCCTCACCCCCTTCTCTGGAGGTACCCTTGGGTGACCCCTCCTTTCTACTGCCGAGAGAGCAGGTGGTTGGCCCAAAATTGACAGCTCCAGCTCTTGGTGGGAGTAGCTTGATAGGGCCAAACCTTTAAGGGGGCAAGGGTTAGCAGGGCCTGTCGGTCCATGCCCTCTACAATCCTGCACTCCTGTATTTTCAGTCTACATGGGGTTGGCGTGCTTACCCCCTCTCTTTCCCAATGGATGCCAGTTTGCCGGCTATAGACAAGACAAAAGGTAACTCAAATGGAATCCATGATGTCTTGAGGTGGGTGATGGCCACATGGGGCCCCCCCCTGAGAGGCACATGGTCGTGTAAGTGACCCATGGGTCCCTCCCCGTGGGGATGAGGGACCCCTTTTTTTATTATGAAAGTATGAAAGTACAAAATTATCACAAATATGGTTTTCAGGAGAAAAAACGTTAACAAGTGAAGCCCACCTGGGCCAATCTGGCGAATAATGAATATGAACAAAGATGTCCCCTTATCTGGGGGACCTAACATAGTAGGGGATTCGAGAAAATCCATAGGCAGGAGAAGGGGAGGTGGAGAGAGTCAGACTGGAGATGTGTTCTGTCACGGAGTTGAAACGACCATGGCGCTCTCCTGGTGGAGGCGCCTCTTAAATATCGTTTTCAGATGAAGCCTCCCAACCACGCTAAATTAATATTCTCGAAGAGTCTGGAGGCGCCATCAGCGCGGTTCTTCGTAGTCCTGACCCATCTAATATTTCTTGAGCTGTGGCGGAAGGTATCTGAGATGCAAGTGAGGGAATCCATTGAGAGACATCTAAGGAGTCCCAAGGGTATTTTTCCCCTGATTCTGTTGTAGACCACTGGGAGATTATCGCCCAGGATGGGCTTAAAGGGAAAGAGGAGTCTGGTGATCCAATAAACGATTGTTTCTGAGATAAAGATGGTGCCTGTACGCTCTACTGGGAGAGGGATGTTGAGCAAGTGAGGCCCGAGGTTGATGCCAAGCCCGGTTTCCGAGGCGTCCGCATATACGGGTGAGTCGTGTGCCTTGTGATCCTTCAAGCTGGTCCATTTTGTGTTGATCAGAGTGGCCAAGGTACGTAGCTTTTCCGGGCTGTGATGTGAAGGCTGATCCATCATGAGCTGTACCCACATGAAGGGTAATCTAATGATAGGTGTGATGAAGTTCATGAGTCCTGCGAACCTGGTTCACCCTCTGTAAGATACTACGTTGTTAGAGGCGAATAATAGAGCCTCCTTAATTTTATGGCACATAGTAGGTATCAAGGCGACCCGTTTTCGTTTGAGGTCAATCTTGACCCACAAGTATGTTATAAGCTTGGTGGGCACGGTAATGCTCTTTGCAATGTTGATGTTGAGTGAGCTATCAATGAGATATCGAACACACTGACGCACTTTCCTCTTAGGCCCAGTAATAAGGATGTCGTCGAGGTATGTGAAACTTTGGCATCCCATTGATGTAGCCACTGCGCTGACTGCTGGTCCTATCGTCGACTGCATTTTGCGAGGCTAAGGACTTAGTCCTGGTGCGCCCGGCGCTGCCCGGGACCTCCTATGCCTCAATGTTTATAAAGTCACCCTCTGCTCCTGGCTCCTCCAGGCATACGAGAACGGTCGTTTTCGCGCGTATTCGGAACCCTTCTGCGTGTTCTACCCATTCCTGGCGCTTCCTTGGTAAAGCTGGCAGCACAAAGGGTTCACACCCAGCCCCGGCTAAAACCAGGGCGCCCCCTTCCCCCAGCGTGACCGTTCCCGTAAGGCGAAACGGCAACGCGCCTCCACCGAGTTGTTACACTCATAGGAGGCAACACCCCTGAAGAGAGCCGTGTGGCCATTTTCCGGGATTCCTGAAGCTGCTCCCTGAAAGGATGACAGCGCCCTAAAGGAACTTCGGCTCCTTCGCCCACATCCAGTGGTAGGCTCGGAGACGGTGGATCCTCGAAAAGAGCGACCCCCTCCTCCGAATCCGCCCCACTCGCCTAAGGTTTCGAGGAGGAGAGAGAAAAAGATTCGCATGCCGGGCCAAGCCTTCCCCGATAAGTCCTCAAAGGTTACAGCGCCTTCAGCGCATTATCCGGCCATCAGCGCCCGCAGTTCTGCCTCCGGGAAGCGTACGGCCATTCCCATGAGGGTCTTCTCTTCGAAGATGGCCCCCCGCATCTCCTCCGAGCTTAGACCTGGAGGGCATATTCCTTCAATGGAATTGCCGCGGACTCCGGGCGAACTTAGAGGAGCTGCGGAAGCTCGTCTCCTCCCGTTCCCCGTTAGCTATCTTTTTGCAGGAGACCATGCTGGGCACGTGCCCCCTGACCACCCTCCCGTGGTATAAGGGTTTTGCGAGAGGATGCACGATTTACACCGAGCATGATGTCTCCATTCTTCTCTTTGGTTTAGATACCTCCTTTCAGGGAGTAGCTGTACAGCTGCACCTGGATAGGAGGTATACTGTTATTTCCGTAGCTGACTTCCACTCGTGGGAGTTACGCCGCGTCGTTGCACGATTACCGAGGCCCTTTTCCTTGCTCGGACATCTCAACGGTAGACACCCCCTCTGGAGAGACTACTCGATTAATCCCAAGGGGTTAAGTCCTTGCCGACCTGACGACGAGCTGGAGATGGGTGTCAGCCAACTTCGACTCGCGGTACTTCCGCCGCGTCGTGGCACGATTGCCGAGGCCCTTTCCCTTGCTCAGAGATATGAATGGTAGACACCCCCTGTGGGGAGACTACTCGATTAATCCCAGGGGTCAAGTGCTTGCCGACCTGATCGATGAGCTGGAGATGGGCGTCCCAAATGTGGATGAGTTTACGCATCACTGCCTGTGAACTGATTCATTTTCCTATCTCGATCTATCTTTGTGCTCTCTGGATGCACATCCTGATTTTGTGTGGGAGGTGGTCAATGACCTACCTCCATGGTAGTGATCACTTTCCCATTCAAATATCATTTTCTGGGCTGCTGCCGCCCGCAAGCCCGCCCCGGTTGTGCTTGGCGCGTGCGCGGTGGTCTGCATTTCAGGAAATTACTGATTTAATAGTCGCAGTCGAGGAGTTTAGGTCGGTAGATGAGGCCGTTGAGTTCTCCGGCAACCTCATCGCCTTGGGTCTAACTACTACTCCTAGAACGTCTGGCCGTTTTGCACGCCGACCACTCCCGTGGTGGTCAGCCCAGTGTGAGACGGCTCTCAAACAAAAGCGTTATGCCTACATGCGCTATAAGCGCCGCCCGAACGATATCACTGTAGGTGAATTTCGTCAAGCTAGGGCTAGGTTCCGGTATATTTCGAAGCACGCCTGCCGCTTTTCTTAGCAGGGATACGTGTATTCACTTAACGGGAAGGTCCCTCTAGCAAAGTTGTGGAATCAACTCAAAAGAATTAGGGGCAAGTTCATGCAGGACTCCCCTCCCATTCTCTCAGAGAATGGGACTGAAATATCTGACCCCGCGCCCGTGGCGGAGTCCTTCGCAACCGCTTTCTCCGCATTCTCTAGCCTAGATGCCGCTCCGCCAGCATTCACTGTGCCTTGTGATGTCGCGGAAGGCCGCCGAATAGACTTAACCTCCATAGGCGGAGAACCCTTCGACGACAGGTTTACTCTGAGTGACTTGCGTTCCGCTCTCGCTTCGACAGGGACACCGCCCAAGGTCCGGACAATGTCCCGTACGCCATACTTCGACACCTGGGCGAGCAAAGCATGGCCTTTCTGGTAGATTTGTTCAAAAGGATCTGGGTAGAGGCTATCCTCCCAGATTCCTGCCCCATTGCTACTGTGCTCTCTTTTTTCAAACCAGGGAGAGATCACTACCCAGGCCAGTTTCCGCCCACTCTCTCTAACTTCCTGCATGTGCAAGTTGATGGAAAAATTGGTAAATGTTAGCTTAGCCTTCTTTCTGGACTGCAGAGGCCATCTTTCTTCTGCACATTGCGGCTTCCGCAAGTTCCACTCCACGACGGATGCTCTGCTTCGACTGGAAAATGCCGTCTGCGAGGCTTTCCTTCGTAGACAGCACTACGCCACGGTGTTTTTCGATATAAAGAAGGCCTATGATACCGCATGGCGATACGGTATCATGGAGACTCCACACGATAGGGCCGAGGGGATGCCTCCCAGTCTTTATATCTAAATTTCTGCAAGATCGTCGATTCCGCCTAGTGGTGAGGGGGAAGCCCTCTCCAGCCCAATGGAATAGGAAGATGGTGTCCCGCCGGGAAGTGTCCTCAGTGTCGCACTCTTTGCCCTGAGCATCAACGGCATCACCTCAGTGCTGCCGCAAGATGTTCTCACTACACTCTACACGGACGACCTTTCAATCCCTTTTTGCGCGGACAGATGCAAACTCTGGAGCGTCGACTCCAACAGTCATTGAACCGCGTCTCTCGTTATGCTGAAGTGCAAAAGCTTCGATTTTCTTGGCCAAGACTAAGGTGGTGCACTTCTGCTGCCATCCACGTATCCACCCTGACCCAGACTTGTTTCTAAATGGGATGCGCCTGGAAGTGGTGTACTCGCACCTTTTACCCCCCTGTGCAAGCTTTTATGCCACATGCTGGGAGATCATATAAGTATTCTCCCTGCCCCTTTATTATACTATTTTACTGTGATGACAGTACATTCATTGCATGCAATTTAGTGAGTAGGGTGTCTTTGGCAATATCTAGCCATTTTAACACATTAACCATGAGTTGGGCCATATATGATATACCGGCAGTTTCATAACTTCATTCATAACTTCTAATACTTGTATGTCACTTTTACCTCTTTAGGAGTCACTGTACTCAAGGTGTTAAGACTTAGTCTTTGTACTCTGGCTTGAGAATCTAATGAACACCATACATTTTCAACTAATGTATTTTATACATGCTAGAAGCAAAATTGAAATCAAATCCCACCAGCCTTAAGCTCCCCCTTCCCCCTGGCATTTAACTTAATGATTTTTTTTTCATTTGCTCCGTTTCAGGAGGGAGATCAACCTGTGAAGATTCCCAAGGACGAATTTCAATACCTCCCGGATCTGTCTGACCTTCCGGAGCTGAATTTGCCACTGGAGCTTCCGTCTTTGCCTGGTAATATTTAAATGACTAATGGCGCCCACAAGCGAACTCACAGGCGTTGATTAATCACTACGCTTTTTAACATAATTTGATACCAAAAGACGGATGTTAGCTTGTGCCAGTGGCAATTGAATGCAGGGTAGAAGATAAGATACCGGCAGGAAGGGATTGGTGAGCTTTGACCCAGGGATCCCGTCAAAGTGGATGCCTAGTATAGACTGGTTACACTTGGCACCTGGAGGAGTGACAAGCCCCCCCGGCTCCACTTCCCAGGATAGTCTCGAACTAGATTGAAACTAACGTCTTTATTCCTTCTACACATCCCTTTACCCTTTCCTTGCTACTTTGGTTCTTTGTTTTTTAACACCCGCACTTTTCCCGCCCTTTACCCCTTCTCATGCCCCTCTTTTACTTTATTAACTCGCAAGCGGATGTCAGGTGTGGCCTGGACATATAGAAGTTGATTGTGTTCCCTCCATGCCCCAATGCCTAGAGTTTGCCCTCCATCTTCACCACTCTCTTTACCACATCTCTCCTTACAAGTTTTCTGCGGAATTTGCCTTTGTTATTTGTTATTAAACCCTCCCGTCACATTAGTAGAGTGGAAACATCACCTGATTACAAACAGCGAAGCTAAGCTACATCGGGTGTGGTTAGTTCCTGGATGAAGTCTCGAATCGGGACGACACTTACGGCGACTGTCATTCGCCTTAGATAACCGTGGTTCGGATCCCACGTTAATCATTGGTTCCTATTGAGAAATATAAGACATCTTACAGGAGAGTAGAGCAGTGGCAGAAAACTCTACAAAAACTTCACCTTAATGGTAACAGCAATTTCGGGTGTGAAGCTTCACAGGCCAACAACATGTATCAGGGTTTAGTCGCCTCTAATAACACAGGACGGAAGACGGTATAGGGTTTCTTCAGCCCTTGAATAAGCAGACCCCTCCCCCTCATCAGGTAGAGATTCAAAGGCTACAAGACCTTTACCTTTTACCACTTGCCACAAAGTTAGTGATGCGCTCCAATGCCACTAGAATTGGCTGTCCTCTCCCACTCGTTCTATGACCCGTCAAGCAACATGCGTAGACGGATGCGATTTCAGTCTTTTATTTAGATTAAAATAACCGATTTGAGAGGACCAAATTAGGCTAAGATGGTTGTAGCTTGGGAGATTAAGGTAGAACGCCTTTGATTCTGGATCCAGTGCTGAAGGCCCGCTCAACATTTAAGTCCGGGTCGCACTTTTTGAGAGGCTGTCCTGAGGGGACCGGGTTAAAGTGGATGTGGGGAATTTTTTAGCATCTGCTGTGCTAGCAGTCCATGCATCAGCTAAGAAGTGTAAGTTTGATTGCAACTTAACCTTATGTAGGGCAAATCTTTTCTCTTGCCCGACAGGGTAGTAGAGTTTATATAAGCACAGCCTTTCCTGCAAACCAGGATGACTAAATTATTTAGGATTCAAATAAAAACCGATACAGATTCAATAATTAAGCCTAAATTTATCAGGAATTGCAAATGATCTGTCTTATGAGGCGGATGAAGAGGGGCCTTCGATAGCCCCTTCCCTTGGGCTGCCCGATTTGCCATTGTTCGATTCCGTGGCGTCTCCTTCCTTCTTGGGGGAATCACGGCCACCGCCTCCCCCTCCCGTCCCCATCCATGATTTTCCTACGCAAAGCCCATCAGACCAACCTAGAGAAACACCTCAGTTTTCACAGTCCCCCTCTTCCATTTCTCAACCTCCTCCACCCCCACCTCCTTTACCCAGCTCAAGAGAGGTTCCTCCTCCCCCTCCCCCTCCTCCATTCCTTCCTCCTCCCCCACCTCTACCTCCTTCCCTTCTGGAAGCTCCTCAAATGGCAACCTCTGATACTCGGGTAAGTCTCTGTAATATTTGTTATTCTCACAATACTTTTGGTTTTGTACATTTTTTTTAGGTTGCCAGAAATTAATGTCATTCTTGAACAATGGAAAAGACAACATACATTAAATAGTAATCTTAATCAACAGTTTTACCGTTAGTAGTAACAAAATTCCAAATGCATAACTAAGTGGATATCTTATTTAAGGAAATTGGCTGGTTTTGATTAAATATAATCATTGATATTACTGTCTCTTCCCTTCCATATCTTTTTCCATTGAAATAATGTTGCCATGATCGAGATAACTGATAATCAGGTCTGAGCATTGATATTACTGTCTCTTCCCTTCCATATCTTTTTCCATTGAAATAATGTTGCCATGATCGAGATAACTGATAATCAGGTCTGAGCATTGATATTACGGTCTCTTCCCTTCCATATCTTTTTCCATTGAAATAATGTTGCCATGATCGAGATAACTGATAATCTGGTCTGAGCATTGATATTACTGTCTCTTCCCTTCCATATCGTTTTCCATTGAAATAATGTTGCCATGATCGAGATAACTGATAATCAGGTCTGAGCATTGATATTACGGTCTCTTCCCTTCCATATCTTTTTTCATTGAAATAATGTTGCCATGATCGAGATAACTGATAATCAGGTCTGAGCATTGATATTACGGTCTCTTCCCTTCCATATCTTTTTTCATTGAAATAATGTTGCCATGATCGAGATAACTGATAATCAGGTCTGAGCATTGATATTACTCTCTCTTCCCTTCCATATCTTTTTCCATTGAAATAATGTTGCCATGATAGAGATAACTGATAATCAGGTCTGAGCATTGATATTACGGTCTCTTCCCTTCCATATCTTTTTCCATTGAAATAATGTTGCCATGATCGAGATAACTGATAATCAGGTCTGAGCATTGATATTACTGTCTCTTCCCTTCCATATCTTTTTTCATTGAATTAATGTTGCCATGATAGAGATAACTGATAATCAGGTCTGAGCATTGATATTACTGTCTCTTCCCTTCCATATCTTTTTTCATTGAAATAATGTTGCCATGATCGAGATAACTGATAATCAGGTCTGAGCATTGATATTACTGTCTCTTCCCTTCCATATCTTTTTTCATTGAAATAATGTTGCCATGATAGAGATAACTGATAATCAGGTCTGAGCATTGATATTACTGTCTCTTCCCTTCCATATCTTTTTCCATTGAAATAATGTTGCCATGATCGAGATGACTGATAATCAGGTCTGAGTATTGATATTACTGTCTCTTCCCTTCCATATCTTTTTTCATTGAAATAATGTTGCCATGATCAAGATAACTGATAATCAGGTCTGAGCATTGATATTACTGTCTCTTCCCTTGCATATCTTTTTCCATTGAAATAATGTTGCCATGATCGAAATAACTGATAATCAGGTCTGAGCATTGATATTACTGTCTCTTCCCTTCCATATCTTTTTCCATTGAAATAATGTTGCCATGATCGAGATAACTGATAATCAGGTCTGAGCATTGATATTACTGTCTCTTCCCTTCCATATCTTTTTTCATTGAAATAATGTTGCCATGATAGAGATAACGGATAATCAGGTCTGAGCATTGATATTACTGTCTCTTCCCTTCCATATCTTTTTTCATTGAATTAATGTTGTCATGATCGAAATAACTGATAATCAGGTCTGAGCATTGATATTACTGTCTCTTCCCTTCCATATCTTTTTCCATTGAAATAATGTTGCCATGATCGAGATAACTGATAATCAGGTCTGAGCATTGATATTACTGTCTCTTCCCTTCCATATCTTTTTTCATTGAAATAATGTTGCCATGATAGAGATAACGGATAATCAGGTCTGAGCATTGATATTACTGTCTCTTCCCTTCCATATCTTTTTTCATTGAAATAATGTTGCCATGATAGAGATAACTGATAATCAGGTCTGTGCATTGATATTACTGTCTCTTCCCTTCCATATCTTTTCTCATTGAAATAATGTTTCCATGATCGAGATAACTGATAATCAGGTCTTAGCATTGATATTACTGTCTCTTCCCTTCCATATCTTTTTTCATTGAAATAATGTTGCCATGATCGAGATTACTGATAATCAGGTCTGAGCATTGATATTACTGTCTCTTCCCTTCCATATCTTTTTTCATTGAAATAATGTTGCCATGATTGAGATAACTGATAATCAGGTCTGAGCATTGATATTACTGTCTCTTCCCTTCCATATCTTTTTTCATTGAAATAATGTTTCCATGATCGAGATAACTGATAATCAGGTCTGAGCATCGATATTACTGTCTCTTCCCTTCCATATCTTTTTCCATTGAAATAATGTTGCCATGATCGAGATAACTGATAATCAGGTCTGAGCATTGATATTACTGTCTCTTCCCTTCCATATCTTTTTCCATTGAAATAATGTTGCCATGATCAAGATAACTGATAATCAGGTCTGAGCATTGATATTACTTTCTCTTCCCTTCCATATCTTTTTCCATTGAAATAATGTTGCCATGATAGAGATAACTGATAATCAGGTCTGAGCATTGATATTACTGTCTCTTCCCTTCCATATCTTTTTTCATTGAAATAATGTTGCCATGATCGAGATAACTGATAATCAGGTCTGAGCATTGATATTACTGTCTCTTCCCTTCCATATCTTTTTTCATTGAAATAATGTTGCCATGATAGATATAACTGATAATCAGGTCTGAGCATTGATATTACTGTCTCTTCCCTTCCATATCTTTTTCCATTGAAATAATGTTGCCATGATCGAGATAACTGATAATCAGGTCTGAGCATTGATATTACTGTCTCTTCCCTTCCATATCTTTTTCCATTGAAATAATGTTGCCATGATCGAGATAACTGATAATCAGGTCTGAGCATTGATATTACTGTCTCTTCCCTTCCATATCTTTTTCCATTGAAATAATGTTGCCATGATCGAGATAACTGATAATCAGGTCTGAGCATTGATATTACTGTCTCTTCCTTTCCATATCTTTTTCCATTGAAATGATGTTTCTATGATCGAGATAACTGCTAATCAGGTAACAAGGAGTAACAAGGAAAATAAGTACCCTAGAAGACCTTACGGTTCATTCAATGAGGGTACCTTTAGACTAGCTGTCGAGTGGGCACATCCCTGCTGAATTGCCTTACGTCCTCCCTAAACGGCTACTTTTCAAAACTTTGTCTAGTCTTGTCTTGAACTGGTCAACAGAATTGCTGTTGACAACCTCCATCGGAAGTGCGTTCCAACTACCACAGATACTGTACGTGAAAAAGTTCCCACACAAATCGCAGTTGTAATGCTTCAGCTCAAGTTTGAAGCCGCGATTTCTTGTTCTGCTCCCAACAAGTATGAAAATATCCCTGTAGTCAACATTGTCGAACCCTCAAAGTATTTTGAAAACTTCGATGAGCTGACCACGCAGTCTACGGGTTTCCAACGAGAACAGATCTAATTCCCTTAATTTATCATCGTAACTTTTGTGTCTGATAGAGGGAATCAGTTTGGTTGCCCTGACTTGCACGCGTTCCAATCTCGCGATGTCCTTTCGAAATGAAGGACTCCAAAATTGTACGACATACTCCAGTTGCGGTTGGACAAGTGAATTGTACAAACCGAGTACTATTTCCTTGTTCCGATATCCAAACTGTCGCTTTATATACCCTAACATCCTTTGGGCTTTCTTCTCCACCTCAATACACTGTTTCGAAAACTTGAGGTCACTGGGGATAGTTACACCCAAGTCCTTCTCAGTGTCGGTAGATTCAAGAGCAGTGCCCTTAAGGATATAGGGTGATTGGGGATTTCGGTGGCCGATATGCATCACTTTGCATTTGTTTACGTTGAAAGGCATTTGCCACGTATCAGACCACTCCCCAATCTTCCGAAGATCTTCCTGCAGGCGAGCAGTATTTCCATCCTTTGCAACGTTCATACCAAGCTTGGTATCGTCGGCAAATTTGGAAATCTTGGCAACCATGTCACCGTCAATGTCGTTGACGTAGATGATGAATAGTAGTGGTCCCAGGACAGAACCTTGAGGCACCCCGCTAGTAACGGGCACCCACTCAGAAGCCTGTCCATTCACCACCACCCATTGCCGTCTGCCACTTAGCCAGTTCTCTATCTAGCCTGCTACTTTTCCGTCTATGCCCAGCGCTCGCACTTTCCGGAGAAGGCGGCGGTGTGGTACCTTATCAAAGGCTTTCTGAAAGTCTAAATAGACCACATCCACCGCCTTGTCCCGATCGTGCTCACTGAACACGAAGTGGAAGAATTCCACAAGGTTTGTCAGGCATGACCGTTGCCTTCGGAAGCCGTGTTGAAAACTCCTCAGTAGCAGCTTTGACTCTAAATGAGACGTCATTTTGTCCACCATTATGCTTTCCATGAGTTTACCCACTATCGAAGTCAGACTGATAGGTCGGTAGTTCGACGGTTGGCTACGGTCTTCTTTCTTGAAGATAGGAGTCACCTCCGCTTCACGCCAGTCTCCAGGAACGCATTCGGTCCGTATTGACATGTTGAAGATTGCGCTCAGGTGTCGTGACACTTGATCGCGCACTTCTTTCAACAGTTTAGGTAGAGACCCATCCGGGCCAGGTGACTCATTCGTCATTAGATCAGTGATCTTTTTTTCTATTTCTCCTTCGGTGAAGTCCATATCCTCCAGCTTTCTCCCCGAGTAGGAATCCGTTGGCTGGGGGATGGGACCACACTCTTCAGTAAACACTGAAGAGAAGTAGTCGTTGAGGAGATTAGCATTTTCTGTAGCTGAGTGCTTTACTCTCGCCTCCTCATTCCTCAAAGGGCCAATCTTTCGACCGATTGGTTTAATTACGGCTGTTTACATATCCAAAGAACTCCTTGGGATTCGCTTTACAAAGTCTCGCCACTCGGAGTTCCTCAGACTGCTTAGCCGCACTTATGCTGGACTTCACTCTCCTGGCTAGCCTCCGGTATTCGTCAAAGTCACCTGAGATCTTCGATTGCCGGTTCATATTTCTCTTCTCCCTAAGCAGTTGGCCAATTTCTCGATTAAACCACTTTGGTTAAACAGAAGACCGACGAGGGCATTTCAGAGTGATGAAACGCGATTGAAGACTCATGAATGTAGTTTTGAAACTGTACCACGAGTCTTCAACAGCCTCGCACACTTCTAGCCTCGCGTCAGTCAGTCCAGCACGAAGACCTGCAAAGTCTGCTCTTCGCAAATCAAGTTTCCTCGATTTACTAGTTGCAGGCCCTGCCTTGGGGACTTTGACTACAAATCTAATTAGTCGGTGGTCACTGCCACCGAGCTCTTCGCCAACAGAGGGGTCTTCAAAGTTGTCATCCTCAGAGGTGAAAACCAAGTGAGGATATTGTCTCCTCTCGTTGGCTCTCTCACCCATTGAGTCAGGAACTCGTTTGCGAACTCCAGGAGTAGTGCGTTCTCGCCACAAGGTTCTCTAGTTTCCCAGTCAACTTGTGTGTTGAAATCTCCCATGACGATACACACAGTCTTTTACAAGTTCGCCCAACAGCTGGTACAGACTCCTGTCCTGTTCTAAGAGTTCGGCAGGGGGTCTGTAAAGCACCAGGGTGCTGTATCTGGCAGGACCCATCTCTAGGTCAACACCTAGTAGTTCATGGTCGGATACGATGTTGCAATCCGTCGAGTTGAGAGTATCCTTGACATACAACATCACACCGCCACCCTCTCTGTCTGGCCGATTTTTCAGGAAGAGCTGGTAACCGTGAATCGTGAATTCACCTTCAAAATCTCGGCTTGAGGTTTTTATCCACCATCTTAAGTTCTGTTGCTACGAGGCCACGAAGTTCAAGAAACTTGTTTCTGATAGACCTCGCATTGATATTACTGTCTCTTCCCTTCCTATCTTTTTCCATTGAAATAATGTTGCCATGATCGAGATAACTGATAATCAGGTCTGATCATTGATATTACTGTCTCTTTCCTTCCTATCTTTTTCTATTGAAATATTGTTGCCATGATCGAGATAACTGATAATCAGGTCTGATCATTGATATTACTGTCTCTTCCCTTCCTATCTTTTTCTATTGAAATAATGTTGCCATGATCGAGATAACTGATAATCAGGTCTGATTATTGATATTACTGTCTCTTCCCTTCCTATCTTTTTCCTTTGAAATAATGTTGCCCTGATCGACATAACTGATAATCAGGTCTGAGCATTGATATTACTGTCTCTTCCCTTCCTATCTATTTCTATTGAAATAATGTTGCCATGATCGAGATAACTGATAATCAGGTCTGAGCATTGATATTACTGTCTCTTCCCTTCCTATCTTTTTCCTTTGAAATAATGTTGCCCTGATCGAGATAACTGATAATCAGGTCTGAGCAAGATATGGAGGTTGAGGGGGAACTTTCTAACCAGTTGTAAGTCCCTCCCGAGGTGTAGATGATCCGGTAGGTGCACTGGCCACTCATAGAAAGCTCTTCCTTGAGGGCGAACCTGGGCTCGGTGCCAGACACCTAACCTGAGTACGTCCCTGTACAAGGCCCTCCCCCACCAGGTGCCTACTTGACGGTGAAGATATTCTCCATCTGGAACAAAGTTCTGGTGGTCGAGGCTGGTCCATCGAGCCTCGTGGTTCCTTCCAGGAGAGATGAGAAGCGAGCTCACTCCTTGTTCTCATCTTCAAAGAAATTGAAGATGACAAGGGGTTCCGGGGAAGGGCACGCCCGCTGCCGTTTTGGCAAGCGACCAGGCCAAAACCGACACATCCGACCCCGAGGTTCCTTCGGGATGGGAGGCTCAGATGAAGACCAAAGTCGCAAACTGCGGTGAGCGGAGCCGCGATTACTTGGCGCTTTTTAGTCCTCTGGCTTCAAGCGCTTTCTAGTTATTCATTCCACTGATGGCAGCAAGTTGGCCAAAGGCCACATGCTCCATCAAAGTAGAGCTTTAGCTAGATGGACTAGGAAAGAGCCAAGGTGATCCGTTTTCGTCCGGGAGACTTCTGGCGGGTGCTGCGGACCCTTCAGAGACTCAACCCCGCTGGAGGTACCCTGTGTACCCTGTTATAGTTGGTACCTGGTAGAACTGCACATCTTCCCGGCCTGGGGTCTCTTGTACCCGCGCCATGGATATTCTTCGCCCCGTAACCTTCATTGCCTGGAGCTGACTCTTTTTATCGATCCTTTGTTCGTTCGAAGCTCGACTCGACTACGGATAAGTTTTATGCATCCGCAACCGAGCGTGTATTGCGGAAGGTGGAATCGATCCACTACACAGACCTTCGCCTGGCGACGACCGGTGTCTTCTGCACTTCCCATATTGAGAGCCAACTTGTCAATGCTGGTGAGATGCCACTCGCTCTGCCATGTGCCCGGTTCGTATCCCGGATTGTGATTTGTAGCGACTCACAAAGCGCCCTGAGTGCTCTCGAGGCGTTGGAATCTCTGCACCCCCTGGGGTTCGCGATATTTGTGAAGCCACGGTTTTGGCAAACTCGGCGGATGTTGAGATCATCATTTGCTGGGTTCCTGGATATGTAGGAATTGCAGGGAATGAGCGCGCCAAAGAGTCCGCGAGGACTGACCAACCAGACCAGACTTTCGCTCTTCCTCTAATCTACCCTAGTAGTAGGCTGTGATGTGAGTACAGTGTCTTTTGCTCTAGTAGGCAGTCACCAGATGTGCTTTCAAAATAAAAAAAAGAAGGAAAAAATCCTCTTGGCCTGAGTCCAAATTAGGGAGGCCCATTCAATGGGTTGACTTAAACTAAAATGGAGCCTGGGAAAGTTGTTAGTGCACTTTCTCCTAGCTCCCTCTCAGCATTACTTTACTTTTTTATTATTATTAATATTTGCATTATTTTTGTTTTCTTTATTATTTATTATTCCTTAGTAGTATTATTTATGAGCCTTAGTTGACTGTCATTGTATACCGTGAGGTCCCTAACTGCTGTGAGAGCCAAAATCCTGCTGGCTAGGGCAAATATTAGATACAAGGTTTGTTGGACCGTTGACTCTGCTTACCTTTCACCAGTACACATATAAGGTGCTATGTCGGTACCGTCCTTAATGGTTAAAGCTCCAAGACAATGTCAAGTGAATGGCGGGCCAGGTTGGGAAAGCACATCAATGCTCCACCTATGGCCTGATTGTGTAAATGAACACTTTTAGAATTTCTGATCCTATGGATACTTTTTCTTAAGTTCCCAAGGCATTGGGAGATCATAGTAGCTACTTTCCATGTGTTCTCCTTTTCTTTCTCAAACGAAAAGAATAGTGGAGACGAGCATGGATATCCGTCTCCAATCGCGGCCTTGCCCTCCCACTCCCTAGCTCTCAGGAAGGATGAGGTACCCCTTGACTGGTGGAGGGGCTCCCCTCTCACCATTATCATTCGGCAAAGGGGCTTTCCCTTTGCCACCTTTGAAGCCACCCTCGGTCAGCTCCACCTCTGAAAAGGATCTGCCCTCTCTTGAGAAATCAAGGTCTGCCCCTGTGCATGCTTCTCCTCAGATAGCTCGGGCCCCTGATGTCTCACAAGGAGAGGGGGGACCTACTTACCCGGTTTGTGCCTTTTTGACAGCCAAGGCATTCTCCATCCCAGAGAAGGATCTTACTGAAGCCGGTATATCTGGCCTAAGGGCTCCTTCCGGTGGGGGAGAGAAGTGGGTTCATTCCCGACCTTCCTCTCTCAACGCGGGGGCCTCGGGGACGGACATGTCCGCTGCCGCTTCGGCAAGCGATCATGCCAAAATTGGTAGCTACAGCCCCGAAGGCCCCACGCAAAGTTGCAAGTGCGCTGAGCGGAAGCCCAATTTTCGAGCCCGCTGGCTTCAAACGCTTTCTGAGTATTATTTCGCTCCACTGATCCATCAGAGGAGACGATTAGCTAGCTTCATTGGTAGAGAGCCGAAGGTGACACGTTTTTCGGACGGGAGCCTTCTGGCGAATGCGTCGGATTCCGCCGAGACCACCATGATTAATGCCCTTCGGTGACTTAATGGCTCCCCAGTTAGTGTGACGCCGCACTCTACTGTCAACTTCGTGCAAGAAGTGGTTGACGCGAGGGAGCTTGTGGATTACTCCTTAGAATACATTGCCTTAGAGCTGGCTGACCATCCATCGATCAAGGTCCAACTTGTGATGATAAAACAGGGAAGGCCTTGAGACCCATCCGGCACTAATCGTCACTTTAGACCGTGTCAGGCTCCGGTTGGTATCTACCGCGTGAAGGCATTCATGCCACTGCCGCAACGGCGCTACTACTACCACTGCTTCGGCCATACGAATCGCTCCTGTAGACGTGCAAAGTCGGGGTTATCCGAAGTCTGTGTAAGTTGCTTCAAGGCTGGACAGATAAGTCCCTATCGTGTATGGCCAAATGTATCAATTGTGGAGAGCCGCACCCCGCTTCGAAGCAATGTGGTGCGTATCTTTTGGAAAAGGAAATACTCTCTGTTCAGGCTAAGGATCGTATCTCATTTTGCGAGGCTAAGAACTTCGTCTTGACACGCCCAGCCCTGCTTGAGATGTCTTTAGCCTTAATTTTAAAAATGGCATTCTCTGCTCCTAGCCTCTCCAGGCCTACGAGTAAGGTCGTTTCCCTGCCCATTCTGAACCATTCTGCGTGTTCTACTTAACCCAGGCACTTCCCTGGTAGAGCTGGCGCATAGAGGGCTCACATCAAGCTTCGGCTAAAATCAGCCCCCACCCCCCTGCTTCCCCTAGCTTGACCGTTTTCCGTAAAGCGAAACGATCACGCGCCTCCAACAGATTGTTAGATTCACATAGAGAACATCCCGAAGTTGGTTGTGAGACCGTCTTCCGGGCTTCCCTAAATGTGTTCCCTCCGAAACGAGGATATCACCAAAGGAGCTTCTGCTTCTACGCCCGCATCCAAAGCTGGAATGGGTAGCTTTGGATCCTCCAAAGGAGGGAACCCGCCTACCGAACGTTTCGAGGCGGAGGGAGGAAAAGACTCACGTAGCTAGCCCAACCTCTTCCAATAAGTCCTACAAGGCGATAGCGACTTCAGCGCATTGTTCGGCCAACAGCGCCCTGAGTTCTGCCTCGTGAGGGTCTTATCTTCGAAGAAGGCCCCTCGCATCTCCTCCGAGCTTGGCTTGGAGGGCATATTCCTTCAATGGAATTGAGGCGGACCCCGGGCTAACTAAGAGAAGCTACGGAGGCTCGTCTCCCTTTTCCCGTTAGCTATTTTTTGTATGAGACCAGGCTAGGCTCGGCCCCCTGCCCACCCTCCCTATATATAAAGGTTAGCGATCCCACTACCACGGGATAGGGCTTGGCAGGGAGCTGCGCGATTTACACCCGGCAGGATGTCTCCGCTCTTCTCTTTGCTTTAAATGCCTCCTCTCAGTCAGTATCAGGGCAGCTGCATTTGGATAGGTGGTATATTGTTATTTCCGCGCAATTGTACCATCAGCCGACTTAAATGCGTCGGACTTCTGCTGACTCGTGGCACAGTTGCCGAGGCCCTTTCTACTGCTCGGGGATTTGAACGTTAGACGCATCACTGCCCGAAAATTGCTTCATTTTTCTGTTTTGATCTACCCCTATCCTTCCTGGATGCACAGCCTGATCTTGGGTGGTGGTCGATGACTTCTAGAGTAGTGATCACTTTCCCATTCAAATATTATTTTCTGGACTGCTGCCGCCTGAGCCTCCCCTTCCCCCCTCTTAGACCGGGTGCGGTCTAAGAGGGGGGAAGGGGAGGCTCAGGCTGAGGCCGGTCCATCTGGCCTGGGGGCTTCTGCCGGCGGAGGTGAGAAGCGGGTTCATTCCCCGCCCTCCTCTCCAAAAAAGAAAAAGACTCGGGGCTCCTCTCCATCCGCGGGGGCTGCGGGGGCGGATGGGTCTGCTACCACTTTGGTAGGCGACCAAGCCAAGATCGGCACATCCGGCCCCTCTACCCCCTCGTGTGCGGAGCCCCTGACCAAGACTAACACCAAGAGTGCACAGGGCGGAGCCTCGATGACATCGGGGCCCCTCATTCAGAGGTTACCTGGCGTTTTCGAGCCCGCTGGCTTCAAACGATTCCTTGTTATTCGCTCCACTGATGGCACCATGTTGTCCAAGGGCAACATGATCCATCAGTGGAGAGGATTAGCTAGTGCAATTGGTAGAGAGCCGAAGGTGACCCGTTTCTCGGACGGTAGCCTTCTGGCGAATGCGGCGAATCCCCCTGAGGCGGCCAAGATAAGTGCTCTTCGGACACTTCATGGCACCCCGGTGAGTGTGACGCCGCACTCTACCATGGGCCGACCATGGGGCGGTCAAGGTGGAACGTGTGATGAGAAAACAGGGAGGGGCTTCGAGACCCACCCCTACACTCTTCGTCACGTTCGACTGTGACAAGGTCCCTGAGTCGGTGCGTGCCGGTGGGTACCGCTACCGCGTGAAGGCATTCGTGCCACTGCCGCGGCGGTGCTATTACTGTCACCGCTTCGGCCATACGAATCGCTCATGTAGACGTGCAAAGTTGGGGTCACCCGAAGTCTGTGTAAATTGCTTCAAGGTCGCACACGATAAGTCCAAATCGTGTGTGGCCAAGTGTGTCAATTGCGGAGAGCCGCACCCTGCTTCTTCGGAGCAATGTGGTGCATATCTCCTGGAGAAATAAATCCTGGCCGTTCAGGCCCAGGATCGACTCTCATTCCGCGAGGCTAAGGACTTGGTCCTGGCGCGCCCAGCTCTGCCTGGGACGTCATATGCCTCAGTAGTTAGAAAGGCACCCTCTGCTCCTGGCCCATCCAGGCCAACGAGCACGGTTGTTTCCGCGCCCATTCGGAGCCCTTCTGCGGGCTCTATGCAACCCGGGCGCTTCCCTGGTAAAGCTGGCGGCAAAAAGGGTTCATACCCAGCCCCGGCTAAAACCAGGGCTCCCCCCTCTTCCCTCAGCGTGACCGTTTCCCGCAAGGCGAAACGGCCACGCGCCTCCACCGAGTCGTTAGACTCACAGGAGGCAACACCCCTGAAGATGGTCGCTAGGCCATCTTCGGGGGTTCCTAAAGCTGTCCCCCGAAAGGAGGACAGCAACAAAGGAGCTTCGGCTCCTTCGCCCACGCCCCGAGGTGGAGCGAGAGGCTCGGAGACGGTGGTTCCTCGAAAAGAGGGCCCCTAGCCTTCTGCCCCCGGGAAGCGTACGGCCATTCCCGTGGGGGTCTTCAGTTCGAGGAGGACCCCCGCGTCTCCTCTCAGCTAGGCCTGGAGGGCATATTCCTTCAATGGAATTGCCGTGGACTCCGGGCCAACTGGGAGGAGCTGCGGAGGCTCGTCTCGTCCCGCTCCCCGTTAGCTATCTTTTTGCAGGAGACCATGCAGGCGCGTGCCCCCTGCCCGCCCTCCCGGGGTACAAGGGTCTTGCGACCCCACCACCGCGGGATGGCCGAGCTGGGGGATGCGCGGTTTACACCCGGCATGATGTCTCCGTTCTTCCTTTCTCTTTAGATACCTCCTTTCAGGCAGTGGCTGTGCAGCTGCACCTGGATAGGAGGTATACTATCATTTCTGCGTACATTCCACCGTCAGCTCACTTCGACGCGGGGGACTTCCGCCGCGTCGTGGCACGGTTGCCGAGGCCCTATCTCTTGCTTGGAGATCTGAACGGCAGGCATCCTATCCGGGGAGATTACTCCATAAATCCAAGGGGACAAGTCCTTGCCGATCTGATTGAAGAGCTTGAGATGGGTGTCCTAAACGTGGATGAGTTTACGCATCACTGTCCGAGAACCGCTTCATTTTCTTGCTTGACCTATCTTTGTGCTCTTCGGATGCACAGCCTGATTTTGATTGGGGGGTGGTCGATGACCTCCATGGTAGTGATCACTTTCCCATTCAAAATATCATTTTCAAGGCAACTGCCGCCTGAGAGACCACCTCGGTGGTGCTTGGCGCGGGCGCGGTGGCCTGCATTTCAGGAAATGACTGAATTCTCTATCTCAGTCGAGGAGTTTAGGTCGGTAGATGAGGCCGTTGAGTTCTTCTCCGGCAACCTCATCGCCGTGGGCCTGACTACTATTCCTAGGAAGTCTGGCCGTTTTGCACGCCGACAACTCCCATGGTGGTCGGCCGAGTGTGAGACGGCCCTCAAACAGAAGCGTTATGCCTACATGCGCTATAAGCGCCGCCCGAACGATTTCACTGTCGCTGAATTTCGTCGGGCTAGGGCTAGGTTTCGGTATATTTCGAAGCACGCCCGCCGCTCTTCTTGGCGGGCATACGTGTCTTCACTTAACGGGAAGACCCCTTTAGCTGAGGTGTGGAAGCGAGTCAAAAGGATTCGGGGCAAGTTCTCGCAGGACCCCCCTCCCGTTCTCCAGGAGAATGGGACCGCAATCTCGGACCCCGCGTCCGTGGCGGAATCCTTCGCGACCGCTTTCTCCACATTCTCTAGCCTGGATGCCGCTCCGCCAGCATTCACTGTGCGTCGTGATGTCGCGGGAGGCCGACGAATGGACTTAACCTCCATAGGCGGAGAACTCTTCGACGACAGGTTTACTCTGAGTGACTTGCGTTCCGCTCTCGCTTCGTGCGCGGACACCGCCCATGGTCCGGACAATGCCCCGTACGCCATACTTCGACACCTGGGCGAGCAAGGCATGGCCTTTCTGTTAAATTTGTTCAAAAGGATCTGGGTAGAGGTCTATCCTCCTAGATTCCTGCCCAATTACTACTGTGCTCTCTTTTCTCCAACCAGGGAGAGATCACTACCCAGGCCAGTTTCCGCCCACTCTTTCTAACTTCCTGCATGTGCAAGTTGATGGAGAAATTGGTAAATGTTAGATTAGCCTTCTTTCTGCACATTGCGGCTTCCGCAAGTTCCACTCCACGACGGATGCTCTGCTTCGACTTGAAAATGACGTCAGCGAGGCTTTCCCTTCGTAGACAGCACTACGCCACGGTGTTTTTCGATCTGGAGAAGGCCTATGATACCGCATGGCGATGCGGTATCATGGAGACTCTCCACACGATGGGGGCGAGGGGACGCCTCCCAATTTTTATATCTGAATTTTTGCGAGATCGTCGATTCCGCGTACGGGTGGGGGGGGGCCCTCTCCGGCCCAAAGGAGCAGGAAGAGGGTGTCCCGCAGGGAAGTGTCCTCAGTGTCACACTCTTTGCCCTGAGCATCAACGCCATCACCTCGGTGCTGCCGGAAGATGTTCTCGCTACGCTCTACGTGGACGACCTTTCGATCTCTTTTGGCGCGGCCCAGATGCCAACTCTGGAGCGTCGACTACAACAGGCATTGAACCGCGTCTCTCGCTATGCCGAAGCGCACAGGTTTCGGTTTTCTTTGGCCAAGACTAAGGTGGTGCGTTTCTGCCGCCATCCACGGCTTCCCCGACCCAGATTTGTTTCTTAATGGGGTGCGCCCTGATGTGGTTGAGTCGCACCTTTTCCTTGGTCTTGTATTCGACCGACGCCTCACATGGCAGGCTCATATTCACAGCCTTAGGGTCTCTTGTACCCGCGCCATGGACATTCTCCGTTCCGTGACGTTCAGTGCTTGGGGCGCTGATAGGGCTACTGCCTTACTTTTTTATCGATCCTTTGTTCGTTCGAAGCTCGACTACGGATGCGAGTTTTATGCATCCGCAGCCGAGCGTTTATTGCGGAAGGTGGATTCGATCCACACACCGGCCTTCGCCTTGCGACCGGTGCCTTCCGCACTTCCCCCATTGACAGCCTGTTGGTCATGCTGGGGAGATGCCACTAGCTCTGCGCCGCGTGCAGTCTATCACTCGACTGTACGCGCGAGCCCGGCGCCTCCCTCAGTCGCCAACAGCTCTCACTGCATCCGCAGCTGATCTCGATGGTGCCTATGCCGTCGAGAGACGCCAGTCATACCCTAAGCCTTTTGGGTTTAGGGCCAGGAAACTCCTTCGAGAGGTAGATATCGCTCTCGGGCCGGTGGCGCCCCTGGTTTTGCCCAGGATTCCACCCTGGAGGGCACCACATTTGGCTATTTGTCGCCACGCCTCTGCTCCCAAAGCTTGTACTGCGCCGGGAGTATTGCGTTCGACCTTTTTGGAGCACACATCGTGTCACGCTGGAACCGTGCCAGTGTATACGGATGGCTCCAAGTCCCAAGAGGGGGTCGGCTTCCACGCCGTATCCCCTCTGTTTGAAGTTAGCGGGGCTCTAACAGGCGCTGCGTCTGTCTTCACGGCCGAGCTGGTGGCAATACACCACTCGGTACGGGAGATTACGCGACGTGCCCGGTTCGGAGACCGGATTGTGATCTATAGCGACTCACAAAGCGCCCTGAGTGCTCTCGGTGCATTGGAATCTCCGTATCCCCTGGTTCGCGATATCCGTGACGCCACGGTTTTGGCGAGCCGGGCAGATGTCGAGATTATCTTCTGCTGGGTTCCTGGACATGTAGGAATTGCGGGGAATGAGGGCGCCAAAGAGTCCGCTAGGACTCTGCGACCGGACCAGCGTTTCGCTCTTCCTCACACCGACTACATGGCAGGAATACGGGCAGCTCTTCGGACTGCTTGGCAAAGAAGATGGGAGACGGTCGAAGGGAACTTAAAGTTGCGTGCCATTGCGCCTCGACTGTTCCCATGGACCTATCCCCCAATGCCACGGCGGCTTCAGGTTGCTTTCTGTCGTTTTCGAATCGGACACACTCGTGTGACGCATCGCTACTTGATGGAGCGCTCGCATGCGCCCTATTGCAACGACTGCGTCGTCCCCCAGACTGTTCGGCATATTCTTGTTGAATGTCCCAGTCTGGGTGATCTTCGCGCACGATACCTGTCTCGGTACCGGGATGGGCGGGGTCGCTACCGCCTGTCCCTTGTACTCGGGACGAGTGCGTGCACCATGACTGGTGGACTTATTTACTTTTTGGGGGAGGCCGGCCTTCTCCCCTTTATTTAAGGTTCTTTTTTTGTTATTGTTTTGTTTGTAGGTTGTACTCTCCTGCACCGGGGTGAGGTGGACCTCCCCCCGCTGCCGGAGATTGCTTCGATTTTTAAGTTTTTCCAATTTATATCATTGTTAAGTTTTCATATTTTTACTTTAAAGTAGCCTAGTTCTAGGCTGTCGTGTTTTTCGGCGACTTATGCCCAAGTGGGTAGTTGCCAGATGGGCTCCATAAAATTAAAAAAAAAAAATTGCCTTAGCCTATTTTTGTAGACTAAAAATATTTTTTAATTTCGGCGATTATGCCCTGCTGGCAGTCGCCATCAGGGCGTGCTACAATAAGGCCAACCCCTTTAGGGGGAGTAGGGAAGACAGGGCCTGTCGGCCCCTTCCCTCTAAAGACCTGCGGTCTCGAATATTGAGGTTAGATGGGGCTCAACGTACATGCTCCTCTATCTTCCCCGACCAAAGACGTTCTAACCAATGGGACCTGCGATTTCCTGGGAGGGCGGGGGGTACATGGAGGCCCCACGGAGATGAAAATGGTCCCTGTGGCAACCCAGCCCAAGGTGGTAGGACCTTGCATTGGGACAAACTTGTGCTCGGTGCCAAGCACCGAAACCCGAGTCCACCTGTGTGCAAGGTCCTCATCAGACAGCTCGTGTCTCCAAGACTTTACAAGGAGAGGAGGGATCTCCTACTCCAGCTGGTGCCTCTGTGGCAGCCAATACCTTCTCCATCTCGGAGAAGGATTTTGCTGAGCCTGGTCCATCTGGCCTGGGGGCTCCTGCCTGTAGAGGGGAGAAGCGGGTTAATTCCCCGCCCTCCTCTCCTAAAAAGAAAAAAAAATAGAAAAAAGACTTGGGAGGAGGGTTTTCTCCAACCGTGGGTGCCGCTGAGACGAATGAGTCTGCTGCTACTTCGGTAAGCGACCAAGCCAAGATCGGCACGCCCGGCCACGTTCCTCCCCCGGGTGGAGAGTCCCTGACAAAGACAAAAGTGTAAGTGTGCAGAGCGTAGCCGCGATTACGTCGGGGCCCTTCATTCAGAGACTACCTGGCGTTTTCGAGCCCTCTGGCTTCAAACGCGTCCTTGTTATTCGCTCCACTGATGGCAACATGCTGGCTAAGGGCCACATGATCCATCAGAGTAGAGCTTTAGCTAGTGTGATTGGTAAAGAGCCGAAGGTGACCCGTTTCTCAGACGGTAACCTTCTGGCGAATGCGTCGAATCCCTCCTCCGCGGCCATGATTAGTGCCCTTCGGACAGTTGATGGCACGCCTGTGAGTGTGATGCTGCATTCTACCATGAACTTGGTGAAAGGGGTAGTTTATGCGAGGGAACTCGTGGACTACATAGATGACATCAGCTTAGAGCTGGCCGACCATGGGGCGGTCAAGTTCGAGCGCGTGTAATGAGAAAACATGGAGGGGCCTCGAGACCCACCCCTACACTCTTCATCACGTTCGAAGGTGACAAGCTCCCGGAGTTGGTGCGTGCTGGTTGGTATCACTACCGCGTGAAGGCATTCGTGCCACTGCCACGGAGGTGCTACTACTGTGACCGCTTCGGGCATGTTAATCGCTTGTGTAAACGTGCAAAGTCGACGTTCCCCGAAGTCTGTGTAAGTTGTTCCAAGGCCGCACATAGTCCAAATCGTGTGTGGCCAAGTGTCACTTGCGGAGAGCCGCAGCCCGCCTCTTCGAAACAATGTGGTGCATATCTCCTTGAAGGAAATCCTGGCCGTTCAGGCCCAGGATCTTCTCTCATTTTGTGAGGCTAAAGACTTGGTCTCTGGCGCGCCTGGCGGTGCTTGGTACATCCTATGACTTAATATTAAGAAAGACACCCTCTGCTCCTGGCCCCTCCAGGCCTACGAGCTTGGCCGTTTTCGCGCCCATTCGGAACCCTTCTGCAGGTTCTACCCACCCCAGGTGCTTCCCTGGTAAAGCTGGCGAGACCAGGGCTTCCCTCCCTTCCCCCAGCGCGACCGTTTCCCGTAAGGACAAACGGCTACGCGCCTCCATCGAGTCACATGACTCACAAGAGGCAACACCCAAGAAGTTGGTCTTGAGGCCATCTTCTGAGGTTCCTAAAGCTCCCCCTTCCCCCCAAAAAGAGGACAGTACTAAAGGAGCTTCGACTCCTTCGCCCACATACAGTAGTGGGCTGAGTGGCGGAGGGAGGAAAAGACTCGGATGGCGAGGCCCCCCCCCCCCCATTAAGTCATCGAAGGTGGCAGCGCCTTCAATGCTTTTTCCGGCCAACAGCGCCCGGAGTTCTGCTTCCGGGAAGCGTACAATTATTCCCGTGAGGGTCTTCTCTTCGAAGAGGGCCCCTGCATCTCCTCCGAGCTAGGTCTGGAGGGCATATTCCCTAAATGGAATTGCCGCGGACTCCCGGCCAACTGGGAGGAGCTGCGGAAGCTCGTTTCTTTCAGTTCCCCGTTAGCTATCTTTTTGCAGGAGACCATGCCGGGCGCGTGCCCCCTGCCCACCCTTCTCCCGTGGTATAAGGGTTTTGTGACCCAACCACCGGAGAGGAGGATGCGCGATTTACACCCGGCATGATGTCTCCGTTCTTCTCTTTGCTTTAGATACCTCCTTTCAGGAAATAGCTGTGCAGCTGCACCTGGATAGGAGCTATACTGTTATTTCTGCAGGGGACTTCCGCCGCGTCGTAGCACGGTTAGCGAGGCCCTTTCTCTTGCTCGTAGATCTGAACGGTAGACACTTCCTCTGGGGATACTACTCGATTAATCCCCGGGGTCAAGTCCTTGCCGACCTGATCGACGAGCTGGAGATAGGTGCCCTAAATGTGGATGAGTTTCCGCATCATTGCCCGAGAACCGCTTCATTTTCCTGCCTTGATCCGGATGCAGTGCCTGATTTTGGGTGGGGGGTGACCTCCATAGTAGTGATCACTTTCCCATTCAAATATCATTTTCTGGGCGGCTGCCGTCTGAGAGCCCACCTCGGTGGTGCTTGGTGCGTGCGCGGTGGTCTGTATTTTAGGAAATGACTGATTTCTTTATATCATTCGAGGAATTTAGGTTGGTTGATGAGGCCGTTGAGTTCTACTCCGACAACCTCGTCGCCGTGGGCCTAAATATTATTCCTAGAAGGTCTGGCCGTTTTTCACGCCGACCGCTCTCGTGGTGGTCAGCTGAGTTTGAGGCGGCCCGCAAACAGAAGCGTTATGCCTACATGCGCTATAAGCGCCACCTGAACGAGTTCACTGCTGGTGAATTTGGTTAGGCTTGGGCTTAGGCTTGGTTCCGGTATATTTCGAAGCACGTCCGGCGCTCTTCTTGACGTGTATACTTGTCTTCACTTAACGGGAAGACCACTCTAGCACAGATGTAGAAGCGAGTCAAAAGGGTTGGGTGCAAGTTTTCGCAGGGCCCCCTTCCTGTTCTTCAGGACAATGGGACCGCATTCTCCAGCCGGGATGCTGCTCCACCAGCATTCAATGCGCCTCGTGATGTCGCGGAAGGCCGTCAACCGGACTTTAACTCCAGAGGCGAAGAACCCTTCAACGACAGGTTTACTCTGAGTGAGTTGCGTTATGCTCTCGCTTCGTGCACGGACACTGCTCCTGGTCCGAACGATGTCCTGTACCCCATGCTTCTTCACCTGGGTGAGCGCTGCATGGCCTTTGTCTTAGATTTGTTCAACAGGATCTGGGTAGAGGGTATCCTTCCAGATTCCTGGCGAATCGCTACTGTGTTCGCCTTTCGCAAACCCGGGAGAAATCAGTATCCGACCGGTTTCTGCCCAATCTCTCTAACTTCCTGCGTGTGTAAGTTGATGGAAAAATTGGTCAATGTTAGATTAGCTTTTTTCCTGGACAGCGGAGGTCATCTGTCTTCTGCACAGTGCGGCTTCCGCAAGTTCCGCTCCACGTCGGATGCTCTACTCCGACTATAAAATGCCGTCTGCGAGGCTTTCCATGGTAGACAGCACTACGCCACGGTGTTTTTCGATCTAGAGAAGGCCTATGATACCGTATGGCAATACGGTATCATGGAGACTCTCCATACGATGGGGGCGAGGGGGCGCCTTCCAATCTTTATTTATGAATTTTTGCGAGATCGTCGATTCCGCGTACGGGTGGGGGAGCCCTCTCTGGCCCACTGTGGCACGAAGAGGGTGTCCCTCAGGGAAGTGTCCTCAGTGTCACACTCTTTGCACTGAGAATGAAACGGCATCAACTTGGTGCTGCCGGAAGATGTTCTCACTACGCTCTACGTGGACGACCTTTCGATCTCTTTTGGTGCGGCTCAGTTGCCAACTCTGGAGCGTCGGCTCCAACAGGCATCGAACCGCCTTTCTCTCTATGCCGAAGCGCACAGGCTTCGGTTTTCCTTGGCCAACAATAAGGCGGTGCACTTCTGCCACCATACACGGCTCCACCCTGACCCAGACTTGTTTCTAAATGGGATGCGCCTGGAAGTTATGTATTCGCACCGTTTCCTTCGTTTTGTATTTGACCGACGCCTCACCTGGGAGGCTCATATTCGCAGCCTTGGGGTCTCTTTTACCCGCACAATGGATATTCTTTGCTCTGTGACGTTCAGCGCCTGGGGGCGCTGATAGGGCTACTGCCTCACTTTTTTATCAATCCTTTGTTCGTTCGAAGCTCGACTACGGATGCGAGTTTTATGCTGCTTAGCGTTTATTGCGGAAAGTGGATACGATCCACCACACCGGCCTTAGTTTGGCGACCGGTGCCTTCTGCACTTCTTCCATTGAGAGCCTACTTGTCTACGCTGGGGAGATGCCACTCGCTCTGCGCCGTGCATAGTACTCTTTTTGCCTGTACCCGCGAGCCCGTCGCCTCCCTCAGTCGCCTATGCCGCCGAGAAACGCCAGTCATACCTAAGCCCTTCGGGTTTAGGACCAGGAAACTCCTTCGAGAGCTAGGCAATGCTCTCCGGCCGGTGGCGCCCCTGGTTCTGTCCATGATGCCCCCCCTGTAAGGTACTGCCTTTGACCATTTGTCGCTATGCTAATGGTGTTAAAGCTTCTAAAGCGCCGGGAGTATTGCGTTCGACCTTTTTGGAGCATACTTCGTGTCACGCTGGAACCGTGCCAGTGTATATGGATCACTCCAAATCCCAAGAGGGGGGGGGTCTGTTTCTACGCTGTATTCCCTCTGTTTGAAGTCAGTGGAGATCTGCTAGGCTCTGCTTTTGTTATAACTGCCAAGCTGGTTGCAATACACCACTCGGTACGGGAGATTACGCGACGTGCCCGGTTCGGAGACCGGATTGTTATCTATAGCGGCTCACAAAGCGCCCTGAGTGCTCTCGTAGCATTGGAATCTCCGCATCCCCTGGTTCGCGATATCCGTGACGTCACGGTGGGTGTCGAGATTATCTTCTGCTGGGTTCCTGGACATGTAGAAATTGTGGGGAATGAGGGCGCCAAAGAGTCAGCGAGAGCTTGGCGACCAGACGAGCGTTTCGCTCTTTCTCACGCCGATTACATGGCAGGAATACAGGCTGCCTCATATTTAGGGTGAAACCAACGGAATGGCTCTACATGTAAGGAGGATATGTGGTGTAGACTAGTAAAAAATATTTATTTTGAAAACAAAATGAAATATTAGATAATACTCTTATGAATTTACAACTAGATAAATTTTAATATGTATTCTGAAAGTGTTTGCAAAAAAATGATTACTTAATGGAATATAAACATTTAAAATAGAATAAATTTTATAAACACTCTACACTGCCTTTTCACCTGAGATTAAGTAGATTTCTTATTTCTTACCCCGGGATGGGTTTTTTTAATTCAGAGCAACATAATTGGTCTTAGAAAAGTTGGGGCGAAGATTTTTTGTATATTCTCCATGATTATATTCTTATTTTAATATTTTTATTAGTCTTGAATTTTATTTCAGTATACATATTTCCTTTTATTTTCTGTGATTTGGTTTTATTTGTATGGTCTTGCTGTGACCATGGTTATCACATTAAGTCATTCCTGTGAGGGACAGTTGATCTCTTATTTTTCTTCATTATTTTATATTTTCTCACATTTTAATAATTTAAATAAAGAGTTTCAAACTTGCTCCCATTTTTTAGTAATTGCCTAACCTTATTCAAGCTTGGTATTGCAAGGCTGAAATGGTTTCTTGCAGCCCTTGCTTACAGATTTATGAAGTTTGTAATATGTATCCTTTTAGCCATTTATCATTTTATCCTTTCTCTTCTTCCTCTATTTATATCCTCACTTTTTGGTACTGCAGAATTTTCAAGGACAAAATGCCTCATATTAATATCGCCCTTAACAGAGTGGGCCAGCTTCATCTCCATCCAGTTCTCGTGCGGATTTGATGAAGGCGATCCAGGAAGCTGGAGGTGTTGGAAAAGCCAAATTGCGCAAAGTTGATCACAAGAACCCGGGACAAAGCGTGAGTGGATATGGATCTGTGTCCATTTCCTTAATCCTTTGATATGTCATATCCACACTTTTCTCCTATTGATTCAATGGTTTCCCTTTACCTATTCGTTGCTTGGACGAATCTGGGTTCGAGACCCATTTCCTGTTGGTACTCATTCTAATGCCTAGAGATGCGATGAAAATCCGCTCACCCTGCACCAACATGATTTTCCCTCAGCTGGCTACAGCCCAGTCAAATAGAAATGCTGCTCCCTATTTAAGTAAGGTTAACTCACATCAGGTGGTTTTAGTCACTGAATTGAGTTAAGACTCGTCAACCTTGCAGTGGTTGCTATATTCTGTGGCAATCCATCTGTTGGATCCGATATTAAATCAGTGGTGAAACCTGTGCATTAACGAAACGCTATAATTTTTCTATATACATATTTGTTCACATTTTAAAAGGGCAGTTAGTGTAATTACTTGGTGTCCCCCCCCGCCCCCCCCGGGTTCTCTTCAATCGAACCCAGCAGCTCTCAGGTATGCTACAATGGTATGTAGTCTTCTCCAGAGGTCTCCTAGTGACGTTGTATTGAAAGTTCTGAGATAGTCAACCGGGAACAGGATAGGATGAGATGGGCAGTGTTTAGAGAAGGTTGCAGTTAGGGAGGGAGGATCTAATGTTTTCATGTAGGGCGGGGTGTTGTCTTGATTGTAGGCCGGCCAGTAAAATTGGTTCTACGATCTGATGTTTAAGATTTGTGGATATCGAGGAGTGGTTTGCGTTGCTTTGGAGTAGTGGGTGTGTATTTGTTTTATCTAACACTTAGGTGTAGAGGGCGGCCGGAGTGGTTTAATGGGTTCTTGGGTCGAGGATAGGAGTAGAGAGTGTGTGCAAGGGGCATATCAGGTTACTGAAGAACTTTGTGACTATCGTATTTAGGCAGTTCTCAATGTGAAGGATTTTTGTTTTGGCATGGAGGTGGTGTATTGGGGTGTTTGGGGGCAGCCACTTTCGATGCGGAGTAGGTGTAAGTGTCTATTAGCTATGGTCAGTGCCCAGGCTGGGGGGGTATAGTTTAATGTACTGCTGGTGAATCGTCTGTATAATGTTGTCAGTTTCTTTGTGTTGACAAAATTTGGTGTTTGTTACTGTTCTGAGGCTTTTGAGTTTGGACATGCCTTTCGAAGTGATGTTTTGTGTGTTAAACCAAGGTCATGCGTGCGTCTTGTCTGACACCCAAAAGTGTATGGGTTACAGTTCAGTAGAAGAAGTTGGCCGTGAAGCAAAATTTTTTTTTTTTAAGTGGTAGTTTGATTGTTTTAGGTCAGGGGTAGGTAACATTGTGTCTAACATGAACAACTTTTGGAGGAGTATTTTGTTCCTGTGCGTACGGAGGTTGATTTGAATGTGATGGATGAATCATCTACGTAGATATTTAGACGGACTGTCTATCCATTTTTTGTCATTGGTGTGGTACTTGTCCAGTATTGCTTGTATGACCTTTCAAAACCTGAATACCTTATCGATTACAGTACCTCATACAGGCCCCAGTTTACTCTTGCATACCTACCTTATACAACTCCAGGAGGTACTTCTGTCATCACCTTGTGTATTTTTTTTTTTTTTTAGAATGAGAAGCCTATGAAAGTGTCATCGGCCCCTGTAGCTAGGGATTTGATGTCCGATCTGGTCGCGAAGCTCTCACAGCGAAGGAAGGTCGGTTTATTTTAACCTGGACAAGGTCTCGAATTCTGGTTTTAAAATTAACAAGCTTTTCTTATGCAATTCTCGCAATTTCTATTTTCTCTCTTTGGTCTATCCTCTCACTACATCGTGGGTTATATCGTGTTACTTTTGTCTCACTCTTTCTTCAGACATTATTATCACCACGTTGCTACGCCAAAAAGCGGGTTCAGTGCCCATCATTGCCTTCCCATTACTGTACCATGAAAGGCTCTATCAAGCTAAAAGTACGAACTGTCACCAGGAACCAGATGCAATAAGACATACTCGCTACATATCAAAGAGCTCTTCCTAGCTTACTGGGTACAACGGTGGACTTTTATCGTCGATGTACAGGTTCGATCTCATCGAGTTCGGACACAAAGCTTTCAGCGGCACCACGAACTGGCCGCCCATTGGCTGAATCGCTGACACTTAGCCCTGCGGGGGTATTTTCTCACGCATCATCACGCACATAGCCAATCCCAACAACGCTATAATTCGATTTCCCGTCTTCACTACACAACATACCCACTCTCATCTGTTACGGAACCTTGCCGATGGGGTACTAGTGTTCCGCTACAGGGGCACTCATCCACATACCCGTAACGGGAAACCACGAAGGGTTCTATGATCGCTGATTGGTGTCAAAACACACTACCCCACCCCCGAGGACCGATCTCTTTTGCCTTCGAGCTTGCCAGCGATTGTCATTCTCATGTGTGGTTCCCTCGCCCGACGCCGGAGCTTGCCTCCTTTTGTATTTTGTTTCGTGTTTTATTTTTATTTTTGCTTAGTTTGTATTGTTTTTGTTTGTGTTTTTTAAAGGCAAAACCTAACAACACACTGAGTGCTGCATTTCTAAGAAAACTAGGTCCGTTTAGTGGATTTCATCGAGGCAGGGCGGGCTTGGGTCAGGGCCCTAAGCCAGGGGTACCACCAAGCACAAACCTCACCATCTTTTGTCCAAACCATTGCTCCTTTATAGTGATGAGGTGCTATGTTGTATAGTGTGTAATCAGGACTCACCCCTGGGCAGAAGACCCCAAGCAGGACCCCTCATAAACCATCTCCACAATATAATCATCTTTCTCTCTCACACACTTATTTACATAATTAACCCACCTTTTACACGGTCTTCCAACCTTTCTCACACGCGGACACTCCATCTCGTAAATTCTCTTCGCTAGTTTATCTCCATCCATTCTTCTTACATGCCTAACACTCGCACATTCTTAACAAAATCTTCCAACCGCAAGATGGTGCCACAGTTAGACTTACACCTGGTATCTGGAGGCTTTGCAGAGGGGTACCCTGTGTAGATTTACATCTGGTACTTGAAGGTGCGGAACGCCCTCCGGGCCCGGGTGTCCCGCACTAATTTTGAAGCTTTAGCTCTTCTAGATATTTTCACTTTTGCCCCATTTATTACAGCTCTCTTTAACAACTTTCTTTTTTACCTTTTGGAAGTTGAGGCAGAGGTTAACGCCACTGCTGCAACTGAAGCCTAGACTGGCATCATGTCCTCACTGCCCCACTGTCCCCGGTTGTATTTTACCAATCTTGGAGTACCGGGGCTTTACTGCTTCGAGAATGAATCCACATTTTCGCTTTTACACACATCTCATTACAAACTTTCTGCCTGATAAAGCCTCGTTGCTATTGCGTTAACAAATTGAGATTGAAAAAAATGGCACCTGTAGGTGTGCTACCCCCTCCCTGCCTCACGTCACCCATGGGTACCAGCTGTAGTGTGGGCAAACAGAGCAGCACCAGTGACATTTTGAACACCTTGTGCCCTCCCTACTCCTTCACCGGGAAGGAATGCTTAGTGGTGGTAATAGTCACCAGTACAATCACTACCTAGATAAACGTGATATCTCGCAGGTCCCAATTAACAGCTCTTTCACAACCTCCCAACTCTCATGTCTCTGTTCACCTACCGAGTATTAAGATAGCTCTCGCCCGGTTAGTGGATACGGCGTTGGTTTCCTAACGTCGAAGTACCGAGTTTGATTCCAAGCAAGAGCGGACAAAAGCGTCAGCGCACATAGAGGTTTGGCCACCGATTGGTTGACGCACTGTGCTTACATTAGTGTAGGGGTAAGTAGCTCTTGCTCAAGTCAATACACGCATAGCCATTCACTAAATATGATCTTGCTCTTCCGTCTTCACGGCGTGACATACCCTCTCATCTCTTCCTGAGTGCTCGTGCTCTTCTCGAGTGCTCGTATCCACGTACTTCTGATTCGGAACCATGAAGGGTTCTATGATCGCCTGTTGGTGTCAAAACACAAGAGCCAGCCCTCGTTTTTGCCTGTGATGGTCATACCGATCTTATATGCATTTCATTATTCGGGTCGGGAGATCTCGTCCACGCTGCGACAGACGGATGGTACAACCTACTACGACCTGACCAGCTACTTCATGCCGTTTCAGAAGAGAGACTTTGAAAGCTCTATAAACAATGCCCTTTAAGGCATCCAGGCTGCAAGAGGCTTTGAGGAGACCTGGGCGTTGGAGGGAGAATAATAGGAATATCAGTTTTGCCCAATATTCACTTACCTGCGTGTAATTAGATGCCCCCTCCCTGTACCAGTTATTGGGTACATAAAGCTGTACTGCTTATGGCAAGGGGGATGTACTGTCTCGTAGGCTTCCATGCCAAATATAATTCTTGAGCCCTGCCTCTGGGTCTCTCACGTAGCAGATCTTCCGGGCCGTCCTGTCGGTACGATTGAGGTTAGGTTATTATTTTTATTTGAGTGTAAAGGCAGATCTTCAGATCCTGGCCGACCACTCTACAATGGCGTCCCACAAGGAACCATTCTTTCACCCCTACTATTCAATCTATTCATACATGACATCCCACAACCACAAACCCCATTAATCCACACCTACACCAGCGTTGGATCGAGGATAAAACTTTGGTGAGGCTAACCTGAGTAGTTTGAGAAAATGGTATTGTAGATTAATAATTGGTTATCTTACACAACATTGATAATAAATAGCAGCATCTCATAAATGAGTGAGCGCCGACTCTCTCAGATCCAAAATTCCCCCCCCCCCAATTATTAATTGTGGTTTATTTTAGTTTTGGGGCGTCAGCTAAGCAATAATACTGAATTTAATAATTGTTTTTGAGATTTACCTGTATTTTAGACATGTATCATATAAGGTACGAGGGGCGGTCAATAAGTTTTGCAATTCGGATATAAAAAAACCGAGATATGAGGAAAAGTGTTTTATTATTTTTCAATATAACTACCCTCGACTTCAATGCACTTGCACCACTTGTCCCTGAGGCTTCGAATTCCCGACAACCAGAAATCTCCCGACTGCTGTTCAATCCACTCCTGGACGGCGAGCTGGACATCTTCATCGTCCCCAAACCGGCTTCCACGCAGTGCAGCCTTGAGCTGACGGAATAAAAAGTAGTCGCTAGGGGCCAGATCTGAACTGTAAGGGGGATGCTTGAGCTCCTCGAATCCGCACTCGCGCAGGGCAGCTTGTGCAACTCTGGCCTTGTGGACTTTGACGACGTTGAAGTCGATCATGGGGCGTCAGGTTTCTAGGGACCCAATGGGTAGAGACCTTAGTCATGGCCAAATTGTCGTGGATGATGTTGATAACACTGCCATGTGATATTTCAAGTTGTCGCTCGATTTCTTCGATTTTTGAGGATCATCCTTTCCACATGGGCTACATTGTCCTCGTTGGTCACGTCTGACGGGCGTCCTGGACGGGGTCATCTTCAAGGGACTCACGACCATGGCGGAACTCCCTATTTCAGCCAGCAATGGTTGCATAGGAAGGGGCGGTGTCGGTGTACACTGCAACCATCCGTTCATGGATCTCTTTTGCATTCTTGCCTTCCTTGGTAAAAAATTTGATCACTGCGCGGTACTCAACCTTCTCCATTGTTGAAAAATTTGTTACTGATGATCTGCGATCAGCTACTGCTTAAATAGACGAGGCAGGAGCGTACGGCTGCAGGTCGTGACTTGTCATAACTTGTCCTAACACCCCCACAAACAGCCATCCCCCTTCCACTGTTTTGCCCTACCGATTCGCAAAACTTATTGACCGCCCCTCGTACATTCGATCAGAACGGTTCAAAAAATTATCTATAAGCATAAACAGGTCTGAAAGGCTTAATAACAGTATCTAATACATATCATTGGTCACGGTATTTCACACGAACATTTCCTGTTCCTTTGGGCAAATACATTGATTACGTTGTCTATTGAACACCAATCAACGCCAGGCTGTTGAGCCGTTCTTGACCAATGCTATTTAAGTACGCTTACATTCGTTTCAGCTGAGCATTGATTCGTCCTCACCCCAATCACCATCTGACAGCAAAGTTCCCACCACCCAGACAGAAGAAAAATGCTCTAGCACTTTCCTTTAAACACCTCTACAATAATCTCTCGCCCCCCACTACCAAACTCCAACATAATCAAAGACATCCACAATACCCTCACCCAGAGATACCTGAACACATTACCACCAAACATCCTAAATGAGCTCATCCACCCCTTAATAAACCAATCAGAGAAATCACTAACAGAACACACCGAGTCATCCCATCTCAACTCGGGTCAGGCCATTCCACTTAACTCCACTATACTACAACAATACAAACAGAGTTCGGTGAAGATGTTTTAAGAGAACTGGTGGAATGCAAACTTATACTGTCAACAACTGCTACGTATACATGAAAATCTTTTAGGGAAGCGCCCTGCACTTGTTGACAGAGGACACGTGCTTCTTCATGATAATGCGAGACCACAAACAACGAGAATCACGTAGAAAAAACATATTGGACTAGAGTGGTCTGTTCTACCCCGGGGTAGAACAGACCAAGCACCGAACCCGAATCCGCACATATGCAAGGTCCTCCTCAAACGGCTAGGGTTTTCCGAGGCAGTACAAGGAGAGGAGGGATCTCCTTCGACCCGTGCCCCTACGACTACCCACACCTTCTCCATTTCCGAGAAGGACATGGCTGAGGCCGGTCCATCTGGCCTGGGGGCTCCTTCCGGCGGGTTTGAGAAGCGGGTTCATTCCCCGCCCTCATCTCCAAAAAAGAAAAAGACAAAGAAGACTCGGGGCTCCTCTCGATCCGCGGGGACGGATGGGTCTGCTGCTACGGTAAGCGACCAAGCCAAGATTGGCACATCTGGCCCCTCTGCCTCCCCGGGTGCGGAGCCCCTGACTATGACCAAGACGAAAAGTGCACAGGGCGGAGCCTCGATAACATCGGGACCCCTCATTCAGAGGTTACCTGGCGTTTTCGAGCCTGCTGGCTTCAAACGCTTTCTCGTTATTCGCTCCACTGATGGCACCATGTTGTCCAAGGGCAACATGATCCATCAGAGGAGAGGATTAGCTAGTGTAATTGGTAGAGAGCCGAAGGTGACCCGTTTCTCGGACGGGAGCCTTCTGGCGAATGCGGCGAATCCCGCCGAGGCGGCCAAGATAAGTGCTCTTCGGACACTTCATGGCACCCCGGTGAGTGTGACGCCGCACTCTACCATGAACTTTGTGAAAGGAGTAGTTTATGCGAGGGAACTCGTTGACTACTCAAATGAGGACATCACCTTAGAGCTGGCCGACGATGGGGCGGTCAAGGTGGAACGTGTGATGAGAAAACAGGGAGGGGCCTCGAGACCCATCCCTACATTCTTCGTCACGTTCGACTGTGACAAGCTTCCTGAGTCGGTGCGTGACGGTTGGTACCGCTACCGCGTGAAGGCATTCGTGCCATTGCCGCGGCGGTGCTATTACTATCACCGCTTCGGCCATACAAATCGTTCTTGTAGACGTGGAAAGTCGTGGTCACCCGAAGTTTGTGTAAAATGCTCCAAGGCTGCACACGATAAGTCCAAATCGTGTGTGGCCAAGTGTGTCAATTGCGGAGAGCCGCACCCTGCTTCTTCGAAGCAATGTGTTGCATATATCCTTGAGAAAAAAATCCTGGCCGTTCAGGCCCAGGATCGACTCTCATTCCGCGAGGCTAAGGACTTGGTCGTGGTGTGCCCGGCTCTGCCTGGGACGTCATATGCCTCAATAATTAGAAAGGCACCCTCTGCTCCTGGCCCATCCAGGCCAACGAGCACGGTTGTTTCCGCGCCCAATATGAGCCCTTCTGCGGGCTCTACTCAACCCGTGCGCTCCCCTGGTAAAGCTGGTGGAAAAAAGGGTTCATCCCCAGCCCCGGCTAAAACCAGTGCTCCCCCCTCTTCCCCCAGCGTGACCGTTTCCCGTAAGGCGAAACGGCCACGCGCCTCCACCGAGTCGTTAGACTCACAGGAGGCAACACCCCTGAAGTTGGTCGCTAGGCCATCTTCCGGGATTCCTAAAGCTGTCCCCCGAAAGGAGGCTTCAACAAAGGAGCTTCGGCTCCTTCGCGCACGTCTAGTAGTGGAGCGAGTGGTTCGGAGACGGTGGTTTCTCGAAAAGAGGCCCCCCCGTCGCCTCCGAAGCCGCAACGCCCGCCTAAGGTTTCGAGGCGGAAGGAGGAAAAGACTAGCATGGCGAGCCCAACCTCTCCCAATAAGTCCTCGAAGGCAACAGCGCCTTCAGCGCTTTGTCCGGCCAACAGCGCCCAGGGTTCTGCCCCCCGGGAAGCGTACGGCCATTCCCGTGAGGGTCTTCAATTCGAGGAGGGCCCCCGCGTCTCCTCCTAGCTAGGCCTGGAGGGCATATTCCTTCAATGGAATTGCCGTGGACTCCGGGCCAACTGGGAGGAGCTGCGGAGGCTCGTCTCGTCCCGTTCCCCGTTAGCTATCTTTTTGCAGGAGACCATGCTAGGCGCGTGCCCCCTGCCCGCCCCCCCGGGGTATAAGTGTCTTGCGACCCCACCACCGCGGGATGGCCGAGCTGGGGGATGAGCGGTTTACACCCGGCATGATGTCTCCGTTCTTCCTTTCTCTTTAGATACCTCCTTTCAGGCAGTGGCTGTGCAGCTGCACCTGGATAAAAGGTATACTATCATTTCTGCGTACATTTCACCGTCAGCTGACTTCGACGCGGGGGACTTCCGCCGCGTCGTGGCACGGTTGCCGAGGCCCTATCTCTTGCTTGGAGATCTGAACGGCAGGCATCCTCTCTGGGGAGATTACTCAATATATCCCAGGGGACAAGTCCTTGCCGATCTGATCGAAGAGCTTGAGATGGGTGTCCTAAACGGGGATGAGTTTATGCATCACTTTCCGAGAACCGCTTCATTTTCTTGCCTTGACCTATCTTTGTGCTCTTCGGATGCACAGCCTAATTTTGATTCGGGGGTGGTCGATGACCTCCATGGTAGTGTTTACTTTCCCATTCAAATATCATTTTCAGGGCAACTGCCGCCTGAGAGCCCACCTCGGTGGTGCTTGGCGCGGGCGCGGTGGCCTGCATTTCAGGAAATGACTGAATTCTCTATCTCAGTCGAGGAGTTTAGGTCGGTAGATGAGGCCGTTGAGTTCTTCTCCGGCAACCTCATCGCCGTGGGCTTGACTACTATTCCTAGGACGTCTGGCCGTTTTGCACGTTGACCACTACCATGGTGGTCCGCCGAGTGTGAGACGGCCCTCAAACAAAAGCGTTATGCATACATGCGCTATAAGCGCCGCCCGAACGATTTTACTCTCGGTGAATTTCGTCGGGCTAGGGCTAGGTTCCGGTATATTTCGAAGCACGCCCGCCCTCTTCTTGGCGGGCATACGTGTCTTCACTTAACGGGAAGACCCCTTTAGCAGAGGTTTGGAAGCGAGTCAAAAGGATTCGGGGCAAGATCTCGCAGGACCCCCCTCCCGTTCTCCAGGAGAATGGGACCGCGATTTCGGACCCCGCGTCCGTGGCGGAATCCTTCCCTACCGCTTTCTCCGCATTCTCTAGCCGGGATGCTGCTCCGCCAGCATTCAATGCACGTCGTGATGTCGCGGAAGGCCGCCGGCTGGACTTTACCTCCAGAGGCGGAGAACCATTCAACGACAGGTTTACTGTGAGTGAGTTGCGCTCCGCTCTTGCTTCGTGCGCGGACACTGCCCATGGACCGGACGATGTCACGTACCCCATGCTTCTTCACCTGGGTGAGCGCTGCATGGCCTTTCTGTTAGATTTGTTGAACAGGATCTGGGTAGAGGGTATCCTCCCAAATTCCTGGCGAATCGCTACTTTGTTCGCTTTTCGCAAACCCGGGAGAAATCACTATCCCCACCGGTTTCCGCCGAGTCTCTCTAACCTCCGGCCTAATTGAGCAGGACGAGGGTGTCCCGTAGGGAAGTGTCCTCAGTGTCACACACTTTGCCCTGAGCATTAACGTCATCATCTCCGGGCTGCCGGAAGATGTTCTCACTACGCTCTACGTGGACGACCTTTCGATCTCTTTTGGCGCGGCCCAGATGCCAACTCTGGAGCGTCGACTCCAACAGGCATTGAACCGCGTCTCTCGCTATGCCGAAGCGCACAGGTTTCGGTTTTCCTTAGCCAAGACTAAGGTGGTGCACTTCTGCCGCCATCCACGGCTCCACCCCGACCCAGACTTGTTTCTTAATGGGGTACGCCTGGATGTGGTTGAGTCGCACCGTTTCCTCGGTCTTGTATTGGACCGATGCCTCACCTGGGAGGCTCATATTGGCAGCCTTGGGTCTCTTGTACCCGCGCCATGGATATTCTCCGTTCCATGACGTTCAGCGCTTGGGGCTCTGATAGGGCTACTGCCCTACTTTTTTACCGATCCTTTGTTCGTTTGAAGCTCGACTACGGATGCGAGTTTTATTCATCCGCGGCCGAGCGTTTATTGCGGAAGGTGGATTCGATCCACCACTCCGGCCTTCGCCTTGCGACCGGTGCCTTCCGCACTTCCCCCATTGAGAGCCTGTTGGTCGATGCTGGGAAGATGCCACTCGCTCTGCGCCGCGTGCAGTGCATCACTCGCCTGTACGCGCGAGCTCGGCGCCTCCCTCAGTCGCCAACAGCTCTCACTGCATCCGCAGCTGATCTCGACGGTGCCTATGCCGCCGAGAGACGCCAGTCATACACTAAGCCCTTCGGGTTTAGGGCCAGGAAACTTCTTCGAGAGGTAGATATAGCTCTCGGGCCGGTGGCGCCCCTGGTTCTGCCCAGGACGCCACCCTGGAGGGTACCACATTTGGCTATTTGTCGCCACGCCTTTGCTCCCAAAGCTTGTATGGCGCCGTGAGTATTGCGTTCGACCTTTTTGGAGCACACATCGTGTCACGCTGGAACCGTGCCAGTGTATACGGATGGCTCCAAGTCCATAGAGGGGGTCGGCTTCCACGCCGTATTCCCTCTGTTTGAAGTCAGCGGGGCTCTGCCAGGCGCTGCATCTGTCTTCACGGCAGAACTGGTTGCAATACACCACTCGGTACGGGAGATTTCCTGAAGTGCCCGGTTCGGAGACCGGATTGTGATCGATAGCGACTCACAAAGCGCCCTGAGTGCTCTCGGTGCATTGGAATCTCCGTATCCCCTGGTTCGCGATATTCGTGACGCCACGTTTTTGGCGAGCCGGGCAGATGTCGAGATTATCTTCTGCTGGGTTCCTGGACATGTAGGAATTGCGGGGAATAAGGATGCCAAAGAGTCCGCGAGGTCTCTGTGACCGGATCAGCGTTTCGCTCTTCCTCACACCAACTACATGGCAGGTTTTCGGACTGCTTGGCAAAGAAGATGGGAGACGGTCGAAGGGAACTTAAAGTTGCGTGCCATTTCGCCGCGACTGTTCCCATGGACCTACCGCATAATGCCGCGACGGCTTCAGGTCGCTTTCTGTCGTCTCCGAATTGGACACACTCGTGGGATGCACCGCAATTTGATGGAGCCCTAGGCTGCGCATTACTGCGACGGCTGCGTTGTTCCCCAGACTGTTCGAGACATTCTTGTTGAATGTCATGTCTGCCCGATCTTCGCGCACGTTACCTGTCTCGGTACCGGGACGAGCGTGGTCGCTACCGCTTGCCCCTTGTACTTGGGATAGGTTCGTGTACACAGACTTGTGGACTATACGACTTTTTGGAGGAGGCTTGCCTCCTCCCCTTTATTTGAATGTTTTTGATTTGTTTTGTAGGTCGCATGTTCCTGCGCTGGGGGGAGATGGGCCTACCCCTGACGCCAGAGCGCGCTTCTTTCTACCCGTTTTGCTTTGTTTTCCTGTTTTTGTTTTTTTTTTAGCCTTTGTCACTTTTTATCGGTAATTTGTTATCATCATCGCTAACTATAATTTTGGAAGGGGATTTTTTTTTAGTATTTGAATAATAATTTCATCTTAGTTTGGTTATGACTTATGTTTTATTTATCAAATTTATTTCTAATAATTCTTTTATAATATCAAAAAACAAAATCGCGAAGTTCAGAAATAAATATAAGTATCGAAATTTTGTTAATTAATATAGCCTAGTAGTAGGCTGTGTCGTGTACAGCTACTTATGCTCAAGTAGGCATAGCCAGATGGGGTTTCCCCCCCCCCCAAGGCCTTTGCCCATTTCTCTTCCGGTTTCTTGTCCTTTTAACAGTCTTTATTTTTATTTATGCTTTTCAGGGAATCTCCGGCACCACGCCAGCTCAAACGAAGATGGAAAGTGGGGAAAACGGCCTCTCTAAGAAGGATCTCTCCGCTCATTCAACCATGCAGAAGATGTCCTCCATTATACCTCCCCCTCCCATCGCCCACCCTGGCAGTGATTCCGATAACAAACAGTCCGATTCAGACTGGGAGTAACCACGCCGATCTGCTAGGTACAAGTTAGAGCCCTTTTGAGGAGCGGCGCGCACTATAGATATTCTTTTCGTTATTCTTGTTGCCATGCTCATTCCCCAAATGGTATTCATGGGGGATGATGTTCCTTCTTATTTAGCGAATCATTTAATCGATCTCGTTGCTTTTGTTTTGCAAAAGGATACATAAAAGCAAGCTTACTTTGCTTGGTTCAGTAAATCAAAATTCCTTTACAAAATTCCCCGCTCAAATCAGTTTGGATTTGGGAGCCTTCTGCTCGGCAACCCCTCAACCTCGTCAGGAGATTTGCCCCAGTTCGCTAAATTGGAGGCAGAATCGGGGGAGTGCGGGCCCTCCAGCTCCCTTAGCGCTCTGAGTAGTCCACCCTGAGTGTCTCTCATATATTTTCACTTCCAACGTTGGTTGGTTAACCCTGGAGCAGTGAACATATTTCCCTGTTACACAATTACTGAACTTGGGTATTTTATACCCGAATTTGGAAAATAAATGAAAAATAGTAAATATACAAATTTATTAATCATGTACACACTAACTATAAGCATGTAAATGCTAATTAATCCAATAAAAATTCGTACTTACTTTAAGAAAGTTATATTATAAAAATACCCCCCTAAAAGTAAAAATATTTCAATTTTGGTGAAAAATTCATAAAAAAAAACAACCCTTCCATAGAATTCGCCCAAACGTTCACACAAGCCTCCTAGGATGTCAGGCTCCTCCCAGGGACTTCCCCATGGCACTGACGATGCACCATCCTTAGGGAAGAAAGTGGGAAAAACACCCTTTTTTTAGTGCACCAAAAATGACTAATTGTTCAATAAAATGCTTTTTTCGGTTATGAAACCACCTGGAAATGACTACTAAGATACATACAGATTATGACCGCTCACACTAAGCATCTCCATTGGTGTCTATCCTTTGCAACCTCCTTCCTGTCACTGATATAGAAACTTTTCATTATTTTCCACTATTTATTGATATGAGATTGTGGTCGCTAATAAAATGAACCTAATGGTTTTAGTTATATAAATCTAACACATTTGCACACACCCACACGAAAAAAACATTTCATGTTTCTTACCTATGTCAGCCTCAGACGCAATCACAGCAGTAAGGGAAGTAGTGGCTCAGGCAGACAGGTCGGCGGCAGCTGTGACACCTGAAGCGTGTCTTCAACTCTGCCTTTGACTGACACTTGCTGCACCGTACCATGGGCTTCCTCATCTCAGCTGCCAATGGTCCTGCACCTCCAGCCATGCCAGCTTCACTTGTCGATGCTGTGTTGGGATGTTCAGTCGTTCCTCAGCTGAGGGCCTGATGAGTTGCAGGGCCAATTCGTGCATGTACTTCCGTCTCTGCATGGCGCTGCCTCTTACCCTGGCAGTGTTACTCTGGTAAATGATCCATGAATTTATGACACTCGCATTCAGCATCCGAAAGAACACACACAATGGCCACTTATTTGTCTTTCTGCTGCAGTTATAAGTTGCACATATCTGGTCAAACGTATCGACCCCTCCTTTGGTCGCATTATAAAAGTCAATGATCTCAGGCTTCCCACTGACATTAGCCACCGATGCCTGTGTCTACATAATTGACAGCAGGAACACATTCCTCTTGCTTATCTGTGTCCCAGGGATATACGAAACGAGTGTCGTATCTTTCGTGAACAGGAATGCTGAGCTGCCAGGTGTGCGGGTGTCCTGCCTCATTACCTCAGGGATTTCTGTCTTGTTCGCCCTCACTGTCCACACCACTGTCAACCCTTTACTGAGCATGTCGTGTATGAGGGGCACAGACGTAAACCAGTTGTCGGTGGTGATGTTTCTGTTGGTTTGGCAGTAGAGGCGTGTGATGTCTTTGGTGAACATGTGGCCGAGTTGCAGTCCATGTCTTGCTGTTGTGCCCTGTTTCCCTTAGGGAATACCTTGCAACATAACAATTTATCCCATGTTTTGCTGGCTTATTTGGGATATACATCCTAAAAGGGCACTAACCCCTAAAAGCCAGCAATTGCTCATCTACTGTGAGGTTTTCGTGGGGTGTGTAGTTGTCCTCACAGCAGGCCATAAACATGTCCCACACAGCTCTGACTGGGGCGAATTTGTCAGTGGCCCGCCTCTGCTCCCGTGTGGCTGTCGTCAAACCTGAGGCAGTACATCAGGAAGCAAAAACACATCTCAGACATTGCTGCCTTTTAGAAAGGAGCCCCTGCCACAGGGCACCACAACTCCTTAGTATTCAGGTGGTTATCTTTTCTGTAGCCACTGAATATAAGGGCACCTAGCAGGGCACGTTTCTCTGCTGTTGTTGTACAATCGCTGTCTGTCTCCTGTACCTCCTGGCAACAACATCAATCTTCTTGTTGGTGAACTCCACAATCAGATTCACCATGGCATCAGTCACAAACAGGCGAAAACACTCTTCAAGTGTGGTGGCAGTAGCAGCTGATTGTGTGGGACTTGGCCTAATTGATGCCACAATATTTCGGGCTGCTGTCCTGGTTGCTGCAGTTACCTGATGCCTTGTGTGCCATACATAGCCTGAGCGACTTTTGACTGTTACAGAGTTAAAAGTCACTAGCAACTCCCCATCGTCTGCACGTCGTCGACGTTGTCGCTGACGAGCAGCAGCAGCATAATAAGGGTCGTCAGGGTCATTAGAGCCTGATGACACAGCAGGGTACTGTACATGAACAGCAGCAGAGTTGCAGGATGGGCCAGCAGTAGACTTATCAGCTGTGGTGGCGTGGGTAGGAGGCGAGGGGGTGGTGGAGACGCGTAGGCCTCTCTGTCTTCCCACCACCCGCCTTTATTTGTTTGCGTCGGCGAGGAACATCTTAGATACACTCTGAACTTTCAGCCAATTCATGTGATTCTAGAACATATTCTTTATCATTCTCACTGTCATAAAGTACATCAGTTTCAGCACAATCGTTTTCGTCGTCACTATCAGGAGTAAAGAGAATTTCACCAATCTCCAGCCCACTTAGGTTTTGTTCTTTCGCCATTTCAGGCACAATTTCGCACTATTTATCACCCGAAATATGAATTACAGCCTGAAAAGAGAGAAATTTATCACTACACCATCACTATAACTTCTCTTTGTACGCTATTACCACCGAACTCGGGTACAGGTTGCCCAGTATTTTTTTTACTATAATTAGCACTGAACAAGGGTAAACGGTACCCAAACAGGGGTCTAGCGGGAGATCCAAACAGAGGAGTGGACCGGCGTGGCCTCACTATGAGAGCGTTCGCTAGACTGAAGCTACACAGACTCCCAGCATCTTGCCTTGGGAGGGAGAAATGCGCATGACGTCACTAGCCTCGGGAAAACTATACCCATGTTCAGTGCTCCAGGGTTGACTGCGTTACCCGTTGTTTTTTTTCAATTGTGGATAATGAAATTCACCAACACTTCAACATCAACCAGTTTTTCCCACAGAATAGAGTTGACGCACTTCAGCACCACTAAAAATTGCTCTCCTCCACACAATATCCCTTTAAGCCCCTATTAACCACAGGGACACCAATCATTTTTTTCCACTCCAAACTTACCCTTCACAGCGATAGGGTGCTATGTATTGGCGTCCCATCTCGTCCAGTCAGGGATCATCTCAGGGCAGAAGGTCCCTTGTACTTGTCATACACAATATCATCTACTTCCTCCTCAGTCAACCTTCTCAAAAACTTCTCCGAATTTGACACACTCGCAGGACGCACCGCCATTTGATGGAGCGCTTGCCTGCGCCATACTGTGAAGACTGCGTTATCCCCCAGGCTGTTCGGCACATTCTTGTTGAATGTCCTAGTCTGGGTGATCTTCGCGCACGTTACCTGTCCCGGTACCAGGACGAGCGGGATCGCTACCGCTTGTTCCTTGTATTCGGGACGGATTCGTGCACGCAGACTTGTGGCCTATCTGACTTTTTTGAAGGAGGCTGGCTTCCTCCATTTTATTCAACACTCTTTGGCGTTGGGCGCATGTTTCTGCGCCGGGGAGACGTGCATTCCCCCTCCCACGCCGGAGCCTGCTTCTTGCCTGTTTTTTCTTTGTTTGTATTGGGTGTTGTTTTTACTTTTCTGATTTTAATGTAGGCCGGTTATAGGCTGAGAAGTCTTTGTGACGACTTGTGCCCTTGGAGGCAGTCGCCAGATAGGCACTAGAAAAACAACACAAAACCTAAACAATCATTACCATCTTTTTCGCGGTCTTCCCACACCCTCACACTCGGATATTCTCTTTACAAATCTATTTCCATCCATTCTTATATGCCCTTACCACCTCAGAATACACTCGGTCACAACCTCACTCACACCATAACCACCACCTCTTAGCCAGTCGTTCTTCACTCTGTCTACCTTTCGCACACGAAACTTCCTTCTCAAGTTCTCCATTTTGCACTGTGCTCACTCGCGATCTTTCCTTTCCCACTTTCTCACATCACATTCACCCCACACATTCCATACACCCATTCGATTCACACATAGGACTGGGTCCGCGACACCCTCGCCCATTACCGTCAGAGCATACTGATTAGAATGGCACTCACTCACAAGCTCCAAGGCACCAAGTTCGGTTCCGCATTCGGAGATACAGCGTTGGATTTCTGGCGTCAAGGCGTGGGCTCAATCCCAGCTTGTGCGAACACACAACTTTTAGCGTCGTCATGAGGTGAAGGCCCATTGCCGGATACGCTGATACTCCCGTGGGGTAAATAGCTCTACCATATACACATCATAATGCATATAGCCAATCACAGCCTTCTCATCACGACATACCCCCCTCCTCTCTTTCTCCTGTTTCGGAAACCTGCATATAGAGTACAAGTATCCTCTATGCTTGTACTCATACCCCCACTGGGATCAGGAAGGGTTTCATCATCTCTGGTTAGTGTCCAAAACACCAGTGATTATCATTCTGATCCTCAATAAGAAAGGTATCTGGTAGTACTCTGTTTTTCCACCACCCAGCGATTAGTAAACTCTTCGTGGCCCAAGTGAGATTCACCCGTTCCGCGTTGAGAGAATGTGTAGATAGATACCCTATCTGCAAGTTTAGATACGGAAAAGTAATGTGTTTTCTGTGTAAAGAAGGTATGGGATGGAAGAGACAGCGTTGTTGCGATTGGCTATGTGTATGATGACTCCTCTGGATGCAACTACTAACGCATATGCGTCATATTCGTATCACGACCTGTCAGCAAGTTCCCGACTAACGCCATTGTTCCACTCTCGCTGGTAATGGAGCGGGTTACAGTACCCTGGCATGAGAACTGACTTTATTTTGTTTTGTTTTTTAGTTAATACGACATTTTTGACGATCGCCATGCAGGGTTAACCACCTGGCCAAAGTTTTTTCCCTTAAAAACATTTGAGAAAGTTGATATAGTTACGTAATAGATAAATGGCTCTCAGGGGTGTCCTCCATCTAAGCCATAGTCGTAGAATCCCTCGACATGTTTCTTCCTCTCTTCCTCCCCACGGCAGTCCGTACTCAATCCCAAACTAGTTTTGGCACTGCTACTTCAACCCCATTCCCACAAAGCACACCACGACGCTTGGCTAACATCACAGACAGATAAACCAAGATGCCACACTATCATCGAAATACTACGCTTCTCAACATATTAAACTATAGAAACTAACCAATACAAACATCTCCACAAAAACATCATCTCCCTCAGACAGCCCTCTGCTCCTCTCACTTACACACTATAACCACCTGTAAAATCTTACACTCATTTCAAACGGACAACCTCCCAATCCTCATCACATACCAACTAACACAACATATCCACAATTAACTTAAAATAACATACGCTAAGTATGATATAAAACAGCCAAGTAGCCTGCATTCATAATACACAAGATTTCACATTTGAGCAATTCCCTTCTACTAAGCCATCTCCCACTACATGAACATATTCCACCAGGCTTGCAAGAAATGTCTCACCACATTGGAAAATGCTTCAATCTCAATTTCACAACAAAAATCGATAACCTCATAAAAAAAGGAATTGGAGAAGGGAGCGAGAAAGTTCCAGACATTTTAATCCTTGATTCGGACGCAAAAGTCAGCTTTTAGCGACGAAGCGCGAAAAACAAAGCGGCTCGCTCTCTCCTTGTCGCCGGGGGGAAGGCTCTGGACAAATTTGCAGGATTGGGGGATATTTCCCCAATACGCCCAGGAGTCGAAACTTCTCGAACAAAAATACAATCACGTGGTTTCCAAATAACGTGAAAAAGAAAATTTCGTCAAAGGTAGTTCCATTATCTCTGACTTCGAGATGTCTATTTCTCTATAACCTCCCTCGTATCTCATTAGGAAGAAGGTAGCTCGTGTTTCTGATCATCTCTGGGTTCCATTTAGGTGCAGGAAGGTTTCTGAACGATACTCTGGGTACAGAAACTGCGTCAGCAGCAAACAAAGAATCGGTAAGTGTTTAAAGTTTCTCATTAATCTTTTCAAAAGTCGCAAAAATGTCTGTTTTTCCATGTCAAAAAGAGACGCATGTGGTTGCTGATCTGGATGTACCCGCGCTTTGGAGGCTGGTAACATGTGTATACAATTAAAGGGTCAAAAGAAGTCAATCTCATTTGTTATCACTCCTCCCTCTATTTGGGAAAGACCTTGAAGGGGTTGTTACTCTTTATTGCAATTGCGACACCATCAAAACTTTTTTATAGCTCCCCAGTAGCACATGACTTCTGCTCTTTCCGACCGCTTGGGAGATTATTAAGGTAGAAACCTTTGATTATACAACCTTTGACCCAATTAAGTGGAACCACGCTTTCTGTAAGACTGTCATGGGGGATCATGCTAGAGTGAAAGGAGGATGTTGCATGCTGTGGGAATTTTATAGCTAGCAGTCCATGCAGCAACTACGAGTAGGAAGTGGAAGTTATATTGCAACTTAGCTCACGCGGAATGCATCGGGGGTGGGGGTGAGGTCATATGCACTTTAAATTGATTGACCACTCTACAACTCTTCCTCTTGTCTTACAGGGTGGTTATCCTTGCTATGGTTGATGTAGATGACTGTAAGTTTAGATTTTTATTTTGCCATTTGTAGGGGTAATACCGTGCCGAGATTATTACTAGGTCGAGATCTCTTTTATTGATTATATTTCCATACATTGCATTCTTTATTTTCCTATCCATTTAAAAAAAAATTGTATCTGTGTAAGAAACAATTTATAATGGTGAAGTTAAGGTACGTGAAAAAGATATAAGTTTTTTCCTGTCTGTATTTTGGGGAGCTAACCTACGTACCTTCCTTGACATTTACATGTCACTTCTATCGAAGCTCGACTACAGCTGCCACTTGTAAGGTTCTGCTTCTAAAAGTAGACTGAATAAACAATTTTCCACTACCGAGCATCCGCCTCCTGACAGGAGCCTTCTGGTCTTCACGTGAAACTGCTACATCCATTCCATTATTCTGTAGCATAATTTTTAGCTCTTTGCGACGCTTTCTGGTCTCGTATTAAACACAAGTCATGATCATAGTCAAGTTTTCGTGTTCTATGTGGATAGGTTTCCTGGCGATCTACCTAGTTTATTGCCGTTTTAGTTATTTCAGCATAAGTATTTTTCTTCGTGTGTTCTTAATGCCGCTTTTAGTCGCGGGTGACTATACGAGTATCTCACTATTTTGGCCGGTTCCCGTTTTGCTTTTTTTTGGAATAGGGGGGAGCAATAACATTTTAACTATTCGGTCCATTCTAACGGAATTTGAAACCCTTATGTTGTTTTACATTCTCTTTCGAATGATATAATTGCCAAGGTCCTCCCAAGGATAGTCCAGGAATTATTGAAAGTTTTGAAGTTCGTAAGGTCATAAATCAGAATAAGTGAGAGCACGCGACTTTTGGTCAGCATACCTTGTTCTTACTATCTTTTTTAACAAGACATGACATGGCCATAATAGTCCGGCAGTCTCTGTCACAGTTCAAGCATTTCTTGCTAGTATTGGTACAACTTTTCCAGCTGTGTCCCTCACAGCCACATTCTGAACAGAACTCTGTTCCCTTGAGGGCAAGTTTTAGTTAAATGTTTCTTCATGCATTAAATAACTCCTAAAGCAACCTTGTACACCCACAAACTAGTGTGTCGATTTGCTCGGGACAGATTCTAACGTGAAAAAGTAGAAGTCCTGTTTCCTGTGGCTTTCTGTGTCATGCTCGTTTCTTGAAACATGGGTGTAAGTTTTGAATTTTATGACTTTCATTAATTTGGCCCAGTTGTGTTATGTTCGATTTCTTTCTTAATATCATCAGATAAATGTGAACCTATCCAAGGGTCCTCTCGCAGGACTTTAACTGCATTTTCAGAACGACAGAGAGCCACATATCCGGCTGTAGAATCCATAAGTCTGATTAGTGCAATATTTAACTCCAACAATTACGTCAAACACTTCCTCTTTTAGGTCTTGTGCGATCAAACAAGGTTTGCTGACCAAAAGTCGCGTGCTCTCACTTATTCTAATTTATGACCTTGCGACCTTCAAAACTTTAAATAATTCCCGGGCTAACCTTGGGAGGCCTGTGGCAATTATATCATTCGAAAGAGAATGCAAAATAAAATTAAGGTTTAAATTTTCGTTAGAATGGGCCGAATAGTTAGGATGTTATTGCCAAAACAAAATAATTCCCGAGCTAACCTTAGGAAGACTGGCAATTATATCATGCGAAAGAGAATGTAAAACAACATAAGGCTTTCAAATTTAGTTAGAATCGGCGGGGGACCGACCGACATAGTGAGATGTAGAGTCGACCGCGACTAAAAATGGTACGAAGGGAAACTCGTTTCCTTCATTATCAATACATGAGCCTATTATGGAACAGCATAATTAAAATTAAGGCAGCAGCTAGAGGAAAAAGCTAAGGGAGTCTCCCTCCTCTTACCATGGTGTACTTAGCCTTGGTACTGTTTCGCCAACCACCCCACTTCACTGTTTCAGCCTTACTAAAGACCCCGCTTGAGACCTGGCTTCTCTCAGACGCATCGCAGGGTTAAATTTCCTGCCATCTGAAAGGACTGTTAGGCAGTCCTGGCTGACTCTACTATCTGGAAAAGTAGGCTGACGTCGCATACCCATCTCCATTCCCGTGCCAGTCCGTCTAAACATCTATCCTGACTTATCACATCTCATTCCACCTAGATACCCACGCCATCCAGAAAACTAAACCTATAAGTCCAAAACCGGTTCAGGCTAAACAATGTCCACCTTCCCCAAATCAATACACACCTCCTTTACCCCTAACAAAAACAAACTCATCCATACATCTTGCTCCACGTCCAACCTCTCTCTCTCTCAACCGTAACTCCACACTTATGGATTTCAACCTAGACCAACACACACACACACACACACAAAAAAAAAAATCTCGAAACCCATGTTCAAACTTCACGCTCTAGACAATTACAAACACCAACTTTGGACAACTCAAGAAACAAAATACTATACTGACAGCTCATCCGCAGGACAGTGAACCACGAACCACCGGACCTGGCCACCAACCATATCTAATACACACCTACACAAGGTAGTAAGTCCAAAATAGTGCCGTCCGCATTTCAACTGGCTGCACAAAAAACATCATTACACCACCTCCAAGCTGAAACAAAATATTTGTCAATCGAAGATGACCATAACATGTTTTCAGTAAACTCTGATGTCCCTCACATGCCTTTTCCACTCTTCCCTTTCCCTGGACACCCAATTGCTAGATAACCTACTCCCAACCCTACAAAACACACCCAATTTACCTTCATAACCAGCCGCAAAACGCCCTAATCCAAAGGCCAATTATTCGCCAATCCAAAGCAAGCCGAGATCGTCAAACCAGATTTTCACTGGCCCGCCTGGGATCAGGAGACAACCCCGCCCTACATGAATACAAAAATTAATCCCATGCTGCAACCTCCAGCAACCTGAAAACACTGGTCTTCTCATCCTCTCCTGCACTTTTCTTGACTATCTCAGAGCCTCTTTCAATGTAATCTCTTTAGAACTCTGGAAAAGATCAGATTCTTTCTGTACGCATCCGGGTTCAATTGAATAGAAGTCATGAGAGCGGCAAAGTAGGCCAGTTTTAGCACACTATAAATGAAATGTTTGTATATAATCTGGAGAGGCGGTTTTTGCGGAATTGACTGCATGGTGGCACATACTTGTAGTGGAGGCCTATTAAAAATATCAACCTTGCTAGTTTTCGTTTTAGCGATTAAAGACCTAAAACCTCCATAAAATTACTCTTATTTTCATAAGTTCCTTCCATTGTTCATGTAAATTATTTTTTTGTTGGGAATAAATATTTTATCTTTACTGCTCGTTTTGCTATCACATAAAACATAAAAGGGTATTTGGTGTATGACGGTGCTTTCGCTCTGGCGAGAGAATTAAGATTTCTGCTACAGTGGAGGCAATTCTGTAATGAATTTTGGTTCATTACGACAAGCCGCCGAGTCATTCTCTCAATTCCGCTTACCTCTCCTCTTCTCTCGGCAGACCACAACTAACTATGGTAATGTTTAGTCTAGTTAATTGACGTTTCGGACACAACAATGACAAGCTTAAGTCGAGTAAATGAGACTACCCATTTGTGAAGTAGTCCAAAACGCTGGTTTGGAAATTCGTATAATCAAATGAAGACTCAATGAAACGGATCAGGAAGCATAATAAAGATGGCTATTCAGACGATATATTCCCCTTTTATTTAAAGTGCGAAAAGGGGAGCTCTTCTCATGTAGCAGGCTGGGTTAAGTGATCAAACGAGCTTGCTTATATTCAGCTCGATTATTTATTCCGTCGTAAATTGCGGGAACAGGTCTCGAAAAGGCGAGCGACAACAATAACTTCTTGAATAATGACTACTGATACTATCTTAAACCACAAAATACAGCTATATATATAGTCATTCCATGTAGTTATAATTATACAAAATTCAACCAATGAGGATTAAGCAGATTTTTTAATGACAATCTTATGTTTAATTTATTCATTCAGCTTTAAAACAAATTTTATGTTTTACACATAAGCGCTGCAAAAAAATTGGCTACATTTGTCGCTTGGATTGTTCTCTTGCATACTCGTGTATGGGTACGGTCAACTTTTAAAAAAAAATTGGACTAGATTTCAAATTTGACTAATCAGCACCAAATAGATTTTAGAGAATGAATAACGCTCAAACCGTTTCACATATGAACACGGCTGAAATCCATTTTGAGCTTTTAAGCACTCAATCAGAGTTCGGATCCAACTACGCTACCGAATGCGCATTCTCAGTAAAGGGCGTGAACTCTTCCCTACGAGGTTTTCCAAGGAAAATAATAGGAGCAGCTCTATGTAGGTAGCATCGATTCAAGAATATATCTCTCTGTGACCTACACGATTATTGCTCTAAGAAACCGTCCATCACATTGGCCTTTTACCTCACTACCCGGCACAGGAGGCAACGGTTTCGGAGGCTCCTTCACCGACCACGTATACTGGAAATTTCGATACTCCATTTACAAGAAAATATAATACTGCATACTGGGGAGTTTTACTTCCCATTTTCAAAAGATAGAGAATACTACAAACCCGCAAGTCTATCTTCCCATTTACAAAAGAGATTTTTATTTTTTTTTTCATTTTAAGAGCTCATCTGGCGACTGCCTACTTGGGCATTAGTCGCCGTATTCAACACTGCCTCTAATATTAAGTATCTTTAAAAGAGGATGCAAATCCCCTGCCCCTCCCCAAACCCCAATAAAAATAAAACAAAAAGGCAATAAGCAGGAAGCAAGCTCCGGCGTCGGGAGAGGTCCACCTCCCCCCGGCGCAGGAACGTGCGACCTACTAAAATAACTACTCCCCCCAACCCCCCCAACTAATTAAATAAAGAGGAGGAGGCCGGCCTCCCCCAAAAGTTTAAGTCCACCAGTCAATGTGAACGACCTCGTCCCGAGTACAAGGGACAGGCGGTAGCGACACCGCCCATCCGGTACCGGGACAGGTACCGGAAATCGCCCAGGCAGGAACATTCAACAAGATTTAAGATAAGTTACCGGTGGGTTGCTGCCCAATCCAAGTGGATTCTATATGGCCGCTAGGGTGAAACGAGAAATATCATCTATAAAAGGTGGAGGAGACCACTTTGTGACAAAAATTTAAAAAACGACGGGTTAAAAGATTCCTCCGCCAATATGAATCGAAGACGGGTGTGTTGAGGGATAGTTAAAAGGGTCGGGGAAACAGGACAACCGGAGAATGGTAAAAATGGCTACAATCCAATAAAAGGTGGGCAACCGATTGGTCCCCACCACAAAAACGACAGCGAGGGCTGATATGGGCATCGCCCGAAACAAGATGGCCGTGAGTAAGTCTCGTGTGGCCAATGTGAACTCGGCAAAGGGCCACCTCCAATGACCGCATTCTATGACGACTCGAGGGCCAAGAGCGGATAGAATTTTTTATTTTGTATAGTTTAGATGATGAACAGTCATCCCATTCATTCTGCCACAGTTGAAAAATATACTTTCTTATTGAAGGAAAGTAGTCCCTAAAAGGCAGAGCAGAGTTCTCAGGGGACACAGAATGTGCTGAGCGGGCCAGCCGATCAGCCTTCTCGTTGCCCAGGACCCCCACATGCCCAGGAACCCAGCAAAAAATAATTCTATATCGGGATGCATTTTGGATCAGCCAGTTGCAAATTTCTGTGACCACGGGATGGGACGCATTAAAAGATCTAATTGACTGTAAGACACTCCTTGAGTCGGAAAAAATGACAAAATCACTAAAAGGTAAAATTTGGATGAGTCTAAAGGCTAAAAGGATTGCTGAAAGTTCAGCGGTAAAAATGGATGCTTCTGGTGGCAAAGATAGAGTTAGGAATTCTTCTCCTGGGTAGATGGCTGCGGCGCCCACGCCACCGTCCAACTTAGAGCCATCCGTGTATAGTGGGCAGCATTGTTTGTGGGAGATCGAATGCTCTAAGAACAGGCTTTTAATGATGCGAGGGTCCATGGAGGACTTCTCCAGGCTCCACATGTTGGTACATACTGTGGGGAGAGGAGCACGCCACCTAGGGTTCAGTAAGGATGGAAAGGTAAGGACCCTTGGAGCACCCAGGTTAGAGAGATGGTCTCCTATGCGAAGGTTCAAAGGGCGGGGTAAAGATGGCAACTTATCATATGCCGCCTTTGATTCGGCAGCATACAGGCATCTGTAGACCTCTGATACAGGGGCTTGCTGTACTCGGCAGAGGTATCGCATGCAGATTTGAAGTCTATGGTAGGGCAAAGGGAGTACCCCACTCTCGCAGTAAAGGCTGTTGACAGGAGAAGTACGGAAGGCTCCACTAGAAAGGCGAACTCCAAGGTTTCGAATGGGGTTCAGCATTTTAAGGGCTGAAGGGGAAGCCGATGAGTAAATTTGACAGCCATAATCCAATTTGGATTGAACGAGGGCTGTGTATAATGTCCACAATGTTTGTCGGTCACTGCCCCACGAAGTGTGTGAGAGGACTTTCAAAATGTCTAGAGCCCGCAGACAGCCTGTTCGAAGTCGGCGTAGGTGTGGTAACCAGGATAACTTTGGATCGAGAGTTACGCCAAGGAACCGAAACTCGGAGACGAACTCTATTTCTTCTCCTTGTGGGGATATAGATGGCGGAACAAGAACCCCTCTGCCTCGGTGAAAATACATTGCTTTGGTTTTGGTCGTGGAAAAGCGGAATCCCTTAAGTTGTGCTCTTTTGGATACAGCATCGACCGCCAGTTGTAGCCGACGCGCTGCTGATGAAAGGCGAGGTGAGGAACAGTATAGTGCTAAATCATCGACAAACAGAGTTGCCGATACACCTTCTGGGAGAGACGAAATAATATCATTGATGGCAATTATAAAACATAAGACACTTAAAACACTGCCCTGAGGAACTCCCTCCTCTTGGGGTTGCAGGTCAGAGTATGCGTCTCCAACACGTACCTTGAAGGATCGAGATGCTAAAAAACTTTGAATAAATGAAGGTAAAAGGCCTCTCATCCCCCAGACGTATAACTGCTTCAAGATGCCGTATCTCCATGTTGTGTCGCAGGCTTTCTCAATATCGAAAAATATGGCCAGGACTCGGTGCTTTAATGAGAAAGCTTTCCGGACCGATCCCTCGAAACGTACTAGTAGGTCAAGGGTACTATGACCTTTGCGGAAGCCACATTGAAATGGAGAGAGAAGGTGATTGGCTTCTAGGAACCAGTTTAGGCGCTCCAATATCATTTTTTCCAGCAACTTACTCAAACAGCTGGTGAGAGCTATAGGGCGGTAGTGATCTGCATTCAACCCGTCCCTGCCCGGTTTGACAAAGGGAAGGATGATCCCAATGCGCCATGATGACGGGTAAAAACCCTTCACCCATATATGGTTGTACAAATCAAGCAGGAAGAGAGTAGAGTGTGGATGTAGGTGCCGAATCATGTCGAAATGGATCTCATCAAGGCCAGGGGAAGTAGATCTGCAAAGGGACAAAGCGCTATGCAGCTCATGGATGCTGAATAGAGCGTTATACGGAAGGTTAGATTTTGTTGTGAAGTTGAGAGAATGAGATTCTTCCTTTGATTTGTAGGATTGAAAAGCCTTATCGTAACGACTGACACTGCTGACGGCGCGGAAATGGTCAGCAAAAGCATTGCTGACCGCCAGGCCGTCATTCTCCAAGGAACCGTCTAAGTTGAGTGTGGGGGTATGATGATTAGCATAACGGCCCCTGATCTTATTAATCCTCTCCCAGATCTTAGCAGTAGGTGTCATAGAGGAGATCGATGAAACGTATCTGCGCCATGAATTTCGGCGAGCTTGACGAAGGGTTCTTTGGCGAAGCGCACGAGCTCGGTTTCGGTCGACCTTGTTGCACAAAGTTGGGTTCTTTCGGAATCGGGCATGGGCTAACTTGTAATTTTTGATAGCTGTTGCACACGTCGAAGTCCACCAGGGCACGGTTGAGCGGCCCGTGACAGGTCGCCTCCGTGGGATGGTTTGTGTTGCTGCATTGTAGATAGTAGATGTTAAGTATTTTACTGCCGCGTCCACTCCATTGAAGGTCCCCAAAGATGCATTTGTGAAGGACGCCTCTTGGAAACCTTCCCAATCTGCATGACCTAAGTCCCACTTAAGGGGCATGGTTGTATGAGGGCTAACTTGAAGGGCCGATAAGACAATAGGGAAGTGCTCACTTCCATGGAGATCGTCAAGAATTGACCATCGAAATTCCGTGAAGCAATCAGGGGAACAAACAGAAAGGTCAACACAGCTAAAAGAGTCCGTCTGGACATGATAAGAGGTAAAATCGCCAGTATTTAAAACACAAAGAAGGTCAGATAATAAAAGAGACTCTAAAACACTGCCTTTGGCATTTCGAGTGATGTCACCCCAGTATGGGTGACGGGCGTTAAAATCTCCTAGTAATAAGAATGGGGAGGGTAACTGGTCTATAAGTTCTAAAAGGTCGGATCTTGACAATGATAAACAAGGGGGTAGGTAAATAGAGCAAACGGTAAAAAGCTTAGTAAGAAAAACCCTCACAGCAACAGCTTGGAGGGTAGTATGTAGGGAGATGAGAGAAACATGGTAGGATGAAGATACCATGATTGACACCCCTCCATTTGAGGGGCTTCCAGCAGGAGCAATAGAGTTGAAAGTGAGAAAACCGGGTACCGGCGGAAAGGGCCGTATACCCAGTTTATTCTCCTGGAGACAAATAACAGCGGGGTGGATAGTCGTCAAAAGAATTTTGAGTTCTTCCCACTTTGGAAGAACTCCTTGACAATTCCATTGTAAAATGGAAGATATTATGTGTGACGATTAGATACCACTGTTGATATCTTTTTCTCTTTTGAGGCCGATAATGTATTTGAGGTTCTTCCCAAAGAGCTTGGGAGACGGAGAGCTGATTTTGAGGATCCTGCTTTTGCAGGGGGAGAAATCCTAGATGGAGTAGTAACTGAGGTTTTTTTCGTGGGTTTTGGAGAACTGACCGAGGCCCTTGATTGTAATTCGGGCTCGCAACCTGGCGGAAAAGGAAGATCAAGAAGGGATTTTCGGCCGGTAGATCCGGATTCATGGGTCGAGGGTATTTTAGGTGTCTGAGGAGTTGGTCCAACCGCCGCAGTTGGTGATGTTGGAGTATCAACTGCTTCAATCGGATCTTGGTTTGAAGGGTGAGCGGGGCGAACAGGTGATCTGAGCGAGGTGTGTGGAGCTAGGTGTATTTCTGCCATCGTTTGGATCAGGATGGGGCCTACGTCCTGTGAAGGGCGAGACGGACTTAAGGGCAGAGAATGTTCAACCATAGGGGAGGAGTCCATTGGAGATTCTCGGGGTTCGGCCGAGTCGGCTCCAGAGGCTGCCCGCTTATTGGTGGTCGATGACCCAGGTGAGGAATCCTTTCTCTTACCACTGGGCTTTGAGTCTCGTGGCCGGGTGGATGATCCTTCACTGGTCGATGTTGAGGATTCTTTCAAATAGCGCCTGATGTCTTCAAGCGTCTCACCCTGAGCGTCTTTCCCAGCTAGAGCTGCTGGAGAGAGGGGGGGGGCTACATTAATTATCTCGGTATGAGAGCGATGCTTCGACTGCATATTCTGAATATTTTCGACACCGCGAGTAGATCTAGGGTGAAGTGCTTCAGGCCGGTCGGAACTCGCGCGTGATGGTCGGTTTCGTCCAGCATCACGTAAAACGTCAGAGAAGAGCCGGCCGAGTGGCGAGGTTTGTGCTCGGGCACGCTGGCGGGCCTCTCTTATATCTAGACGTAGGGAGTCGCGCAAAGCGAGAACTTCCTTTTCATATAAAAATATAGAGCAGAGTTTCGACGCGGCACTGTGGGTATCTCCGCAGTTGGCACAGTGGGGCGTTTTGGTGCATTCGGGGCCATGGTAGTCAGATCTACAATTCACGCAGGAGCGAGAGTGCCGACAAGCTCGGCCAACATGTCCAAATTGATTGCAATTGAAGCAGCGTCTGGGTAGTTCGATGTAGGGACTTACCGGGACACGAAGGTACCCAGCTTTAATATACTGCGGCAGTTCTTGTCGTTCAAATGTTAAAATCAGTGTGGCGGTTGGAACTTTAGTGGAGCCTAATGTTTTAGTTACCCTGTGTACGTGTGTCACACGTTGGGTACTGAGCTTACTCTGAAGGCGGGTGGGGTCGTAGTCCTTTAGTTCGTTTGAACGGACGACACCTTTGACGAAATTCAGACGCGGATGGGGTGAGACAATTATTGGAATTTCAGCTATCGAAGATAGATTTCGCACAAGGTTGTGTTGAGAGTGGGATGACACCTCGACTACGACATCACCACTTCCTCTTGACCACATCCGGCGGGGTTCACCACAGCGGGACTCAAAAGATTCATTGACGTCAAACACATCGACTTTTGCAAGTGGGATGTCAGATGATGAATTCATGACAAGAAAGCGAGGATAATCAAGATCTGGGTCTACTTCGTTGGAATAGGGGTCCAACGAGCGAGGAAAGGCTGAAAGGGAAGCTAAGGAACGTTTGGCACGAGAACCCTTACGAGAAGGGGAGGTTTTTGGTTTATGGCTAGCCATTGCAAAAAGAAAAAAACTTCGCATTCTCCCTCGGGGCTCCCCACCATGGAGGCCTACAAGGGCCCGGCACTACTGCAACTATGCAATCAGTTACGTCCGGTATGTCCTCTTGGAGAATGGATACGGATCCACCACACCATCTTTGTAACCCTAAGAGGCTGCCCGAGTTCTCCTACGCACGGAGAAAAGGGGCCAACGATGGGTTTCTCCTTGGGCATTCGGTAGACGAAGGCGGTGGAGATGCCCAGCCTCTTTCACCTTCATGAAAGAACAATTCAGAATCAATCCATTAAACGAGCAGAGGTCGGGTATTGATAAGGACCACTAGATAGGTGAAGGAAGAGGGGGAAATAAAGGGCAGTGGAAGATCGTAATAGAGGAGGAAAGAAAGAGGGGTATGTTAAAAGTCTTGTTGGCAGCACCATGGGTCCCCTAGGGGGCCCAGGGCTGACCCCCCTCGCCACGAGAAGGCCAGAGCCTCTCTGGGAACAACCCCTGAAGAAAAGATCCCAGAGAGGGAGCGGGAACATTCAACAAGAATGTGCCACCAGTCTGGGGGGCAACGCGGTATTCACAGTAGGGCGCTGGCGAGCGCTCCATCAAATACCGCCATGCGGTATCATAGACCTTCTCCAGATCGAAAAACACCATGGCTTACTGATGTCAACTAAGGAAGGCCTCGCAGATGGCGTTTTCCAGTCGGAGCAGAGCATCTGACGTGGAGTGGAAATTGCAGAAGACAGATGGCCTCCGCTATCCAGAAAAAAAAGGCTAATCTAACATTTACCAATTTCTCCATCAACTTGCCCACGCAAGAAGTTAGAGATTAGCCGGAAACCAGCTGGAGTAGAGTGATCTATCCCCAGTTTGCGAAAGGCGAGCAGAGTAGCGATTCGCAGGGAATCCAGGAGGAAACCCTCCACTCAGATCCTGTTGAACAAATCTAACAGAAAGGTCATCCCTCGCTCACCCACATATTGAAGCATGGCATTCCGGACATTGTCCGGTGTCCGCGCACGAAGCAAGAGCGGAACGCAACTCACTCACAGTAAACCTTTCGTTGAAGGGTTCTCCGCCTCTGGATGGAAAGTCCAGCCGGCGGCCTTCCGCGACATCACGACGTGTATTGAATGCTGGCGGAGCAGCATCCCGGCTAGAGAATAGGGAGAAAGCGGTCGCAAAGGATTCCGCTACGGACGAGCGTTCCGAGATTGCGGTCCCATTCTCATGGAGAACGGGAGGGGGATCCTGCGAGAACTTGCCCCGAATCCTTTTGACTCGCTTCCACACCTGTGCTAGAGTGGTCTTCCCGTTAAGTGAAGACTCGTATGCCCGCCAAGAAGAGTGGTGGGCGTGCTTCGAAATATACCGGAACCTAGCCCTAGCCCGACGAAATTCAACGACAGTGAAATCGTTCGGGCGGCGCTTATAGCGCATGTAGGCATAGCGCTTCTGCTTGAGAACCGTCTCACACTCGGCCGACCACCACGGGAGTAGTCGGCGTGCAAAACGGCCAGACCTTCTAGGAATAGTAGCTAGGCCCGCGGCGATAAGGGCGCCGGATAACTCAACGGCCTCATCTACCGACCTAAACTCGTCGACTTAGATAGAGATTTCAGTCATTTCCTGAATGCAGACGACCGCGCCCGAGCCAAACACCATCGGAGAGGGCGGCGGCTCCCCAAAAGATATTTGAATGGGAACGTGATTACTAATATGGAGGTCATCGACCACTCCCCAGTCAAAATCGGGCTGTGCATCCGGGGAGCACAAAGATACATCGAGGCAGGAAAAGAAAGCGGTTCTCGGGCAGTAATGCGTAAAGTCATCCGCATTTAGGACATCCATCTCCAGCTCGTCAATCAGGTCGGCATGGATTTGATCCCGGGGATTCATAGAGTAGTCTCCCCAGAGGGGGTGTCCACCGTTCAAATCTCATAGCAAGAGAAAGGGCCTTAACAACCGTACCACGACGCGACGGAAGTCCCCCGCGTAGAAGTCAGCTGACGGTGGAATGTACACGGAAATAACTATACCTCATATCAAGGTACAACTACACAGCTACTGCCTAAAAGTTGGTATCTAAAGCGAAGAGAAGAACGGATACATCACGCCGGGTGTAAATCGCACATCATCCCGCCCGGCCCACATCCCGTGGTAATGGGGTCGCAAACCCTTATACCCCGGGAGGGTAGGGGTCCTCTCAGTTGACCCGGAGTTGGCGGCAATTCCATTGAAGGAATATGCCCTTCCGGCCTAGCTCGGAGGAGACCCGGGGGCCCTCTTCGAAGAGAAGACCCTCACGTGAATGGCCGTACGCTTCCCGGAGGCATAACACCGGGCGCTGTTTTCCGGTACGCACCAAGTAGGTACGTACCACATTGCTTCGAAGAGGGGTGCGGCATTCCGCAATTGACACACTTGGCCACACACGATTTGGACTTATCGTGTGTGGCCTTGGAGCAACTTACACTGGTTTCGGGTAACCCCGACTTTGCACGTCGACAGGAGCGATTAGTATGGCCGAAGCGGTGGCAGTAATAGCACGACCCCGGCAGTGGCACGAATGCCTTCACGCGGTAGCGATACCAATCGGCACGCACCGACTCAGGGTGCTTGTCACAGAGTGTAGGGGTGGATCTCGAGGCCCCTCCCTGTTTTCTCCCCACACGTTCGATCTTGACCACCGCATATTGGCCAGCTCTAAGGTGAGTGCCTCAATAGAGTAGTCTACGAGTTCCCTCGCATAAACTACTCCTTTCACGAAGTTCATGGTAGTGTGCGGCGTTACACTCACAGGCGTGCCATCGTGTCCGAATGACACTAATCATGGTCGCCTCTGAGGGATTTGACGAATTCGCCAAAAGGCTCCTGTCCGAGAAATGGGTTACCTTCAGGTCTCTACCAATCACACTAGCTAAACATCCTGCCACCAGTGGAGCGAATAACGAAGAAGCGTTTGAAGCCAGCGGTCTCGAAAGGAGTTGACGAGAAAAATCACTCGGTAGCGATCGTTAAATGGAATTACCTCACTGGCTGGGGCTAATTCCAATCCACAAAAATAGTTCAGCTGTCACTTTGCTTTGTTGTTAGCACCTGACTTGGAACTAGGGGAATTTTCTTGGGGTCCGGGCGAGACTTCTCAACTCTGTGTCGGTTTCATGGGAAACGAGCAATATATATTTCTGAGGCGCTTCCCGCGAGAGGGGGGGGGGGAGGTAGTGGGTAACAGCTCTACTCTCGAATGGCCTCGAATCTTCTTGCCGAGGCTACTCTAGCCCGTGTAAAGGTGAATCGTGGTGGACGCGGTTCGAGGCTACCGCTTGTGGAAGGGGGGGGGGGGTAGGCTTACCAATTTAAGCCTAATAGCATCTTCTCCAGCACATGGAACTTCCGGGCTGGAAAATAAATTCCACGTAGAATTCCCTCACAGAGACCTTACGGTCCATTCAAAGAGGGTACCTTTGGACTAGCAATCGAGCGGGCACATGGCGGCTCAATTGTTTTGCGTTCCTCAACGGCCACTTTTCAAGACTTTGTCTAGTCTTGACTTAAACTGGTCAACATATTCACTGTTGACAACTTCTACTGGAAGTGCGTTCCACTTACCGCAAATACTGTAAGTGAAATTTTTTTCACACAGATTTCGGTTGTAACGCTTCAGTTCATGTTTGAAGCCGTGATTGCGCGTTCTGTTCTCACTCAGTGTGAAAATATCCCAGTAGTCAACATTGTCGAACCCTCGAAGTATTTTGAAAACTTCGATGAGCTGACCACGCTGTCTACGGTTTTCCAGCGAGAACAGATCTATTTCCCTTAGTCTATCCTCATAACTTTTATGCCGGATAGAAGGAAAAAGCTTGGTTGCCCTGGCTTGTACGTGTTCCAACCTTGCGATATCCTTTCGAAACGAAGGACTCCAAAATTGTACGGCATACTCCAGGTGCGGCCGAACGAGGGAGTTGTACAGACAAAGTACTATCTCCTTGTTACGGTATCTAAACTGGCGCTTTATGTAGCCTAACATCCTTTGGGCTTTCTTCTCTGCCTCGATGCACTGTTTCGAGAACTTGAGGTCGCTAGTAATAGTTACACCCAAGTCCTTCTTAGTGTCACTCGATTCAAGAGCAGTGCCCTTAAGGATGTACCTATATTTGGGGTTTCGGTGGCCGATATGGATTACTTTGCATTTCTCCACGTTGAAGGGCATTTGCTACGTGTCCGACCACTCCTCAATCCGTTTAAGGTCATCTTGAAGGCGGGCAGTGTTCCCCTTTTTTGCCACATTGATACCAAGCTTGGTGTCGTCGGCAAATTTGGAGATTTTGGCAACCATGTCACCGTCCATGTCGTTAACATAGATAATAAACAGTAGTGGTCCCAGGACGGAACCTTAAGGGACACCGCTAAATACGGGCGCCCATTCAGAAGCCCGTCCATTCACTACGACTCGTTGCCGTCTGTCACTTAGCCAGCTCTCTATCCAACCTGCTACCTTGCCGTTTATGCCCTGCGCACGCACTTTCTGGAGAAGGCGGCGGTGTGGTACCTTGTCAAAGGCCTTTTGGAATTCAAGGTACACAACATCCACCGCTTTATCCCGATCATGCTCACTGAAAACGAAGTGGAAGAATTCCACAAGGTTCGTCAGGCATGACCGTTGCCTTCGGAAGCCGTGCTGGAAACTCTTCAGTAGCAGGTTTGACTCTAAATAAGACGTTGTCTTGTCCACTATCATGCTTTCCATGAGTTTACCGACTATCGAAGTCAAACTGATGGGTTGGTAGTTTGACGGATGGCTGGGGTCTCCTTTCTTGAAGATCGGAGTCACCTCCGCCTCACGCCAGTCTCTAGGAACGCATCCGGTCCGGATTGACATGTTAAAGATAGCGCACAGATGTCGTGATACTTCATCGCATACTTCCTTCAACACCTTGGATAGAAACCCGTCCGGTCTGGGGGACTTATTCGTCTTTAGGTCAGCGATCTTTTTCTTTATTTCTCCTTCGGTGAAGTCCATTGCCTCCAGCTTTTCTACCCCGAGTAAGAATCCGTGGGCTGGGGGATGGGACGACACTCTTCAGGAAACACTGAAGAGAAGTAGTCATTGAGCAGGTTAGCATTTTCTGCATCTGAGTGAGTTAATGCACCCTCCTCGTCCACTAAGGGCCCAATCCTACGATGAATTGGTTTACGGCTATTTACATAGCCGAAGAACTCCTTGGAATTCTCCTTGCAGAGTCTCGCCACTCGGAGTTCCTCAGTACGCTTAGCCTCCCTTATGCTGGACTTCACTCTCCTGGCTAGCCTCCGGTACTCGTCAAAGTCACCCGAGATCTTCGATTTCTCGATTAAACCACTTTGGTTGAATAGAAGACTGACGGAGGCATTTCAGATCTATGCAACTTGATTGAAGACTCATGGACTTATTTTTGAAATTGTTCCACGAATCCTCAACATCTTCGCATACAGCTAGCCTTACATCAGTCAGCCCAGCACGAAGGCTTGCAAAGTTTGCTCTTCTCAAGTCAAGTTTCCTTGATTGACTGACAACAGACCTTACCTTCGGGATCTTTACGGTAAATCTAACTAGCTGGTGATCACTGCCACCGAGCCCTTCGCTTACAGAGATATCCTCAACGATATCATCCTCGGAGGTGAAGACCAAATCGAGGATATTGTCTCCTCTCGTCGGTTATCTGACCCATTGAGTGAGGAACTCGTTGTTGGAGAACTCCAGGAGTAGCACGCTCTCGCCACAGGCTGATCTGGTTTCCCAGTCAACTTGTCTGTTTAAGTCGCCCATAACAATGCACACTCTGCCTTGAACAAGCTCACCCAGCAGCTGGTACAGTTGCCTGTCCTCAATGGGTTGGGAAGGGGGTCTGTAAAGCACCAGGGTCCTGTATCTGACAGGACCTATCTCTAGGTCAACGCCTTGGAGCTAGTAATCGGATATAATGTTGGAGTTCGTAGATTTGATTGTATCCTTGACATACAACATTACACCGCCACCCTCTCTGTCTGGCCTATCTTTGTGAAAGAGTTGGTAGTCAGGGACCATGAATTCGCCTTCAAAGTCTCGGTTTGAGGTTTTTATCCACGATTCTGTTATGGCTACCATTTCGGGTTCTTCCGTCGCTACGAGGCCACGAAGCTCAGGAAACTTGTTCCTGATTGACTTCGCATTGAACAGAAGAACTTTCAGGGAGTCCGTGACTGTAGGACTCCCTACGCTCTTCCGTTTCCCGGGGAATGAACCCGCTTCTCCCCCCGCGCCGGCAGGATCCCCCGGGCCGGATGGACCGGCTTCAGCAAGGTCCTTCTCCGAGATGGGGAAGATCCTGGCAGTCGCAGAGGCACGGGTCGGAGGAGATCCCTTACCTCCTTGTACTGCCTTGGAGACCCAGGTCGTTTGAGGGGCGAATCCGAGCCCGGATTCGCCCCCATGGAAGGTCCTACCGTCTGAAGCTGGGTTGCCTCAAGACCCGTGTCTATCTCGGGGGGAGGGGGGGGGGGCTTCAGTTGGCCATCCCCCCCAAGACCACAGGTCCTATTGGCAGCAGTGTCATGAGTCTTTTCTTATGAGGCACAGACCTTGTCCCCCGCTAGGTATAATATTCTAGCCAGCAGGTATTTTGAGGGAAGCGACCGATGGAGCCTGGCTTCCCTCTCCCCCATAAGGGGGTTTGACCTACCGAGCCGCTGCAATTGGGAGCAGTCGGCTATGGGCTGGCTGCTGGCTTTCTTGGCAATCCCTTTGGATAGTAAATGGGGAAAATGCCGCTGGAAAGAGGGAGGTGCCCGAAGGCAACTCCAGACAAGGTGGTGAGGGGGAGTCCCCTACACCCATTAGACGAAGGATTTTTTTTAAGTGACTATCTTGCGACTGCCCACTTAGGCATAAGTCGCCATAAACAAACAGCCTAGTACTAGGCTACTTTAAAAAATTTCAACAGAAAACAATAAAAAGAAATAACAATTAGGAAACAATAACAAAACAATAACAAAAACTAAACCTAGTGAAATGGAAGGTAGAAGGCCGGCATCCCTCCAAAAGTCAACAAGTCCACCAGTCAATGTGCACGCACTCGTCCCGAGTACAAATGACAGGCGGTAGCGACACCGCCCATCCCGGTACCGGGACAGGTAACGTGCGCAAAGATCACCCAGACTGGGACATTCGACAAGAATGTGCCGAAGAGTCTGGGGGACGACGCAGTCATCGCAATAGGGCGCAGGCGAGCGCTCCATTAAATGACGATGCGTCACACGAGTGTGTCTGATTCGGAGACGACAGAAAGTGACCTGAAGCCATCGCGGCATTGGGGGATAGGTCCATGGGAACAGTCGCGGCACAATGGCACGAAACTTCAAGTTCCCTTCGACCGTCTCCCTTCTTCTTTGCCAAGCAGTCTGAAGAGCTGCCCGTATTCCTGACATGTAGTCGGTGTGAGGAAGAGCGAAACGCTGGTCCAGTCGCAGACCCCTCGCGGACTCGTTGGCGCCCTCATTCCCCGAAATTCCTATATGTCCAGGAACCCAGCAGAAGATAATCTCGACATCTGCCCGACTCGCCAAAACCGTGGCGTCACGGATATCGCGAACCAGGGGAGGCGGAGATTCCAATGCCCCGAGAGCACTCAAGGCGCTTTGTGAGTCGCTATAGATCACAATCCGGTCTCCGAACCGGGCACGTCGCGTAATCTCCCGTACCGAGTGGTGTATTGCCACCAGCTCGGCCGTGAAGACAGACGCAGCGCCTGGCAGAGACCTGCTGACTTCAAACAGAGGGGATATGGCGTGGAAGCGGACCCCCTCTTGGGACTTGGAGCCATCCGTATACACTGGCACGGTTCCGGCGTGACACGAGGTGTGCTCCAAAAAGGTCGAATGCAATACTCCCGGCGCAGTACAAGCTTTGGGAGCAGAGGCGTGGCGACAAATGTGGTACCCTCCAGGGTGGCGTCCTGGGCAGAACCAGGTGCGCCACCGGCCCGAGAGCTATATCTAGCTCTCGAAGGAGTTTCCTGGCCCTAAACTGTAAGGGCTTAGGGTATCACTGGCGTCTCTCGGCGGAAGGCACCGTCGAGATCAGCTGCGGATGCAGTGAAAGCTGTTGGCGACTGAGGGAGGCGCCGGGCTCGCGCGTACAGGCGAGTGATGCACTGCACGCGGCGCAGAGCGAGTGGCATCTCCCCAGCATCGACCAACAGGCTTTCAATGGGGAAAGTGCAGAAGGCACCGGTCGCAAGGCGAAGGCCGGTGTGGTGGATCGAGTCCACCTTCCGCAAAAAACGCTCGGCTGCAGATGCATAAAACTCGCATCCGTAGTCGAGCTTCGAACGAACAAAGGATCGATAAAAATGTAGGGCAGTAGCCCTATCAGCGCCACAAGCACTGAACGCCACGGAACGGAGAATATCCATGACGCGGGAACAAGAGACCCTAAGGCTGCCTATATGAGCCTCCCAGGTGAGGCGTCGGTCGAATACAAGACCAAGGAAACGGTGCGACTCAACCACATCCGGGCGCACCCCATTAAGAAACAAATCTGGCTCGGGGTGAAGCCGTGGATGGCGCTAGAAGTGCACCACCTTAGTCTTGGCCAAAGAAAACCGAAACCTGTGCGCTTCGGCATAGCGAGAGACGCGGTTCAATGCCTGTTGGAGTCGACGCTCCAGAGTTGGCATCTGGGCCGCGCCAAAAGAGATCGAAAGGTCGTCCACGTAGAGCGTAGCGAGAACATCTTCCGGCCCCATCGAGATGATTCCGTTGATGCTTAGGGCAAAGAGTGTGACACTGATGACACTTACCTGCGGCACCCTACTCCTGCTCCTTTGGGCCGAAGAGGGCTCCCCCCCCCACCCGTACGCGGAATCGACGATCTCGCAAAAATTCAGATATAAACATTGAGAGGCCTCCCCTCGTGTGGAGAGTCTCAATGATACTGTATTGCCATGCGGTATCATAAGCCTTCTCCAGATCGAAAAAAACCGTGGCGTAGTGCTGTCTACGAAGGAAGGCCTCGCAGATGTCATTTTCCAGTCGGAACAGAGCATCCGACGTAGAGTGGAACCAGCGGAAGCCGCACTGTGCAGAAGACAGATGGCCTCCGCTGTCCAGGAAAAAGGCTAATCTAACATTTACCAATTTCTCCATCAACTTGCACACGCAAGAGGTTAGAGAGATTGGGCGGAAACCGGTCGGAAAAGAGTGATCTCTCCCCGGTTTGCGAAAGGCGAGCACAGTAGCGATTCGCCAGGAATCCGAGAGAATACCCTCCACCCAGATCCTGTTGAATAAATCTAACAGAAAGGCAATGTTTCGCTCTCCCAGGTGTCGAAGCATGGCGTACTGGACATCGTCCGGACCATGGGCGGTGTCCGCGCACGAAGCAAGAGCGGAGCGCAACTCACTCATGGTAAAGTCCAGCCAGTGGCAATCCGCGACATGACGACGTGCATTGAATGCTGGCGGAGCAGCATCCCGGCTAGAGAATGCGGAATAAGCGGTCACGAAGGATTCCGCCACGGACGCGGGGTCCGATATTGCGGTCCCATTCTCCTGGAGAACGGGAGGGGGGTCCTGCGAGAACTTGCCCCGAATCCTTTTGACTCGCTTCCACACCTCTGCTAAAGGGATCTTCCCGTGAAGTGAAGACACGTATGCCCGCCAAGAAGAGCGGCGGGTGTGCTTCGAAATATACCGGAACCTAGCGCTAGCCCGGCGAAATTCAGCGACAGTGAAATCGTTCGGGCGGTGCTTATAGCGAATGTAGGCATAATGCTTCTTTTTAAGGGCCGTCTCACACTCGGCCGACAACCATGCGAGTGGTCCGCGTGCAAAACGGCCAAACGCCCAAGGAATAATAGTCAGGCTCAAGGCAATGAGGTTGCCGGAGAAGAACTCAACGGCCTCATCTACCGACCTAAACTCCTCGACTGAGATAGAGAATTCAGAAATTTCCTGAAATGCGGCCGACCGCGTCCGTGCCAAGCACAACCGAGGTGGGCTCTCAGGCGGCAGTTGCCCTGAAAATGATATTTGAATGGGAAAGTGATCACTACCATGGAAGTCATCGACCATCCTCCAATCAAAATCAGGCTGTGCATTCGAAGAGCACAAAGATAGGTCAAGGCAAGAAAATGAAGCGGTTCTCGGAAAGTGATGCGTAAACTCATCCACGTTTAGGACACCCATCTCAGCTCTTCTATCAGATCGGCAAAAACTTGTCCCCTGGGATTTATGGAGTAATCTCCCCAGAGAGGATGCCTGCCGTTCAGATCTCCAAGCAAGAGATAGGGCCTCGGCAACCGTGCCACGACACGGCGGAAGTCTCCCGCGTCGAAGTCAGCTGACGGTGGATTGTACGCAGAAATGATAGTATACCTCTTATCCAGGTGCTGCTGCACATCCACTTCTTGAAAGAAGGGATCTAAAGAGAAAGGAAGAACGGAGCCATTATGCCGGGGTAAACCGCGCATCCCCTAGCCCGGCCATTCCGTGGTGGGGGGGTTGCAAGACCCTTATGCCCCGGGAGGGCGGGCAGGGGGCACGCGCATAGCATGTTCTCTTGCAAAAAGATAGCTAACGGGGAACGGGACGAGCCTCCGCAGCTCCTCCCAGTTGGCCCGGAGTCCACGGCAATTCCATTGAAGGAATATGCCCTCCAGGCCTAGCTCGGAGGAGACGCGGGGGCCGTCCGCGAACAGAAGCCCCTTACGGGAATGGCCGTACGCTTCCCTGAGGCAGAACCCCCTGCGCTGTCGCCTTCGAGGACTTATTGGGGGAGGTTGGACTCGCCATACGAGTCTTTTCCTCCCTCCGCCTCGAAACCTTAGGCGGGCGTTGCGGCTTCAGAGGCGAGGGGCCCTCTTTTCGAGGAACCACCGTCTCCGAGCCACTCGCTCGACCACTAGGCGTGGGCGAAGGAGCCGAAGCTCCTTTCGATAGACAGCTTTAGGAACCCCGGAAGATGGCCTGGAAACCGACTTCAGGGGTGTTGCCCGCTGTGAGTCTAACGACTCGGACGAGGCCGTTTCGCCTTACGCGAAACGGTCACGCTGGGGGAAGAGGAGGGAACCCTGGTTTTAGCCGGGGCTGGGTATAAACCCTTTTTTGCCGCCAGCTTTACCAGGGGAGCGCCCGGGTTGAGTAGAGCCCGCAGAAGGGCTCCGATTGGGCGCGGAAACAACCGTGCTCGTTGGCCTGGATGGGCCAGGAGCAGAGGGTGCCTTTCTTGCTATTGAGGCATATGACGTCCAAGGCAGTGCCGGACGCGCCAGGACCAAGTCCTTACCCTCGCGGAATGATATTCGATCCTGGGCCTGAACGGCCAGGATTTCTTTATCGAGGAGATTTGCACCACATTGCTTCGAAGAAGCGGGGTGCGTCTCTCCGCAATTGACACACTTGGCCACACACGATTTAGACTTACCGTGTGCGGCCTTGGAGCAACTTACCCAGACTTGGGGTAACCCCGACTTTGCACTTCAACAGAAGCGATTCGTATTGCCGAAGGGGTGACAGTAATAGCACCGCCGCGGCAGTGGCACGAATGCCTTCACGCGGTAGCGGTACCAACCGGCACGCACCGACTTACGAAGCTTGTCACAGTCGAAAGTGACGAAGAGTGTAGGGGTGGGTCTCGAGGCGCCTCCCTGTTTTCTCATCACACGTTCGACCTTGACCGTCCCATGGTCGGCCAGCTCTAAGGTAATGTCCTCAATGGAGTAGTCAACCAGTTCCGTCGCATAAACTACTCCTTTCACAAAGTTTACGGTATAGTGCGACGTCACACTCACCAAAGTGCCATGAAGTGTCCGAAGAGCACTTATCTTGGCCGCCTCGGCGGGATTCGCCAGAAAGCTCCCATCCGAGAAATGGGTCACCTTCGGCTCTCTACCAATTGCACTAGCTAATCCTCTCATCTGATGGATCATGTTGCCCTTGGCCAACATGGTGCCATCAGTGGAGCAAATAACGAGGAAGCGTTTGAAGCCAGCGGGCTCGAAAACGCCAGGTAACCTCTGAATCAGGGGCCCCGATGTCATAGAGACTCCGCCCTGTTCACTTTTGGTCTTAGTCACGCGCTCGCACCCGGGGGGGCAGAGGGGCCTGATGTGCCAAACTTGGTTTGGTCGCTTGCCAAAGTTGCAGCAGACCCATCCGTCCCCGCAGCCCCCGAGGATGGAGAGTCGCCCCGAGTCTTCTTAGTCTTTTTTCTGTTCTTCTTTTTAGGAGAGGAGGGCGGGGAATGAACCCGCTTCTCACCTCCGCCGGAAGGATCCCCTAGTCTAGATGGACCGGCCTCAGCCAGGTCTTTCTCCGAAATGGAGAAGGTCCTGGTAGTCGCAGGGGCACCGGTTGGAGGAGATCCCTCCCCTCCTTTTACTGCTTCGGAGCCCTCAGCCGTTTGAGGAGGACCTTGCATAAGGGCAGATTCGGGTTCGGTGCTTGACGCCGAGCCCGGATTTCTCCCCATGGATGGTCAACCGTCTGAGGCTGCGTTTCCTCAAGTACCATGTCTATCACAGGAGGGGCCTCCAGTTGGCCATCCCCTCTCAGGACATCGCAGGTGCCCTTGGCAGCGTCACCAGTCTTGTGTAGGAAGGCACAGGCCTTGACCCCGGAAAGGTTTAGTGTTCTTGCCAGCAGGTCTTTTGAGGGAAGCGACCGAAGGGGCCTGGCTTTCCTCTCCCCTCTAAGCGGGTTTGCCCTACAGAGCTGCTTCAACGAGAGGCGGTCGGCAATGGGCTGCCTGCTGGCTTTCTTGGCAGTCCCCTTGAAAAGAAAAGAGGGGACTGCCGCTGGAAAAAGGGAGATGCCGAAAGCACCCCCAGAAAAGGAGATGAGGGAGAGTCCCCTACACCCGTAGGAGAGGAGTAAGCCTCCTCTCCGGTTAAAGTAGTATGGAGGGTCCCCTCTATTTTTTCGGTGGAGCTGCCCGAGGGCGGCTCCGTTGATGAGCAAGGGGGAATTAACGGGAGATTTTGTTTTTTTTACATCATTGCGCAGGGTGACCCTAAACTTTCTGCGGGAGGCAATAGCTCATCACCTCTCACAGTTGCCCGCACTGCAAGAGGTGCTTACAGGCCTGGAAGAGCCAGGCGCCGCCATTTGAGCCCACCCCTCCCACTTGGTGGCATGGCAGTCCATCGGCATGGCGGCTCCATCTTGAACAGGGCGTAAAAAGATAAGATTGTTAAGAGGAGAGGAAAAGGGATGTGAGGAAGGTATGGGTGGGGATGAAGCAGGTTGTTAAAAACCAACCACCCCAGACCGAAGCTGAAGGGTTAGGGAACATTGTCCTCTACCCCCTCAGCCCCGATCCGGGACGGTTGGCTGAGAAGAAGGTCAGCATCTACCCTGTGAAATTAGAGGCTGAACATAGAAAGCTGTGGAACAGGTTGTTTGAAAAGCGGCGAAGTAGGGGAGAAATACAGGCTATCTGAAGAAAGGAAGAGAGGCTAAGCTGGGGCCGGATTAGGCGAAGGAGAGGAGTAAGCCTCTTCTCCGGTTAGAGAGATTTGGAGGGTCCCCTGCTAGAGCACAGGGAGGGGAAACTGCATTTTTTTTTCTGTGGAGCTGCCCGAAGGCCGCTCCGTCGATCGTGAGGGGGAAAGGGGAAGAGTTTTGTTTTGGGGTTTACATCATTGGGCATGGTGACCCTAATTTTTTACGGGATGCAGACATTCATCACTCCTCGCAGTAGCCCGCCCTGCAAGGGGTGCGTACCGGACTGGCAGAGCCAGATGCCGCCATTCAAGGCCACCCCTCCCGCCTGGTGACCTGGCAACCCTTCGGCATGGTGGCTCCACCTTAGGCACGGCGTAAAAAAAAAAATAGATAGTGAAGAGAGAAGGAAAAGGGATGTGAGGAAGGTATGTGTGGGGATGAAGCAGGTTGTTAAAAACTCACCATCCCAAACCGGAGCTCAGGGGTTAGGGAACATTGTCCCCACCCCCCTCAGCCCCGATCCGGGATAGTTAGCTGACAAGAAGTTCGGCATCTACCCTGTGAAAATAGAGGCTGACCAGAGAAAGTTGTAGGGGTAGTGAGGAAGTAGGGGGGAAATACAGGCTGTCTGAAAGAAGGAGAGGAGTCTAAGCTGGGGCCGGACGGGGCGCTGAGTCCCGTCAGCACGGCGGCCAGGAAGGCAAATCGCCGCGCCCCTTACGGGGTTTACAAAAGAGAATAATACCGGGAAGTCTTTATGCTCGCTTTTATAAGGTTCAATGTGTGAACCGTTTGAATTTTTCACTCGAATGTTATACTTGGTTCGAACCCCACAACCTACCTTCAGGCGAACTAATAATGGTATTTGGGGACTTTTACCCACCTAATTACATTGTTTAATGTCTTACACTATGGAGAACTACTGTTTTAAAGGGGCGGGGCAAACCATCCCATCAAAAATTCTGGTTCCTTTTCATTATTTCATTTAAAGGGACAACAATAGTATGTATTACCTTTTGCGTGGAAAGAGTTGTGTGTGAAACCGATAAAATTGTCAATACATCTACTCAGTCAATGACTCGGTCCAGTTAATTCTGGTCATTATGTGAATGAGGTGGGTGGAAGGAAAGTGAAGGGTTCATGTAGTGATGGCGAAAGGGATATGGCTGAATGTTGGCGATAAAGGGGGCGAAAGCTGGGCTGGAGCGCGATAAGGCTTAATTCGTAGGGCTAGGATTAAAGGTGGATGTTATTGACTGAAGAGTTTTGCAGTGGCGGTTGGGTATTGGTGTTGAGCGCGAGAAAGATATGAATAATTTGGAAAATCTTCCACCACCGATCTTTTTCTTCAAGAGCACCCCCACCCCCTTGAGGGTGAGCATCAAAGCCACTGAAACCTTTCACCCGCTTATGCCCCATCACCCTCTGTGATCCTTTCTTTTTTCATGGGGTTGGTCCCAGAGGCTGTGGCCTTTTCGTGGGAATGGGGAGGGGGTCAGCCCTGAGGCCCGTTGGGGTCCCTTGGTGCTGCAAACAAAACTTTTATTACAAATTTTCCCACTCCCCATTTATTTCCTCTTACTGCCCTTTCTTTCTCCTATCAGTTGGCTCTAAAGGTTACCCGACCTTTGCTTCTTTTTTTATGGATTCTGGATTTTTCTTTCATGAAAGTTGGGCGTCTCGTCTCCGTCGCTTTCGCCAATGGCCAAGGCGAAAACCATCATTGGTTCTTTTTCTCCACGTGCGCGCGCGCGTGTGTGTGTGTGTGTGTTTGTGGAGGGGGAGTCAGCCCTGAGGCTGACTTTCCCCCTCTAATTTAAACCCTTCGTGCTTCCTGAAGGACGGAGTGCATTCCTTTCTTCGCAAAGCCATTGAAAGAAATTTCTTTGGAATCCGAGTCATTTGGCATCTTGAGCTCGCCTTGGCACAAGAATGGAAACTTCTGCCAAATTATTTTCCCCTAACTTTGCACAGTGATGGACCTCAGTGTAGGAAATAACTCGATCTAAAATGGTTAATTATACATAACTACAGTTTTGAGAGTATATATTTTATGCGTAAATCATGATTTGAGATATATGCTTAGTTCCAAAATAGGTATTAACTTTGTTATATATATATATTGTATGCTTCTGATTGTATACATTTATATATTTCTTTTTAAGCATTTTCCTCATAACAATAGATATATGACAAGACTTATAAAGACGCCTTCGCTTATCTCACTTGGGACTAAATTACAATGAAAGACCACATGAATTTTTTTAACCTGAAATTATCTTCCGTCGTAGGAGTAATTGTGAATTTCATCGAGGACAAGATTTGTATAGTTCATGACTTTATAAATAGGATTTTACGCCACTTAGGAATTATATTAATAAAACAAACATGGCAAGTTACATAAACCACCCCTCCCAAGAGAAAGCAAGATATCAGGTTAAATGGTTTAAAATTAATATTTCACAAGAAGTTCACAACCATACAATTATTTCTTGAACACCAAATAGATGTTGATCCACACAGATGTGCACAATAAATGCTTCTTTTTTTTATCTCAATATTGTAAACCATTAAGATATCGAATGTATTTGTCAAATATCTGGACAATGTGCGCTGATTACTTAAAGTTGTTAATAGAATTATATAGAAAAGACATGATAGGTAGAGATTTTCGATATAATACTATTGTGAAATGTACAACTTACACAAAATAATTCCATACAAATTAAACATGACAATGGCGATTGATGAACAACCCCCCCCCCAAAAAAAAAATAATTCTGAAAGCCCTTCCCTTGCTTTCCGTTCGGATAATAATCTAAAAATTGATAGTCCAAACGGTAAAAAAATCCAATATTTTAGCTCTTCGAAATAAAGAACACATTTAACAGCTTTAGAAAGTCTCATAAAAATTCAAAGCAACTACCAGCTAATACCCAAGACCACTCCCCCAACAAAGAAGGATATGTTGAGTACGAGAATTCTTGATCAGAGTGCATATCGTAAAAGTCCCCGTCATTTCCATGGTCCCTGGTAGTCTCTCCGGAGGTTAAGGACTTTTCAATCGAGGACAGTATCAGTGAGAAGGATCTCGTCCTCCGTTGCGCGTCGTTTGTAGCTAGAATTGGCGGCCAAATAGATGACAAGGGCGCAAAACAAGACCAGGCAGATTCCGATCGAATTGATTAGAATTCCTTGAGGAGACTTCATCGAGTATTCGGCCGAGCTTGATGTAAAAAGAAAAGGGACGCATAAATGGAGAAGACTGGGATTAAGCGTTGATGGGTCTTAATATTTCAAAATCTCAATTGATTAAAAATAACATCGGGAAAAAATATAGCAACAAACTTAGTTGGACATTAGTTTAGGAACTGGTAACCAAGTTATACACATGTATTAGTCTACATATAATGGTTTTCACTTAATGGGGCAGTAAGAGAATAAAGGTATACATGTAAAGCCAACAGACGACGTAAGGCGCGTGCTGTCAATAGTTCTGACTTAAGACATTCAAAACTTTTAATAATTCCCGGACAAACCTTGGGAAATATATGATTCGAGATATTTATTATTATTTTTTTTAGGGAGCCCATCTGGTGACTGCCTGCTTGGGCATATCTGAAGGAATATGGTAGTAGGCTATATTAAGAAAAGTAACAATAAAACAATATGTAAATAATAAATAACAACGCTAAAAAGGACAAGGGCTAAAAAAAAACAACAAAAAGCAAGAAGAGGCGCACTCCGGCGTCAGGGGTAGGTCCGCTTCCCCTAGGCGCAAGAATATGCAACCTAGAAAAAATAACAGTCAAATTAAGGAGTGGAGGCAGGTCTCCCCCCAAAAGTTGGCAAAGTCCACAAGTCAGTGTGCACGAAACCATCACAGGGACAAGCATTAGCGACCCTGCTCGTCCAGGTACCGGGACAGGTAAAGTGCGCGGAGATCACCCAGACTGGGACATTCAACAATAATGTACTGAACAGTCTGGGGGACAACGCAGTCTTCACAGTAGGACGTAGGCGAACGCTCAAACAAATGGCGATGCGTCCCGCGAGTGTGTGAAATTTGGAGACGACATAAAGCAACCTGAAGCCGCCGCGGCATTGGGAGGGGGGGGGAGGTCCATTGGGGGAGTAGGCGCAATAGCACGCAATTTTGAATTCCCCTCGAATGTCTCCCATCTTCTTTGCCAAGCAGCCCGGAGAGCTGCCTGTATTTCTGCTATGTAATCAATGTGAGGAAGAGCGAAACGCTGGTCTGGTCGCCCAGTCCTCGCAGACTCTTTGGCGCCCTCATTCCCTGTCATTCCGACAAGGCCAAGAACCCAGCAGGAGATAATTTCGACATCAACCCGCCTCGCCAAAACCCTGGCGTCACGGATATCGCGAACAAAGGGATGCAGAAATTCCAATGCCTCGAGAGCACTCAGGGCGCTTTGTGAGTCGCTATAAATTAGAATCCGGTCTCTAAACCGGGCACATCGCGTTATCTCCAGTACCGAGCGGTGTATTGCAACCAACTCGGCCGTGGAGACGGACGCAGCGCCTGGCAGAGCCCCGCTGACTTCAAACAGAGGGGATAAGGCGTGAGAACCGACCCCCTCTTCGGACTTGGAGCCATCCGTATAAACTGGCACGGTTCTAGCGTGACACGAAGTGTACTCTAAAAAGGTCGAACGCAATACTCCCGGCGCTGTAGAAGCTTTGGGATCAGAGGCGTGGCGACAAATAGTCAAAAGTAGTAACCTCCAGGGTGGCGTCCTGGGAGGAACCAGGGGCGCCACTAGCCCGAGAGCTATACCTAGCTCTCGAAGGAGTTTCCTGTCTACGAAGGGGCTTAGGGCATGACTGGTGCGTCTCTGCGGCATAGGCACTGTCGAGATCAACTGGGATGCAGTGAGAGCTGTTGGCGACTGAGGGAGGCGCCGGGGGACGCGTACATGCGAATAATGCCCTGTGCATAGAGAAAAACGAGGGGCATCTCTTCAGCATCGACAAGTAGGCTCTTAATAGGGAAAGTGCGGAAGGCACCGGTCGCCAGGCGAGGGCCGGTGTAGTGGATTGAGTCCACCTTCCGCAATACACACTCGGCTGCGGATGCATAAAACTCGCATCCGGAGTAGAGCTTCGAACGAACAAAGGATCGATAAAAAAGTAAGGCGGTAGCCCTATCAGTGCCCCAAGCACTGAACATCACGGAACTAAGAATACAAGAGCCCCTAAGGCTGCGAATATGAGCCTCCCAGGTGAGGCGTCGGTCAAATATAAGACCAAGGAAACGGTGCGAGTCCACCACTTCCAGGAGCACCCCATTGACAAATAAGTCTGGGTGAGGATGGAGCCGTGGATGGCACCAGAAGTGCACAACCTTAGTCTTAGCCAAAGAAAACCGAAGCCTGTGCGCTTCGGCATAGCGAGAGACGAGGTTCAATGCCTGTTGGGAGTCGACGCTCCAGAGTTGGCATCTCGGCTGCGCCAAAAGAGATCGAAAGATCGTCCATGCAGAGCGTAGCGAGAACGTCTTCCGAAGGCACCAAGGTGATGCCGTTGATGCTCAGGGCGAAAAAGTGTCACTCTAAGGACACTTCACTGCGGAACACCCTCTTCCTGCTCCATTGGGCCGGAGAGGGCTCCCCCCCACCCGTAAGCGGAATCGACGATCTCGCAGAAATTTAAATATAAAAAATGGGAGGCGTCTCCTCGCCCCCATCGTGTGGACGGCATTTTCCAGTCGGAGCAGAGCATCTGACGGAAGCCGCACTGTGCAGAAGACAGATGGCCTCCACTGTCCAGAAAAAAAGGCTAATCTAACATTTACCGATTTCTCCCTCAGCATGCACACGAATGAGGTTAGATAGATTGGGCGGATGCCGGCGGGGGTAGAGTAATCTCTCCTCGGTTTACGAAAAGCCAGCACAGCACGGTAGCGATTCCCCAGGAATCTGGAAAAATACCCTCTACCCAGATCCTGTTGAACAAATCTAACAAAGGCCATGCCTCGCTTACCCAGGTGTCGAAGCATGGCGTACGGGACATCGTCCGGATCAGGGGCAGTGTATGCGCACGAAGCAAGAGCGGAACGAAACTCACTCAAGAGTAACCTGTCGTTGAAGGGTTCTTCCCCTCTGGAGGTGAAGTCCAGTCAGCGGCCTTCCCCGATATCACGACTAGCAGTGAATGCTGGCGGAGCAGAATCCCGGCTAGAGAATGCGGATTAAGCGGTCGCGAAGGATTCTGCCACGAACGCGAGGTCGGAGATTGCGGTCTCATTCTCCTGGAGAACTGGAGGGGGGCTCTGCGAGAACTTGCCCCGAATCCTTTTGACTCGCTTCCACACCTCTTCTAGAGGGGTATTCCTGTTAAATAAAGACACGCATGCCCGACAAGAAGAGCGGCGGGCGTGCTTCCAAATATACCGGAACCTAGCCCTAGCTTGACGAAATTTAACAACATTCGGCATGTAGGCGTAACGCTTCTATTTGAGGGTCATCTCACAGTCGACTGACCAGCATTGGAGTGGTCGGCGTGGAAAACCGCCAGACGTCCTAGGAATAGTACATAGTAAGGCGCACAGCGATGAGGTTGCTGGAGAATAACTCAACGGCCTCATCTGCCTACCTAAACTCCTCGACTGAGACAGAGAAATCAGTCATTTACTGAAATGAGGAGCAATGCGGCCCCCGCTAAGCAACACCGGGATGGGCTCTCGGGCGGCTGCGCCCTAGAAAATAAAATTTAAATGGTAAAGTGATCACTACCATGTAGGTCATCGACCATCCCCACCCAAAATCAGGCTGTGCATCCGGAGAGCACAAAGATAGAGCGAGACAGGAAAATGAAGAGGTTCTTGGACAGTGATGCGTAAACTCATCCACATTTTGGACATCTATCTCGTGCACGCGACTCTTATAGACTGAGAGAGGGAACAAAATACATACACACCTCTGTCACGGAATCCCACAGAAAACATATGGAGACACCATTAAGAAAAAGAACTAATCCGAAAGGATTGAAGGAAATAATTAAAATGGTTTTAAGCCGTCATTATCGTAACTCACTTTTCCATACAGTTATGTTGGCAAGCATCAATGCCACGAAAAGTAGCCTCTTTATCCCATCCACGTCATTGGCCCTCCATAGTGATGGAACACATCACCTTGTTCAGTCTGGGTTCACCACTTGACAGAGGGCCGTCCCTCACAGTCACCCTCATCATAAATAATCCATTTTTCCTTCTAAACACTTTCTCACATGGTCTAACTCTTATGCGGTATTCCAAATCGTCTATTATCATCCATTCTTCTGCCATACTCGTGCCACCTCATAACTCTTGATTTCAACTTAATTTGCATTGTACACCTTACACATTTTTTCCCTCCTTTTACCTTTCTCACAGCCAGCATCCCTCTAAAAACTTTCATTTGCATACACAGCTGTTATACTTTGATTTTTCCTTCATACCACACACACACTAAAGTTTGGACCAGGATACTGTCATGTCACTTTGGTCCGCACTCTAATTCTCAACATTTAAGCCGTGCCCTGATCGCCCCCATTCCTAACGAGGCTTGTCATTTCTTCCTATTTGTGTATAATCCCTTATTTATTCCCCAATGAGAGTGAAAATCCAAGTTTTATTTTTCACCCCATTAAAAATCCTTAAATAATTTACAGGATTACGGATCAGCAAAAGGAACCCACAACCCCCTCCCCTCAAAGCCCACTTTTTGACTGGCTTCGAGTGGACTTGTTTCTTTGTTAGTCCATGATCCTGTAAATTAATCAGAATTTTTTATTTTGTTAATGGGAAAATAAAAAGAAAAACAACAAAGAAATTTTCACTCATTGGAGAATGAATTAGGGAAGAGAAAAGAAGGAAGGTGGATAAATAGAAAAGAAAAAAAAATGACAAAGAAGATAAAGGCAAACCTGGCAACGCAGTATACATGCCAAGGCACAACTTTTTTTTACGAGGGCAACACTTAAAGATAAGAACTCGAACATTTATTTTGTGTTTCTATGAAACTACTGAAAATTAAAGTTCTAAGGGTCATTATTTTGAGCACATGTGTAAAATGTACCAAACTGAGACAAGAGAGGTTCAAGTTCGAATGTCAAATTTGTAAAAAACAACTGGAAAAGGAAGATGCTCCACATTACCCCATTGAAAACATGGCCTTTTCGGTCAGTCCTAGAAGAGCGGCGGCGACTGCCCCGACGAAGATGCTGACGCCGAAGAACTGGTGCATGGGCAAATAGGTCGACCGAATACCGGGTCTGAGGCCAGGGAACAGGAAAGTCACCAGCCCCATCACCCACTGCAACGGGAGGGGAGATTTGAAGCCATAGGGTAGGGTGTAGTGAGGAGGGCCAGACAAGCCATAGGGTAACAACTCTTACTGGCGCATCCGTTCGAACAATATATCCCTACCATTAAAGGGTCAAGTCAGCGTTCGTAATTGGGTTTAAGGTCCTGTGGAAACCACTCTCAATTATAGCGACGACATTAAGCCGGATGGCACACGCTGTAGATACCGGCGGTTCGGATCCCCACGTTAAACTAGATTTCTAACTTCCTACTGAGAAATAAGACCCCAAACGAGTGCAGATGGCGTTCATTATTCCCTTTAACGTACGTACCTGTAACAAATCGAAATTATAGGTAGTTTATTTGGGGCTCTCTGTGAGTTACTTTACTGTATTTTAGATTACGTTTATTTGGGCGTTATTTTTTTTTTTATGTACACATACTCGTATGGTGATTCGTAAATGCCTGTGTTAACTTGAATTCTTGTGGTTGCTTTAAGACATTGCTACTCAATGAGTAAGCTCTAATAATAACATCGTTTGCACGTAATAGCAATGTTCAAAATGGGACAGAAACAGCCAGGTGCGATTCATACCAATTATTTTTTTTTTTTTACAAATGACCATAAATATCAACTAATTATCTTTATTGACTGTACGAGTCATGTCTCGGTTATTTTTCGGTTTATGCCCGCCCTCGAATTTTTTAATAAATGATATATATATATATATATATATATATATATATATATATATATATATATATATATATATATATATATATATATATATATATATATATATTGTAGACAATGTTTTTCCTTGGGCAAATAATTTTTTTTAAAAAGTGCTGTGGGGGTGGGGGGTAGGATATTGCAATCGCATCATATTGTATTGTATATAATTTTTAACTTAATTTAGAAATGGGGGGCTTTGTCCCCGTAACCCTCACAAATTAAAAACAACAACTCGTAAATATTTCTAATTGGAAAAAGTCTATCCTTGGTTTCGAATTCAAAGGCGCAATGCCAAATCTTGTTAGGCCTATATTTGTTCATAGTGTGTTACGTAACCCGTTCGCACCCATATATACACAATTATAGCATCTTAATTAAAAAAATAAATATTTAAAGTGTTTTACAAAAATAAAAAAAATAAACTATATAAACCCCTACCCAACCGATTCTTTGAGGCGAAGACTTTACAAAAATAAAACTAACTAGATTCTTTCAATGCGAAGATGGCGGCCAATCTATCTTTCGTCATAACATGATAATTAGAGATTTGCCCCACACTATATTGCATTTGCGTATTTTTTAAAAAATACAGATATTTATGACAAAGCGCCCACGAAATTCGAGAGCGGACATAAACCGAAAAATAACCCGTCTCTTCACAATGACTGCCGAATGCGTTGCAACATGTATTATCTTTAATTACCCAACAACCGTTGGTTGTGTCTGGACCAAAAGCATAATGGCGAATGCTTTGTCGTAAATACAGCTCTCTCTGCTTCAAGTACCGTTCCATTTAATGTTAGTCTTAGCATCAAATGAATCAGACGGGAGGATTTGAAGCCAGGGTGGGGCGAGAGATGGGGAGGGTGACATAAGATAGTCGATGCCATTGAAGGTAATAGCTAAGACTATACTGTACTGTAGTAATGTAAAATAGTAAAATGGAAGGTCAATGCTCTGAATTGACCGGCCGGGTGGAGGGGTATACTAACACAACTGTATTAGGTGTCTGTAATGAGGCTCACGTGCGGGATCAAGAAACGATGTCACCTCAGTGCTGAATAGTAAAGATAATGCATCTCTTAAGGCGGTAGTAAAAATAGGCCATCTATATAAGATAGGCAAATTATAAACTGACCAAGTAAAGATTTACATGTGAATTATGAAAAAGCAACCAAATTAGCGAGAAAGGGGTTAAATTAGGGTTTCTTTTTCCGCATTTAGACGTAACTCTTCACTCGGTTAGTTTATAGATGGCTCCTCTTTGCTGGGGCATCTCAGGGATGGCTTATCTTTACTGACCTAGTTTTCAAGAGTATAAGTAATATTATAAGGTCACTGAAACAGTTATGAAACACAAACAACCTAGCGCACAGCTACTAGTAAAGATAAGCCATCTACGTTGACCTTGTAATTATGAGCCTTTTTTTTCTAAGATGGCTTTTCTTTACTCGATCCCTAGACCATACAAACTAACCTAAGCCTTGGCCAAAATTATGGGGCGGGTATGAAAATTGAAGAATATGATTGAAACACTTTTATTTCATAATTGACATAATACAAATAAACATTTTTGCGTACATTCTATCAATAATTAATATTTGATATTTCAAGTATGAAATAAATTAATTTCAATCATATGCTTCACTTTTTCATACCTGCCCCATAATCTTGGCCAAAGCTGTATTTGAGACGAATTTTTTTTAAGAGCTCATCTGGCGCCTGCCTACTTGGGCATGAGTCGCCGTACTCACCACTGCCTAGTACTTGGCTACTTTAAAATAGCAACATGAAAAAAAACACAATAAAAAAAAAGGAAGAAAGCAAGAGGCAGGAAGCAAGCTCCAGCGTCGGGGGAAGGACGCGCAGGAACCTGCGATCTACAAAAATAAAAAAACAAACAACTAGTTAAATAAAGGGGAGAAGGCCGGCCTCCCTCTAAAAGTCAATAAGTCCACCAGTCAATGTGAACGAACTCGTCCCGAATACAAGGGACAGGCGGTAGCGACCCCTCCAATCCCGGTACCGGGACAGGTAATGTGCGCGAAGATCGCCCAGACTGGAACATTCAACAAGAATGTGCCGAACAGTCTGAGGGACAACGCAGTCTTCACAGTAGGGCGCAGGCGAGCGCTCCATCAAATGGCGGTGCGTCCCGCGAGTGTGTCAAATTTGGAAACGACAGAAAGCAACCTTAAGCAGTCGCGGCATTGAAGGAGGGGGGGGTCCATGGGAACAGTCGCGGCGCAATGGCACGCAACTCTAAGTTCCCTTCGACCATCTCCCATCTTCTTTGCCAAGCAACCCGAAGAGCTGCCCATATTCCTGTCATGTAGTCGGTATGAGGAAGAGCGAAACGCTGGTCCGATCGCCGAGCCCTCGCGGACTCTTTGGCACCCTCATTCCCCGCAATTCCTATATGTCCAGGAACCCAGCAGAAGATAATCTTGACAGCCGCCAGGCTCGCCAAAACCGTGGCGTAACAGATATCGCGAACCAGGGGATGTGGAGATTCTAATGCTCCGAGAGCACTCAGGACGCTTTGTGAGTCGCTATAGATCACAATCTGGTGTATTTGAGACGAACCTAACTTCTTCTAACGTAACCTACCTCAACCTAATCTAACCCAGCCAAATTGAAATGAACTTTCCACTGTGTAAGCATAAATCAGGTTGACTTTAACCTCACAATGCTATCGCAATATTTTGATTTTAAGGTGGCTTACTGGATGGCAATGTACAGGGTGGTCCGAAAGTCTTGTTACCCCCTACCGAAAAGTAATAAGAACAATATAATAATATCAAACATGTACTGGTTTTAGTGTATTAACTTAAAAAAGAGTGAAGTCATGTCGCACATCCTCCATGCTTTTGCCAGAATGCACACGATTATTTACACATACACTTGCAATCAGCCTCTCTTCCAAACAGTAGGAGCTCGTGTCATCTGAAATAGAAAATTAAAACAATATTTACAGGGGGTGACAAGACTGTCGGACCCCCCTGCACAATCCTCGTGAATAATCAGATATACACTAAGTAGATGCAGCAGGTATCACTTTAGAAGGATTCCCAAAGAGAAGGTTGCCTTCTTGACCTACGATCCTGGCAGTGGATTGCAAGTTACGGGAAACACGTTCATTTCAATCGCAAAGTAGACTAGGGAATGCGAACTGAACAGCGATAAGAACAAATACTAGCCACAGTGCATGCTGATCCTACTATCAGCACTAGAAGGATTGCTTCTCCTGTGCAGGTGTCAAAGTCCTCTTTTTTCTATGGAAGATTTCAAGCCTTACTATAAGTTTGGAAAGATGGGGGCCCATGTGTCTTACTTATTGTTATATTTTTTTTTATTTTATTACTGACTGAATGAAGCTTAAATGTTTATGTTGCTCAAACGTAAGTGTGCCAATATAGTGTTTGCTAATTCCTTATTTCTGTTGTGATCCTCGAATTGAATTGGTTATACTAAATAACCGGCTATTTCAGACTTCTAGTGCCCTGTAGAGGCATTTCCAATTCAATAGATCGTCATCATAGGTATTTTTGTTGCTGAAACCATCCTCTGTTCCGGTGGCTGAAAAAACTGTTCTCAAGTAATGGAAGAGAGTAGAATGGAAAATATAATTTTCTTCAGTCCAGCTGGCGACTACCTACTAGGGCATAAAACGCCGTAATCATCTTATAGACTAATGCTAGGCTAGATTAAAAACTAAATTAGCAAAATAGACCCAAAACCAAAGGCAAGAAAGTAAGAAGAAGCACGATCCGACGTCGGGGGAGGGGCTTATTCTTTTTTAGAGAGGAGGGCAGGGAGTGAATACGCTCCGCTCCTATCGATCTAAAGGCCGGGCAGAGCAGCCTCGGCAAGATCTTTCTCCGAAATGGAAAAGATCTCGACACTCAAGAGGCCACCGGGCGGAAGAGGAGGTCCTCCTCTCCTTGTGAGTGGTCGGGGGGCCCGTACCACCTGCTGAGCTTGCACATGTTTTGGTTTTTTTTTTACGAGCCCATTTGGCGATTGCCTTCAAGGGCGTAGGTGGCCGTAACTAAAAGTTAAGCCCAATGTTAAGCTACTTTAAAATTGCCCAAACTAAACCAAACGAAGAAAACAACAAAGAAAAAAACAAGAAGCAAGAAAAACAACAACAAGGAAGCAAGTTTCGGTGCTGGGCCATTATGAAAAATATATATATTTTTTTATCTATGTCCTTTTCAAAGTCCTTGATCCAGATTACCGGGAAACCTTCGGTAGGCCCAGCCTAAATCATAACCCTCGTGAAGAATTATTAAGGAGTCAGAAACAATTCGACCGAGGTATGAAGTAAGTAAGCACCGTTGCCAAAGGTCTTCACCGCCCGTCGTGCGCAATAGCAACGATGACCCTTCAATATATTGCCCATTGTGACTAACGACCAAGCTCTGACTAACCCGGTAACCTTTACCCCCCTCCCCCCACTAAGCTGGCGACCTTCACCTCTTATAAACTGGCGACCCTTTTGTTTCGGCCGGGCAGTGAAGGTGTCGTGGAAATGGACGTGTCGTGGGTCAGCCGAGTTTTTTTTTTTTTTTATTATGATTAATAAAGTGGGTCATACGTTCGTACTTCCAGTGATCGCTTCAGGATCGATCTCTAAGAACGGTTTTCTTATTTTTATTCTATTAAATGAATATAAAGGGGAGTTCTCTCTTTAATATACTAAATACTGCCAACGCAACTCGTTCAAGGATAGTTTAAACACTTCAACCAAATTAGACCTTTACTGTACATTAATCAACTCACACAAGATTAATATATACACGTACAAAATACAACTTAAAAATGGTTCTTAAGTCCCGACACTCGGTTCCTTGTTGCTTTAAGGGAGAACAATTTACTTTAAAAAAAAATCGTCTTTAAGATATACAACTAATCTGCATTAAACGCACGGGGACATGAAAATAAAATTGATTACTCACATAAGGTAGTGGGGTTTACCCAGAGAATCCAAACGAAATACCTTCATTCGAATATCATCAGGAGGCGTCGTGAGTGTAGTTTATTTGCTTCTCAATAGAGGGCGTCACTTCGAACGAGGGGTGGACGAGTGACGTCACGCGGAATTTCGAGGCGACGGAGGAGAAGGAACCAAAACAAAACACCGATTGAAGAGGCGATGCGTCGGGCGTTTACGACCTTGAAAAGGTTTTCTCAGATGAAGCTTGAAGATGGCTGTATGATTTTCTAGCGATTTGGTTTCGCTTGCAGAGCTTCTCTTTTGGGTGAGAAATCTATCTAAATTGGGGTATCACACTCAGATAGGGTAAGATCACTTGACGATTTTTGGTAATCGAACTGTGCCGATTCTGCTTGATGCAATCTGGTATTGCCCCCCTAAAATGAAAGTCCTTCTTAATTTGCTGGGGAAATTCTATCCCGGCAAGTTCTTATCGATGTCGTGATGAAACGAAAAAAGGTCCTCTTTTTATCCTGACGAACAGTTTTATACTAGAATTACTCCCGCGGGGGTAATGGGAGGGGGAGGGGAATAGCAAGGGGAGACCCGGGGGTGCCCTGGCTTTTGGGCGTCTGTTATTTCTCTTCCTAGACATTTTGAACTTAGGGAAACTGGATCTCATGTTGAATCGACAGAAGTGGGTATCAATTCAGCCGTGCTTAGCGTCGTGTCGCTCTAGGAGAGCGTAATATGAGATCGAGTTAGAATTTTTGACTTGTGTGTTTATAAATACACCCTTGGAGGGTAGGCCTTTTGAGCAGAGGTCAGGAATAACTGTCTCCTAAATTTACCATTTTTATCGTACTTGTATGTTACCGGAGACTGGGTAGAGTGGCTTAGAGAAACCCAGGTGGGTTTTGTTTTTCTTCCATTATTTATCTTCGTCATGGGAAAGACCTCGAGATATAGATATATATATATATATATATATATATATATATATATATATATATATATATATATATATATATATACACTCGCAACTTCTTAACTGCCTCGGTTAACTCGTATATCTCTATAGGACGCAAAAACCCATTGTCAGGTATGACAAGGTGAGACGAAGTTCGTAAACGCTATCGCCATCAAGCCATCTATCTTTAATGAAATAGCAGTCGCAGGTTGGTACCAAATCGTGGAGGCCTAATTTCACATCTCCGGAATAAAAAAGGATACTAATTTTTTCCATGCATTAGCCTCACGTCCTCCTGAGACCGTCGATTGTTTTACAGCGGCCATTATATCGGACCAGAATTATCAACTTTTAATGGCAGAAGTGATTGGGCTCTTCGAGAAGACTAAACCCAAGCTTTTCGAGAATCTCAATGCATCCCTCACTCTCACGGGCCGACCCTCTACCAATTTAGAGGAACTACGATGAACTGCCCTTCAGGTAGGAGTTGGTGAAGAGCTTGTGAGGCACAAGTTCATTCAATCTCTGCCGGCCAACATCGCGCCTATAATTGCCACTCAGAAAGAACTAACTCTGACACAATTAGGAAAATTGGCGGATGAACTGATGACATTCGATAGAGCGCAGTGCCTTAATGTAAATACTTGTGGTGAGTTGATAAGACGCACTGCCGTTTCCGTGTCTATGCCTTATATTAATAACGATACGAGTGATAATTATATAAATGATTTGGCGGGAAATGCGCGGTCAGTGCCCATAAGTGCGTACCCTAATGGGAATCGTCCCACTTGTATGCATAAAAATAGTAATCACAGTGTTTATATATATACCAGGAGGATTGCGACCCTTCCAAAATAACCAAAGACCTGTAGTCTGCCGCTCACATGTGTACTTTGGTGAGAATGCTAAATTCTGCAAACCCTTTTCCAGGTTGCCAAAGAAAAGAGAACAAGTGCAGATTCAACCTTTCTCCAGGCCATCTTCGCCAGCCCCGGCGGTAAACTAGCTGGGCATGCCATTGCAAGCGCGGTCGCTGGTATGTCATCTGTTTTCACCGTCGCCGCTAAGGTGTATAATAATAAATGTGAGTTTTTAATTGACACGGGGGCGAGTGTATCAATAATTCCGGTTAAATTGGTGAATTCGGGTGAATTACACGAGTCCAATATAAATATTACAACGGCTAATGGTGGTAAAATAAAAGTGCACGGCGAGGATCATTTAGGTGTTCACAGATACCACTTCACCGTTATTAGGAATTGACTTCCTAGGTCATTTTAATCTCTTAGTGGACTGTGCGCGCGGCATACATATCGACGAACAAACCCCGCTAATCCATCCCCGTCATCGCCGAACTCGGTAGCGCATACAATTGAAATAGGTAGTGCTCCACCGACATTCGCACGGCAGAGGCATCTTTTGATAGAGAAGCTAAGGTTGCCAAAGCAGCTTTAGAAACACTATTGAATGAGAGTCGTGCGTACGTTAAAATCACCATGGTCTTAGCCGATTTACATGGTGCCGAAGAAGTCGCCCCTGTGAGTACAGGAGGTCGGCGATTTCCGAGCGCTCAATGCGATCACAAAGCCCGATAGGTATCTGTTGCCGCGAATTCAGTGTTACGAACCACCTCCATGGAAAAATAAATTTTTCAAGGTTGGATCTAGTTCGTGCGTACCATCAAATCCCTATGAACCAGGCAGACAGAAAAGACTGCGGTAACAACCCCGTTTGGTTTGTGGAGGTACGCGAAGCTCCTATTCGGCCTCCGGAATACAAGTTGCACAGTCCAACGGCACATCGATAACCTGTTTCGAGGATTAGGGTTCGTTTATGTACAGGGTGTCCAATAAGTCCCAGGACACTACAGTTACAGTTACAAAATAAAATTACATTTGTTTTCCGTTAATACCATATTTTATACAAAAGTTGTACGTGGAGTGTCCTGGGACTTATGGGCCACCCTGTATATATAGACATCCTGATATTTTCAGACAATATGGGCGACCACCTGAATCATTTGGATCAAGTCTTCAAAATCCAGGTCAAAAACGGTCTGAGGATATCCCTAGAGAAATGCGAGTTGGCAAAGGAGGAAATCGATTTTTTTAGGGCATCACATTTCGGTGGAAGGAATTTGCCCACCGACCAAGAAAATGAAGGAAATTGGAGACATGCCATTACCGAAGGACTACAAGGAACTTTGACGATATTTAGGCATGTTGGGATACTACCGAAGAATGATTCCTAATTTCACCGCGATTGCAGCCTCGTTGACCGAGCTTGTACGCCTGCAACCCCTAAGGCTAGTGAGCTCGAGTGGAATGATGAGGCACGAAGAGCCTTTGAGAATATCAAATCGGCTTTATTCGGCTCTGTTAAACTCTGTCACCGGCTGTCCAATGATTCGCCATACCAACTGGTGACGGATCGCCACGACCGGTGGAATTCCTTTCGAGCGGGCTAAGATACTCTCTTTATTTATTTATTAATACAGAGCGGATCTTTACAAATTATAAGAGTAAAATATGAATATAAAAACAGCAAGTCTTTGGGAACCAAAGAGTATATATATTGCATATACATACATATATATATATATATATATATATATATATATATATATATATATATATATATAAATATACACATATGTATATGTTACAAGATTAAATTTTACAAGACAGAAGGCTCCCTGCGGCATATCTTACTCTTATCCACTTCAGGCACTTGATTGAAGGTCACCATGTTACCTTGTGCACTGATCACAAGTAATTGGTATCGGCTTTTTCATCGCCATTAAGTGCAAAGACTAACAGGCAGCAACGCCATTGGACAGTCATTTTGGAATACATCAGCGATATCGTGTACGTGCGTGGTCAGGACAACGTAATAGCTGACTACCTTTCAAGGAACGTCAATTCGGTCCAAAGTGACTCTTTTGACCTCCGAACTTTGGCGACAGCACAGGATGATGACGAAGAAACGAAGGAATTTCACTCGCGATTAAAATCTTTTCCTTTTACCGGGAAAGCTCAACTATGGTGTGAAGGTGAAGTAATATCAAGATACCCACGACCGTTATCCCTATGGCGTTCAGAAGGAATATATTCAACCAATTACATAATCTGTCACACCCTGGACTCGAGCATCAGTCCGGCTATCAAATCTAGATATTTCTGACCTAATATGGACAGAGATATTGGCTCGTGGACAAGGGAGTGCCTCCCACGTCAATCTTCCAAGATCAGTCGCCACACGAAAACCCATTGTTCTTCCATTTTCAAGGTTAGAAACAGTGCATATCGATATAGTTGGACCATTCCCACCGTGTACACTGCCAGGACAATCCTACCCCTCACACAATCAGTGTTTACTATCGTGCATCGACCGAGAGACGAGATGGATCGAAGCGCTACCGATCCCGGACATAAGTGCCGCAACGGTTGAGTTAGCTTTCCTAAACGGGCGAATTTCCAGATTTGGAATCCCACTTTACGTAGTGACCGACAGAGATGCCCAGTTGTGCCCTAAATATGTATTTGATATGTATTCACTAACTCTATAATTTAAGAAGGGGATTTTTTTGAGTATTTGAATAATAATTTCATCTTAGTTTGGTTATGACTTATGTTTTTTGTCAAAGTTATTTATAATAATTCTTTTATATCAAAAAACAAAATGGTGAAGTTCAAAAATAAATATAAGTATCAAAATTTTTGTGAATTCTTTAAAACCCAAAGAATTACAAATGGTGAAGTTCAGAAAATTGATAAAAAATTAACTATGGCTGCTTTTTTTTAGATTTTAAATTTTAATCATAGTAGCGAAGCGCAAGCTCCGCCGCAGGGGGCAGTGGCGAAGCCATTGCCTGGTCTACCTATGTATTTGTTATGTGTTATTTTCTCAACTACTATATTACTGGCAGGGGAGTTCTGTGATGCTCGTGTTATATAATAGGTAGGCTGCTAGAACAAAATTGCAGGATTTAATAGGCCCAGCGAGAAATCCCACAAATGGATGCTCGGTGGATTTATAAAATTCTAACAAAGTGCCTCACATGTAAATAACGGAAATAATATATCTAATATGAGAATAAGGAGATCAAAATATATGTTAATTTGTATAGAGAATAAGGAAATTAAAATACTGTAATTTATATAAATAGATATGAAGGCAAGCGGTCATTAGAGTCGCGCGCGGGTCACACAAAATAGGAACGCGAAAGCAGATATCAGGTCAAACACCTGAGTGAATAAGGTCACGCATAAACAAACATTCGCGTCTTGGGAAAGATTTATCAGAAAACGGGAGGCTACAAAGCAGCTGATCAAATGCAGAATTTGACCAAGAAAAAATAGACGTTCAGCGCCCCAGGCGCTGAACGTCACGGAACGAAGTCTATCCATGGCACGGGTACAAGAGACCCTAAGACTGCCAATATAAGCCTCTCTGGTGACGCGTCCCTCAAATACAAGACCAAAGAAACGGTGCAAGTCTACCACGTCCAGGCGAACCCCATTTAGAAATAAGTCTGGGTTAGAGTGGAGCCGTGGATGGCGAAAAAAGTGCACCATCTTAATCTTGGCCAAGGAAAACCGAAACCTGTGCGCTTCGGCATAGCGAGAGACGCGGTTGCCTGTTGGAGTCGACGCTCCAGAGTTGACATCTACCCCGCGCCAAAAGAGATCGAAAGGTCGTCCAAGTAGAGTCTAGCCAAAACATCTTCCGGCAGCAAGGAGGTGATGCCGTTAATGCTCAGGGCAAAGAGTGTGATACTTAGGAAACTTACTTGCGGGACACCCTCTTCATGCTACATTGGGCTGGAGAGGGCCCCCCCAACCAGTACGCGGAATCGACGATCTCGCAAAAATTCAGATATAAATATTGGGAGGCGTCCCCTCGGCTCTAGTGTCTGGAGTCTCCCTGATACCGTATCGCCATGCGGTATCATAGGCCTTATCCAGATCGAAAAATACCATGGCGTAGTGCTGTCTAGGAAGGAAAGCCTCGCAGACGGCATTTTTCAGTCGGAGCAGAGCATCAGACGTGGAATGGAACTTGCGGAAGCGGCACTATGCAGAAGATAGATGGCCTCCAAAGTTTATAAGAAAAGGTTAATCTAACATTTACAAATTTCTCCATCAACTTGCACACGCAGGAGGTTATAGAGATTGGGCGGAAAGAGGCCGAAGTAGATCTCTCTCCGATTTGCGAAAAACGAGCACAGTAGAGATTTGCAAGGAAGCTGGGAGGATACCTTCCACCTAGATCGTGTTGAACAAATCTAACAGAAAGGTCATGCCTCGCTCACCCAGGTGCAGAAGCATGGAGCACGGGACATCGTCTGGACCAGGGGCGGTGTCCACGCGCGAAGCGAGAGCCAAACGCCTCACTCAGAGTAAACCTGTCGTTGAAGGGTCTCCGCCTCTTGAGGTAAAGTCCAGCCGGCGGCCTTCCGCGACAAAACGACGTGCATTGAATGCTGGCGAGGTAGCATCCCGTATAGATAATGCGGAGAGAGTGGTCGCGAAGGAATCCGCTACGGACGCGGGGTCCGAGATTGCGGTCCCATTCTCCTGGAGAACGGGAGGTTGGTCCCCCTAGAACTTGCCCCGAATCCTTTTGACTCGCTTCTACAACTCTGCCAGAGGGGTCTTCGCGTTAAGTGAAGACACGTATGCCAGCCAAGAAGAGCAGCGGGCGTGCTTCGAAATATACCGGAACCTAGCCCTAGGCCGACGAAATTCAGCGACAGTGAAATCGTTAGGGCGGCGCATATAGGCATAGCTCTTCTGCTTGAAGGCCGTCTCACACTGGGCTAACCAGCATTAGCTAGGCCCGCGTCGATGAGGTTGCCTGAGAAGAACTCAACGACCTCATCTTCCGACCTAAAGTCCTCAAGTGAGATAGAGAATTCAGTCATTTCCTGAAATGCAGACCACCGCGCTCGCGCTAAGCTCACCGGGACGGCAGCGGCCCAGAAAATGATGTTTGAATGGGAAAGTGATCACTACCATGGAGATCATCGACAATTCCCAATCGAAAATCGGGCTGTGCATCCAGAGAGAACAAAGATAGATCGAGGCAGGAAAATGAATCGGTTCTCGGGTAGTGATGCGTAAACTCATCCACATTTAGGACACCCATCTCAAGTTCGTCGATCAGGTCGTCAAGGACTTGACCACGGGGATTGATAGAGTAGTCTCCCAAGAAGGGGTATCTACCGTTTAGACCTCCGAAAACGAGAAAGGGCCTCGGCAACCGTGGAACGACGCGGCGGAAGTCTCCCGCGTCGAAGTCGGCTGACGGTGGAATGTACGCGGAAATAACAGTATACATCTTATCAAGGTCCAGCTGCACAGCTACTACCTGAAAGGAAGTATCGAGAGTGAAGGGAAGAAGGGAGATATCATGCTGGGTGTAAATTCAAAATCCTCCCGCTCGACCTCCATTCCGTGGTGGTGGGGTCGCAAAACTCTTATACCCCGGGAGGGTGGGCAAGGGGCATGCGCCCAGCATAGTCTCTTGCAAAAAGATAGCTAACGGGGAACGGGACGAGACGAACCTCCGCAGCTGCTCCCAGCTGGCCCATGGTCCACGGCAATTTCACTGAAGAAATATGCCCTCCAGGCCTAGATCGGAAGAGACGCGGGGGCCCCCTTCGCAGAGAAGACCCTAACGGGAATGGCAGTACGCTCCCCGGAGGCAGAACTCCGGGTGCTGTTGGCCGGACAATGCGCTGAAGGCGATGTCGCCTTCGAGGACTTATTGGAAGTTTTGGCTCACCTTGCGAGTCTTCCTTCCTCCGCCTCGAAACCTTAGGCGGGCGTTGCGGCTTCGGAGGTGGGGGCCTTCTTTCCGAGAATCCAGCGTCTCCGAGCCACCCAGCCCACCACTGGGCGTGGGCGAAGGAGCCGAAGCCCCTTTGTTGCTGTGCTCATTTCGGGGGGCAGCTTTAGGAACCCCGGAAGATGGCCTGGCGACCAAATTCAGGGTATTGCCTCCTCTGAGTCTAACGACTCGGTGGAGGCGCGTGGCCGTTTCGCCTTACGAGAAACGGTTACGATAGAGGAAGGAGGGGGGGAAGCCCTGGTTTTAGCTGGGCTGGGGATGGACCTTTTAGCTTTACCAGGGGAGCTCCCGGTTGGTGGAACCCGCAGAAGGGTTCCTAATGGGCGCAGAAACGACCGTACTCGTAGGGCTAGAGGAGCCAGGAGTAGAGGGTGTCTTTTGTCTTTTTCAACATTGAGGCATAGGACATCCCGGCTAGAGCCACGCGCGCCAGGACTAAGTCCTTAGTCTCGCTAAATGAGAGACGATACTGATCCTGAACGGCCAGGATTTCCTTCTCAAGAGATACGCACCACATTGCTTCGAAGAAGCGGAGTGCGGCTCTCCGCAATTGACACACTTGGCCACACACGATTTCGACTTATCCTGTGTTACCTTGGAGCAACTTACACAGGTTTCGGGTAACCCCGACTTTGCATGACGACAAGAGCGATTTGTATAGCCGAAGCGGTGGCAGTAATAGCACGTCCGCGGCAGTGACACGATGCCTTCACGCAGTAGCGATACCAACCGGCACGCAACGACTCAGGGAGCTTGTCACAGTCAAATGTGACGGGGTGAAGGGGTGGGTCTCGAGGCCTCTCCCTGTTTTCCCATTAAACGTTCGATCCTGACCGCCTCATGGCCGGCCAGCTCTAAGGAGTAGTCCACGAGTTCCCTCGCATAAACCTCTTCTTTCACGAAGTTCATGGTAGAGTGCCGCGTCATACTCAAAGGCGTGTCATCAAGTGTCCGAAGGGCCCTAATCATGGACGCGGAGGAGGGATTCGACGCATTCGCCAAAAGGCCCCGCCCGAGAAACGGGTCACCTTCGGATCTCTACCAATCACACTAGCTAAAGCTCTTTTCTGATGGATCATGTTGCCCTTAGCCAACATGGTGCCATCAGTGGTCAAATAACCAGGAAGCGTTTGAAGCCAGCGGGCTCGAAAACGACGGGTAATATCTAAATGAGGGGCCCCGATGTAATCGAGGCTCCGCTCTGCGCATTTCTGGTTGTAGTCAGGGGATGGCTCGACACCTGGGAAGAAGGGTGCAGAGGGGTCGGATGTGCCGATCTTGGCTTGGTCACTCACCGAAGTGGCAGCAGACCCATCCGTATCCGCAGCCCGCTCGGATGGAGAGGAGCCCCGAGTATTTTTAGTCTTTTTTTGTTTTTTCTTCTTTTTAAGAGAGCATGGCAGGGAATGAACCCTCTTCTCCCCTCCGCCGGCAGGAGCCCCCAGGCCGGATGGACCGGCTTCAGCAAAGTCCTTCTCCGAAATGGAGAAGGTCCTGGTAGTCGTAGGGGTACTGGTCAGAGGAGGAGATCCCTTCCCTCTTTGTACTGCCTTGGAGACCCTAGCCGTTTGAGGAGGACCTTGCATAGGAACGGAATCGAGTCCGGTGCTTCGCGCTGAGCCCAGATTCGCTCCATCGTCTGAGGCTGGGTTGCCTCAAGGACCATGTCTATCTCGGGTGTGGCCTCCAGTGTGCTATCCCCAACCCCAGGTCCTATTGGCAGCAGTGTCACGAGTCTTGTCTTTGGAGGCACAGGCCTTGACCCCCCGCTAAGTTTAATATTCTAGCCAGCAGGTCTTTTGATGGGAGCGACTGATGAAGTCTTGCCTGCCTCTTCCCCCTAAGGGGATTTGCCCTACGGAGCCGCTTCAATGGGAAGCGGTTGGCTATGGGCTGCCTGCTGGCTTTCTTGGCAGTCCCCTTGGAAAGTAAAGGGGAGACTGACGCTGGAAAGAAGGAGATGCCCGAAGGCACCTCCAGACAAGGGGTTGAGGGTTGAGTCCCCCACACCAGTAGGCGAAGGAGAGGCGTAAGCCTCTTCTCCGGCTAGAGAGATTTGGAGGGGCCCCTGCGAGAGCACAGGGGGAGATGGGACCTCCATTTTTTTTTCTGTGGAGCTGCCCGAAGGCGGGTCCGTTGATTGTGAGGGGGAAAGGGCAACAAGGATTTTTTTTTTAGATTTGCTTCATCGGGCATGGAAACCCTATTCTTTCTGCGGGAAGTAAACGCTCATCACCCCTCGCAGTATCCCGCTCTGTCAGGGGTCTGTACGGGGCTGGCAGAACCAGGTGCCGCCATTCAAAGCCACCCCTCCCACCTGGTCACCTGGCAGCCCTTCGGCATGGCGGCTCCACCTTAGGCACGGCGTAAAATTGATAGTGTGAAGAGAGACAGTAAAGGGATGTGAGGAATGTATGGGTGGGGATGAAGCAGGTTGTTAAAAACCCACCATCACAAACCGGAGCTCAGGGGTTAGGGAACATTGTACCCTCCCCCCTCAGCCCCGATTCGGGATAGTTGGCTGAGAAGGTCAGCATCTACCCTGTTAAAATAGAGGCCGACCAGAGAAAGTTGTGGGAGAGGTTGTAGGGGAAGTGAGGAAGTAGGAAAGAAATACAGGCTGTCTAAAAGAAGGAGAAGAGGCTATGTAGCGACCGGCGTGTATGTCCAAAATAGGACACACGCGAGAGTCGCTACACACATTAAGTACAGAGAGAGAGAGAAAAGTAAAGTTAGCGCTGTTTACGAGAATGTCACACGGTAGTAAATGAAGCACAGTTATCTCTGCTAGAGTTGGTCGAGGCAATCTTAGGCAAACATTATAATCAAGGCAGAATCCAGAATAAACCGGATAGCTCTCACAATTAAACAAATAGAAGCCAGATCAGGAAGCTGTCTCCATGGCAACATGCAACCACCCACAGAATTTTACCCAATAGTCGGAGCGCTTTCCTTATCAATATGTTCGGCAGTAACCAATCAAAAGTCGAGTTATGTTAATACCGACAAATCAACAGGCCGGTACATAAGTGGGAGGTGTGGCTTAGTTAGACGGGGAACTTGTAGGGCATAGCTTAAATTGAATATATAACTGTGTGAAGCTAGAACAAAGAAGATTACTGTTTTATATAGCAATACATCGCGTTATATATGGTTCAGTCCGATCTATCGGATTCGTGTAATTCATCTTTGTTTATAGTCGTGTACATAACGCAGACATTAAGGTGTATCTTTTAAAGGCTCTATTCGTCCGGTCTTCTTTAGACCTTGCCCGCACTTGACCTCGAATTTAATTTATGTCATAACTTAGAACTTAAAACTTAATTAAAGAACTTTTGTAAAGTGCAATAAGATCTAGTTCAATAATACTTCTATTTTTGCTTTGGTGACTTCAATATCCTGACGTTCCTCAATCTTCCTGCCTTAAGGCCTTATTAATCGGGAAAACATTCGCTGCGCATTTTCCTCGTTAATCGTAATTCCTCGCGATTACATAACTCCCGAAATACCGGTGTTCTACCATGGTGTGGTCTATCCCCATCCTCCGGGCTATTTGACCCCGTCACTAGAGTAAGACCGCCCCTCGGCTTAGGGCATCCCATAGCAATAAACAAATAACTCTCGTGGGAAATAAGAAAGGGCGACGCAAACCAACCGGTGCATCCGTATCTTCCGGAGTCCTCGCCAAAAGATTATGCGATAACTCGGTAATCTATCACCATTACTGGCAACCAGCGTCCCCCTTCAAAGGCTCTTGGGTTGTCTTCACGATTACCTTCAAGGTTTCCCCCATAATTAGAGACGACCTTAAAGAGCCCCCCCACCATAGCTAAGCTGGGGTCGGACGGGGCGCTGAGTCCCGTCAGCACGGCGGCCAGGAAGGCAAATCCCCGCGTCCCTTATGGGGCGACCAGAGAAAGTTGTGGGAGAGGTTATATGGAAAGTGAGGAAGCAGCGTAAGACGATGTCAGAAAGAAGGAGAAGAGGCTAAGCTGGTGCCGGACGTGGCGCCGAGTCCCGTCAGCACGGCGGCCAGGAAAGCAAATCGCCGTGCTCCTTACGGGGTTCCGTCCGAGAACCGGTCACCTTTGGTTCTCTACCAATCAGGCTAGCTAGCGTTTTCCTCTGATGGAACACGCCCCCTTAGACAACATACTGCGAATAACCAGACAGTGTTTGTAGCCAGCGGGCTCGAAAACACCAGGTAGTCTATTAATGAGGGGCCATGATGTAATCGGGGCTCCGTTTGACGCACTTGCGACTTTAGCCTTAGGCTGGGGCTCCCCCCACCCCCTACTCCCAGTGGAGCATCGGGTCAGGACGTGCCGATCTTGATTGGTCTCTTGCCGAAACGGCAGTGGACACGTCCGGCGGAGGAAGAGGTGCCCTTAGTCCTCTTAGTCTTTTTCTTTTCTTTTGGGGAGAGGAGGGTGTAGGAATGAACCCACTTCTCTTCACCGGCGGAAGGAGCCCTTAGGCCAAATGGACCGGCCTCAGCAAGATCCTTCTCTGAAATGGAGAAGGTCTTGGCTGTCAAAGGGGCACTAGCCGGGAAAGGAGGTTCCTCCTCTCCTTGTGAGTCCTCTGGGACCCGAGCGGTCTGAGAAGGTTGCACAGTGGCGCTTCAGGTTTGGTGCTTGGCACCGAATCCAGGTTCGACCATATAGAAGATCCTGCCGTCTGGGGCTGGGTCACATCCGAGACCTTGTCCATCTCAGGAAGGGGGGGCCTTATGTGGCCACCCCATCCCCCAAAACATCGCCGAACCAATTTGAGGTAATTTTTGTCTTGCCTCTGGCCGGAGAACCTGCATCTATCGGGGAAGTTAGGGCGGCAGCTACGCTGACCCCCTGGTGCATAAAAATACAGGACTGTAGGACGTTAGGGGACAGGGACCGACGGGGCGTGCTATCACTTGGCCCCTAAGGGGGTTGGGCTTATCGAGCCGCCTGCTCGCTCCCTTGCCAGCCCCCCGTTGTGAAAGTAAAGGGGGTACTGCCGCTGTAAAGGAGATGGAGTCGCCCAAGGGCGCCTCATAAAAGGAGGTGAGGGGTAGTCCACAATACCCGTAGGAATAGGAGAGGAGTAAGCCTCCTCTCCAGTACAAGAGGGTTGGAGGGGCCCCTGAGAGAGCACAGGGGGAGGGCCTACTTTTCTGTTGTGGAGCTGCCCATGAGCGGGGGCGAAATGGGGGTGGGAGGTGGCGTTAGCCATGGCCGTAAGCAAGATTTCACTACTGTTTGTGACAATCAACACTGACTCCAACAGAGAACGGCACTACTGGATGCCTTTGATTGGCCCCGGCCACTATCACTGAGCAGGGTGGTATAAGCCTTCTCCACTACCCCTTGGGGGAAAGCCCGGAGCAAATCTTACACATAAGAAGAACATAAGAAAATAAGAAAAGAAGGAGACTGCAAAAGACCATTCATGGTCTACACTTGGCAGCTCCTGTTCCAGTCAACACACAAAAGATTTCTTACCAGAGAAAAGTCATCAACATTGTCACCCTTTACAGGAGTTCGTCAGATCTAATCTACAATATACATAAAATGCATCCAGAGGATTATGTCCATTCATGCAACCGCAAAATATAATCTTCCCACTCCTTAGAAAAATATATACATATGTACATAAAAAAAAGTCAGTCCCATCTAGCAGCTTCATCCATATATTTATCTAATCTATTCTTAAAACTACCCAGAGAGGAGGCTTCTATCACATGTCTAGTGAGCCTATTCCATTCATCTACCACACGATTTGTAAACCAATTCCTCCCAATCTCCTTCCTAAACCTATACTTATCAAGCTTAAACCCATTGCTACGTGTTCTGTCATGTTCACTAAGTATAAGAACCTTACCCAGATCCCCTTTATTATATCCTTTTACCCATTTGAAGACTTCAATCAATTCCCCTCTGACTCTTCTCCTTTCCAATGTATGTAGATTTAGTTTTCTGAGCCTTTCACCATAAGGTAAGTTCCTTAGCCCACCAATCATCTTTGTCATCCTTCTCTGCACAGACTCAAGCAAATCAATATCCTTCCTATAATATGGTGACCAAAATTGTACTGCATAGTCTAGATGAGGCCTAACTAGCGCCAGATACAGTTTTAGAATGACTTCAGCACTCTTATTGCTTACACTCCTCCTAATGAATCCCAATATCCTATTAGCTTTATTCTTAGCATTTAGACATTGCTTTCTAGGACGAAGGTCTTAACTTACCAAAATACCCAAGTCCCTCTCACAATCAGTCCTCCCTAAAATTCTGCCATTTAATTTATAACTATTCAGTGGATTATTTCTACCTATACTAAGTACACTACATTTGTCTATGTTAAACTTCATTTGCCATTTCTTGGCCCAATTGGACAGAATGGTCAATTCCTCCTGCATTACAACAGCATCAGAATCAGCCCTAATGGCCCTACCTAGCTTAGTATCATCAGCAAATTTACTCAGGTCACTACTTATACCTATGTCAAGATCATTAATATAAATTAAGAATAGCAAGGGACCCAAAACAGATCCTTGCGGAACTCCACTGCTAACACACCCCCACTCAGATTTAACTCAATCTATACTAACTCTTTGCTGTCTGTCACCAAGCCATGACTGAATCCACCTAAATATACTGCCATCGATCCCGTGTGCTTTAACTTTGTTCAGAAGTCGTAAGTGTGGCACTCGATCAAAAGCCTTACTAAAGTCCAAGTATAAAATATCATAGTTTTCATCCTTATCTGCTGCTTCATACACCTTACTATAAAAAGACAGCAAATTAGTCAGACAGGATTTACCCTTACTAAAGCCATGCTGTGATTCTTTTATCAAATTATGCTTATCCAAGTGATCTCTAATATTCCTTGCTATAATAGATTCCATCATTTTCCCTACCACTGATGTCAAAGTTACTGGTCTGTAATTAGACATGGTATGCAAGTAGGGATGACGGATCAAACTTGGTGATCGGCTTGTGAGTGGTTAGGGTCACCCACGCCTAACATCTTTTCCTAGGAGTGTTCAGTGCCGTAGTTCAGGTGAGTACCGGGTCGAGATTGAGGAGGTCCATGGACAGGAGACGAAGGGGCCAACAAAAGGTGATTGCAAAAGGATGACGGGAAAGCAGGGGTACAATGAGGAAATGGAGATTAGGGATTAGCGAAGGAAGGAAGAGAAGCTAAGCTGTGGCTGGACGGGGCGCTGAATCCCGCCACCCCGTTGGCAAGGAAACCAAATCGCCGTGCCGCTTATGGGGTGCATCAGAAACATCTTCCAGCAGCACCGAAGTAATACCGTCGATGCTCAGGGCAAAGGGTGCGACACAGAGGACACACCCCTGTTCGACCGGTACGGCAATCGAAAATTTTGCAGAAACTAAAAAAAAAAGAAATGAAGAGTAGGAAGCGTCCATTCGCCCGCATCGTGTGAAGAGTCTACATGATAACTTATCACCATGCGGTATCATAGGCCTTCTCGAGAGCGAGGAAAAGCCTCGTAGGCGGCATTTTCCAGTCGGAGCAGAGCATCCGACGTGGAGTGGAACTTAGACCGACTTGCGCTGAATCCTTTTGACTTGCTTCCACACCTCTAAAAAGAAGGGTCTTTTCCTTTTAAGTGATGACACGTAAGACCGCCAGGAAGAGCGGTGGGCGTGCTTCGAAACATACCGGAACCTTGCCCTAGCTCGACAAAATTCACAGTGAAATCGTTCGGGTGGTGCTTATATCGCATGAAAGTAGAAATCGAGTGAGTAAAACGGTCATTCTAGGAATAGTAGTTAGGCCCGCGGCAATGAGGTTGCCAAAGAACTAAACGGCCTTACCCACCGACATAAACTCCTCGACTAGGACAGAGAAATTAATCATTTCCTGAAATGCGAATCACGTGCCAGCGCCAAAATCCACCGGTTCGAGGAGAGGGGGGTGGGGGGTATCAGCCTGCAGTGGTCCAAAAAAGATGATCACTACCATGCAGGCCATCGACCAACCCCCTACCCAAAATCAGGCTGTGTATCCGGAGAGCACAAGGATATAACAGGACAGGACTATGAAGCGGTTCTCGTGAATTGATACGTAAACTCATCCCACATTTAGAAAACCTAGCTCGGCAAGGACCAGAACCCTGGGATTGATCGAATAGTTTTACCCAGAAGGGGTATCTACTGTTCAAACTCTCGAGCAGTAGAAACGGCCTCAGCAACCGTGCCACGACGCGGCTAGAGTAACCAGCATCGAAGTCGGCTGACAGTGGAATATACTCAGAAATAATAGTATATATGCTATCCAGGTGCAGTTGCAATGCTATTGTCTGAAAGGTATTTAGCAAGGGGAAGAAGAGAGACATCATGCCAGGTGCAAATGGCGCACCCTCCTGCCCAACCCCATTCTGTGGTAGTGGGGTCGCAAACCCTTATACCCCGGGAGGGTGTGAATGGTCAAGTGCCCAGCATGGTCTCCTACAAAAAGATAGCTAAAGAGGAACGGGAGGAGACGAGACTCCGCAGCTCCTCCCAGTTGGCCTGGAGTCCGCGGCAATTCCATTGAAGGAATATGGCCTCCAGGCCTAGCTCGGAGGAGATGCGGGGACCCTCTTAGAAGAAATGACCCTTGCAGGCAATGGCCGTGCGCTTCCTGTAGGCAGAACTCAGGGCACTATTAGCTGAACAAGGCGCTGAAGGCGAGGTCGCCTTCGAGGACTTATCGGGGAAGGTTGGAATCTTTTCCTCCCTCCGCCCAAAATCTTCGGCTGTGGGGCGGCTTCGGAGGAGGCGGTCCTTCATTTAGAGGACCCACCGTCTCCAAACCACCCAGTCCAGCCTTGGGTGGAACGTAGAAGCCGAAGCTCCTTTGGTGCTTTCTTCCCCTCGGAAGGCAGCTTTATGAACTCCGAAGTCGGCCTCATGACCCACTTCATGGGTGTTGCCTCTGTGATGCTAACGACTCAGTGGAGGGGCACTGGCGTTTCGCCTTACGGGAAAAGATCACGCTAGGGAAGGAGGGGCCCTGGTTTTTGTCGAGGTTGGGTGTGAACCATTTGTGCCGCCAGCTTTACCAGAGGGGCGCCCGGGGTGAATAGAATCGGCAAAAGGGTTCCGAATGGGCGCGAAAATGACCTTCCTCGTAGGCCGGAGGGGGAAATGGGCAGGAGCAGAGGGTGTCTTTTGTAGCACTGAGGCCTCGGACCTGACGCGCAGATCTTGGCCTGTTCTCTTGCCGAAGCGGTGGCGGACCAGTCCTTCCCGGGAGACCCGCTGAGAGAGAGGAGCCCCTATTCCTCTGTCTTCTTGTTCTTTCTCTTTTTGAGAGACGAGGGCAGGGAATAGACCAGTTTCTCTCTATCCTCGGAAGGCGCCCCTCGGTCGCACGGAGAAGGGCTCGTCTGGCAAGTGGCCACCAGGCAGGGGAGGAGGTCCCTCCTCTCTTTCTGAGTCATTGGGGGCCCGAGCCGCCTGAGAAGGAAGTATTCACAGGGGCGGACTCAGGTTCACTGTTTGGCTCCGAACCGGGGTTCGCCCTCATGGAAGATCCTACTATGTGAGGCTGGGTGGCCTCTAGGACCATGTCCAGTTCAGGGGGGCGCTTTATATGGCCATCCACCCCCAAAGGTATCAAGAATCCTAATCGAGGGTTCTTCAATCCTATCGTCTAGTCGTTTGGGCCGGAAAACCGACCTCTATCGTGGAAGAGCTGGATGTAGACGCGAGGCCTCGTGCAAGCTCATAATGCATGTTTGCAGGACAGCAGGGGGCCTGGCTGGGCGGGTCCCACTATCCCTTGGTCCTCTTAGCAAGTTGGACATATCGAGGGGCTACGACCGCGAGCGGTCGATTCTGAGCCGCACAGTGTTCTCTTGGCAGTCCTTGCGATAACAAAGAGGGGACCGCAGTTAATGAGATGGAGTCGGGCTTGACGCTCATCTCCGAAAATAGACCCCCCCCATTTGCCCAACCGTCAGGTCTGTCAAGGGCCGTCCTGTTTTCTTCAGTGAAAATAACGAAACTCATCTCCAACGACATGTGCTACCGGGCCCATTGAAGCCTCAAAGTCTTATGACGCGGCGTTAAAGGATGCGGTTTCAGGGGAGCTCGCAAGGAAGACATGGTTCCTAGAATACGGTTTCTGGTGGTCTTTGGTACACGAGGACGACCAGCGGCGTGGAGAATGACTGCTAGTTCATCCGGGTTTCCCACTTAACGGGAGGTAAATACTCATCAAATCCATAGCTCAATCTTGGAAGTCCCACAATCGGATCGCTTGTTTAGCGAAGGGTGCTTCAGAAATCGTCTAACCGTGTCCACATGGCGAATTAACATCGCAATAACATGGACAGAGGTGCCTTCAACAGTTTCCTTAATGATGAAAGACTTTTCTCCATCGTTGAGGTATCTGCGACGTCCCACTGTTCTTAAGGAGGATAAATGCTATTCATGTGGTTCACCCAAAAAACGACGAATATGAAATAAAAATTGTAGGACGTAACACAACATAATGAAAAGTACATTAGTATTGCCATATTTTGAAGACCAGCTAGGAAAGGTTTAATCAAAATTGATTCACAGAGAACCAAGAAATCCTAATTTTTTCCCCACTAAGCTATTACAGTGGTTCAGAGTGTAGTGACAGTTAAAAAAAAAAGAAACATGAAAAGTAGATACTATAACCTTCTAATACCATTGTGGTTTAAAAGAAAAGTCCCCATAGAAGCAGAAAATTACAGAATGTGATCATCTACTCATACTCGGTCCACGGGTTTAAACTAAGATGGGCTTAGGCAACCAGGCTCGACATTCAGGCTAACTTGTCTTCGAGCTTTAACCACAAATGATGGTGCCGACGTAGCCACCTTATGTGTGTACTGGAAGAAAGTGAGCAGAGTCGACGGTCCAACACATCCCGTGCCTAATACCTTAGCCACCGAACTTTCCACCCTCGCAGCAGGTAGGGACATCACGGTATAACACTGCCACTCAATTAAGGCTAATAAGAAGACGAAAGTGCACCGGTGAAACATAACCTCTCTGGATAGAAGAGCGAGTGTGGAAAGGGGTAGGAGGGTATGAAATAAATAAGTAGAGATAGACGGGTCCATGGATGATTAAGGTGGATGATCGATCACCTATTATTATCGCGCCTTGGCGCTAGGTGATCCCAGGATAACATGCAGTCCGTCCAGGCACCATGTGTAGCGAAGCGAACTCTGTTGAAGTGAGAGCAGTTCCTCCTGGTACGGAGTGCGGCTAGACAAAAGGTTGAGGGGATAGCCGGAATAATAAAATAATGATAATATATAAAAATAATAAGAAATAATAATAAATAAAGATAAAGTAGAGCTGAGAATGAGCGACAGGGAAGTGCACCAACAACTTCCCCAGGCGCCATCAGAGTTTATGTCAACCCAGTGACAGGGCTTTCCCTAAATTGCACTCAGGTCGGAAGGTTGTTCAGCTCATCCGGGGTACCCCGCAGGGTACCGTACCCTGCGGGGAGCTTGCAACGAACGGAATCAGGTTCGGTGTCTGGCACCAAGCCCATGTTCGCCCCCAAGGAAGACCCTGCCATCTGAAGTGGGGTCAATTCCGGGATCATCTACACATCAGGAGGGCTCTCCAAATGACCATTCCACCAAGGTGTCGGGTATCGCGATCCGAGAATCATAGGCCCGTCACGTACATCACGGGGGCCGAAATGCACACCTGCATAGGGAAAACGGGGGGAACGGGCATGCACTCATATCAAGGTCACGAACTCGGGTCAATGAGGTGTCGTAGCAGGAAGCAGGGAACAATGCCGCCTCTTTCTCTTCTAAGGGGGTTTTAATGGGTCGCCTAACCCCTTCGAGAACCGAGGCGGCGCGTCCTCTGTCTTGCCATGGCCCCTGAGAAAGCAAAGCGGGGCCCACCGTAAATGTAGAATCGCCCAGAGGCAACTCTATAAAGCGGGGGGATAAGGACGAAATCCTTGAATCCGTAAATAATGGAGAGGGATAAACGCCCTTCGCGCTAGAAGAGTATTGGAGGGGGGGGGGTGCTGAGAAAGCACAGGGGGAGCTCTCCGGGCACTGCTCCGAAAATGGCAAAGGTGAAACCCCTTACCCCAATCAAATGGTGGTAGAGTGGCATTGTCTTTTGACTTTTCGTCCGCTCCAACACCAAGGTCGGGAAGAATTGAGAGAGGGACGTCGTCCGAAATAAACGCTTATGAAGACTTACCAACCCACGGTAACTCGTTGGTAAGCTATGGCCCTCGTTCAACCGCTCCCGCCTAACCCGCCTCAGGTTTTCGGACTGCTAGAGCAAACTACACTATTAAAGTACCATTGACAAAAAAATACAAATCAATGGCCAGGTCTCTTACACGTCTCCCTGCCCACGCTTTCAAACCCCTTACTTGAAAAGGGGGGGGGGGCTTACCTGGCACGCGAACAAAATAACGACGACAAGGCCAACCCACGAATGAAGACTGTACAAATTGGGTATTGGAACTGGTTCCTTCAGGTTATGGGAGTCGAAAGCCGCTTGAAGGCCGACGATGGTTAGTACGAGAACCAGGAAATGGAAACACGCGTGGATTACTTTCAATTTCTTCTTCATTTCATTCTTAAACGCACGGTAGACGAGAGCCCCTGAAATTTAAAGTAGTATAATTTGTACAGTAATGAAGACATTTCTCCTTGAGACCAAAAGATCTTCTAATTGTGAAAATACCCCAAATTTTGTGATTTTCAAATTAAAAATACACTAGATCAACATCGATACCCAAGAGCGAGTATTCGCCGAAGCTGAGCTTCAGGAGACAAGTTAACTTGGTATGTAAAAGGGGAAAGTTGTTGTTGTTACTTAAAACTAAAAAGCGGAAAAGGGGCAGCGAGGCTAGCATTCTGCAGCTGGTATATGGAGGATTGCGCCCCTCCTGCCCCAATTCATGTAGATGCTTTCGTTTTAAATTAAAAACATAACTCCGTCAGGTTTGGAAGGAGAGAGTGGTAAATGGCGAAGGTGGAGGGAATGAAAATGCGCGGAAGATATATAGCCACACGCCATCTTACTGTCGTTGGGGCCGGGAGGGCACGCAATCCCTCAAATGTCAGCAGCATTATGGTTATCTATGTATACCTGAAACCCCTTAGTGGGGAACGGGGAGCTAAGGATTGCGAAAAAGAAATAGTTTCAGCAGGTGTCGTCTTTTCCCTTTACTGTCGTTTTTTTTATCTTCTTTTCCCACCTATTTACTGCCTTTTCTATTCTCTTCTTTGCCCCACCCCTTTATTGCCTTTTCTCTTATATTCCCCACCACTTTACTGCCCTTTTCTATTATCTTTGCCTCACCTCTTTCCTGCCTTTTCAATTGTCTTCTTTGCCCCACTTCTTTAATGTCTTTTGTATTATCTTATTTTCCAGCTTCTTTAGGTACCTGCCTTTTCTATTAATTTCTTTACCCCCACCTCTAACCTTCCTTTTCTATTCTCTTATTTCCCCCACTTCTTTACTGCCTTTTCCATTCTCTTCTTTGCCGCATCTGTTTTCGAGCTTACGAGTCCCTTCTTTCTCGGTTGCGGCTACGAACTGGACATTGGACATAAGAAGTGAAGAAACTAGATAGATAGATAGAGAAAATAGTTAGTTAGTTAGTAGAAGGGTTTAGTGGTGAAATTTGGGAATAAGGGATAGAGAAGATAGATAGGTCTCTGGGGAAAGGTATCTCTGTGTTTCATTTCGCTAGTGTATTTGTTGTTTTACTTTATCTTTATTTTAGCTTCGAAGCCTTTAAAGTTTTTCTAACATTTGTGTTAGTCTGATATATATATATATATATATATATATATATATATATATATATATATATATATATATATATATATATATATATATATATATATATATTTATTTTACTTTCATTACAAACTCTCTTTTTCAGGGTCCTTCCCGGGGGAGGCAACACTTTAACCTTCAAATGGAGGATCCTTGCACGAATATGTGTCAAATTGGAGCTAATTAAAATCACTCATTTTCTTTTATGAGGTAAAAGATTCACTCAACCCTTTATTTTTTACTATAGCCAGAAATATCATAGAAAGGTGGATAGAAATCTCCTTACCATTCGCGTACAGGAAAATCAGACCAATAACCATCAGCAGCGGATGCCAGTTGAATTCCAGCGCTGGATTGCTGTGCCAGGCGAAACCTCCATTGAATACCCGCAACCACACGACCATAAGTCCGATAATTATGATACCTGAAAATGCCCCAGAGGTGAGTAAGCGTTATCTGGGTCAACCACAGGGTTCAAGTTGTCATGGCGTAAATTACAAGGCTATTAGCTACTCTGGTTAAACATTTGAGTTTAGGCTTCTCACTGCAGCCTGCAAAATTGATTTGTTAAAGTTTATTGCTAATATTAGTTTTGCTATGAATAATCCACCCCAATAAACCAAACAATACGCAGAAATGATCGGTCAACTTTGTTAATAAAGAATTTTAACTGAAATTAAAGCTTCATTCATTGATTTCAGGATTTCATATTTGAGCTTGTAATTTATGGCTTGACCTTCTTGTGAAATGGACTATTGTAGAGGTACAGTTGTCTCATTTTCACTAGGGTACTTTTGACAACCTTTGATGCATAGAATGGAACTTTAGCTCCACCAGTGCATCTTTCCCTTTCCCCTACGGCTTAAAAGAGAGCGATCTCGCGGTCGACGCTTCATTCTGGTCGTAGGACGATCTGCCAAGATGAAAGGCAGTACAAATTGATGCTCTGGTAATTTCCGACAAAGGTGCACGCATAACCTTTTCATATTTAAAATTGTTCTCCTTTTATCACTTTTTCTTCTACTCAATAAACAACCTCACGTGTTAATTCCAACATTCGTTATTTAATTCACTATCTTTTAAATCTTGCGTCAATTATTTATCATAGTTTAAATCAAGATCTTCTAGAAATCCTCGAATAGCCTTGCAAGACAACCATAGACTTCGCTGCGGTGTTGCCATGTAATAATATTTTTTCTCACAGATTGGAAAATTAAATGTAACGATCAAACAAGGTCTGCTGACCAAAAAGTCGCATGCTCTCATTTATTCTGATTTATGACCTTACGACCTTCAAAACTTTTAATAATTCCCGGACTATTTTTTTTTTTTTTTTTTTTTATGAGCTCATCTGGCGACTGCCTACTTGGGCATTAGTCGCCGTATTAAAACTGGCCTAGTTCTAGGCTACTTTAAAATGAAATTAAAGAGAAAAAAAAACCAACACCCCAAAAGGGGGAAAGGAAGCAAGCTGGTGCGTCGGGGAGAGGTCCCCCCGGCGCAGGAGCGTGCAACTAAAAACAACAACAAAAACAAACAAAAAACAACAAAAAAACAAACAAACCTTGCTTAAATAATAGGGAGAAGGCCGGCCTCCCTCAAAAAGTCAACAAGTCCACAAGTCAGTGTGAACGAATCTGTCCCAAGCACAAGGGACAGGCGGTAGCGACCCCGCCCATCCCGGTACTGGGACAGGTATCGTGCGCGAAGATCACCCAGACTGGGACATTCGACAAGAATGTGCCGAACAGTCTGGGGGACGACGCAGTCGTTGCAATAGGGCGCAGGCGAGCGCTCCATCAGATAGCGATGCGTCACACGAGTGTGTCCGATTCGGAGACGACAGAAAGCAACCTGAAGCCGCCGCGGCATTGGGGGATAGGTCCATGGGAACAGTCGCGGCGCAATGGCACGCAACTTTAAGTTCCCTTCGACCGTCTCCCATCTTCTTTGCCAAGCAGTCCGAAGAGCTGCCCGTATTCCTGCCATGTAGTCGGTGTGAGGAAGAGCGAAACGCTGGTCCGGTCGCAGAGTCCTCGCGGACTCTTTGGCGCCCTCATCGGCGCGCTCATTCCCCGCAATTCCTACATGTCCAGGAACCCAGCAGAAGATAATCTCGACATCTGCCCGGCTCGCCAAAACCGTGGCGTCACGGATATCGCGAACCAGGGGATGCGGAGATTCCAATGCCCCGAGAGCACTCAGTACCGGAATTAACTTTGGGAGAACCTTAGCAATTATATCATTCGAAAGAGAATGTGTAAAACAACATAATGGTTTCAAATTTCGTTAGAATCAGCCAAATACTTATGATGTTATTGCCGAAACAAAATAATTCCCGGGCTAACCTTGGGAGTCGCTTGGCAATTACATCCTACGGAAGAGAATGTAAAACAACATAAGGGTTTCAAATCTCGTTAGAATCGGCCGCATAGCCACGTTATTAAAAAAAAAAAATAATAAAGCAAAACGGACACCGACCGATATAGTGAGATGTAGAGTCGCCCGCGACTAAAAATAGACATTTGTTAATACGAATATTTTTGTGATATTCACCAGTAAAAAATAAATATATAAAGTTACTTAAGCTGGGAACAGAAAATATTCAGCAACTTTGGCACCACTGTTTTAAAACAAAAGTGTTTCAAAGTGTTTCGGCAGTAATGCTTGCAATGCTGTAATAACGTTAAAATGTCACTAAATACAATTTATTTTATTGTCAATTGTCCTATCTTATATATTTAGAACGAAATATGTATATGTCACATCAAACAAGAATATATTAAACTGTCACAACGAAATTTATCGTAGTGTGAAATGAATGACTGGCACTGTGCATTTAAACTTCGACTCCAAACATGTACCCGTAGAGTAAACGACGGGAAAACTTAAGTAATTCTTATTAGTTGTAGTGATTTGATAATCGTAAAAAGTATGGATTAATTGAATTTCAGAAAAATCAATTCTTATAAATAAATTCGTAGTCAGCTCTTAAGTCCAATTTGCGAAACAGAGTAGAACTGCTCACCAGACTCCGTCAGTAGTCTGACACGGTGCACAGTGATGATGTCAAACCCATCATTGACATCACATCTCGTACTGCGCTGTCCCCTACTAGTACATTAATGTTCAAGGCTAATTAGATTCGCATAAAATAATCAATCTTATCACATGCAAATATTCTTTCATTTTAATGTATTTTTGTTCGAGTTCAAAATTTTCATGTTCACAAATTTTATAGATCGTCTAACCCACATGTAGCACTTAGAAGTTGCCTAATCAGAATACAGCGAGAAAAATTCCAGAAGGTTGTTTGTTGCTTTCAAAAATCTAAATTAAGGGCGAAAGAAGAACCAAGAAAAGGTCGTCCAGGTGAATTTGCAAGTTAATTGATTAATTTAATATTAAAGAAATCAAAGGCGATTAGAAAATAACTGGAAAAGTTTCAAAGAATGAAATTACCCATGACCTGCAGGTCAACCTCTAGCACTGGTGTCAAACTTGTGGGGGACACCGTCCACGGATTTTCCCACACAACTTGCAAGCACGCACACATGCCTTTCTGTGCGACCAAGGAAAACTTCCAATCGAGCTTCTACCTGCTTCTGAAGCGAGAAACAGAGGAATGAACCTTCTCAATGGTTCTATTAGGTTGAGGAATAAGTTCTTGCGTTTTTTTTTTTTAATGTTGTCTTGATTTAAGTTTTGTTGACGTGATTTGTGCACATATTAAGAAACAATAATAAATAATGAGAGCAAAATTTGCAAAGGTTAGGCTACATTTCTTAACAGCGTAGACTATTAGGCTTTTGCTTAGGCTACGTCCTGAAGTTGAGTAATAAGTCATTGCGGTTTATTTAAAAGTTGTGTTAATTTAATTTTTGTTCTGTACCCTCAAAATGGAATGTCATGTTGAAAGAAAGGCGCATTTTCAATCGAGACGGGAACAATGCAAACGCAGCCAAAGCTCGTCGCGCTATTTGTGCTGTGTACGGAGAAAATGATTTATCAGAAAGGACAGCTCAATAGTGGTTTTTCACGTTTCAAAAAAGGTCATTTCAATCTTAATGACGATGAACGTTCTGGTCGCCCCATTTGGATGAAGATCGATTTGAACGACCTTCTTCATGAAAATCTTCGTCAATCGACTAGAGAATTGGCTGTATAATTGGCGTATGATCAGAAAACTCTAGTGAATCACCTTCATTCGATGGGGGAAGTTCAAAAACTCGGTGAATGGGTTCCGCACGCTTTGGGCGAAAGCAACAAACTTCAACGCTCCACGATTGCCACAGGTTTGCTTGCTCGTCACAAGGCTACTCGTGGATATAAGGACAGATTTCTTCACCGCATCATCACTGGCGACGAAAATTGGTGTGTTTATGTCAACATGAACCATCGAAAACAATGGATTAGCCCCAATAAAAAAAAAACACTTCCGCGATTAAAGCAAGGACTTCATCCACGAAAGACGATGCTGTGTGTGTATGGTGGGATTCTGAAGGCATCATTCTTTATGAGCTCCTTGCGAACAACGAGATTGTCAATGCAGAACTCTACGTTCAACAAATGTATCGACTGGCCGAAGCTATTCGTGAAAAGCGACCTCATCGACGTTGAGTCCTTCCGCAACACGACAATGCTCGTCCCGACATTGCCAATATGACAAAAGACGCCATTCAAACGCTTAATTGGGAAATCCTGCCGCATCCTCCATATTCGCCAGACTTGGCTCCATCGGATTTCCATCTGTTCCGATCGCTCTCCAACAATTTGCGTGGCGTTTCATTCACTACTGATGTGGAATTAAGAACTTGGTTAGACGAATTCTTCGAGTCAAAATTCAGAGATTTTATTGCGGAGGCATCGAAAATCTAGTTGAACGTTGGGAAGAAGTGGTAAATAACAACGGAGAATACATTATTGATTAAATTGCATATTGTTATCAATTAAAAATGAAGTTTTTCTAAAATTATTAATGGTAATGAATAAATTTGATAAAACCGCAAGAACTTATTCTTCAACTCAATACCATTAAGATTCTTGCTTTTTCCTTTTTCTCCGGCAACAACTTGCTCGAGTACGCAATCCTTCTCCAAATCAGGCGACATGTCAGACTCCTTCAATATTAGGAGAAATAAAACCGACCTTTTTGAAAATCAGTTCAGATAAGCTCATACACTTCCTTTAAGAGCCAAGAAGAAAAGCCTGCCTCCCAGACGCCTTCCCATCTCTCACTAGTATCCATGGTAACCAATACTCGCTGCATTTTAAGACAAAGGTTGTAGCTATTCACTTTCTTCCTCATCGTCGAGACTACAAATTGAAGCCTTCATTTCCATTGCCCGCAAGTTTCCACTCTAGTTTCTAGTATAATTTGGATGAACTCTAACACCACTTAATACACTTCACGTGTTCACAAACTATAACATAGGGTTAAAAGCATAATTATAAATTCATATATCATTAGTGTTTTCAATGTCTAACGTGAAAAGAATGAATTTAGTGCAATTATTAGAAAATCCATTGTCATTGAAGCGAATATTTCTATCTTTTGTATTACCGTATCATTTTTGTCCAGAATTTAATGATACATTATAATAATATGAAAAATTTCAATTGGAAGAGGTGGAATGGTTAGAACATTGGTAACAAAAATCATTTAAATATTTCAGGTTTACAAAGGAACAGTTTCGAAGATCATGACTGCTTATGAGAATCATACAGAGAAGCTCCAACAAAATAGCGGACGAAAGAACATTACCGATAAAGTCCGTATAAACTATTCAAGGCTTTAATTAAAATGCCTTTCCCACAAAGGGGTTGGCGCGGCTCATCGCCACTAAAAACTACTACTCTCATTTCCTATTAAATACAAGGTCACCTATCAATCATAGTCGTCGGCAGACATTCAACGAAACGAGGAAATGTGGTTTTGGAAGTATGGCATTCTGGCACTCGCTCCTGGGTTCAGGGTGTATTCTGCAAAGGGGTTTCTATGGTAACGTGGGCGAGCATGCTAGGGGATTTAGGACCATACTAACCTCAATACCTGCAGAAGATGTGTTACTCTATAGGATACCGTATAAATCTCGAACAAAGAATGGTGCGTTATATTTTCTTGAAAATACTCAATTTCTACGAAAATAACATAATATTCTTTGAAATTTGCCTGTGATAGTGTCCCCCCCCCAAAAAAAAAAAAAAATCTAAAAACAACCAAAGTTACTAAAAGAGAACAAAAATAGGAACGAAAAAACAAAAGCTACAAAAAGAAACCCACGCTGAGACGCCGGAAGGATACTCGCTCCCTCATGGTGAACACGTGACCAAAACCTAAACAAATAAATAATGGAGTTCAGATTTTTTCCAAAACTGAAAAAAATCGTACAGTCGAGAATTGAACGAATTTGTCCCGAGTGCAAGTGACAAGCGCTAGCGACCCCACTCGTCCCAATACAAATACAGGTAACTAGGGCAAAAATCCCTGACTGGGATATTAGACAAGAATGTGCCGAACAGGCTGAAGGACCAAGCAGTTATTGTAATAAGGTGCAGGAGAGCTATACATCAGATGACGCTACATCTCCAGAATGTGTCCGATGCGGCGGCGAAAGATTTTTTTTTATTTTAAGATCTCATATGCAGTGGTGGGCGCGATAACGAAAAAATGTACCACGATAACCGATAAATCGATAACAATAACCTTATCGGCGGTAACCGATAACTGGCGATAAATTTATCGCCCGATAAGGTGATAACCGATAAATCCAAAATTCCGATACTGCAGGCACAGTCTCTTGCGACGCCATTACTAATTCAATACTATAAAAGAGCAAAGCACTGCACTACTAAATTACAATAAAATTAGGAGCAGTTTAGAATAGGGGCGTAACTTCGTAACTGTTCAAAACGTTAATAAACGGATATTGAAGAATAGCACCGAATAGTACATACATTCACATACACGTGCACAAAAAAATTAGAACGGAAGAAGCACGGGAACATAGGGAAAAAATCATCAAAGAGCGCGTAAAACCGGTAGCGCGCAGTAGCAACACTTCGTGACGTCTCGTCCGACAGCTGGTGAGAGACTAAAGTTGAGCGAACGTTGTGAGAAGACGTCAAGACCGGCCACGCCGCACGACGTTCAGTATACGTTCGGTTTCCAGCTCGGACCTACCTATTTCTGCCTCCAAGGCACGCACGGCTCGACCCTGTGCTAAAGTGGAACCAAAAACTGAAATTACCGATTATCGATTACGCGGAAAAAATATTGGATAACCGATAAATTAGCGCGATAACGCCCACCTATGCTCATCTGCCTACTTGGGAATTAGTCGCCTAATACTAGGCTACTTTAAAATAAGATGCAAAAAAACATAAAAAAACGATAAAATAAAAAAGGAGAAAGGCAATAAGCACGCTCCGGTGTCGGGGGGAGGTCTCCCGGCGCAGGAACGTGTGACCTACTAAAATAAGAAAAAACTCCAACTAGTGAAATAAAGGGGAGAAGGCCGGCCTACCCCAAAGACTATAATTCCACGGGTCAATGTGCACGAACTCGTCCCGAGTACAAGGGACAGTCGGTAGAGACCCCGCCCATCCTGGTACCGGGACAGGTAACGTGCGCGGAGATCACCCAGACTGGGAAAAAAGAATTTGCCGAACAAACTCGGGGATAACGCAGTCTTCACAGTAAGGCCCTGGCGAGCGCTCCATCAAATGGTGGTGCGTCCCGTGAGTGTGTCCTATTCGGAGACGACAGAAAGCAGCTGAAGCCTTCGAGGCATGGGCGGGAGGGGGGGGGGGCATGGAAACAATCGAGGTAAAATGAGACGGCTCTTAAAATTACTTTTGACCGTCTCCCATATTCTTTGCCAAGCAGCCCGAAAAGCTGAACGTATTCCTGCCATGTAGTCGGTGTGAGGAAGAGCGAAACGCGGATTCTTTGGCGCACTCATCAGCGCCCTCATTCCCCGCAATCCCTACATGTCCAGGAACCCAGGAGAAGATAATCTCGACATCCGCCCGGGTGCCAAAACCGTGGCGTGAAAGATATCGCGAAACAGGGGATGCGTAGAATCCAATGCCCGAGATCACTCAGGGCGCTTTGTGAGTTGCTATAGATCACAATCCGGTCTCCGAACCGGGTACGTCGCGTAACCTCCCGTACGAAGTGGTGTATTGCCACCAGCTCAGCCGTGAAGACAGACTTCAAACAGAGGGGATACGGCGTGGAAGGCGACCCCCTCTTCGGACTTTGAGCCATCCGTATACACTGGCACGGTTCCAGCGTGACACGAGGTATGCTCCTAAAAGGTCAAACGCAATACTTTCGGCGCTGTATAAACTTTGGGAGCAGAGGCGTGGTGACAAATACCCAAAGGTGGCGTCCTGGGCAAAACCAGGGCAGCCAGCGGCTCGAGATTTATACCTAGTTCTCGAAGGAGTTTCCTAACCCTAAACCCAAAGGGCTTAGGGGATGACTGGAGTCTGAGGGCAGCATAAGCAGCGTCGAAATCAGCTGGGATGCAGTGGGAGCTGTTGGGGACTGAGGGAGGCGTGTACAGGCAAATGATGCCCTGTGCACGGCGCAGAACGAGTGGCATATCCCCAGTAACGACTAGTAGGCTCTCAATGGGAGAAGTGCGGAAAGCACCGGTTACCAGGCTAAGGCCAGTGTGGTGGATCGAATCCACCCTCCGCAATACACGCTCAGCTGCACCCGCATAAAACTCACATCCGTGCTCGAGCTTCGAACTAACAAAGGATCGATAAAAAAGTAAGGCAACAGCCCTATTAGCGCCCCAAGCGCTGAACGTCACGGAACGGAGAATATCCATTGCGCAGGTTAAAGAGACCCTAAGGCTGCGAATATGAACCTCCCAGGTGAAGCGTCGGTCAAATACAAGACCAGGGAAACTGTGCGACTTAACTACTTCCAGGCATACCCCATTTAGAAACAAGTCTGGGTCAGGGTGGAACCGTGGATGGCGGCAGAAGTGCACCACATTAGTCTTGGCCAAGGAAAACCGAAACCCGTTCTCTTCGGCATAGCGAAAGACGCGGTTCAATGCCTGTTGGAGTCTACGCTCCAGAGTTGGCATCTGGGCCGCCCTAAAAGAGATCGAAAGGTCGTCCACGTAGAGCGTAGCGAGAACATCTTCCGGCAGTACCGAGGTGATACCATTGATGCTCAAGGCAAAGAGAGTGACACTGAGGACACTTCCCTGCGGGACACCCACTTCCTGCTCCTTTGGGCCGGAGTCGGCTCCCCCCCACCCGTACGCGGAATCGACGATCTCGCAAAAATTCAGATATAAACATTGGGAGGCGACCCGTCGCCCCCATCGTGTGCAGAGTCTCCATTATACCGTATCACCATGCGGTATCATAGGCCTTCTCCAGATCGAAGAACACCGTGGCGTAGTGCTGTCTACGAAAGAAAGCCTCGCAGACGGCATTTTCCAGTCGGAGCAGAGCATCCGACGTGGAGTGGAACTTGCGGAAGCCGCACTGTGCAGAAGACAGATGGCCTACGCTGTCCAGGAAATAGGCTAATCTAACATTTACCAATTTCTCCATCAACTTGCACACGCAAGAGGTTAGAGAGATTGGGCGGAATCCGGCAGGAGTAGAGTGATTTCGCCCCGGTTTGCGAAAGTCGATCACAGTAGCAATTCGCCAGGAATCTGGGAAAATACCCTCTACCCAAATCCTGTTGAAAAATCTAACAGAAAAGCCATTCCTTGGTCACTCAAGTGTCGAAGTATGGTGTACGGGACCTCGTCCAGACCATGGGCGGTGTCCGCGAACAAAGCAATTTTTTTTTTTTAAGAGCACATCTGGCGACTGCCTACTTGGGCATTAGTCGCCGTATTAAAAACTGGCCGATAACTTGGCTACTTTAAGATAAAATTAGGATAAAAAACAACCCCGCCCCCCCAAAAAGGAGAGGGAAGTAAGCAGTACGCAAGCTCCTGCGTCGGGGGGAAGTCCCCCCAGTACGACACCTTTCAAAGACGACAGTAGACAGCCGATGCTAACTTAAAGTTACATGCCTTTTTTTGTGGATCTACCAACCCAATGTTTCGAAGGCTTTGGTTCGTTTTCTTTCGCCGCCGCCCCGTAATTGGCGCGGGATTTCCCTGCCTGGCCGCCGGGCTGACGGGACTCAGTGCCCCGTCCGACCCCAAGTAGCCTCTTCTTCTTTCAGAATGCCTGTATTTCTCCCCTACTTCCTCACTTCCCCTGCAACCTCTCCAACTTTCTCTGGTCGTCCTCTATTTTCACAGGGTAGATGTGGATTTTCTTATCAGCCAACTATCCCAGATCGGGGCTGAGGGGACAATGTTTTGTAACCCCTGAGCTCAGGTTTGGGATGCTGGGTTTTTAACAACCTGCTTCATCCCAACACATAACTTCATCACATCTCCTTTTCTTCTCACTTCACACTATCAATTTTACGCCCTGCCCAAGGTGGAGCCGCCATGCTAAAGGGCTGCCAAGTGACCAGGCGGTAGGCAGGGGCCTTTAATGGCGTCACCTGGCTCTGCCAGCCCCGTACGCACCCCTTCCATAGCGGGCTACTTCGAGGGGGTGATGAGCGTCTGCATCTCGTAAAAATATTAGGGTATCCATGCTCAATGATTACAAAACTAAAAGTCTCCTCAATTTGCCCTCGTCCATCGTTGGAGTCGCCCTCGGGCAGCTCCACAGAAAAAAATGGAGGTCCCTCCCCCTGTCCTCTCGCAGGGGATCCTCCAAATATATCTAACCGGAGAGGAGGCTTACTCCTCTTCTTCGCCTACGGGTGTAGGGGACTCCCTCCTCAACTCCTTGTCTGGAGGTGCCTTCCGGCACCTCCCTCTTTCCAGCGGCAGTCCCCCCTTTACTTTCCAAGGGGACTGCCAAGAAAGCCAGCGGGTAGCCCATAGCCGACCGCTTCCCATTAAAGCGGCTCGGTAGGGCAAACCCCCTTAGGGGGAGGGAGGAAGCCAGGCCCCTTCGATCGCTTCCCTCAAAAGACCTGCTGGCAAGAATACTGAACTTTGCCGGGGTCAAGGCCTGTGCCTCCCCAGACATGACTAATGACGCTGCCAACGGGACTTGCGATGTCCTAGGGGGGGGGGGAATGGCCAACTAATGACTAATGATCTTTGAGGCAACCCAGCCTCAGACGATAGGGCCTTCCATGGGGGGGAATCCGGGCTCAGCGCCAAGCACCAGACCTGAATCCGCCCCTATGCAAGGTCCTCCTCAAATGGCCTGGGTTTCCAAGGCAGTACAAGGAGGGGATGGATCTCCTTCAACTGGTGCCCCTGCGACTACCAGGACATTCTCCATCTCGAAGAAGGACCTGGCTGAGGCCGGTCCATCTGGCCTGGGGGCCTGGGGGGTTCATTCCCCACCCTCCTCTCCTAAAAAAAAAGAACAGAAAAAAAGACTAAAACGAATCGGGGCTCCTCTCCACCCACGGGGACTGTTAGGTCTATTGCTTCGGTAAGCGACTAAGCCAAGATTGTCACATCCGGCCCCTCTGCCCCCCCCCCCGGGTGCTGAGCCCCCGACTAAGACCAAAAGTGCGCAGGGAGGAGCCTCGATAGCATTGTGGCCCCTCATTCAGAGATTACCTAGCGTTTTCGAGCTTGCTGGCTTCAAACGCTTCCTCGTTATTCGATCCACTGATGGCAGCATGTTGGCCAAGGGCAACATGATCCATCAGAGGAGAGCATTAGCTAGTGTAAATGGTAGAGAGCCGAAGGTGACCCGTTTCTCGGACGGGGGCTTTCTGGCGAATGCGGTGGATCCCTCCGAGGCGGCTAAGATAAGTTCTCTTCGGACACTTGATGGCACCCCGGTTTGTGTGACGCCGCACTCCACCTTAGAGCTGGCCGACCAAGGGGCGGTCAAGGTCGAACACATGATGAGAAAACAGGGAGGTGCCTTGAGACACACCCCTACACTCTTCGTCACGTTCGACTGTGACAAGCTCCCTGAGTCGGTGCGTGCCGGTTGGTACCGCTACCGCGTGAAGGCATTCGTGCCACTGCCGCGGCGGTGCTATTACTGTCACCGCTTCGGCCATACGAGTCGTTCTTGTAGACGTGCAAAGTCGGGGTCACCCAAAGTTTGTGTTAATTTGCTCCAAGGCTGCACACGATAAGTCTAAATCGTGTGTGGCGATGTGTGTCAATTGCGGAGAGCCGCACCCCGCTTCTTCGAAGTAATGTGGTGCATATCTCCTTGAGAAAGAAATTCTGGCCGTTCAGGCCCAAGATCGACCCTCATTCCGCGAGGCTAAGGTCTTGGTCCTGGCGCGCTTGGCTCTGCCTCAATAGTTAGAAAGGCACCCTCTTCTCCTGGCCCATCCAGGCCAACGAGCACGGTTGTTTCCGCGCGCATGCGGAGCCCTTCTGCGAGTTCTACTTAACCCGGGCGCTTCCCTGGTAAAGCTGGCGGCACCAAGGGTTCACACCCAGCCCCGTCTATAACCGGGGCTTCCCCCCCCCCGTTTCCCCAGCGTGAGCTTTTCCCATAAGGCGAAACGGCCACGCGCCTCCACCGAGTCGTTAGACTCAGGAGGTAACACCCTTGAAGTTGGTCGCCAGGCCATCTTGCGGGGTTGCTAAAGCTGTCCCCCGAAAGGAGTACATCAACAAAAGAGCTTCGGCTCCTTCGCCCACCCCAGTGGGCTGGGTGGCTCGGAGACTATTAATCCTCGAAAAGAGTGCCCCACCTAAGGCTTCGAGGCAGAGGTAGGAAAAGACTCGCATGTGGAGCCCAACCTCCCCCAATAATTCCTCGAAGGCGACAGCACCTTCAGCGCATTGTGCGGCAAACAGCGCCCCGTGTTCCGCCTCCGGGAAGCGTATGGCCATTCCTTTAAGGGTCTTGTCTTCGAAGAGGACCCCGCATCTCCTCAAAGCTAGGCGTGGACGGTATATTTCTTCAATAGAATTGCCGCGGAATCCGGGCCAACTGGGAGGAGCTGCGGAGAATCGTCTCTTCCCGTTCCCCGTTAGCTATCTTTTTACAAGACATTAAGCTGTGCGCATGTCCCCTGCACACCCACCCGGGCTATAAGGGTTTTGCGGACCCACCACCACCGGATAGGGGCCAGGCGTGACGATGTGCTATTTACACCCGCCATGATGTCTCCGTTATTCTCTTCGCTTTAGATACCTCCTGCAGGCAGTAGCTGTGCTGCTGCACCTTGATAGGAGGTATACTGGTAATTCCGCGTACATTCCACCGTCAGCCCACTTCGACGCGAGAGTCTTTCGCCGTGTTGTGGCACGGTTGAGGAGGCCATTTTTCTTGCTCGGAGATCTTAACGGTAGACACCCCCTTTGGGGAGACTCCTCTATCAATCCCCGGGATCAAGTCCTTGCCGACATGATTGATGAGTTTGAGATGGGTGCCCTAAATGTAGAAGAATTTACGCATCACTTCTTCAGAACCACTTTATTTTCCTGCCTCAATCTATCTTTGTGCTCTCCGGCACAGCCTGATTTTGATTGGAGAGTGTTCGATGACCTCCATTGTAGTGATCACCTTCCCATTCAAATATTTTCTGGGGCACTGCCGCCCGAGAGCCCGCCCCTGCTGTGCTTGGCGCGGGCGCGGTGGTCTACATTTAATAAATGACTGAATTCTGTATCTCACTCGAGGAGTCTATGTCGGTAGATGAGGCCGTTGAGTTCTTCTCCGGCAACCTTATCGCCGCGGGCCTAGAAGGTCTGGCCGTTTTGCACGCCGACCACTCTAGTGGTGGTCAGCTGAGTGTGAGACGGCCCTTAAGCAGAAGCGTTATGCCTACATGCGCTATAAGCGCCGCCCGAACGATTTCACTGTTGGTGAATTTCGCCGGGCTAGGTTCCGGTATATTTCGAAGTACGCCTGCCGCTCTCATAAAGCGGGGATACCTGTATTCACTTAACGGGATAGACCCCTCTAGCAGATGCGTGGAAGGGAGTCAAAAGGATTCGGGGCAAGTTCTCGCAGGACACCCCTCCCGTTCTCCAGAGGAATGGGACCGCAATTTCCGACCTCGCGTTCGTGGCAGAATCCTTTGCGACGGCTTTCCCCGCATTCTCTAGCCGGGATGCTGCTCCGCCAGCATTCAATGCACGTCGTGATGTCGCGTAAAGCCGCCGGCTGGACGGCGGCTTCAGACACAATCTGCCTGTGAATTCTGAACTGTCGAATATATACCCCGAAATTATAGAGGAAGGTTGAAATTCATCGCCAACAGACTTCCTCAATTGCCTTGGGTCACGATAAGGTTCTATAGTGCGAAGTCGCGATGCCCACGTAATGGTCTTTCCATTGTTCTAATTTTCGCAGTATATAGGGCAGGCGAATTTAGAGCGGTCAACGGCGGCGAACTGGGGAAGTCAGGGGGAGGGGGTATCACTTCTCTCTTTTATTCTTCGACAAAAAGCAGCCAGAAGGGTTGAGCTGATTCCTGCCATGTACTCAGAGTAGATAACAGCAAAAGGACGATACTGTCACGCATTCAATGTATACCGAGACATCATCAGTGAATGCTACAAAACATTCGAATAAAGCGCTCCCGGTATTGTAAGAGGTTCGGGAAAAAAGGCATTGGGAACAACACGCTGTCGCCTTCGATGACTTATTGAGGAAGGTGTGTATCGCTATAGGAATCTTCTCTTCTTTCTGTCTCCAAACCTTTGGTAGGGTTCGGAATTGTTTGAATTAATTCGCCCATCTGGCGACTGACTGCTTTAAAGGGCATAGGTCACCGTAATTAACAAATTCTCCTAAGAAAAACAAAAAACAAACAAACAAGAAAGCACATTCCGGCGTCGGAACAGACGACCTACAGCAAAGAAAGACAAATAAAATGAAGGAGTTCAGCCTCTTTCAAAAAGTCAGATAGTCAACAGGTATGTGTTCACAAACCCACCCCAAGTACAAGCGATAGTGACCCCACTCGTCCCGATACCGGTACATATAACGTGCGTGAAGATCACCCATACTGGGACATTCAACAAGAATGTGCGGAACAGTCTGGGGAACAACGCAGTCGTCGCAGGCGAGCGCTCCATAAAAAGTTGGTGGTACGTCCCACGAGTGTGCCCAATTCGATAACGACAAAAAGCGACCTGAAGCAGTCGCGGCGTTGACGGGGACGGGGGGGGGGAGGTCTATGGGAGGAATTGCGGCGCAATGGCACGCAACTTTAAGTTCCCTTCAGCCATCACACATCTTCTTTACCAAACAACCTGGAGGGTTGCCCTAATTCATGACATATAGTCTGTGTGAGGAAGACCAAAATGCTGGACTGGTCGCCCAGTCCTCGCGGACTCTTTGGCACCTTCATTGTCCGCAATAAAACATATTAAGGAACCTTGCAGAAGATAATCAATACATCCACCCGGCTCGCGGCAACGATGGGGTCACGGATACCGCGATCCTGGAGGTGTGGAGATTCTAATGCACCAAGAGCATTCGGGGCGCTATGTGAGACGCTAAAGATTAATTATCTGGTCTCCGAACCGAGCACGATGCGTTATCTCCCGTACCAAGCGGTGTGTTGCAACCATCTCGGTTGTAAAGAGAGAGACAGCGGCTGGTAGAGAACCGGTGACTTCGAACAGAGAAGATACGGCGTGGAAACCCACCCACTCTTGCCGTTAACGGCAAGCGACCGCGGAGGATGAGGAACCTCTAGTCTTCGTCTTCTGCTTTTTTTTTGGGGGGGGGAGATGGGGAGTAAGCACGCTTCTCCTCACCCAAGGAAGATGTCCCAGGTTGGACGAACCAGCCACAGCCATATCCTTCTTAGAGTTGGAGAAGGTTTTTGCCGGCAAGAGGGCACCAAATCAGGGAGGACGTCCTTCCTCTCCTTGTGAGTCCTCGAGGGGGCCGTGCTGCCTCATGAGGACCTTACAGAAGGGCGGATCTTGGTTTTGTTTTATTTCCAAACGAAGCTCGTTTTGCATCCATGGAAGACCTTATCATCTTAGGGGGGGGCAGGGCACCTCCGACAGCATCATCACCTCAGAATGGGCCTCCATGTGGATAATAAAACATAAGATTGCGAGGTTGTTGATACCTCGGAAAAAATATTCGTCCTTTGTGAACGATACATTAACTATTGCAAGTGTACTAACTAGTACGCTTAAAACATGCAATTTAACGATGGTGATTCAATGGAGAGAAAAAGAATAAACATGAATAACTAATAATAAAATGAAGAAAAGTAGTGAAAAAAATCTAGTTTCGATCCTCACACTTGAGCAAACAACCTCTCAAGTATCGCTCCAGTATCCACTTTTAGCGTGTTTTGAAAAATGGCAGGTGAGCGAATGGCAGTTTCAAGAACTAACGTGAGATCTCCCTCCTGAGCTGCACCGGAAAAACGGCGGAGAAGATGGTGCTGACTCGCCTACAGTGGAGCGTGGGAAGCCTTCATCACCACGTGTTCGGCTACACCAGGGGGGTGAGCACTGCGGACTGCCTCATCACCCTCCTGGCTCACGCCAACAACCAGCCCACCATCGTAGTCTTCCTTGACCTCGAGAAGGCTTTCGAGCTGGCTAGCCCCCGCGCCATACTGGCCGCCCTTGTGAGGAAGGGCATCCGAGGGAGACTGCTGGGCTGGCTCCAGGACTACCTTCACCAGCGCCGAGCCCGCGTGAAGTTCCAGGGCCACAAGTCTTCCTACCTTACTTTCGAGAACGGGACACCCCAGGGCGGCATCCTCAGCCCGTTCCTTTTCAACGTGCTGATGGAACAACTGGTCGCCCTCCCCTATCGGGAAGGAACCATCCTCCTCAGTTACGCCGACGACCTGGCACTCGTCGTCACCGGGCGCGGCGACAAGCTCGCGCGGGCCCAAGAAGCGCTGCACCTCATCACTGCCAAGTGCGAAGAGCTGGGGCTCAAGATCTCGGCAGAGAAGTCCCAGGCCATGGCCATCAAGACTTGCACACCTGCTGGCCAGCAGCTTCGCGTCCAAGGAGTCGGCCTGGCCTGGACCGACTCCTACCAGTACCTCGGAGTGTGGGTGGACAGACGGCTGTCCTTCACGCAGCATGTCACGCACCTGAGGCAGCGGACGCAGGCCCGGCTGAATGTGATGAGGGCCATGACGCGGCCGAGCGCTGGTGCAACCTTCCCCGTCCTCCGCCTCTACTACCTCCAGGCAGTGCGCTCCCTAGTGGACTACAGTGCACCGGTCCTTGTAGCGCTGCCCCGGCAGCAGCAACAGCGCCTGGAGGTAATACAAAACACCGCCATGAGGACCATGTTAGGGGCACCCAGGTGGTGCAGTGCCTGTGTCATGCAGAGTGAGGCCAACCTGGTGCCCCTCACAGCCAGGGTGGATTGCATGGTGGCCTGTCGGGTGGCCAGAGTGCTCCAGCGCGACGTGGAAGGTGTTGCGCAGAGGAGACTCAGAATGGCCGTGGTGCAGGGCATCGAGTGCCTGCGTAACAACAGGTGGCTCGTAAACGTCAGCCTAGCAACCAGCTCCCTCAACCGGGCAGGGAACTGGCTGTGGCGCGACCCCGACACCCCCAACCCCGCCTACGTTCCACCACCACCATGGGACCCCCCCGCCGCACACTTCACCGCCACACAGTTGCCCGACAGCAAAGCGAACTGCCTCACCGAGGAGCTGCGCCAGCACGCCCTCATGGCCATGTCTGAGGTCACGGAGCCAGGCAGCGCAGTGTACTTCACCGACGGCTCCGTCGACCCCGAAAGCGGGAGGTCCGGCGCCGCCTTCGTCACGAGCGGCTTGACGCAAGCGTGGAGGACATCAGACCACTGCTCCACCCTCCAGACGGAGCTGGTAGCAATCCTGCACGCCCTCCAGCACGCTCTGCTCCGCCGGGAGGCCACTGTGGTGATACACACTGACTCTCGGTCGGGACTACAGGCGCTGCAGCACGCCCACGCCCACACCCGGGACAACATTCACCTCACCACCACCATCCTGTGCACCCTGCAGGACCTGGCAGCTCAGGGCAGGCGTGTCCGGCTCCACTGGATTCCCAGCCACGTTGGCGTGCGCGGCAACGATGCTGCCGACGAGGCTGCCAAGCGAGCCGCCCACGGCCCCATCATCACCTGGACCGTGCGCCCCAGCCTGCAGCAGCTCAAGGTGCAGGTTAAACGCAGGGCCGCCCACAACGCCCACCAGCAGCACCAAGAATGGGAAGCAATCAAGAGGCAAGCGGCGTGGTATGCTGCAGCCACAGCCTATCGCCCACTGAACCCATCCTTCCAGCAGCCCAGAGCGAACGGCGTGCTGCTACAGCGTGTGAGGCTGGGCTACTCCACGCGGGAAGAGCTACACGCCGACTTTGTGGCAGGGAGGTGTGAACACTGCGGCGGCCGCTCCCGGCGCCCACTGGTGCACTACCTCCTCTCCTGCCCAGCCACCGCCCGCCTCAGGCCAGAGCGAGCGCCAGCCCCTCCCCCTGTAAGAGGCGCCCTACTCAGGGCGCGAGAGGCAAGAGCCGCCCAGGTGGTCCTCTACACCCCAACTAACGAGCTGCTGGAGGTGCTGAGAACAACACCCCCTCCGCGCTGATCGCCGCTCGCGCCCAGCCGGGCGACAGGTGATGAAGACCGACGCCACCCACTTGCAGCAGATAAGAAACGCGTGGGACGCTCCACCACGTCTTACTGCACGCCAAACACTGACGGGCTGCCCGTTTTGTGCAATGTGTGCATTTATACATGTATTTATACTATTGTATCATATTATTACTGTATTTGTCTTTTTGTTTTTTTGTTTGTTTTTATTTTATTATTATTTGTATTATGATTATGTATAAATGTACGCTATTGCACAATAAACCTATACAATCAAAAAAAGGTCAGTTGGGGAGGTCAGGAATAATGGATATAAAGCGGTTTCCGATCGATGGAAATGTTGGGAGAGAATAATAACGGAAAGCGACGCATACATTGAAGGTATTTGGTACAAATGACATTCTCGAGGATATCATGGCAGACTCGCCTTTAAGGGCGACTGAACCACAGGGAAAAGGAAAATAGTGCGAGTAAATGAAGTAAAATTTGGGAAATATGAACTGTGAAAGATAATCACTACGCAACTAATAAAACAGAACATTGTTTTATCTTCGTTTTCCCTTATTATTTTTAAAAATAAAGTAAATAAAATCTTGTTGTTCTGAAATTGTTTATCCTTTCATTGGGAATGAAAGGAGAGCGATTTTCTTTGATTAGACCAAAATTAGGGAGGTTACCTGGAGGCCGACCTCTGGACGTCGATGCAAAAATCATAAATCCTAATTATGTTTACTTCTCAATCATATTTGTTGACTCTAATGATGCATAAACTATACGACTTTGTTGATTTCATAGTAATATGATCAAGAAAGCGCAAACAATGGTGGGGAGCTTAGGGAAAAGCCCCAAGAGTTTCCAAAAGTGAGGAGTGGCAGCTTTAACTGGGATGTTAAAGCGTCCTTCAAAGAGCATAGTATAACTAGGGCCCTGATCATGTTTGAAAGGAGTTAGGTCAGAGAGTAAAATAGTCAGTCAGATGTGACGAGATAATTCCAGCGAGGAATGATCACGATATCGGAGTTCTGAACGGGGTCGTTTTCCCTCGAATTCAAAGCGACGGGGATCTATGGGCGAAGCGGGAGGAAGGAAAGCTGTGTGGAAGACACTCATACATATGTACTTTTGTAGGAATTTGGACGTGGAAGGCACACAATCCTCCAGATGTGAGCCGCAACAAGGTTACCCAAGCGCCACCTAACATCCTTACGGATGCGTAAAAGGCTAGATATAAAAAAAATAATGGCGATCAATAGAAAGAGATGGAGCACATTAACCCCACTCCCCGACAGGAGCCAAAAGGTAGAGATCCTTGCGGGATAGGAGTGAAACGAAAACTAATTTTGTGAAGTAAAGCAAGGTGAGGGAGTAAGACACCCCCCCCCCCTGCACATTCGGTTGCAACTTAAATTGGCCAGTATGGAAGAGAAGACTGAGAAAAAGAAAAGAACGGAATAAACTGGAAAGAGTAATTATTAACCCGTGCGAGTGACTTTGAAAGGAGCTAATGGCAGTAATTTGGGTGGAGGATAACGAAAGATTCAATTACAATCAACGATATTGGGGTGAATGTATGAGCGACGGTCTGGCAATCCAATCTCCTATACAGTGAGGAACTCTCGCTCGCCCAATGAATAGGGTGTTGGATTTCTGACGTCGAGGCAGGCGTTCAATTCCAGCGAACGCGGACAGCTCTCAGCGGCGTCATAAGCTGGCCGCCCATTGGCGAAGACGCTGGTACTCGCTCCGAGGGGGTAGGTAGCCCCTCACACATCTTGCATATAATCAATCACAGCACCACTATCATTTCCTTTCCTGTCTTCACAGTGCAAAATACGCACTCTCTCCAGTTCTGGATCCCTACTAATAAAGAACTATCGTCCCTTATGAGGAATGTTCCACCATAGCTGGTTGATGGCTAAAACACACGATCCAGAACCTCACCCGTACGAAAGAAGCACATGGTGCCTACGGGCTTATTAACTACTGTCATTCTGATCTTTATGTGCGTTTCACTATCTGATCGGGGGATCGGATAAAATGGTGCTACCGCTATTATTTATTAGCTATGTAAAACATTTCCTCTAATAAAATTCTTAAACAAATAGATTTCAATTTTGGAGGATATTAATTTGGAGCACAGCTCCCATATTACATTTTCCTCTTCTAGGGAATGGGGTTCAATTGCCTTATTTGGCCGTGTCCTCCTGAATTTGTCGACAGTTGGCAAATTTTACAACAATGGTTCAAACTTTCCCCAATCCTTTCTTTGGAATGGGCAAAGAACTCAAATAGTATAAACAATAATCTTGCAGTAAATCTAAAGATACCCAATCGATAACAATTGCATTAAACAACTTTAACTTGAAAATGAAAAGTAATTTAGAAGAAATATTAATAAAATTGAGGTATGAATGGCCTAAGATAATGCTTGCCTATTACTCCCAAGTGAACAAATGCTGGCCCATTACTCCCAAATGAATAAATGCCTAGCCACTACTCCCTAATGAATAAATGCCTGGCCATTACTCCCAAATAAACAAATGCATTGCCACTACTCCCAAATGAACAAATCTTAGCTACTACTCCCAAATGAAATTTTTTTTTGCCCATTACCCCCAAATGAACAAATGTTTGCCCATTACGCCCAAATGAACAAATGCTTGCCCATTACTCCCAAATGAAAATGCTTGCCCATTACTCCCAAATGAACAAATGCTTGCCCATTACTCCCAAATGAAAAATTCCTTGGCCACTACTCCCAAAGGAACAAATGCTTGGCCACTACTTCGAAATGAACAATTGCTTGGCCACTACTCCCAAATGAACAAATGCTTGGCCACTATTCCCAAATGAACAAATGTTTGGTCATTAATCACAAATGACGGGGGAATCCATCATAGCCTTCGTTGTCCGTTCGAACAATTCTCGATTTTACCCACGAACTTAATCGGCCCGTCTTGATTATTTCGATTAAATTATGGGTGTTCGGGAAGGAATTGCGTAAGAAAATCAAGTCATGACCACGCCTTAAATGGAAGACGTCTAGATCTGGTGTATTATCTCTTCTTCGTTTATAGCATTGTTTTAACTCCATAGCAGAAAAAGAGTTCAAGAGCCACACATTCTCCATTATTGAGTTTCAAACGGAGAGTACTGTGGGGAAGCAATAAGAAACAGAATATCTCGATGTTGGGAAGGCTTTTAAATGCTATCTGGGGTTTAAAAGTTTGAAAGGGGCGATTGAGACCTCTACGAGAAGACTTGTTCTGGAAGAAGAGCAACATGAGAAGATGATCTTATGAACGAAAGTTAATGTGTGATGTTAAATTATCAACGTTAATACTACGCCAAGTCTCTTTACTAGGGATAACAATCGGTTTTGCACTGCACTGTAACAAGTGAGGAAAAAAATGGGTGCTGCAGGTGAATACACAAATAAAAGATCGTGATTAATGCCTAAAACCACGATTTTATTCACAAAAGTCCTTGCTATGCGTTTGGTGGAACGTGAAGGGTATTATTGTCAATTATGAGGTGCTGGAACGGTGAAGGAGTATATCGCAAGGGCCATAGCTTTGGGAACCAGAAAAGGGGTTATTTTCCAGAATGACAATGTAAGACAAACCCCTGAAAAATAAGATTATGATGAAAAGTTCTTCTAAATCTCCGACAGTTGCGTGATTTAAGCACCTGCGGATTATCCTTTATTTCGATCACGAGATAATAGAACATTTTGAGAAAGACGGCTTTGAAAAAGCATTCACCCCCCCTTTCCTTAGTAGTTTATAAAAACTAGGAATCGAAAATTTGTCTTGCCTTTGGGCTCCAGTATTGATAATGATAGTGAATATTTTATTAATAAGTTCAATGAAATTCGAGACATTTGTTTCTTTTTTAAAAAAAAACTTTGCAAACACCCTAATATTTTTGGATGAGAAACAAGAAAATATTGATGCGAGGTGAAATATTCGTAGAATGTGTGTGTGAGAGAGAAATAAAAGAAAGGAAGAAGAAGAAAGGGTTTCCTAGGAAGGGCCTCGAGGTCAACGTTTCCTCTATTCAAGCGAGGGAGGCAGGTGCTACATCGTATAAGCTATAATTAGATTTAACTCGGGGAATAGGAGTAGTGGGAAGGGATGAGAATATGGGGTAGTGGGAAGCGAAGAGAATACTAGGTAGTGGGAAGCGCAGAGAATACGAGGTAATGGGAAGCGAAGAAAATAGGGGTTAGTGGGAAGCGAAGAGAATATGGGGTAGTGGGAAGCAAAGATAATATGGGGTGGTGAGAAGCGAAGAAAATATGGGGTAATGGCAAGCGAAGAGAATACGAGGTAGTGGGAAGCGCAGAGAATACGAGGTAGTGGGAAGCGAAGAAAATAGGGGTTAGTGGGAAGCGAAGATAATATGGGGTAGTGGGAAGTGAAGAGAATACAAGGTAGTGGGAAGCGAAGAAAATAGGGGTTAGTGGAGAACGAAAAAAATAGGGGTTAGTGAAAAGGGAAGATAATATGGGGTGGTGGGAAGCGAAGAGAATACGAGGTAGTCGGAAGCGAAGAAAATACGAGGTAGTCGGAAGCGAAGAAAATACGAGGTAGTGGGAAGCGAAGAGAATACGAGGGAGTGGGAAGCAAAGAAACTAGGGGTTAGTGGGAAGCGAAGAGAATACGAGGTAGGGGGAAGCGAAGAAAATACGAGGTAGTGGGAAGCGAAGAAAATACGGCGGGGGGTGGGATTCGAAGAGATTACGAGGTCGTGGGAAGCGAAGAAAATACGAGGTAGTGGGAAGCGAAGAGAATATGAGGTATTGGGAAGCGAAGAAAATACGAGGTAGTGGGAAGCGAAGAAAATACGAGGTAGTGGGAAGCGAAGAAAATACGAAGTATTGGGAAGCGAAGAAAATAGGGGTTAGTGGGAAGCGAAGATAATATGGGGTAGTGGGAAGCGAAGAGAATATGGGTTGGTGGGAAGCTAAGAGAATATTAGGTAGTGAAAAGCGAGGAGAATACGAGATAGTGGGAAGCGAAGAAAATACGAAGTAGTGGGAAGCGAAGAAAATAGGCGTTAGTGGGAAGCGAAGAGAATATGGGGTGGTGGGAAGCGGAGAGAAAATGGGGGTGGTGGGAAGCGAAGAGAATACGAGGTAGTGAAAAACGAAGGGAATATGGGGTGGTGGGAAGCGAAGAGAATACGAGTAGTGGGAAGCAAAGAAAATAAGAGGTAGTGGGAAGCGAAGAGAATACGGGGTAGTGGGAAGCGAAGAGAATATAAGGTAGTGGGAAACGCAGAGAATAGGGGGTAGTGAGAAGCGCAGAGAATAGGGGGTAGTACGAAGCGCAGAGAATAGGGGGTAGTGGGAAGCGAAGAGAATACGAGGGAGTGGGAAGCGAAGAAAATAGGGGTTAGTGGGAAGCGACGGGAACATGGGGTGATGAGAAGCGAAAGGAATACGAGGTAGTAGGAAGCGCAGAAAATAAGAGGTAGTGGGAAGCGAAGAGAATATAGAGTGGTGGGAAGCGCAGAGAATAGGGGGTAGTCGGAAGCGAAGAGAATACGAGGTAGTGGGAAGCGAAGAAAATAGGGGTTAGTGGGAAGCGAAGATAATATGAGGTGGTGGGAAGCGAAGAGAATATGGGGTAGTGGGAAGCGCAGAAAATAGGGATTAGTGGGAAGCGAAGATAATATGAGGTTATGGGAAGCGCAGAGAATAGGGGGTAGTGGGAAGCGAAGAGAATACGAGGTTCTAGGAAGCGCAGAAAATAAGAGGTAGTGGGAAGCGAAGAGAAAATGGAGTGGTGGGAAGCGAAGAGAATACAAGGTAGTGACAAGCGAAGAGAATACGAGGTAGTGGGAGGCGAGGAAGATAGGGGTTAGTGGGAAGCGAAGATAATATGAGGTGGTGGGAAGTGAAGAGAATATGGGGTAGTGGGAAGCGCAGAAAATAGGGATTAGTGAGAAGTGAAGAGAATACGATGGGGGGGGGGAAGCGAAGAGAATACGAGATCGTGGGAAGCCAAGAGAATACGAGGTAGTAGGAAGCGAACAAAATACGAGTTAGCGGGAAGCGAAGAGAATATGAGGTGGTGGGAAGCGAAGAGAATACGAGGTTGTGGGAAGCGAAGAAAATACGAGGTAGTGGGAAGCGATGAGAATAGGGGGTAGTGGAAGCGAAGGGAATAGGGGCTAGTGGGAAGCGAAGAGAATACGAGGTAGTGGGAAGCGAACAAAATACGAGTTAGCGGGAAGCGAAGAAAATATGGGGTGGTGGGAAGCGAAGATAATATGGGGTGGCGGGAAGCGAAGGGAATACGGGGTAGTGGGAAGCGAAGAGAATACTAGGTAGTGGGGAGCGGAGAAAATACTAGGTAGTGGGAAGCAAAGAAAATAGGGGTTAGTGTGAGGCGAAGAGAATATGGGGTGGTGGAAAGCGAAGAGAATATGGGGTTGTGGAAAGCGAAGAAAATACGAGGTGTTGGAAAGCGAAGAGAATATGGGGTGGTGGGAAGCGAAGAGAATACGAGGTAGTGGGAAGCTAAGAAAATACGAGGTAGTGGGAAGCAAAGAGAATAGGGGGTAGTGGAAGCGAAGAGAATAGGGAGTAGTGGGAAGCGAAGAGAATATGGGGTAGTGGGAAGCGCAGAGAATATCGTGTAGTGGGAAGCGAAGAAAATACGAGGTAGTAGGAAGCGAAGAGAATACGAGGTAGTGGGAGGCGAAGAAAATAGGGGTTAGTGGAAAGCAAAGATAATATGGGGTGGTGAGGAGCGAAGAGAAAGTGGGGCAGTGGGAAGCGAAAAGATTACGAGGTAGTGGGAAGCAAAGAAAATACGAGGTAGTGAGAAGCCAAGAAAATAGGGGTTAATGGGAAGCGAAGAGAATATGAGGTAGTGGGAAGCGAAGAGAATAGGAGGTAGTGGGAAGCGAAGAGAATAGGAGGTAGTGGGAAGCGAAGAAAATATGGGTTAGTGGGAAGAGAAGATAATATGGGGTGGTGGGAAGCGAAGAGAATAGAGGGAGTGGGAAGCGAAGAAAATACGAGGTAGTGGGAAGCGAAGAAAATAGGGATTAGTGGGAAGCGAAGATAATATGGGATGGTGGGAAGCAAGGAGAATATGGGGTAGTGGGAAGCGAAGAGAATACGAGGTAATGGGAAGCGAAGAAAATACGAGGTAGTAGGAATCAAAGAAAATACGAGGTAGTAGGAATCAAAGAAAATACGAGGTAGTAGGAAGCGAAGAAAATAGGGGTTAGTAGGAAGCCAAGAGAATATGGAGTGGTGGCAAGAGAAAAGAATTCGAGTTAGTGGGAAGCGAAGAAAATACGACGTAGCGGGAAGCGAAGAGAATATGGGGTGGTGGAAAGTGAAGAGAATACGAGGTAGTGGGAAGCGAAGAAAATACGAGGTTGTGGGAAGCGAAGAGAATAGGGGGTAGTAGGAGGCGAAGAGAATATGGGGTAGTGGGAAGCGCAGATAATAGGGAGTAGTGGGAAGCGAAGAAAATAGGGGTTAGTGGGAAGCGAAGAAAATACGAGATCGTGGGAAGCCAAGAGAATACGAGGTAGTAGTAAGCGAACAAAATACGAGTTAGCGGGAAGCGAAGAGAATATGGGGTGGTGGAAAGCGAAGATAATATGGGGTGGCGGGAAGCGAAGGGAATACGGGGTAGTGGGAAGCGAAGAGAATACTAAGTAGTGGGGAGAAAATACTAGGTAGTGGGAAGCAAAGAAAATAGGGGTTAGTGTGAGGCGAAGAGAATATGGGGTGGTGGGAAGCGAAGAGAATACCAGTTAGTGGGAAGCGAAGAAAATAGTCTTTAGTGGGAAGCGAAGAGAATATGGGGTGGTGGAAAGCGAAGAAAATACGAGGTAGTGGAAAGCGAAGAGAATATGGGGTGGTGGGAAGCGAAGAGAATACGAGGTAGTGGGAAGCGAAGAAAATACGAGGTAGTGGGAAGCGAAGAAAATACGAAGTATTGGGAAGCGAAGAAAATAGGGAGTAGTTGGAAGCGAAGAGAATATCGTGTAGTGGGAAGCGAAGAAAAAAGGAGGTAGTAGGAAGCGAAGAGAATACGAGGTAGTGGGAGGCGAAGAAAATAGGGGTTAGTGGGAAGCAAAGATAATATGGGGTGGTGAGGAGCGAAGAGAAAATGGGGCAGTGGGAAGCGAAAAGATTACGAGGTAGTGGGAAGCAAAGAAAATACGAGGTAGTGAGAAGCCAAGAAAATGGGGGTTAATGGGAAGCGAAGAGAATATTAGGTAGTGGGAAGCGAAGAGAATACGAGGTAGTGGGAAGCGAAGAGAATACGAGCTAGTGGGAAGCGAAGAGAATAGGAGGTAGTGGGAAGCGAAGAAAATAAGGGATAGTGGGAAGCGAAGATAATATGGGGTGGTGGGAAGCGAAGAGAATAGAGGGAGTGGGAAGCGAAGAAAATACGAGGTAGTGGGAAGCGAAGAAAATAGGGGCTAGTGGAAAGCGAAGATAATATGGGATGGTGGGAAGCGAAGAGAATATGGGGTAGTGGAAAGCGAAGAGAATACGAGGTAATGGGAAGCGAAGAAAATACGAGGTAGTAGGCAGCGAAGAAAAGACGAGGTAATAGGAAGCGAAGCAAAAAATGGTAGTAGGAAGCGAAGAAAATAGGGGTTAGTAGGAAGCGAAGAGAATATGGGGTGGTGGCAAGAGAAAATAATACGAGGTAGTGGGAAGCGAAGAAAATACGACGTAGCGGGAAGCGAAGAGAATATGGGGTGGTGGAAAGCGAAGAGAATACGAGGTAGTGGGAAGCGAAGAAAATACGAGGTTGTGGGAAGCGAAGAGAATAGGGGGTAGTGGGAAGCGAAGAGAATATAGGGTAGTGGGAAGCGCAGATAATAGGGAGTAGTGGGAAGCGAAGAAAATAGGGGTTAGTGGGAAGCGAAAAGAATATGGGGTGGTGGGAAGCGAAGAGAATACGAGGTAGTGGGAAGCAAACAAAATACGAGTTTGCGGAAAGCGAAGGGAATATGGGGTGGGGGGAAACGAAGAGAATAGGAGGTTGTGGGAAGCGAAGAAAATACAAGGTAGTGGGAAGCGATGAAAATAGGGGCTAGTGGAAGCGAAGAGAATAGGGGATAGTGGGCAGCGAAGAGAATACGAGGTAGTGGGAAGCGGACAAAATACGAGTTAGCGGAAAGCGAAGAGAATATGGGTTGGTGGGAAGCGAAGGGAATACGGGGTAGTGGGAAGCGATGAGAATACTAGGTAGTGGAAAGCGAAGAAAATACAAGGTAGTGGGAACCGAAGAAAATACGAGCTAGTGGGAAGCGAAGACAATAGGGGTTAGTGGGAAGCGAAGAGAATATGGGGTGGTGGGAAGCGAAGAGAATACGTGGTAGTGGGAAGCGAAGAGAATATAGGGTGGTGGAAAGCGAAGAGAATACGAGGTAGTGGGAAGCGAAGAAAATACGAGGTAGTGGAAAGCAAAGAGAATATGGGGTGGTGGGAAGCGAAGAGAATACGAGGTAGTGGCAAGCGAAGAAAATACGAGGTAGTGGGAAGCAAAGAGAATAGGGGGTAGTGGGAAGCGAAGAGAATATGGGGTAGTGGGAAGCGCAGAGAATATAATGTAGTGGGATGCGAAGAGAATACGAGGTAGTAGGAAGCGAAGAGAATACGAGGTAGTAGGAGGCGAAGAAAATAAGGGTTAGTGGGAAGCGAAGAGAACACAAGGTAGTTTGAAGCGCAGAAAATAAGAGGTAGTGGGAAGCGAAGAGAATATAGAGTGGTGGGAAGCGCAGAGAATAGGGGGTAGTCGGAAGCGAAGAGAATACGAGGTAGTGGGAAGCGAAGAAAATAGGGGTTAGTGGGAAGCGAAGATAATATGAGGTGGTGGGAAGCGAAGAGAATATGAGGTAGTGGGAAGCGTAGAAAATAGGGATTAGTGGAAGCGAAGATAATATGAGGTTATGGGAAGCGCAGAGAATAGGGGGTAGTGGGAAGCGAAGAGAATACGAGGTAGTAGAAAGCGCAGAAAATAAGAGGTAGTGGGAAGCGAAGAGAATATGGAGTGGTGGGAAGCGAAGAGAATACAAGGTAGTGACAAGCGAAGAGAATACGAGGTAGTGGGAGGCGAGGAAAATAGGGGTTAGTGGGAAGCGAAGATAATATGAGGTGGTGGGAAGCGAAGAGAATATAGGGTAGTGGGAAGCGCAGAAGATAGGGATTAGTGGGAAGCGAAGAGAATACGATGGGGGGGGGAGCGAAGAGAATACGATGAGGGGGGGGGGAGCGAAGAGAATACGAGATCGTGGGAATGCAAGAGAATACGAGGTAGTAGGAAGCGAACAAAATACGAGTTAGCGGGAAGCGAAGAGAATATGAGGTGGTGGGAAGCGAAGAGAATACGAGGTGGTGGGAAGCGAAGAGAATACGAGGTTGTGGGAAGCGAAGAAAATACGAGGTAGTGGGAAGCGATGAGAATAGGGGGTAGTGGGAAGCGAAGAGAATAGGGAGTAGTGGGAAGCGAAGAGAATATGGGGTAGTCGAAGCGCAGAGAATATCGTGTAGTGGGAAGCGAAGAGAATACGAGGTAGTAGGAAGCGAAGAGAATACGAGGTAGTAGGAAGCGAAGAGAATACGAGGTAGTGGGAGGCGAAGAAAATAGGGGTTAGTGGGGAGCAAAGATAATATGGGGTGGTGAAAGCGAAGAGAAAATGGTGCAGTGGAAAGCGAAAGATTACGAGGTAGTGGGAAGCAAAGAAAAGAAGAGGTAGTGGGAAGCGAAGAAAATAGGGGTTAATGGGAAGCGAAGAGAATATGAGGTAGTGGGAAGCGAAGAGAATACGAGGTAGTGGGAAGCGAAGAGAATACGAGGTAGTGGGAAGCGAAGAAAATAGGAGGTAGTGGGAAGCGAAGAAAATAAGGGTTAGTGGGAAGCGAAGATAATATAGGCTGATGGGAAGCAAAGATAATATAGGCTGATGGGAAGCGAAGAGAATACGAGGTAGCGGGAAGCGAAGAAAATAGGGGTTAGTGGGAAGCGAAGATAATATGAGGTGGTGGGAAGCGAAGAGAATATGGGGTAGTGGGAAACGCAGAGAATATGGGGCAGTGGGAAGCGCAGAGAATATGGGGGTAGTGCGAAGCCCTGACAATACGAGGTAGTGGGAAGCGAAGAAAATACGAGGTAGTGGGAAGCGAAGAGAATAGGGGGTAGTGCCAGGCGAAAAGAATATGGGGTAGTGGAAAGCGAAGAGAATATGAGGTAGTGGGAAGCGAAGAGAATATGAGGTAGTGGGAAGCGAAGAAAATACGAGGTAGTGGGAAGAGAAGAAAATACGAGGTAGTGGGAAGCGAAGAGAATATGGGGTAGTGGAAAGCGAAGAGAATATGAGGTAGTGGAAGCGAAGAGAATATGAGGTAGTGGGAAGCGAAGAAAATACGAGGTAGTGGGAATTGAAGAAAATACGAGGTAGTGGGAAGCGAAGAGAATATGGGGTGGTGGGAAGCGAAGAGAATACGAGGTCGTGGGAAGCGAAGAAAATACGAGGTCGTGGGAAGCGAAGAAAATACGAGGTAGTGAGAAGCGAAGAGAATACATGGTAGTGGGAAGCGAAAAGAATATGGGGTGGTGGGAAGCGAAGAAAATACGAGGTAGTGGGAATCGAAGAAAATACGAGGTAGTGGGAAGCGAAGAGAATATGGGGTGGTGGGAAGCGAAGAGAATACGAGATAGTGGGAAGCGAAGAAAATACGAGGTAGTGAGAAGCAAAGAGAATAGGGGGTAGTGGGAAGCGAAGAGAATATGGGTTAGTGGGAAGCGCAGAGAATAGGGGGTAGTGGGAAGCGAAGAGAATACGAGGTAGTGGGAAGCGAAGAGAATACGAGGGAGTGGGAAGCGAAGAAAATAGGGGTTAGTGGGAAGCGAAGAGAATATAGGGTGGTGGGAAGCGAAGAGAATACGAGGTAGTGGGAAGGGAAGAAACTACGAGGTAGTGGGAAGGGAAGAAACTACGAGGTAGTGGGAAGCGAAGAAAATAGGCGTTAGTGGAAAGCGAAGAGAATATGGGGTAGTGGGAAGCGCAGAGAATAGGGGGTAGTGGGAAGCGAAGAGAATACGAGGTAGTGGGAAGCGAAGAGAATACGAGGTAGTGGGAAGCGAAGAAAATACGAGGTAGTGGGAAGCGAAGAAAATACGAGGTAGTGGGAAGCGAAGAAAATAGGGGTTAGTGGGAAGCGAAGAGAATATAGGGTAGTGGGAAGCGCAGAGAATATGGGGTAGTGGGAAGCGCAGAGAACAGGGGGTAGTGGGAAGGGAAGATAATATGGGGTGGGAAGCGAAGAGAATAAGGGGTAGTGGAAAGCGAGGAGAATACGAGGTAGTGGGAAGCGAAGAGAATACGAGGTAGTGGGAAGCGAAGAAAATACGAGGTAGTGGGAAGCGAAGAAAATAGGGGTTAGTGGGAAGCGCAGAGAATATGGGGTAGTGGGAAGCGCAGAGAATATGGGGTAGTGGGAAGCGCAGAGAATATGGGGTAGTGGGAAGCGCAGAGAATATGGGGTAGTGGGAAGCGCAGAGAATATGGGGTAGTGGGAAGCGCAGAGAATAAGGGGTAGTAGTAGGAATCTGGAAAATGAGGTGCGTGCCGAACGTCATTCCAGGTTTCAAGGCTTCCATCCAGGCAGGACCCGCAAGTGTAAAAACGGCTAATTAGTGATCGAGTTAATGAAAAAGTATCATTTATGAGAGCCAAGTCTTCAGTAAGTTTAAATCTTGCATTTAAGAAGATTAAGTGTACTCTCATATTCGCTAATTTTGACGACGGTTACTAAAATAGAAATTCACAGCTTTGTCCCCATCCTCACTCTTCTTGGCATTTGATTTTGATTATTTCTGGTGTGTGTGTGTGAGAACTTGATCCATGGAACACACTTACCCAGTATTTGAGCGAGGGTGAAAAGCTTGCCGAAGATCCGGACATTCCGCGCTTCCAAATCCATGTCTCTTCGGTTGGCAGCGCTCTCGCTCGTCAAAAGCCGACCGCCTTCTCCCTCGATGCTCTCCCAGTTCTTCCTGTGGGGGGAGGGGGGTTAGCATCATATCCCAGTTGTTTAAAACAGACAAGGAGCTTTAATCCTGCCCCTTGGGGAGGGGAGGGGATGGGGTTAACCACATTAGCAAGTGTTATTGTCGGAGAGAGGCGCAATTCTGCAACATTGAAGCAGCCGCTAATATCGTGAAGCGACCTGGGGATCAGATTCTATGCTAGATTCTTGGCCCCCCCTCCTCACCCACCCAAAGTAGAATTCGGGGGTAAAACTAATATAAAAAATAAATGTTTTTTGGTTATCCGCAGGATTATGGAGGCGTTACGACGGATATTTCTGATTTTTTTACGAAAATTAATCACATGGTTGGCAAAAACTGAGGAAAAGTGGGGGTATACTGATCCCAAAGCCACTTCCACAATAAAAGGTGATGTTAAAAAAAAAATAAGAAACTTTCGAGCGCCCATTTGGCTTGTGAAAGCATTGTTGGGAGATTCCTGCCTGCGATTACCTTCATCTGAACTCTGTATTAATTTAGAGATACAACAAATTAGAACATCCTCAAACTAGAAAGAGTTGGGATATCAAAAATGAAGAATCGTTGACACAAATGAGTAATATGGGGAGAGGTAAAATAACAGGCAAATAATGGGGGGGAATTTAATTAACATCGATCATTATCGGAATTTTTAACTGCAAAGCGAAATATACTAAATTTATATTTTAAATCATCCAATGCAATTTTAATTATTAAATTAATATTGGATACAAATGCTTCATTTATGCTTAATAATATGGCGTCTTGTGGTAAAGGAATCGAAGGTCAGTTGTCGTTCCGAAGATTTCCTTTCTGAAGGTTATATTGTAACGAGAAAGTTCTCATTTTTATTTAAGTATGGTGAATATATGGCTAATAATACATTTAAGCCCAGCTAAATACACAGGCTTCACGGTGTTGTGTCCCATTCAAATAATTCTCACACCCAAAGAAAAGTCTAAGATTATTCCCATGGGTGGAAAATTCATATTAGGTTAGCGAAAATGTTTGCCCATTTCTCTCTATTTTTAACTATTTGGTAAATATGGAATACACAGCCACCGATTTCAAGGAAATTTTATGAGAAAGTTCCTCCAATTCAGGGTGGTGCAAATCCTCTCCATAAGGGAGGAGCACTGCATAAAAAACATTTGAATTCGAACCCTAAGGTGGTTATTTCTAAATGGGCGCTTTGCCCCCTATACCCAACTTAATAGTGAGGGGTCGTACCTCCACCCACATCGCTAGTTTTAATAATCTAGTAATATACACAATTCGAAAGCCAAGCATTAGGTTCGAATTCAAAGGCGATTGGCAGATGTCGTTATCGCTATATTTATTGTTCATTGTTTTTATGCTGCGCTTCTTGACTTCAGACATATAAGCCTCGCCCCCGAATACTAATTAAATCAATCATATTTTCTTTAATATTTACTAATATAAAATGTATATAGCATCTTTTAATTTAGAAAAAAAATCCTTTCAAAATGATATATAACACAATATGATGCGATGCCAATTGGCAATGTGACTGTGATTACTTTGTGCACCATTGAACTTAAGCAAGCAACGGACACGTGTTTAGCAACAACGAGTAACGACAAGATGGCCACACAAAAGTGGCTCGGATGCAGAGCAGTGTTAAAGGAACATACGATATATGCGCGGTCTTGGGAGAGATGAAGTAAGGCATAAACATTGGTCTGGTCGCCTAGTCCTCGCGGACTCTTTGGAGCTCTCATTCCCTGCAATTCCCACAAGTCCAAGAATTAAATTCACACCGGGTAAATTACATGAGAGGGTAACACACATGTCTGACACTGCTTCAATCAAAAAAAGATACTAGTGTTCGAATTCATTGGCATCGGTTTCCCAAACGCCGCAACGTTTTCGGACATGTGATACTTAAATAAAAATGGACTAACTATTTGGCCCTCAACTAGAAAATATGCTCAAATCGAAAATATTTGTGCAAGTATACTCTCTCTAAGTGAGAGGCGCCAACCATGCGACAATTTTTTTAGGAACGAGTTGCGATAAGCCAAAAAAATGTTTTGCCAACTAAAAAAATTAAAACAAATATAACTGGATATACGAGAGTTTTACCTCTATTTCTATATTGCATTATAATGTCCGCTCACATCATGTCTCTAATTTTTACATTTTCTCACACGCCAAGCACAATGTTTTTTTTTCCGAAGATTCAATAAAAATTCTCTTTCCCATGTTTCATTAAAGAGACGAGCATCTTCCCGATTAGCCTTTCTATCAACAAGAGGTTACCTCGTGTAGAGTGTTACACCTCCTTCCTGGAGGAGCCGCGCGAACTCGTGACCACAGTGCCCCGAAAGAAAAAAGTCTTCGCTCTCACTAGATTTTCCATACATCAATTCCTAAAAAACATTAGGGGGCGTGACTTATATGTCCAGTCAAGAAAAACGGCATTAAAACAATGAACATTAGAGCGCATATCGAAATCTGGCTCCAATGTTCATTGTTTTTATGCAGTGCTCCGCCACGAATGGGCCCCGACCCAGAGGAGCACTGGAACCGAAGGTCGCATACCGAACCGGCAGCGGACTCGTCTGTCCCCGTGGCTCCCACGGAGGGAGAGGAGCCGCGAGTATTTTTGGTCTTTTTCCTATTCTTTTTTCTTAGAAGAGGAGAGCGAGGAATGCAGCCGCCTCTCTCTCTCGCTGTTAGGAGCTGCTAGGCCAGATGGGACGGCCTCTGTAATATCCTTCTCTGAAATGGAGAAGGTTCTACCTGTTACAGGAGGACTAGATGGGGGAAAAGATCCCTTCTTTCTTTGTGAGGTCTTGAAGACCCGTGTCGTCAGAGGAGCAGCTTGCATAGGGGCGGATACGGGTTCTGTGCTTGGCACCGTGCACGGGTTCGACCCCATGGATGATCCTACCGTCGGAGGCTGGGTCACCTCAGGGACCATGTATATCTCAGGGGGCCTCCATGTGCCTCCCCTCCGAGACATCACAGGTCCCATTCGAGGTACATTTTGTCATCTTATCTTTGGCCAGCGAATCGGCATCCTTTGGGGAAGAGAGGGGGGCACGTACGGTGCCCCCCCCCCTCTAAGCTCTTTATGTGCGCCCGCAGGTCTTTGGAGAGCATGGAGCAACGGGCCCTGCCTTCCCTCGCCCCCCCCCCTAAAGCGGCATGCCCTATCGTGCCGCTCCCGGTTCAATAATGGGCCGCCTGCCTGACTTCTTGGCAGTCCCCTTGGAAAGTAAAGGGAGAAATGCCCCTGTGAAGAGGTAATCGACCAAAGGCGACTCCATAGAAGGGGATTGGGGGAGTCACCTGCACCCGTAGGCATAGGATAGTAGTAAGCCTCCTCTCCGTTAGAAGTAGTTTGTAGGATCCCCTGTGAGAGCACAGAGAGGGGGGGTGGAACCTCCATTTTTTCCTTGGAGGTGCCTGAAGACGGCTCCGTCGCTGGTGAAGGAAAAGTAAAGGGAGAGATTTATTATTTTCATTTATGGGCATGGTGACCCTGTTCTTTTTGCGGGATGCAAACGCTAATCACCCACGCAATAGCCCACTCTGCGAGGGGTGAGTAAGGGGCCGGCAAAGCCAGTTGCCACCATTTGAGGCCACTCCTCTCGCCTATTGGCCTGGCAGCCCATCAGCATGGCGGCTCCACCTTGGGCTCGGCGTAAAATCGATAGAGATTGAAAGGAGAAAGAAAGGAGATGTGAGGGAGGTGTGGGTGGTGATGAAGCAGGTTGTTAAAAAAAACACCACCCCAAACCGGAGCTGAAGGGTGAGGGGGGCATTGTCTCCTCAGCCCCGCTCTGGGTTGGTTGAGCGAGAGGAAGCTGGTCGGCGTCTATCCTGTGAAATTAGAGGACGACAGAGAAAGTTGTGGGAGAAGTTGTAAGGAGAGTGAGGAAGCAGGGTAAAAACGCAGGCTGTCAGAAAGAAGAAAAAGATAAGTTGGGGCCGGACGGGGCGCTGAGTCCCGTCAACAGGGCGGCCAGGAAGGCAAATTGGGGTCCCGGGATGGGGTGCAATCCACCCAGACACCGTGTTTAATAAACCGATCAGGGCATCCCGATGGACTCCACACCCTCACGAGTTGAGGCGAAGGTCGTAGAGAAAAAGGAATCCTGAGAGGGAGCGAGGAGGAAGCGCACTTAAACCTTCCCCCGACTCCACCAAAGAGTTCAATTCAACCCAGTGGCGGGGCGTCACTAATTTTCACTCTGCCTGGGTGAGAACATTTCCTCTTGGTACTAAGTGGAGGTAGACAAGGGTTGAGAGGATAGCCGTAGGGTTAAGAAATAAAAAAAGTATCGTTGAGAGGGAGCGACGGGGGACGCGCACCAACAACTTTCCCAGGCTCCATCAGAGTTCAAGTCAACCCTCAACCGAGTGACAGGACTTCCATAATTTGCACTCGGGTCAGGATGGTGTACAGCCCCTCCAGTTACCAAGTGTAACAGGCTACACCCATCAGGCATGTCGAAAGTGTGAGTTTCGTTATAAATGTGCACCAGCTCTCAACCTCCAGTCACATTTTCAATGAATGACCTAGCTTCGGGGAGAACTTCGCGCACGATACCCGTCCCGGTACCTGGGCGAGCGGGATCGCTACCCCCTCGTCTCGTAGTTGGAGCGGATTCATGCAAACCCTTTAACTACTCTATTTATCTTCATATTTTTACTTACCTCAACTTCGTCTTTACCAAACTGGTTTAATTTGTTTTCACAGTTCTTCCATGTTTTCCCCTTTAATAAAACGGCCACGCCAAACCTTGACCTCTGTGTGGAAGTGTGATCAGCGTGAGTGCAATGAAATTTGAAACTAATTATGCGAAGCCTTATAATTTTAGAGTGTAATAAAATCATCCGCGCGAAATAGCTGCTATTAAAATTTGAAGAGGTCCGGGACCACAAAAATGGTCAATTCATTCTAACCAGCACAATTTATATTAGTACTAACCATTTTCGGGTAGAATATTCCATTAAACTTTATATAAAAAAATATTGCACTACCCGTTGTCGGTTTTCATGTCTAAATGAAGTTACTTTCACATTTTAACATTAGCGAAAAGGTTCAATCTTAAAATTTGGATCACTTCTCCGCTTAATCGCATATGATTTGCGACGAAGAAGCGACGTTCGATTCCTCCAAGGATTTGTCCCTCAAGCGGGGTTAGGGATTAGGGGGTGGACCGTGAATTCTCTCCTGTGAAAGATTGGCAGTTTAATCCAGTGTATTCCTATTACTCCAGTGAAATCCTATACCCTTTCATCAATTCCGTTTTATGAGTTTTTCTTCTTTATACAGGAGTTGAAGAGTATCTCAGTTGATGGGGGTGAATAGATTTTCTTAATAAAATTGAAAGACTAAGACATCTTTTTTTTTTCAGAGGCTATTATTGGCATGACACTAAATAAAAGGAGTCATCGTCAACTTCCCACAAACTCAATCCCAAGGATTTAAGGAAAATACTAAACAAAAGCAATATTCCGAGCAATTAAAAAAAAATGAACAAAAATATCTCACTGAGTGCAATAGTGTAGTATGCTTAAGCTAAATATAAAAAAAAAACAACAAGGTCAAATCTGCCAAAGATATTTTGAAATAGTCTGATAAAGAAAGTAGGGGTAAAGTTTAAATAAAAATGTGGATGTTTGAGAGAAACGCTGATGCAACCCAACAAGTTTCTTGGCAGGAAACCATACCCAAATCTACTACCCTTTCCAGCCTTAAAACATATCCCACTGTTCGCTAAACCAACTTTACAATTAAAATAGTTTTCGCCCTAAACAACAACAACTGCGAACAATTCCTTTGCATGGACCTGTGCATGACGAGGAGCCGAGGATTAGGATCCTGACGGTATGAATGTTTTTACTGTGGGGGCCACCAAACATTCACCCTTTAAAGTACCATCTACGAGATAACTAAGGTTGGGTTCCGTTGTAGACAGTACACTGAGGAATGAACATATTCGTAGACACCACACTAAAGGAACATCGCTATATACTCATTATACCTATAAGTGATTTGACTACAGTTAATTTCTACCATCTACATCCATTCCAAACTCCATATCAGACACAAAAGGCCGCACTTATTGGACAACCTGCGCACCATACCTATCTCTCTCCACAAATTACCACACTACAATTCACTTCTATGCATATACCTTAGTGTAAATATCCCCATGCGGAAACTAATGGAATGTGTCCTATTCTAAACCTTCAGCAATGAATCTGTCCCGCTGATTTAGTTACCAATAAACATGTACCTCCATTTTCCTATTCCTTAAAGAAAACAACCCATGAAACTTAGCTAATTATTTATGGATATCACAATCGGGAACTCCACAAATTATCTACACTTGCCAGTAAAATCATTCGGTCTTCCATAATTAAAACATCCTTTGAGATTTCCGAAAGTTGCTCACTCCGTTTTGATTCCATCGAAATTCAATGCCCGTTTAACATTGCATCACCCTCAAGTCATTCCCAAATTTGAGTTCCAGCAATTTGCCAATCGAATGAACATGTCTTTATTTTATGGTCCTTTCTGGTTATTCCAAACATGTATTGTTCTGTTTATATGAGTTTGTCATCAGTTTGTGTGTCATTTTTGTGTCAAGTACTCAATTTTCACCTCCGTAAATTTAAACTAAGATGCATTGATCATTTTAAACAGTTATGAAAATTCAAAAGATTTAGTTAAGTTTTCCTACCTTTTTCTAACCTCTCCACTTATAGTGATTTCCGTTCTCAGAGTCACAAACTACCCTAAGTATAGGTAAATGTTTTTATTGATGTAGAACTTGATTGCCAATCCTAAATCCTACATCTTCTGCTACACATCTATCATTATTGGGGTCTTTTATAAGTTCATTTTCAGTCCAAGTCTCAGATTGGTTTGCGATAATTCTGTTCTCACTGACTGTAATTCACTTGGATTTAAGGCAAATAGTAATGGGAGAATTAAAACGATGTTGATAGTAAACAGCTCGACTGCGCAATAGACCTAGGGTGCGTAACTCTCCTGAACATGGTCTATTTCGAAAGAATCAGATAACCTGTATCTCGGTAAAAGAAGATTCAACGTCCCATTAATAAGGGAAAAGTTATCCACATGATTTTGTCCACCATTTCTATAATAAAGCTATAGAAATAGCATAAATGGGGTTAGAAAGTGAAAATGATAGCGATATCATGAAGTGTTGTTGATATGACTCTGGGAACAACCATTCAATACACCCGGTATCCCCTAGTCAAAATATACCCTCCATCCAAAAACTTTCGTTATTACTTTTTTATTTAATATTTTTGTGGCGTTTACATAATTGCTGGATAAGAATAGAGCTTTCAACATGTTGATTTCGTGATTAAACAAAAATAAAGTCTACTTCGACCCTGGTTATCTCACTTATTCTAATATTCAATCTCCTACAGTAGTATTATAAATAAATCATATCGTCGAATATTATTGAAAGATTTAGAGAGTAAATGAACCATTGTTAGAAGTCGCGCTCATCTTGTTGCAGCGAAGCCTTTTTCAGAATACTCTACTAGGAATAGAAGGCTAGACTGCCCTGAGAATTCGCATCGGTGTCCATATTTCTGATCCCAGGCTAACTGCAAATCTAACTTCTAGAAAGAAAGTATCTTGGGATTACTAACCAGATTATTCCTAGTTATATTTTTTATCTCCTCCATTGTATTATATATAAATATGAAATAGAGTATGAATTTTTACTCACCTCAGCACGGGTCCAGGAGAAGCCAACATTCTCTTACGAAGGCGACAACAGGACGGATTAAAGCGAACTTATTTCCTAAAGTTGCTGTTTCGAAGTTAACGAAAGCTCTCGGCAAGAGTTATTATAAGTTACTCCTTTCCTTCAAATCGGTTAAATAAGTTTAAAAAATAATTAAAAGACTTTTTTTTATCTCGTCCCACCTCACACACACACACATACACATAAACATACACACACACCGGTAGATTTGCTCCGTGGAATATTCATGTGAAAAAGGTCGATACAGATTTGCCGCCCACTCGAGCTCTCTCCTTTGTTTAAAAAGGGGGGCTCGTCCCCTCACTCTAAGGCCCTAACGCCCCTCCCCCGCAAAATAGGGTGACGTAGACAAGTGAATGAACGTCAAGGTAACACACGGAAGCAAATATTGAATTAAATTTAAAGCGAAAACTAACAAGGGCTTATCCCACAGAGAGTAAGAGATCTGTAAAATGGTAAAGATGATGGAACTGAAAAGGTGTGGAAGATATATAAGTGTATTCTTATGTGGACAATGGGGCCGGTAGGGCACGCAATCCTCCATGGGGCAGGAAGGGCACGTCATTCCTTGAGGTTTCAGGTGCAGCAGATGCTTCACACCATCCACCCGCGAAAGTGTAAAGAGGCAAGATCGGGGAAACGAGCGACGGGAAAGGGGAGGGGGGCGATTCTTCGGGGGTGGAGACGATGCTCACGCGCCTTATGCATTTGGACACCTCAATGCCAGATATAGAACTATAGAATAAGCCGTATCAATATATAGATCAGGGGGCTGACATGTGCCCCCGAGCCCATCCGAGGAAATTCAACTCCCTCATGGAATTATTATACATGAATGCGGGTTTTCAAGCGAGCGTTTTGGCCCACTTCACGCGCACATCTCAGTGGAGGCACTTTGAGTGGCGCTTCGTGATGTTAAGCCCTTTCTTGTATTCGACTCTAATCCAGTCTTGGCGAGGGAAGGGGGCAGTAGGAAGAGAACAAGCAGAAGAGGATGTTCGAATGCAAAACAAATACTCATGAAGATCGGACTTGTAAAGAACTACAAGGGAAAACCACACCCACCCTAAAATGCAGGGACCGGGGACGGAGGGGGGGGGGGGCATTTAAACCTTCTAGAAACCAAATCGAACAAAAACCCAGACATAAAAAAAACAGTAAACGAGATTGCGAAGATATGAATAGGAAAATACTGAATTAATGATCCGTAAGGGTGCAAAATTAAAAGAAAAATAGATCCCACTCTTCAAAGCAGGGGTTATACCAAGATTTACCTTACCCACTGCACTCTCATAAACCAAATTCATTCAATTATCCTAAGCTATCCTTTTCTAATGCATCTCACATCGCAAGGGCCAAATTTCTCGAAATTATGGCTCTATACTACTAGAAACCTTTCTTAAAAAAAGTGCTCGATTGATCGTGTAATTCCGCATAAAATGACAGGTTTCGTTATTGTGGGGGCCGCTGATCAGGTAAGTATTAGGCTTCAGTTTCCTTCAAGCCGTTTCACGTCTATCACCCCTTGAAGGTAAACTTCAAAGGGTGATAGACCTTTAGATGATTAATGAAGCTTCATTTTATCTCAGTGGCTCTAGGGCCAAACATGTTCTGTGCTGCAAGACTTCCGTTTCTCTTTTATGCGAAACCAAGACCTCTTAAAAAATGATGACGTCTACTCTCAGGCCTTTGATTAAGAATTATAATCCTTAGTTTTAACTCGACACGGATTGTAGTTAATTGCAACCTAAATTTTAATCGTCTCCTTTTTCCCTAAAACAAATCTTCCATTCACCCTTTCATTTACAGGAGCCTGAAGACTATGGACTGCGACTTTAGTAAAATGTAATTTTAAATTTATTGAGGATGAATTCAATGCTGAATCAAATGTGAAAACGTGCATCAATACTAATGTGCCGCTTGGGTGGAATCCTCTTTTATCAATGGGATATTACGAGCGATTGTTCGTAGATTAAAAAAATAATGTTTCTAGCAGGTTAATATTGAAGACCGCCTGACACACTGACTCGCCGGATCTAAATTTCATAGAGTCGTATCGGAAATATTCCCTTTCCAGCTTAGCGGTAGAACGTCATACAAAAAGGATAGGATCCATCAGCTTAGTGAGCATTGCAACGAGGGACATTGACTCAAATATTAACCATAAAAATTAATAACATTCAAAACAAGTGGTATATCAGTGAATTATAACTCACTAAACAAATCACGGCAACACTTCAGTTTCGGGGCGCACGGTAGGTGGCGCTGTTTATAGGCTACAATTTTGGGTTACAATATATGTCTTATGTCGTCAGACGGTAGCGTCAGATGCGAACAATTACGGCGTTATATTTTTTGTATACGAGTATATACTGGGGGCTGCGCCCCCCCCCCAATTGATTGAAACTCCGGATCATCTCAGGGTAGTCCCCCCCACAGTGATATCTGCCCCACGAGCAGTCACCTTGAATTTACTGGGGTTCCCCCCCCCAACAGCTTTTTACTGGCAGAAAAACCTAACCTAATGACAAACAATACTTACTTTTATAGGTTTCTTGATTAGTTTATGCGCTTCTAGATAATCTAAAAGTTTTTCGCGGTCATGCAAAATAAACCCGAATTCGAATAACGAAGAAGCACAACTAGAGCACGAAAAAGACACGACGAAACAAAAACATTTGCAAAACGGGTCCTATTTATAAGCTACGACGTTGCCAGTAAGAAGCTGTTACCGTTCGCAGTAAACAAAAAATACGAAAACAAAACAAAAAACAATAAAAGACATCAAGAAACCTTACCTAACTTAGAAAAAAACTATAAACGAGCAGAGGCGCAGATATTTAGTAAATAATACAGACTAAAAATTACAAATCGCCCAAACAACAAAAAAATATAACGCCGTGATTGGTCACATCTGAAGCTACCGTCTGACGTCATAAGAGATACATTGTAGCCAAAAATTGTAGCCTACTAACAGCGCCACCTACCGTGCGCCCCGAATCTGAAGTATTACCCAAATCACTTTAGCTTATTCATTTACAGATTCAGTGGAAAGGAATACGTTAAAATTAATTTCAGATTGGATCCAATGCTAAATTGTACCTTTTGGATACATCTACAAACGATGGATATTGTTAAAAGTGTTAAAGAAAGCTAACATAGGTTCGGTTAAGTTGCACCTTACAGGTTAGGTTACATTGATGTAAAATGGTAGGCAATATGTATAAATACTTGAGAGAAGAAATATGTTCAATTATTGTTTAGGAAAGCAATAAGCTAAAGTGATCTCCATTCCTCCGCAAAATAAAAACTAAGAAATAGGCCAAATATTCCTAATAATCATGGCCAAAGCTGGATATCAAATTAAAAGCTTCCGTTTCATTTCATTTCTATTAAATACAAGGTCATATCAATTTTTGATAGATGTAATAGTAATTAGTCCCTTATGAAGTTAATATTTATAAAATAATGAACCTTTTAAGTTTCATTTACCATTGTGTATGATTTTAGTGCCATCCGCCTTTTAATTTTGGTAGAAACTTAATACTTCGTTTTGTGAACTTTAATGGCATTTTGAAAATAAGTTGCGAAGAGCTTTCTAGAAAATCCCTTGTATCAAATTATTTTTTTCTTCTTAAAATTGAATAATACACATTATGCTTTCTGAGAAGAAAGTCCAAATGATTCCTAGTTAGAGGTCAAGAGTACCTTCCAGTTTGAGCGCATCATTTCATCATTGGAATTCGATGAAACAGGCTTGTGTATTTTCCTAAACCATGCAATGGGATGCTTTAGGTAACGCCATTGCGGTTTGCTACACCAATGCTTTTGGTTAAACTGCCCCCTTCCCCAGAATAGGTTACAACCTTTCGATCGTTATTGAGTCAACGCCCGAAGAAATCAAGGATTGACGACAGACAGGTTGCAAGTTGCCAGAATGGTCAAGTGGGGGAAAGGCTTTCTATTATAATATGGCGCTTTTTAAATTATTTTAGGAAGTCAATCCTTGAACTTTTTATGTCACGTTCGCTGGTTTAAATACTAGTTTCTTTATAACAATGGCGCGATATACAAAAGCTTATTATTTTCATGTCTCTTGAACAAATCTTCTAGATCATTTTTAGAGGACAGACTAAATCTTCAATCGTGCCTTAGTCCTGCAGACTATATTTACTTCAGTATCAAATTCAAATGGGATGGTGGAATTATTCACGGGAATAAATAATAGTGGGGAATTTTAGCTCCGTGACAATGTATAATACTTGTCCGACTTTCTTTGACACAATTCGTTTAATGGGCGAGGGAAAATAGGCCTAAAGTCTATGCTATGCCAAAAGTGAATATAAAATTGAGCTTCCTGAATCATAACACTAAGATTTAGTGAATGCGTGACTGTTTCTCGATCTACCTTCCACAAGGAGCGAGGGAAATCTCACGCTTCGATTTGGCACACATTTCACCCTGGCTGACAGCCGAAAACTGTTCTCTTTCTCCTATTGAGTTCCACTTAGCGCAGGGTTCTCTTCGAGTCACTCTCTTTCTCTTTTCGCGTAACACCTGTTAGGCCATTCTCGTCACGAGGATATAAATTTCCCTTAGTTCACATTCACAACATAATGAGGTGTCTTGAACTCTAGAACCTTCCAAAGAATTCCAAGATTTTTCTCGGAGAATTTTTCTGCCCTGGTTTTCCAATAACTTCTGGATGTGAATTCAAATGGACGTTGATAAAGGTCATGAATGCGACAACGCATCCAATAAAGTTGCTTAAAACACTCGACTCCGTTGTTTCGATGTAAGGCGCTGATATACAGTGGGCGCAAAAGTTTGAAACGCTTAGAAATGCAAATTTAGGGAATTTTAATAACCGCAGATTACTGAAATTTAAAACAGGTGGAACTTTGTGATAAATACAATGTAATGATCGGAAAATAGTGACTATAGTGAAATCGGACAATAATGAAATTTGAAAACGCAAAAGTTTGCAACAGATTTTTATAAACATGGTTTAGTATTTGGTTGCATAACCGCTGTTGTCAATTACAGCTTGTAGGCGCTTTGATTAGTTTCTTACGGTCTTCCAATAGGTGCTTGGGCAAACATATTTTCTTCAAATCCAATAAGTTGCGCGGATCTCGTTTCTGGACCATGAGTTTCAATTCCCTCCATAGATTTCCGATGGCCTTCAGGTCAGGAGACTGACTTGGCCATTCCAAAACAATAATTTTACCCGTCTACAGCCAATTCATGGTTTATTTTGCTGTACGCTTAGGTTCATTGTCATGTTAAAATGCCCATCTTGGTTTCAAGTTCAGAGTCAATGCTAGATAATATATTTCTTTCCAAAATTCCCCTGTACATTTCGCCGTTCATTTTTCCTTCGACTCCTTTCATTCTTCCAACCCCTGATAAGCAAAGACAAACCCGTACCATGATTGATCCACTACCGAATTTGACTGGCGGGATCGTATTCTTTGGCGCGCAAGCTTCACGCTTGTTCTCCAAACCATGTTGATTGAATTGTGACCAAAAAGTTTTAGTTTCATTTCATCTGACCAAAGGATTTGTTCTCAGAACGTTACCGGTTTATTTAAATATTTATTTGAAAACGCCAAGCGAGTTTTCTTAAGGAGTGGGGGGTTTCTTTGAGTACGAGAAAAGTGATCCTAACGAGGGAGCGTTCTACTTTATGTATCATTGCTAATTTTAACTCCACTCGTTTCCAGATCTTCCTGCAGCTATCTAAAGAGTAGTCTGTGGTTTATCACATCCTATTCTAGCAAGTTTTCGAGCTGCTTGTTCCGTTAACAGCCGAGGGCGACTTGAACGATCCGAAGGACAAATTAAATTACTAGACTTCCAGTTGCCTATTATGGTACCAACTGAATTTAGAGATACTTTAAGCTGTACAGAGATCTTTCGGTACCAAAGGCCTCTCTTATGAAGGGCTACAATGCGTAACGAAGATCGTGACTGATTGGTTTGTTCCCCCCCCCCAAGATGAATGGCACAGTAGCCTTACACGATACCGAAAGAAACCTCGCATTTAGTTCAGAATATTCTAGATATTCGTGAAACAAATGATTTAGCTTTTAATGAGACATTTTGCGGATGTGACCTATTTATATATATTTATATGAATGTGTTGTAAACTTTTTCCTTTGGATTAATACATTTGTATTCATTACATAAAGTTCCACGTGCCTTGTAAATTTCATTAACTTGCGTTAATTAAAATATGTAAATTTGCATTTATTACAGTGGGTTGTAAACTTTTGCGGCCCAATCTATCTATAAAAGAGCTTCTCTTTCTTACGCACTGCGTTCCAAGACCTGCTTTTGCTGATGGTTGCAGGTGACGAGAATTGAGATTCTTTTTCCTGTAAATTCACAACTTTCTTTACGAAACTTTAAAAAAAAAATTTCTGACAGGTACTGGCGTTATTTTTTTGTTTTCTAGAGCGGATAAAAATGATATAATATTTTATTGCCCAAATAGACTGATAATATCGGTCCTCGCACAGAGGTAATATACCAATCTAAATGCTTGTCCGAAAGTCTTGTCACCCCTTACCGAAAAGTAATAAGAACAAGAGAGGAACAATATAATAATATCAAACACATGAACTGGTTTTAGTGCATTCACTTTCATTGACACTGTTACACATCAGGAAGATCTATATGAACACCAGAATACACACGATCATGTGCCCAAACTCTTGCAATCAGGCTCTCTTCCACACTTGTGTCAGCCATCTCAAATAGAAAATTAAAACAATATTTACAGTGGATAACAAGACTTTCGGACGACCCGAGCGGCACGAGTAACTCCCTTTTAATTGTATCTTTATAGTTTTATACATTATATTTTTTAGTAATTTGCAGTTTTATATTGTATGTTTCTTTTATTTTTACCAAAATTCTGAATAATAACTAGAGAGAAAGAGTGAAAGCAATTAAACGCCATTACTAAAACAAGAACAACTCAGCTAAAGCGACTCCTTTGTTACCGGAAGAATTTAACTAACATTAACTAGTCAAATTGAGAAAGTTGAAAGGAGAAAAAGTATCGGTTAGCACAAGATGTGGATTGGAAGCACGTCCCAATGATTGTCGAAGTTAAGAAAGAAAAGTTGTGTATAACTTTATCTGGGTTAAAAGTTAGTCATTAAGCAAAAGGCGAAAACTTTTAATGTTTCTTCGGGGAAGATCCAGATATAGAAAAGTCCGAAGAAGAGAAACGAAGAATGAAATGAGCAGAATAGTTTTCGTTTTTTAATTTAGACGCTCATCTGACGGCTGATACCATGGGTATAGATAGCTATATATACCAAATCTTATACTAGCCTATTCTTAGGTTATATTAAGACAACAACATAAAAGGAAAGAAAACACCAATAACTAATATAGCAAAAAACCCAAAGGATAAAACAACTAAAAAATAAAATGAAAAAACACGTTCAGGTGGAAGGAGGTCTATCTCTCTAAGGGACCAGAGCGTGTGCCTAGAACTCAAACGCTAAATACTATGGGGGAAGTCCGCCTTCTCCCAAAACTCAATAATTCCACAATCCGGTGTGCAGGAATCCCCCTGGTGCAAGGGACAAGCGGTAGTGAGGAGTTACCAGAGACAGCTAAAAACACCCGGCAACTCCACGCCATCGTGCCTTATTTAGATGGCACTGAAAAACGTCGAATCATTGTATTGTCATCGACTTGTCACTCACTCGCTCCACGCCAAGTGCCAGCCTCACATGTCAACCTCCAAATTATCTATTCACGCGAGCTGCAGTGACTTGACTTAAGCAATCAGCAAAAATCCCTAGCTGACCTTGTAAGTAAAAATAATATAGAATTGGAGAGAGTTTACATCACCAACCCCTCCAGCTCCATCAAATGGCGCTGCGTCCCGCTAGTATGCTCGATTCGGAGGCGGCATAACACGACCTGAAGCCGTTAAGGAATCGGGAAAGAATTAATAAGGAAAAGAGAATTTTATGGTCGGGAAATGCTCTAAAATTGTACATTCAATAGCTGATAATTTGCATCTGTAAAGGACATTGCTGAAGTCATTAATACCGAGCCAAATTCTTAGACCGTTTTCTGTAAATAGATGTCTCAAACTTATGAAGCATTTGAAATCTTAATGTCTAAGTTTATTGTGTTTCCTTTTCTATATAGTTTTTAATTTAATATTTCGATGCTTAGAGTTTAGATAAAGTAGGAATGGATCAACATGAGATTGTGAGCAAAGTTGTAAGTCATCAAAGCATGTCTCGAAGAAAAGAAATGTAGTGTTCTTAACAGCTTATTTTGCTGAATGTAATCTGATTTATATACGACCCCCTCCCCCACCACCACAAAAAAGTGGTTATTGTCAGTAATAATCACTGGTGTCAATCAAGGGAGATATTTTTGAAGAGTGACTCAATATCAAATGGCACATGAAGAGTATGATTTAGGCGAAAAGCGTATAAAGTTGGCGAATTCAATTGAATCTTTTATAGAGTAATTGTTGCATGTGCCGGGATCAATAACAAAGAGTATGGTCAGAAGAAAGATGCTAGGGTTAAGCATTTGGGAAATACCATAGATTATATTCGTCGGAAATTTGTTTATTTTTTCCTCACCCCTGATAAACTAACATACATTCTATTAATTACGTTGAAATTTCGACCATTCAGATAATCTTGGTCATATTTTCAAAATAATTATTTCTATTGAGCAACAACATTTTTCTCTGGTCCGACTTAGAAAAACAAACTTGTCATTTGAGATATTAAGACATTTTATGTCTGATAAAGGAAAGACAGCAAAAACATTTTCTACCATTGAATTTGTAAAATGTTTAATAGTAATGAATTTAAGGTCATTAAGACATTTATCTTTTTGCTCAGAGATCGTATCGAAAGATACCAATGTAAAAGAAGGATTCGAATTGAGTAGAGGATGGAGGGCGGGGGGGTATTGTGTACACAAGAGTGAATGTTAATGTAAAACGCACACCAATAAAATTATAAAAATTTTATAAACTCAATGAAGGAATGGTTCAAAGCGAGCTTAACGAGACAAATACGACTCCAATTTGTTTTGTTTTAAAAGATATAATATATATTTTCGAAAGTCTGTTTGTATGTATGTATGTATGTATGTGCCTATATATATATATGACCGCTATAGAAGGCCACTTAGGTCACCATTGGGGTAAATTGATTCGGGGAGTAACATAGGCTACTCAGATTTGGTAAAAATAGCGCCACTTGGTTGTTAGGTTAGGTTCGAATTTTTACCCTTTCTAGGTTTGGGGGGAGAAGTAATCGCGGCTATGAGTTGCAATTAAAACACCAACATCCCATGGAAAAATTAGGATTTTCCAGACCAATGATGCGACTGCGATGTTTTAAAAACGCGATGATACGTATTATCAGCATGCCCGAGACTCGAATAACTTAGATATTTAGTTAAAACTCACGTCCATCTGCTTGAGGCACGCTTTAAAGTCTGTGGCTGCCACCCGCGTACTCACGTTTGCCTGCCCGCCCACCCGCTTGCTCGCCCTGCCGCACTACTGTAATATGAAAATTATTCTCTTGTTTTTTCATGGTACACTACTCCATTACTCAAAATTAGAAATAAACCTTTTAATTGCGTAATTTAACTCAAGCAGATGATTTAATTTGTTCAAGATAGTATTTGTATGCCCCGACAACGCCGGGTATGTTTGCTAGTCAAAAATAATCCTGAATTTTAGAATTTTCAGCCGATTTCCCGGTTTGTGCAAGCTTAGAGCAGTTGTAGCAACCCACTAAATTTCACTTCTAAATAATAAAAATCAGAGATTTAAATATTTAAGGTCTAGTTAACTAAAAATACAGAGGGGAAGAAAATATGTGCCACACTAACCTATGTACCAGACGTATGGCAAATATATAATTTTTATATATCAAGCAAAATTAGTTTACATTAGGCATTTGAGGTGATTGGTTGGTGTTTAACTCGTTGAAAAGTATAATACTTAATGAATAAAGTTCCTACTTTCTTTATCAATTAATAATTTTTTTTAGTATTTATCATATTACATTGGCAAGAAAATGAGCAAAAGAAAAGAGAACTGATGATACTTGTGTGTTTAATGAGCAATGCGAAAGTGAATTTAGGTTATTGAAAGATCTTCAGGAAAGCCATTGAGCATAGTGTGTGAGAACATTTTGTGGTCTAAGACATCATGATGTTTGCGGACATTATGATACAAAAAACAGTAGGAGCGGGAAAACTCTCATATATTCGGATAAACATTTTTTTTCACTTTTTAGTTGCCAAAAATATTTTGGGGCCATCGCAACTCAAAAAGATGGGGGGTGGTATACAAAAGGTTGGCCGACCCTATCATAGGGTTATTATTAAAGAAAGAATCGTGAAGCATTTGATGTCGAGAAAGTTAATTAATGATACTCATGTTTAAATACCTTGTTAGAATTTTTTCACGAAATGATCTCACCCTTTGACCTTTTTAGTCGCCTGCACGCGACTCTATAAGTTACTACGTCGTCGGTCGGATGGTAACCATTTTACTTTCAATCAGTTTTTGAAAGCTGATGATGTTTGTTAATTAATAATACCTTTGTTAATTAATTTTTTTTTTCAAAATTATTGAAATAATTGAGAGCACGTGACGAAGGTCTGTTGACCTTGTTTTTAGGAGCCCACCTGGCGACGGCTACCGAGGGCATAAGTCCCGTAGTTAATTTTTACCCTATTGTTAGGCTATATTAAAAAAGCAAAAAATTAAAAACAACAACAAAAAGAACGAAAAACAACCCCAAACAAGAAAATCAAGAAGGAAGCATGCTAGGGCAAAAACCAAAGAGTGAAATAAAATGGAAGAGGTTAGCCTCCTCCAAAAGGTCAGACAGACCACAACCACAAGTCTGTGAACACGAACCCATCTGAGTACAAGGGATAATCTAAGCAGTTGAGACCCCGCACGTCCCGATACCGGGACAGGTAACGTGCGCGAAGATCACCCAGACTGCGACATTGAAAAAGAATATGCCGAGCAGTCTGGTGGACAATGCAGTTGTCACAGTTATCAACATCACCCACGACAATATGGTCATGACCAAGGTCTCTGCCCGTTGGGTCCCTAGAAACCTTACACCCCATGATCGACTTCAACGTCGTTAAAGTTCGGAGGAGCTGCTGCTCCTGTACAACCAAGACCCCGCGGGATTCGAGTCACGCATAGTGACAGGTGATGAAACGTGGGTCCATCACCGGGATCCCCTAGCGACTATTTTTTATTCCGCCAGCTCAAGGCTGCACTGCGTGGACGCCGGTTTGGGGTCGATGAAGATGTCCAGCTCGCCATCCAGGAGTGGATTGAACAGCAGTCGGGAGATTTCTGGTTGTCGGGAATTCGAAGCCTCAGGGACAAGGGGCGCAAGTGCATTGAAGTCGAGGGTAGTTATATTGAAAAATAATAAAACACTTTTCCTCATATCTCGATCCTTATATCCAAATTGCAAAACTTATTGACCGCCCCTCGTATCAACAGAGAAAACATCCTGCTTTGGAGCAAAAACGGATAACTACGTGACAGCTCAAAGAAAAGATTAAAGAAGAAAATGTTCAGTATTAGACGATAGACCTTCATGCAGCCGTCTTAAAGTAAAGACATTACCGTAGTGTCTTGCGGTGAATACTAAGAAGGTCAAACAATCTGTTGTTGATAAGCTGATTGCATATTTTATCATACAAGGTGTGCATCCTTTATCAAACATGGATCAACCAGCTTTTGTGAGATTAATTAAAGGTGAGTTCTGAGTTACAAATGTTGTTTACAATTATAGTATTAGTAGGAGGTAGGCTATATGACGAAGTTCAATAAAGGAAGACATATACAAACAACAGAGGTTAATATATTCCAATAATTTCATGAGAATCCACATACATATATTCTTAAACCGCGCTATCGTTTACCTGAAGACACTATTGAATAAAAAATTTTCAGGAATAATTAGTACAATTATTGATCGATTATATGGAGTCATTAGATGAATTCCTATAACGATGTATTTAGTTATAGTAGCAATACCTGTATATCATTATGTCAAAACTAGCATGTCCGTCCGTCAAAAATGTAGGAAATAAAGCTTGATAATGTATATATTCCTAACAATACTGAAAGTCAATATTTTACTATGTAATTCTGAATATGAAGGACTAATAATATATATTCATGAATTAATGTACCATTCCTATATAGTATAGGATATTCATATAGCTCATCTTTATATATAAAATTTTATATGCATACCATATATTCTCATTTCACTGTGAAAATCAATTTCACTCACAATAATCACACATTCCACTACCACAGGTTTAAATCCTTCAGTTGACGTCATTTCAAGACGGACACTTGGCCGAAATCTTATAGAAGAGAAAGTGACAAGAGCTCTACTGAAGAATAAACTAGACAGCACCTCTTACTTATGTCTTACTGCAGATATTTGGTCAACTCGTCACCGTAATTTGGGGGGGCGTTACAGTTCATTGGGTTGTTAAGATTTTGCTCTTTATGAAATATAAGAACATAAGAAAAGAAGGAGACTGCAAAAGACCATTCATGAAATTGGATATGTCTTTACAGTTAGGGATTCATCAGCTCTTGGGCTGAAAGCAGACCTATTTGTTGGTGGAATTTATCTCGATTATATTAATATGTAAAATTTATGGAAACATTTATGAGACAAACATTGGACCGTTATTTCTTTTTTTTTCAGCTTGAGAAAGCTGCTCTTGTCCGTCACAGTGAAGTATTGGCATGTTGTCGCTTCAAAGGAGAACATAACTACATCAAGATTGCTGAACATATGGAGAATATCACCAATTAATACGATATCCCCCTGCAGAAAATCATGAGCAGCCTCACTGATAACTGCTCTAATTTTGTTAAAGCATTTAAGAATTTAGAGTCACTGCTGTAAATGTGTCCACAGATTCAGAAGATGGAATCCAGGTAGGTGAAGAAGATCAGAGTGAGCACGAGCTGGAGGATAGTTTCTTAATGAGAAGTGCCTTAGATCAGGAAGAAGACCTTTCGTCTGACCCATGCAGCTTCATCCTACCTAAGCATGTGCGCTGTGCTTCACACTAATTCAGTCTCGTAGCCACAACTGATGAAAAACACACTGAAAATATCTTCTTTCGCAAATATCAATCATGCTGCGATGAGAAAATGCTCAGCATTGTGGAACAAAAGCGGTCGTCCAAAATCAGCAGATTATCAAAACTGTTATCAAGTGCTCATTAAAGGTGCCTTGCCTTACAAGGTGGAACTCTCTGTTTTATGCATTGTCATTACTTTTAAAACACAAGGACAAATTACATCAACTCATGACATCCCTTGAACTTCCAGTATTCAGAAGTCACGAAATTGAATTTCTTAGGAGTATGTCTCAGTTTTGGCTCCTATTGCAGTGGCAAATGATCGCCTACAGGGAGACCAAAACTGTTTTTATGGAGAATTGCTCTCTACCTTGCTCACTGTGGAGAAAAAGCTGAAGAGCCTTCAGTCACGTTTTCTGATATTTTGCCAACCTCTTCTAAGTGCAGTCACTAAGGGCTTTGGAAAGCCATACCAATCTTATTTGACCTTGGCAAAGGAAGCGTTACAGATGCCATTATTGCATCAACAAGCCATCCATTCTTCAAACTCCGCTGGTTAGATATCGGTATTTCATTGGACAGTTCAAGCCACCAAGACTCTGTTAAAAATATTATGATTCAAGTGATTGAGAATTTAGCAGAGGGACTGGAAGCTGAATAATCCAGTGGTGTATCGGAGAGTGACGATTATTTTGGATTTACAAAACTCACTCAAACACGATCAACCGCAGATTTAGAATTGTTCAGTTACCTTCAGGATTCAAATAAAACACTTCAAAGTTTAAATAGATATCCAAACATAAAAGTTATTTATTAAATACAACACCACCCTTCCGACGCCAGCTCCTGTTGAACGGCTCTTCTCTTTAGGAGGATTGACCTTATCTCCAAAACGGAGTTCTTTATCTGACGAAACATTTCAGCAACTGATATTACTTAAATGTAATGCTGAAATAAATAGCTAACTGGAATTTCATTCTATGGAAGTTTCTATAAGCTTTGTAGTACCCAAGTCCAATTTTCATCAAATCCTAGATTAGTAATTATAATATACAATTTCATTTTTATGGATATTTTTTGGTTGTGATACCAATGGTCCTTATCGATTGACATTATACTCGTATATCATGTATTTGAAATATATCTAAATACATTTTCAAAAATGTATTTAATATTCAGTATATAAATATATTTTTATCATGTATTTAATATTTGGTATTTAAATACTTTAAATGTATTTAGTGCCCACCTCTGGTTGGGATAGAGCCGTGGATGGCGGCATAAGTGCACCACATAATTCTTCATAATTCTTTGCACATAAGTGGCATTGCTCGTTGGCCTGGAGGGGCCAAAATTAGGTGATTATTTTTTTAATTGAGGCATAAGACCTCCCACGTAGCCGTGGGCGCGCCAGGACCGAGTCTTTAGCCTCGCGAAATGAGTGACGATCCACAGCGTGAACAGTCAGGATCTCTTCGTCTTGGAAAGCGTGAAACATTGCTTCGAAGAAGCAGGGTCTATCTCACCGCAATTGACACACTTGGTAATGCACGATAAGGACTTATCGTCTACGGATTGAGAGCAACTCACGCAAGCTTTGGGTAAACCCGACTTTTCATTTCTACAGGAGCGATTCGTATGGCCGAAGCTGTGCCAGTAGCATCACATCGGTAGCAAGGACACGAATGCATTCACGCGGTAGCGATACCAACCGGCACGCACCCACTCGGTGAGCCTGTCCCATCGAGCGTAATGAAGAGTGTAGGGTTGGGTTTCGAGGCCCTCTTCCCTATTTTCTCATCACACACTCGACCTTAAATGCTTCTTAGTCAGTCAGGTCATCGGCATGTCTTCTAAGGAGTAGTCTACGAGTTACCTCACTTAACCACTCCTTTTACGAAATTCAAGGGAGTGCGACGCTAAACATGCCGGCGAGCCATTGAGTATCCGAAGCGCATTAATAATAGCAGCCTCGGAAGCGTCAACCGCATTCCAAAAAGGGCTCCCGTCAGAGAAACGGGTCACTTTAGGTTCTCAACCAGACAATTCAACTCAGTGATTCCCAACGTGGGTCTGGAAAATTTTTGGTAGAGCGTGGCATGGGACCTCCCAAATATTTTTGGGATAATAAGCATCCTTTTTATAATGTGGCTAAATTGGAACTTAGCAACTTATAAATATATGAAGTTAGATAGATATTAGTTCATTAGCTGATTTAGCTCAGACGCTTCAAATTGCTTCTCATTGGTATCTGTGCTACGTTGTGAATGGTACTATTTTCTGAGCGGCTAAATAGGACAATAAGAAATTAGGTGTTGCTTTTGAGCATGTAAAGCATAATATATATATATATATATATATATATATATATATATATATATATATATATATATATATATATATATATATATATATATATATATATATATATATATATATATATTTATATATATATATATATATATATATATATATATATATATATATATATATATAGGCATATTTATCTGCCTTTCCATTGCTTGTACTTTTAGCCTCCCATATAAAAAATCGCTTTCTGATCTTATCTTCTTTCTTAAAAGATTTTGTCTCTTTCCGCACCTCCTATTTTTTTCTATATCCGTCAATTCATTAAATTATTAGTTTAATTGCTTGCTACCCTGTACCTGTGGGAGGCGAGCCTACCCCCAGCACAGGAACATGTGACCTAGAACAGAGTCAAATAAAATGGAGGCCAGTCACCTCTAAAGAGTCAGATAGTCCATAACTCTGTGTACACACATCTGTCCCTAGTACAAGGGACAAGCGGTAGCCACCCTGCTCTTCCCGGTACCAGGACAGGTAACGTGCGCGAAGATCACACAGACTGGAACATTTAACAAAGATGTGCCGAACAGTCTGGGGGACAACGCAGTCGTCGTAATAAGGTGCGGGTGAGCGCTCCATCAAATGGCAGGGCGTCGGCTGTGTCCAATTCTAAGACGTCATAAAGCGACCTGAAGCCGTCGCGGCATAAGGGGTAGATAATGGGAGCAGGCGCGGCACAATGGCACTCAACTTTAATTTCCCGTCGACCGTCTCCCATCTTGTTTGCCAAGCAGCCCGGAGACCTGCGCTGATTCCTGCCATGTAGTCGGCTTGAGGAAGATCTAAACGCTGGTCTGATCGCCTAGTATTCGCGGACTTTTTCGTCCCTTCATTCCCTGTAATTCCAAAATGCCCAGGAACCGAGCAGAAGATAATTTCGACATCCAACCAGCTCGCGGCAACCGTGAACCACCAGGGGTTGTGGAGATTCCAATGCCCCGAGAACACTCAAGGCACTTTAGACGCTATAGATCACAATCTGGTCTCCGAACTGGGCACGATGCGTTATTACACATACAGAGCGGTGTATTGCAACCAACTCGGCCGTGAAGACAGACTTCAGACAGAGAGGATACGGAAAGGAAACCGACCCCCTCTTGGGACTTGGAGCCATCCGTATAAACTTCCACGGATCCAGCGTGACACGAAGTGTGCCCCCAAAAGGCCGAATGCAATATTCCCGGCGCTGTGGAACCTTTGTAAGCAGAGGCGTGGTGATGAATAGTCAAAGGTAGAATCCTCCAGGGTGACGTTATAAGTAGAACCAGAGGGGCCACCGGCCCGGGAGCTACACCAAGCTCTCGAAGGAGTTTCCTAGCCCTAAACCTAAAGTGCTTAGTGTATGATTGTCGTCTCTCAGCGGCATAGACACTGTAGAGATCAGCTGCGGATGCAGTGAGCGCCATTTGTGACAAAAGGAGCATTCGGACTCGCGCGTACAGGTGCATAATACACTGTACAGTACGCAAAGCGAGTGACATCTCCCGAGCATCGACAAGTAGGATATCAGTGGGTGATGTGCGGAAGGCACCGGTCACCAGGCGGAAAACGGTGTGGTTGAGAGTCTACATTCCGCAATACACAATCGGCTACGAATGCATAAAAATCGCATCCATAGTCAAGCTTCTTACAAACAAAGGATCAAGAGAAAAGCATGGCAGTAGCCCTATCAGCACCCCTTGTGCTGAATGTCACATAACGAAGAGTGACGAGACCTTAAGACTACGAATATGAGCTTACCAGGTGAGGTCTTAGTCGAAAACAAGACCAAGGAAACGGTGCGAATCAACCATTTCCAGGCGAACCCTATTTAGAAACAATTTCGCGTTGGGATGAAGCCGTAGTTGGCCTCAGAAGTGCACAGCATTATTCTTGGACAGGGAAAACCGAAACCTGAGCGCTTCGACATAGCGAGAGATGTGGCTCAATGCTTGTTGGAGTCGACGTCCAAGAGTTGGCAACTGGGGCGAGCCAAAGGAGAGCGAAAGGTCGTCCCCGTAGAGCATAGCGAGAACATCTTCCGGCAGCCACGATGTGATGCCGTTGATGCTCAGGGCAAAGAGTATGACACTGAGATCACTTCCCTGCGGGACACCCTCTTCCTACTCCATTGGGCCGGAGAGGAACCCTCCCCCCCCCCGTACGCGGAATTGACGATTTCGTAAAAATTCAGATATAAAGACTGGGAGGCGTCCCCTCGCCCCCATCGTGTAGAGTCTCCATGATATCGTATCGCCATGCGGCATCATAGGCCTTCTCCAGATCGAAAAACACCGATATCGTAGCGAGAGAGAGAGAGAGAGAGAGAGAGAGAGTAACAAGGAGTAACAAGGAAAGTTAGTACCCTAGGAGACCTTACGGTCCATTCAAAGAGGGTACCTTTAGGCTAGCAATCGAGCGGGCACATGGCTGCTCAATTGTTTTGCGTCCATAAACGGCCACTTTTCAAGACTTTGTCTATTCTTGACTTGAACTGGTCAACAGATTCACTGTTGACAACTTCCACTGGAAGTGCGTTCCACATACCGCAGATACTGTAAGTGAAAAAATTTCCACACAGATTGCGGTTGTAACGCTTCAGTTCAAGTTAGTTTGAAGCCGTGATTGCGCGTTCTGTTCTCACTCAGTATGAAAATATCCGGGGAGTCAACATTGTCGAACCCTCGAATTATTTTGAAAACTTCGATGAGCTGACCACGCTGTCTACGGGTTTCCAGCGAGAACAGATCTAATTCCCTTAGTCTATCCTCATAACTTTTATGTCGGATAGAGGGAATCAGCTTGGTTGCCCTGGCTTGTACGCGTTCCAATCTCGTGATGTCCTTTCGCAATGAAGGACTCCAAAATTGTACGGCATACTCCAGGTGCGGTCGGACAAGTGAGTTGTACAGGCACAGTACAATCTCCTGGTTCCGATAACCAAACTGGCGCTTAATATAGCCTAGCATCCTTTGGGCCTTTTTCTCCGCCTCAATACACTGTTTCGAGAGAGAGAGAGAGAGAGAGAGAGAGAGAGAGAGAGTGTTAAAAGGAGTTACAAGGAAAGAAGGTACCCTAGGAGACCTTACGGTCCATTCAAAGAGGGTACCTTTGGACTAGCAATCGAGCGGGCACATGGCTGCTCAATTGTTTTGCGTCCCTAAACGGCCACTTTTCAAGACTTTGTCTAGTCTTGACTTGAACTGGTCAACAGATTCACTGTTGACAACTTCCACTGGAAGTGCGTTCCACTTACCGCAGATACTGTACGTGAAAAAATTTCCACACAGATTGCGGTTGTAACGCTCCACTTCAAGTTTGAAGCCGTGATTGCGCGTTCTGTTCTCACTCAGTGTGAAAATATCCCGGTAGTCAACATTGTCGAACCCTCGAAGTATTTTGAAAACTTCGATGAGCTGACCACGCAGTCTACGGGTTTCCAGCAAGGACAGATTTAATTCCCTTAGTCTATCCTCATCACTTTTATGTCGGATAGAGGGAAAAAGCTTGGTTGCCCTAACTTTTACGCGTTCCAACCTTGGGATATCCTTTCGAAACGAAGGACTCCAAAATTGTACGGCATACCCCAGGTGCGGCCGAACCAGGGAGTTGTACAGACAAAGTACTATCTCCTTGTTACGGTATCCAAACTGGCGCTTTATATAGTCTAACATCCTTTGGGCTTTCTTCTCTGCCTCAATGCACTGTTTCGAAAACTTGAGGTCGCTAGTGATAGTTACACCCAAGTCCTTCTGAGTGTCACTCGATTGAAGAGCAGTGCCCTTAAGGATATAATAAGATTGGGGGTTTCTGTGACCGATCTGGATTACGTGGCATTTGTTCACGTTAAAAGGCATTTGCCACGTGTCCGACCACTCCCCAATCTTCCCAAGATCTTCCTGCAGGCGGGCAGTATTTCCATCCTTTGCAACGTTCATACCAAGCTTGGTATCGTCGGCAAATTTGGAAATCTTCGCAACCATGTTACCGTCCATGTCGTTGACGTAGATGATGAATAGTAGTGGTCCCAGGACAGAACCTTGAGGCACCCCGCTAGTAACGGGCACCCACTTAGAAGCCTGTCCATTCACCACCACCCGTTGCCGTCTGCCACTTAGCCAGTTCTCAATCCAGCCGGCTACTTTTCCGTCTATGCCAAGCGCTCGCACTTTCCGGAGAAGGCGGCGGTGTGGTACCTTATCAAAGGCTTTCTGAAAGTCTAAGTACACCACATCCACCACCTTGTCCCGATCGTGCTCACTGAAGATGAAGTGGAAGAATTCCACAAGGTTCGTCAGGCATGACCGTTGCCTTCGGAAGCCGTGCTGGGAACTCCTCAGTAGCAGGTTTGATTCTAAATACGACTTCATTTTGTCCACCATCATGCTTTCCATGAGTTTACCGACTATCGAAGTCAGACTGATAGGTCGATAGTTCGACGGTTGGCTTCGGTCTCCTTTTTTGAAGATAGGAGTCACCTCCGCTTCACGCCAGTCTCTAGGAACGCATTCGGTCCGGATTGATGGTTAAAGATTGCGCTCAGATGTCGTGACACTTGATCGCGCACTTCTTTCAACACTTTAGGTAGAAACCCATCCGGGCCAGGTGACTTATTCGTCATTAGGTCACTGATCTTCTTTTTTATTTCCCCTTCGGTGAAGTCCATATCCTCCAGCTTTTCCCCCCGAGTAGGAATCCATTAGCTGAAGGATGGGACCACACTCTTCAGTAAACACTGAAGAGAAGTAGTCGTTGAGGGGGTTAGCATTTTCTGCATCTAAGTGCTTTAATGCCCCCTCCTCATTTCTCAAAGGGCCAATCGTTCGACGGATTGGTTTACGGCTGTTCACATAAAAAAAAAAACTCGTTGGGATTCTCTTTACAGAGTCTCGCCACTCGGAGTTCCTCAGAACGCTTAGCCGCCATTATGCAGGACTTCACTCGACTGGCTAGCCTCCGGTATTCGTCAAAGTCACCCGAGATCTTCGATTGTCGGTACACAGTTCTCTTCTTCTAAGCAGTTAGCCGATTTCTCTATTAAACCACTTTGGTTGAACAGAAGACCGACGGAGGCATTTCAGAGGGATGCAACTTGATTGAAGACTCATGAATGTAGTTTTGAAATTGTTCCACGAATCTTCAACCTCTTCGCATACCGCTAGCCTTACATCAGTCAGCCCAGCACGAAGGCTTGCAAAGTCTGCTCTTCTCAAGTCCAGTTTCGTTGATTGACTGGCAACAGACCTTACCTTCGGGATCTTGACGGAAAATCTAACTAGCTGGTGATCACTGCCACCGAGCTGTTCGCCTACAGAGAGATCCTCAACGATATCATCATCAGAGGTGAAGACCAAGTCGAGGATATTGTCTCCTCTCGTCGGTTCTCTGGCCCATTGAGTGAGGAACTCGTTGTTGGCGAACTCCAGGAGTAGCGCGCTCTCGCCACAGGCTGCTCTGGTTTCCCAGTCAACTTGGCTACTGAAGTCGCCCATAACGATGCACACTCTGCCTTGAACAAGCTCACCCAGCAGCTGGTACAGTTCCCTGTCCTTCTCAACGGGTTGGGAAGGGGGTCTGTAAAGCACCAGGGTCCTGTATCTGACATGACCTATCTCAAGGTCAATGCCTAGGAGCTCGTGATCGGATATAATGTTAGAGTTCGTAGATTTGATTGTATCCTTGACATACAACATTACACCGCCACCCTCTCTGTCTGGCCTATCTTTGTGGAAGAGTTGGTAGCCAGGAACCGTGAATTCGCCTTCAAAGTCTCGGTTTGAGGTTTTTATCCACGATTCTGTTATGGCTACCATTTCGGGTTCTTCCGTCGCTACGAGGCCACGGAGCTCAGGAAACTTGTTCCTGATTGACCTCGCATTGAACAGAAGAACTTTCAGGGAGTCCCCGACTGTAGGACTCCCTACGCTCTTCCGTTTCCCGGCTTGTTTGTTGGCGAGGCACCCCTTTTTGCGACCTCTGAGAAGGTCGTTCCTGGAGTGACACGGGCGTACTGGCGTACGTCCGCCCTCACTCTGGGCCGGATACTCATTCCGGTCCTCTCTACGACATCTTGGATCATGTTCAACAGAAAGGCCTTTCCTTTAAAGGAAAGATGTACCCCATCCCATCCCATTTCTACCATAAAAGGTGAGGTACGGGTCCACAAAAAAGACCCCCTCTGCTGTACACAAATCTGCCAGGCGCCGGTTTAAAGAGACATTCATCGAGTGAGCGGTCCGTGTTAGACCTCTCCTCGGGAGCATCCCGACTACCACGCACCTGCGGGTTTTCAGCACACAGTCGTCCACGGCACCCATGACCGTGTGGAGGATTTTATCTGTAGGGCCTACCTTACCTCCTCTCAGGTAGAGGTCGTTTCCACTGACCATCAGAGCAACGACTGAGCTATCAGAAATCTGTGATTTCTCAGCCTCTACTCTGATGTGGTGGTTACCACATCCTGGCAGGCAGCTTACCTTAACGCTTGTGAGAAGGCGGGCCGCTAGCAGGGGCTGCAGGTCCCGTGCCTGGGAATCACCCACAAGGATGACCCTGGCACATTTGCCTGCTGAGCTCGGATTCTTTATTTTCTGAGGCAAGCTCTCCGATTCCTCTCTCTTCCCCGTCATGGTCTTTTCGGGCTTTTCTTTTTTCTTCTTCCTCTTATTCTTCTCTATCATCCTTTCCCCCTTGTCATTCTTTTCATTAACTTCTTCTACCTTTTCTTCTTCTATTTCTCTCTCTTCCTCTTTTTTCTTTCCCTTTTTCGTCTTTTTTCCTTTTGGCGTCTCTGCCACATTCGGGCCCGGGCTCTCTGCAGAGGTGGTGTTTGCCACAGGACTCGAGAGCTCGTTTAACTTCTCTTCGAGCCTGCGGATCTGGTGGGAGTGCTCTTCCTTGAGCCTCTCGATTTTCTGTACGAGGTCTGTAGTAGGCGACTACTTCCTCCACTTCGTTCTTTAAAATATAAGTGGTGCATACACTGCCTGGGTGGCATTTCGCATAGCAGCCTTCGGGGAAGTCAACGCACCACTTGTCCTTCTTACATGTGGCGCACGTGAATTTTAGCGCTGCTGGACCTTTCCTGCCTGCCATTTTGAACACTCTATTTCTTAAGCTTGTGACCAATCAATATATAAAAAGGGGGTTGGTGAGTTCTCCCCGCGTGAGTCGCTCCCGCCTATTGATCGGAGTCGTTTCGGAGTCTTCCAGAAGGCACGCTCCATGTGCTGCTGTTCGTCCGACCAAGTCGTCAAGCCTCAAGGTGCCGTGGCTCCCAACCAAGCAGCACAGACGGTCCCCGAAGGGGCCATCGATTTGTCACCAGGTGAACAACAACGAAGCACGCCCCTTACTAAACTCCTACTAGTTCCCTTCACAACGGCCAGGATCTCGGAGTAGCGTTCAATGGATATCTCGCCACACCAAGGAACTCGACCCAAGGCTTTTTATTGGCCTGGCAACCAACATGAGAACAAAGGGCCGTCACCTCGGACCAATGCTACCAAAAGCACCCGTCAACGGGCACTGGGAACGGTCAATAATTACGCGCCAGGGAAGGGGTTAACGGGGCACTACCCTCATCCCATTCATCGTACCCCAACACCTAGGACATCTCTAGTACTAGTCTCTCGCAACCAGTGAGCGTCGATTGGCGTTGTTTATAGAGGTTCCAAAGCCTCTCTTCTGACGCGTGAGGTAGCTGCCAGGTCCTTATATGTAGATAGAGGGAAAAAAGGGAAAGAGTAACATGATAGGAGTAGGCCTTTTTTGTTTTTTTTCTTTTTGTATAGGTGGGAAATAGGATAAAAGTAAAAAAAAAAAGAGGATAGAGTAGAAAAAATGAAATGACGCACTTAGTCTGGAACCTCGTTTCCGACCAAATCGACAAGGGAAGCCCTGCCAGGGGTACCCAGAAGAGATACCCCCGCCGACATAGCTCGAAAAGTCAAAGGTCCACACAAGCTCTCTTCCCGCGACAAAGGGGCGTCACCTCTCTCTCTGGTTTCTTTTGAGAGAGAGAGAGAGAGTTACATAGATACACAGATCACACGGGCCTTACGGCCCAGGCTAAGGTGATCTGGCCTTAAATCTACTGCCACTTACACAGAGAATAGTAGAAGTAAAGGATAGAAAAGTTTTAGGCTCTCCCCACCCTCCACTCCCTCCGGCAAAAGCCGTACATGAAATAATTTGGGAAAAGTACCTTGCAGGTGTAAGAAGACAGTACCTGAAGGAAATTGGCATTGAATAGTAATTAAATAAAATGAATAAGAAAACCACTTACATAAACCTGAAAGAGTTATATTTTTGTAATATTATTTTATTTTGTAGCTTATGCTAAACAATTCAATATTTGTTAAGTGTTTGTCTAATCTCATTTTAAATGAATCTATAGTTCTGCTGTCCACTACCTCGTTTGGCAAATTATTCCAATCATTAATAATCGAGTAAGTGAAGAAGTTTTTTATTACATCCATAGTGGCTCTTTTACCCTGAAGTTTTGAATCATGTCCACGGGTGGGACACTCCCCTGTCAGTGTGAACAAGTTATTGGCATTAACGTTGTTAAATCCTTTAAATATTTTGAAGCACTCTATAAGCTGCCCCCTTAGTCTTCGTTTTCTGACGGAAAATAGATTGAGTTTTTTTAGCCTCTCGTGGTAAGGTTTGTTACGTACTGACGGGATAAGTTTTGTCGCTCTGTGTTGTACAGCTTCTAATTTATCTATGTTTTATATTAAGTAAGGGGCCCAGAACTGTACAGCGTATTCGAGATGGGGCCTGACAATACTTTTATATAGTGGCATAATTATCTCCTCGCTTTTATAAGTAAAGTTTCTTTTTATAAATCCTATTGCTGTGTTAGCTTTGTTTGCAGCAGCTGCGCATTGGTTTGATGTTTTTAAGTTTTCGGTCATTATTACTCCTAAATCTTTAACCTGCGGGGTTGTGTTTATTAAGCCGCCTTGCATTGTATAGGTGTATTTTTTGTTTTTTGTTCCGCACTGAAAGATTTGGCATTTGTCGATATTAAATGGCATTTGCCATTTCTCAGACCATTCGGTAATTTTATTTATATCAGCTTGCAGGCTAGCCTTGTCCTCTTCGCATAATACTGAGTTACCTATTTTCGTGTCATCTGCAAATTTAGATATGATATTATTTATTCCAACGTCTATGTCATTGATGTATATAGTAAATAAAATAGGCCCCAGGACTGATCCCTAGGGAACACCGCTGGTAACAGATACCCAGTCCGATTCCACGCCATTTATTATCACTCTCTGCTTCCTGTTTTTTAACCAGCTACTAATCCATCCGTATATATTACCGTTAATTCCTAGCGTACGCACTTTGTTCATGAGTTTCTGATGGGGAATTTTGTCAACTGCCTTTTTGAAATCTAGGTAAATTATATCTAATGATTTAGTATCGTTATATAGGTTGAAAAGGTTATGGTAAAAGTCAATTAGGTTTGTTAAGCACGATCTCTTAGACCTAAAACCATGCTGGCTATCACGTATAAGGTTATTGTTTTCGAAGAACTCTACTAGCTTGTCTCTAATGATCGTTTCGAGCAACTTTCCAACTATTGAGGTTAAGCTAATGGGTCTGTAATTACTGGCCTGGTCTTTACATCCCTTCTTAAAGATAGGTGTGACGTTAGCTTCCCTCCAATCATCAGGGACGACCCCATGCTCGAGAGATTTGTTAAAAATGAGAGCAAGTGACTCTGCTAACTCATTATGGACATGTTTTAAGATTCTCGGGTAAAATTTATCAGGACCAGGAGTCTTGTACGAGTTCATTTTCTTTAATTTATCAATTACTAGTTGTGGATTTACTTACAGGCTCCTTAGTGATGGGTGTCTGACCTGTATAGACTCGTTATCGTTATTAGTATATCCTAAGGTGAAGACTGAACTAAAAAACTCATTTAAGATATTAGCCATACCCATATGATCTGAAATAATTTCACCCAACTGGTTTTTCAAGGGGCCAATCCCGCTTCTCATTTGCCTATTTCTATTGATATAGGTATAGAAGTGTTTGGGATTAGTGGTGCTTGCTTTCGCTATCTCGATTTCGTATTAACGTTTCGTTGATCTTATGAGTGTTTTAACCTTTCTTCTGCTAGTGTTATATTGTTGCTTAACTTGATAGCTTCTATTGTGTTTTAATAATGTGTGGAGACGGTTCCTATCTCTAATTGCTCGTTTGATGTCATTATTAAACCACGGCGGCTTGCCTCTATTCGCGTTACTATTCCTTGTCTTATGAGGAACATGGTTTTCTTGGGCTATAAAAAATAGTTCTTTAAATTTATTCCAAAGTTGATTTATATCTTCTATTTCTATCAGCTGCTCGTGAATATTTCCCAGGGCTTCTCTGAGGCCCTCTAAGTTAGCTTTACTGTAGTCTGGTACTTTTGAATAGTTATTGGTAGTTGAATACCTGGCATTTAGATCAAAGCCGATTAGTTTATGGTCACATGTACCTAGATGTTCCGCTACGGCCAGAGTTGATATTAAATTTTCCTGGGATGCAATAACTAGGTCTAGTATATTATTTCCTCTGGTTGGCTCCCTTACGCATTGGTGTAAATAATTAGTATCGATGAAATTTGTCATTAATTTTTCTTGTTGGCTAGTCCCTATATTCAAGTCCCAGCAGATATTAGGTAAATTAAAATCTCCCAGTAATAGCGTTTGTTCCTCCTGTAATGTTTCTTGTAAGATTCTATATATTTCCAGGTCCTCATTAACAGGAGTATTTGGGCGACGGTAAACAGTGCTTATGTTTATTTTAAAATCTCGTAAATGTAGTTTAACACAGATCAGCTCCACTTCATTATTTGTAAGTTCTACCTCAGTTACTTTTAATTCTGATCTTATATATAGTCCCACTCCTCCTCCAAGCCTTCCATTGGCCCTGTTTTTGTAAAATAATCTATAGCCTTCTAGCATATATTCACATAAGTCTTTTATGCCAATTTGTAGATGGGCATCAGTTAAGGCTATGATGTCAACCTCTTCCGTTGCTATTAGACATTTAAGTTCTGTAATATGTTTTCTAAGGCTACGTGCATTAAAAGTTATTATTTTGATTGTACTGATTTCTTTTGAAGGTGAGGAGGTGAGACTATTCATTAGTTTCCCTGTCTGTGGGTGGGGGTGGGGGTCAGGGCCGGGGGGGATCAGGGAGGGAAGGCAGCTGCTTGAGCGTAGCCACGGGGATTAAAGGAATTTGCAACAGGGCGAGGAGTTACATGGAAATTAAATGGGTTTGGAGGTGTGGCTTGGGAGAGAGGGGGAGAGAGAGAGAGAGAGAGAGAGAGAGAGAGAGAGAGAGAGAGAGAGAGAGAGAGAGAGAGAGAGAGAGAGAGAGAGAGAGAGAGAGAGAGAGAGAGAGAGAGAGAGAGAGAGAGAGAGAGAGAGAGAAAGAGAGAGAAAAAGAGAGAGAGAGTAACAAGGAAAGTAAGTACCCTAGGAGACCTTACGGTCCATTCAAAGAGGGTACCTTTAGGCTAGCAATCGAGCGGGCACATGGCTGCTCAATTGTTTTGCGTCTCTAAACGGCCACTTTTCAAGACTTTGTCTAGTCTTGACTTGAACTGGTCAACAGATTCACTGTTGACAACTTCCACTGGAAGTGCGTTCCACTTACCGCAGATACTGTAAGTGAAAGAATTTCCACACAGATTGCGGTTGTAACGCTTCAGTTCAAGTTAGTTTGAAGCCGTGATTGCGCGTTCTGTTCTCACTCAGTATGAAAATATCCGGGGAGTCAACATTGTCGAACCCTCGAAGTATTTTGAAGACCTCGATGAGCTGACCACGCAGTCTACGGGTTTCCAGCGAGAACAGATCTAACTCCCTTAGTCTATCCTCATAACTTTTATGTCGGATAGAGGGAATCAGTTTGGTTGCCCTAGCTTGTACGCGTTCCAATTTCGCGATGTCCTTTCGCAATGAAGGACTCCAAAATTGTACGGCATACTCCAGGTGCGGTCGGACAAGTGAGTTGTACAGGCACAGTACAATCTCCTGGTTCCGATAACCAAACTGGCGCTTAATATAGCCTAGCATCCTTTGGGCCTTTTTCTCCGCCTCAATGCACTGTTTCGAGAACTTGAGGTCACTAGTGATTGTTACACCCAAGTCCTTCTCAGTGTCGGTGGATTCCATAGCAGTGCCCTTAAGGATATACTGAGTTCGGGGGTTTCTGTGGCCGATATGCATCACTTTGCATTTCCCCACGTTAAAAGGCATTTGCCACGTGTCCGACCACTCCCCAATCTTCCCAAGATCTTCCTGCAGGCGGGCAGTATTTCCATCCTTTGCAATCATACCAAGCTTGGTATCGTCGGCAAATTTGGAAATCTTGGCAACCATGTCGTTGACGTAGATGATGAATAGTAGTGGTCCCAGGACAGAACCTTGAGGCACCCCGCTAGTAACGGGCACCCACTCAGAAGACTGTCCATTCACCACCACCCGTTGCCGTCTGCCACTTAGCCAGTTCTCGATCTAGCCGGCTACCTTTCCGTCTATGCCAAGCGCTCGCACTTTCCGGAGAAGGCGGCGGTGTGGTACCTTATCAAAGGCTTTCTGAAAGTCTAGGTAAACCACATCCACCACCTTGTCCCGATCGTGCTCACTGAAAACGAAGTGGAAGAATTCTACAAGGTTCGTCAGGCATGACCGTTGCCTTCGGAAGCCGTGCTGGGAACTCCTCAGTAGCAGGTTTGATTCTAAATACGACGTCACTTTGTCCACCATGATGCTTTCCATGAGAGAGAGAGAGAGAGAGAGAGAGAGAGAGAGAAAGAGAGAGAGGAGAGAGAGAGAGAGAGAGAGAGAGAGAGAGAGTTACAAGGAGTTACAAGGATAGTAAGTACCTCAAAAGAACATTCGTTCCATTTCAATGGAGGTACTTATTTTTTTGTATTTATTTGCTACATCCAAACTTTTTATTATGCTACTTGTGCTACATTATGCAAGAGTTAACTCTTTTTTGTAAATTTGCTGTTCTCTCATAACTTACTTATTCTATATAATATTTTATATGCTAATATATATATATATATATATATATATACATTCAACTTAGATTAGGGTTTCTCGTCCAATATTAGAACATAAACTCGTTCTTTGTCTTTGGTTAATGATTCTGAGCTATAAGGAATATTTACAACATATTCATGTCAAAAAGCATTTTATTTTGATTGCATACAATAAATATATTTTATAATAAATACAATTAATATTTTGTAAATCTTAAAATTAGCATACAAATTATATTTTAACTTATTAGTCACGTCACATATTATGTTAGATTTCTTAAAATTTTGTCTAATTTCTTTTTAAAATTTTCTACTGTATTACATTTCACTACATCCTCTGGTAATTAATTCCACTTGTTCACAATTTTATACGCAAATGAGTTCCCACATATATTTGTGCGAAAATTCTTGGGTTTTATTTTCATTCCGTTTGATCGCGTAGTAGATGTGCTAAACTGAAACCAAATATTAGAGTCGACATTTTCTATTCCTTTTAGTATTTTAAACATTTCTATTAATTGACCTCTCAATCTTCTTGTTTCAAGGCTGAATAAATTTAATCTTTCTAATCTTGTTTCATAATTATAATTCCTTAGTTCTGGAATCAATTTCGTGGCTCTGGCTTGTACTTTTTCTAACTTCTCAATATCTTTTCTTAAGTAAGGAGACCAGGCTTGGGAACAATATTCTAATTGTGGCCTTACTAGTGCATTGTACATATTCAGAATTGTAATCTTATTTTTGAAAGTGATTTGGCGTTTTATATATCCAAGAATCCTTTGCGCTTTCTTTTTGACTTCGATGCACTGCCGTGAAAACTTTAGATCGTTTGTAATGTAGACACCTAGGTCTTTTTCATTTTCAGTTTCTTTGATCTCATTGTCGAACAGTTTGTATTCTCTCCTTGGATTATTATAACCAATATGCATTATTTTGCACTTTTCAAGATTTAAGGGCAATTCCCATTTTTCCGTCCATCTTACTATTTTATCAATATCATTTTGAAATTCTTGAACGTCCTGTTCAGTAATTATCCCTTGTCCTAATTTACAATCATCAGCAAACTTAGAAATTTTCGATAGTAGGCCATCATCTATATCATTAACGTACATAATGAATAGCAACGGGCCAAGGACAGAGCCTTGCGGGACGCCACTACAAACGGAAACCCATTCTGACGCTTGTCCGTTTATAACTACTCGCTGTTTTCTATCCGTAAGCCAATTTTCTATCCATTTTGCAATTTCGCCTTTTATTCCAAAGGCTCTTACTTTACACATCAACTTCTTATGCGGAACTTTATCAAATGCCTTTCGGAAGTCTAGATACAAGATGTCAACCGATCTATTATTGTCGTACAAGGTATTTATATAGTGAAAAAACTCTAGTAAATTTGTGAGGCAAGATCTCTTTCTCCTGAAGCCATGCTGAGAATCATTTAGGAGTTTATTCTTTTCTAAATGCTCTACAATTGTATTGGAAATGTGAGTTTCAAGGAGTTTCCCAACTACGGAAGTTAAACTTATAGGGCGAAAATTGCTGGCAGTCTCTTTACATCCATTCTTAAATATTGGCGTTACATTTGCCATCTTCCAGTCTTGAGGAACAATTCCACTCTCTAGGGATAAATTGAAAATTTGTGTAAGATGTTCTGCTACTTGATTTATGACTTCTTTTAAAACTCTTGGGTATATTTTATCCGGTCCCGGGGATTTAAATTTATTCATCTTCTCTATTAGTTTCTTTGTGTTGTCGACACTGCATCGAACCGATTCGAGTGGTATAATATTAACCATTTCACGTGTTTCTGTATAGTCATACGAGTTACAATCTTTTGTGAAAACAGATACAAAATATTCGTTGAGAGTGTTTGCTATTCCAATATCATCGAACTGCAAATTATTGTACTTATCTCTTATTGGGCCAATATTGTTCTTTATGGGTTTTCTGCTGTTTACTAAGGCAAAGAACTCTTTAGGATTATTTTTGCAATTTTGAGCTGCTCTTATTTCTTCATTTCGTTTTGCTCTTGTAATCTCGGCTTTAACTTTTCTTCTCAATTCCAAATAATGATTCCTGTTTTCTATGTTATGGTTGTACTTTAGCCTTTATGTTTTATCCCTGTTTCTAATGAGTTTGATAATTTCTTGAGATAGCCATTTCGGTTTATTAACATTTTTATCTTTAATAACAGCCAGTGGTATGAATTGAAACTGTTTGTTGAGAAGATTGTTTTTAAATTCATGCCATGCTACGTTTATTTCTTCATTATTTATCCTAAAAGTGCTCAAACTCTTTCTTAGTTCAGCATAATTTGCCCTTTTGAAATTAAGTTTAGCGGTGGTGTCATTTTGTAGGACACGTGGTATATTAATTTCAAAATCTACTGCGTTATGATCACTATTTCCTATTCTGTCTCCAACATTTAAATTTGAAATCAATTCATCGTCTGATGTTAACACTAAATCCAATATGTTTTCATCTCTTGTTGGTTCTTTCACCCACTGAGTCAGGAAATTATCCTCAATAAAATTAATCAATCTTTGTCCTTCTGAGTCTGCAGTTTTGTTAGGCCAGTTTATTTTAGCACAATTAAAATCTCCAATGATCACTGATAACTTGTCTTTACAAATGTTCGTTAAGTATTCATAAAATTGGTCATCTGTCTCCCGGAGCTGATGTGGACTCCTATAAACTAAAATAACATATAGGTTCTTTTTTTGGTTTATTTTAACCGTTACCATTTCAAAAACAGAGTCAGTGTTATATTCTACAGGGTGCAAATCTTCGCGTACATATAAAAGAACACCTCCACCTTCTCTCTGTAATCTATCTTTATGAAATAACTTGTATCCTTTTAACTGGAATTCTGAAATAATATCACGTGACTCTGTATGTATCCATGTCTCAGTTATTCCTATGATGTCGTACTTTTTGGTCAATACCAGCGCTCTGAACTCCGTAAATTTGTTTCTAATTGATCTTGCGTTAAAGAATAGAGTTTTTAATGTGTTTAACTGATTTTTTCTGAATTGGGGCTTCGATCGTTTCCCTGTGGTTCTTGACTTGGTGCTTTATTTTTCATTAAATTTCGTAGGTTAGTTTGTAGCAATTCTCCATATTTCATTTTACCTTTTGTAGAGAGATGGATGCCATCCTGAGAAAACAAGTCTTTGTTGTGGATGAAAAGTAGCCAGGGGTCAATAAATTTAACATTCTCCTTCTTGCAAAGATCTTCTAGACGATGATTTATCCCAATTGCTCGACTTAGATTTTCGTATCTCTCGTAAATTCTTGGTAGCACCCCAACAACAATTGCATTATCCGTTTTGGTCTTGATTGTTTTTATCATTTTCTTGTAGTCATTCATTATGCTTTCCGAACCTTGATAGTTTTTTCCGTTGAACACATCGTTGCTTCCAACATTCGCTATGATTTGACTCTCTTTGCTTTTCATCTCAAAGTTGTTTAATTGTTCTGTTAATTGCTCAATCTTTATTCCTGGATAGCATCGGAATTTGCGCTTTTTGATGTTCCAACTTCCAAAGTGATCGATTTGATTCCGAATTATTGAGTCACCAGCTAAATACGTTTCTTCCTCTTCTTCGTAGGACAATATATCATATCTATTTTTGGAAGAGATTGTTGTTTTTTTCTGAATGATTGGTTTGAATGGGCGCTTATTTCTGACTTGGATGAAATTGTCCTCGTCTTTTATGTTTGATGTATCAATTTTGTTAGTGAGAATTGCGACTTCTTGTTCCAGTTTCACGATTTTAGTATCTACTCGAGCTATTCTGGTTTCATCTTCTGTTTGACAAGCGCAGTTCTTTAATTCGAGGGCATTGATGCGGTTTTCCATAGAGCTTATTACAGACATCCATTTTGCCTTTTCGATATCAAATTTTTCTTTTATTTTGCAGAATTCGCATACACTTCTCGACGTGATATTCTCAAAGCATTGTTCTTGAAAATCGATGATCCAACGTGTATTCTTGCATTTAAAGCCACAATGCTTTAATTTGAGGGCTCCGGGCATCCTTCTTTTTTATAATAACCTCACTTTTCTTCACTTTCACTTATGTACACTTATACTTGACCACGCCGTTTAAAGCTTGATTCAATACACGTTAATTAAGCACTTGATCCTACGGTGGGGAAAATTGGTATTTAGAACTTTACTTTATATTAAAAAAATTGCTAAACAATATGATATGTACAGTTACTTAGGTGTCAGTTACAAAAGTAAGGAGGTTATGCTTAAACTCTATAACTCTTATGTTAGGCCACATCTAGAGTACTGTATACAGGCATGGTCCCCACATTTTATACACGATATTAACCTTCTTGAGTCAGTGCAACGGAGGGCAACAAAGATTATTCCTTTCCTGAGGCACCTTGAATATGAAGATAGACTGAGGGTATTAAATATGTTCTCGTTCGAAAGGAGGTGTGTGAGAGGGGATATGATTGAGCTCTTTAAAAATTTTTCCGGGATAGATAAATTGGATGCTAGCAAGTTTTTTGAGTTAGATGATGGAAATCGGACTAGAGGTCACCACTTGAAAATTAAAAAGCAAGGGTGTAGGTTGGATTTAAGAAAATATTTTTTCACCAATAGAGTGGTAGACTTCTGGAACAAATTGCCGCAGAGGGTAGTAGGTAGTCCAAATCTAAATGTATTTAAGAGTAGGTTGGATGAGTTTATGGGAAGGGAAGGTTGTGATAGTTCCTAAGTTTTGTATATATTAATATTGTTTGTATATATCTATAGCTGCATGATTTAGTTCTTGACAAGCCTTGATTGGTGATACCCTTGTTTCTGGATGCAATCCTCTGGATGTAGTTTTCCTGGGAGTGTGGGTGCCTTAAAAAAGAGGCCGTTTGACTCGGATGACCTATGATGAGCCCTTGTGGCTTTTGTCATCTGTTATATTATATTATGGGGGACTTTGATTTTGTCTTCCCCTGGTGATGGTGCTTTTTGTGGGTGGGTTTTGACGGAGGCGGATGACCTTTGATAGGCCCTTGTGGCTTTTGTCATCCGTGTAATTATGTTATGTTATGTTATGTTACTTACAAATTTTAATTGCAAAATAGATTTATTATTACAGACTGGTCGATTTTAAAAAGGACGTGCTAAAAACCAATGCCTATCAACCGTTAAATATCAACCGAAAGGAAATCTATAATTCACTAAATCGAAGAGATATATCTTGTATTATAGAAAAATTAGTATCTAAAACTTATCTTTATTCCTGAAAAATCACTAACAAATAGGGAATATATACTAAATAAATTATGATTTTAGAACGAAATATTTTTAGGAAATTACTCGCTTAGAGAGAAAGATGAAGCAAAATGGCGCTGGCAGAAACACGAGGCGGATTAAGGGATTAAAAAGGCTCTGTTGTGATTGGTCAACGGCCTGTAACAGGACGGTTAGCAACAGGAAAGAACAGAATTAAACGAAAAAAGGGATAACTCGAAGACAATATTGATAAATAAAATAATTTATTAACACTCAGAAATTACTTACAGTTGGGTGTCTATTGAAGATGAGCTTAGGAGATGACGGCAAAAAAAAAAAAAAAAAAAAACCCGGCCGGATAGTGTCGATTATGTATTTATTTATATACACGCACACACACACACAAATATTTAATTGTAGTTACAATGAAACAAATCTATTTTAAAAAAGAAAAAATCGCTTTAAATATAAGTAAATTATGTCAAAAAAGAATTTTAAGAATTATATTCGAGCGCGCAACACTGGACACCTGCGAACAAGACAAAGGCTAACGAGCAACTGGAACAAAGGCTGGCGAGAGAGAGAGAGAGAGAGAGAGAGAGAGAGAGAGAGAGAGAGAGAGAGAGAAAGAGAGAGAGAGAGCGCACGCGCTACAAGGATAAGAAGTCCCGTAGAAGACCTTACGGTCCTTCCGAGAGGGTACCTTTGGACTAGCAATCGAGCAGGCACAGTTCTGTTGAACGGCTTACGTGCCCAAACGGCCACTTTTCAAGACTTTGTCCAGTCTTGACTTGAACTGATCAACAGAAATGCTGATACAACTTCCACTGGAAGTGCGTTCCAGCTACCACAAATGCTGTATGTGAAAGATTTCCCACATAGATCACGCTGGTAAGGCTTCGGTTCAGGTTTGTAGCTGTGATTTCTTGTTCTGCCCTCACTAAGTTGGAAAAAATCAGTGTAGTCTACATTGTCGAAGCCTCGAAGGATTTCAAACACTTCGATAAGCTGACCAGGCAGTCTTCTGGCTCCAACGAGAACAGATCTAATTCCCTTAATCTATCTTCGTAACTTTTGTGTCTGATAGAGGGAATCAGTTTAGTTGCCCTGGCTTACACACGTTCCAATCTCGCGATATCGTTTCGAAGCGAAGGACTCCAAAATTGTACGGCATACTCCAGGTGCGGTTGGACAAGTGAATTGTACAAACAGACTACTATTTCCTTGTTATATCCAAACTATCGCTTTATATAGACTAACATCCTTTGGGCCTTTTTCTCTGCCTCTATGCAGTGTTTCGAGGACGTGAGGTCAAGAGTGATTGTGTCACCCAAGTCCTTCTCGGTATCAGTGCTTTCGAGAGCAGTGCCCTTATGGATATACAGTGATTGGGTGTTTCTGTGGCCGATATGCATTACTTTGAATATGTTCAGGTTAAAAGGCATTTGCCACGTGTCCGACCACTCCCCAATCTTCCGGAGATCTTCTTGTAGGCGGGCAGTGTTTCCTTCCTTTGCAACGTTCATACCAAGCTTGGTATCGTCGGCAAATTTAGAAATATTCGCAACCATGTCACCATCCATGTCGTTGACGTAGGTGATGTAGAGTAGTGGTCCCAGGACAGAACCTTGAGGTACACTGCTGGTAACTGGCACCCACTTAGGAGCCTGTCCATTCAGTACCACCCGTTGCCACCTGCCGCTTAGCCAGTTCAGCCTGTCCATTCAGTACCACCCGTTGCCACCTGCCGCTTAGCCAGTTCTCTATCCAACCTGATACCTTTTCGTCTATACCCAGTGCACGCACTTTGAAGAGGAGGTGGTGATGTGGTACCTTATCAAAGGCTTTTTGAAAGTCAAGGTACACAACATCCACCGCTTTATCTCGATCATGCTCAGTGAAAACGAAGTGGAAGAATTCCACAAAGTTCGTTAGGCATGACCGGTGCCTTCGGAAACCTTGCTGGGTAATTTTCAGTAACAGGTTCGACTCTAAATATGACGTTATTTTATCCACCATCATGCTCTCCATGAGTTTACCAACTATCGAAGTTAAACTAATAGGTCAGTAGTTCGACGGTTGGTTAGAGTCTCGTTTCTTGAAGATGGGAGTCACCTCTGCCTCACGCCAGTCTCCAGGAACGCATGCGGTCCGGATTGACATGTTGACGATTGTGCTCAGATGTTGTGACACTTCATCGCGCACTTCTTTCAACACTTTAGGTAGAAACCCGTCCGGGCCAGGGGAATTATTCGCCTTTAGATCAGTGCTCTTTTTTTCTATTTCTCCTTGGGTGAAGTCCATTTCCTCCAGTTTTCTCCCAAGTAAGAATCCGTGGACTGGGACCACATTCTTCAGTAAACACTATAGAGAAGTAGTTGTTGAGGAGGTTAGCATTTTCTGCATTTGAGTGCTTTAATGCACCTTCCTCATTAACTAAAGGGTCAATCGTGCGATGGATTGTTTTACGGCTGTTTACATAACCAAAGAACTCCTTGGGATTCTCCTTGGCACGCTTTGCCGCCTTTATGCTGGACTTCACTCTCCTAGCTAGCCTACGGTAGTCCTCAAAGTCTCCAGAAATCTTTGACTGCCGGTACACCATTCTCTTCTTCCTCAGCAGTTTACCAATTTCTCGATTAAACCACTTTGGTTGAACAGAAGACCGACGAAGGCTTTTCAAAGGGATGAATCATGATTGAAGACTCATGAACGGTTTTGAATCTATTCCACGAATTTTTAACATCCTCGCATCAGTCAATCCAGCACGAAGACCTGCAAAGTCTGCTCTTCTCAAATCAAGTTTCCTCGATTTACTAGTCGCAGATCTACCTTGGGGACCTTGACTATAAATCTGACTATTCGCCTACAGAGAGATCCTCAACGATGTCATCCTCAGAGGTGAAAACCAAGTCGAGAGTATTATTGCTTCTCGTCGGCTCTCTCGCCCATTGAGTCAGGAACTCTTTGTTCGCGAACTCCGAGAGTAGTGCGTTCTCGCTACAGGGTTCTCTGGTTTCCCAGTCACCTTATGTATTGAAATCAATCATGGCGATACACACTCTGTCTTCAACAAGTTCACCCAGTAGCCGGTACTGATGCTTGTCTTTATCAACGAGTTGGGCAGGGGGTATGTAAAGCAGCAGGGTCCTGTATTTGGCAGGACCTATCTCTAGGTCAACTCCTAGTAGTTCATGGTCGGATACAATGTTGCAGTTCGTCCATTTGAGTGTATTCTTGACATACAACATCACACCGCCACCTCTCTGTCTGGCCTATCTTTTTGGAAGAGTTGGTAACCAGAAATCGTGAATTCACTTTCAAAATATCGGTTTGCGGTTTTTACCACGACTCTGTTATGGGCACCATTTCAGGTTCTTCTGTCGCTACGAGGCCACGAAGTTCAAGAAACTTGTTTCTAATTGACCTCACATTAAACAGAACTTACAGGGAGTCCCCGAATGTAGGACTCCATACGCTCTTCCGTTTCCCGTCTTACTTGTCTCTCTATTCTGTTTTGGTGGTGTGGTAGCACCTTTCCTAGCGACCTCCGCGAAGGTCGTTCCAGGGGTGACTTTGGCCTATTAGCGCACGTCCACCCTCACTCTGGGTCGGACTGTCATTTGAGTCCGCTCCACGACATCTTCTATCAGGTTTGAGAGTACAGCCTTTCCTTTAAAGGAAAGGTACACCCCATCAAAATGGTTGAGATCGTTCCTACCCTAAAATATGCGGTAGGGGTCGACACCCCCCCCCCCCCTCCGCCGTACATAAATCTGCTAGTCGTCGGTTCAATGAGACGTTCCTCGAGTGAGCGATCCGGCTTGGTCCTCTTCTCGGGAGCAGCCGGACCACGACACGTCTGCGGGTTTTCAACCCACAGTCATCCACAGCCCCCATGAGCGTCTGGAGGATCTCGCCTGTAGGGCCTACCCTACCTCCTCTGAGGTAGAGGTCGTTGCCACTTACCATCAGGGCAACGACTGAACTCTCAGAAATCTGAGATCTCTCATCTTCTACTCTTATCTGGTGGTTCCCACGTCCCGAGAAGCAGCTTACCCTCACACTGGTGCAAAGGCGGGCCGCTAGCATGGAGTTGCAGATCCCTTGATTGAGAATCATCGATAAGGATGACCCTCGCACATTTGGCCGAGGACAAAGTCTATCCCTTTCGGAAGGGACTTCTCTGTTTCCTCTTTCTTCTACATATATTTCTTCCTTTTTCTTTTTTCCTATCTCCTCTGGCTTCACTTCTGTTTCTACTTTCTCTTCTTCTTTTTCGGCCCATTGAGCCAGTCCCGCAGCAGCTGACTCCAGCTCTGGGACTTTGGAAGGCTGGTGTGGCACTGCCGATGCAGTACTCGCTTCTTGGGCGAGGGTCTCGTCGGTGGAAGATACATCGTGAGCCGACTGGACCTCTAATCTTGAAGACAACTCGGCGATCCTGTCTTCGAGACGGCGAAGCTGACGCGCGCGTTCAGAATCTAGGTTCCGTACTTCCTCTCCAGTGCTTTAGATTTTTCCTCAGATGATGTATATAGATCCTTGAGCTCTTGCACTTCTCCTTTAAGGACACAGTCAGTGCAGATACTTGCCGGGTGGCATTTCGAGTAACACCCCTACGGCAAGCCCACGCACCACTTGTCCTTTTTGCACACCAAACATGTGTATTTAAGAGTAGCCGGTTCTTTCTTTCCAGTAATGCTAAACACTTTATATCTCTGAACGCTTTGCCACCACTCAATAAAAAAGAAAGGGGGTTGGTGAGTTCGCCCCGCAAGCCGTTCCCGCCTATCCATCGGAGACGTTTCGGATCTTTCAGAAGGCACGCTCCTTTTACTGCTGTTCCTTCGATCGAGTCGTTAAAGCCCAGCATGCCATGGCTCCCAGCCAAGTAGCATTGACACCCTCCGAAGCGGGGTATCGATTTCGCACCAGGTGAACAACGGAACATGCCCTGTACTAAACTCTTACTAGTTCCCTTCAGGGCGGCTAGGATTTCGGCGTAGCGTTCAATGAATATCCCGCCACACCAAGAGACTCCACCCAAGGCTTTGTGTTGGCCTGGCAACCAACCTGGAAACAAGGCCCGTCACCTCAGACAGTTGCTACTAGAGGCACCCCTCAACGGTCACTGGGAATGGTCAGTAATTAAGCGCCAGGGAAGGGGTTAACGGGACACTTACCCTCATCCTATTCATCGCGCCCCAGCGCCTAGGACCCCTCTAGTCATAGTCTCTCGCAACCAGTGAGCGCCGATTGGCGTTATTTTTAGAGGTTCCAAAGCTTCTCTTCTGACGCATGGGGTAGCTGTCAGGTCCTTAAATTTAGATAGATGAAGATAAAGCTGAAAGGATAGTAGTAGGATTAGTTTTTTTTTAAGGATAGAGAAAACAGTAACAGTAGGCAGGATGGAAAAGTATAAGATCGACGCACTTTGTCTGGAACCTTATTCCCGACCAATTCGACAAGAGTAACCATACTAGGGGTACCATAAAGGTACCACTGGACGACATAGCTCGAAAAATCTATGATACACGCAAGCTCTTTCCCCACGACAAGAACTACAGAAATAGGAACCAGCAAAGACCCTAAGGTCCGCTCAAGGCCAGTCCGCTTACACATTCTAATGTTAGTGTATCATGCTCTTTTTTTCATGCCGTTTTTTTGTTTTATATATATATATTTTGTTTAACTATTTCAACTCTACGGTACACACTTATCTACATGTGTATCCTTGACATGCAGGTTTAGCTATCCCTCAAATACACTAACATAACACGCTTTTTTGAACCGGGAGGGGGGGGCGGATAGGACAGTACTCTCTAGTGATGAAAATTATATACTTATAGGACAGACAGAAAAAGAAAAGGGGAATTCACATTCACTCCATGCATGGAGGCGTCGCTGGCATCTTTCTAATCATCATTTCATTTTAATCAACTCCTTATAATATATGACGTTTTAATCTGTGCTCCCACTACGTTATATTTACGCTATTGAAGTACTCATCAAGTCGGTTTTTGAACATATTAACTGACGTGCTTTCAACTACACGGTTGGGAAGGCCATTCCACGTTTGCGTCATTTTAAACGTGAAGTAATTTTGGGCTATAGTAGAGGTAAATCACTTGTTCACTAATTTTAATCCATTTTGGCGTGTGTTGGCCCTTTCGTCCAGCTCGAACAATAGTCTGTAATCAATATTAGTAAATCCTTTTAAGATTTTGAATAATTCTATCAATTGTCCACTTTCAAGTGATAGTAGGTTTAATAAGCGTAGTCTATCTTCGTACGGTTTGTTTCGGATTTCAGGAATTAGTTTGGTAGCCGACGTTGCACTATTTCTAACTGCGCTATATCCTTATTTAGGGAGGGACACCCAAATTGGACCGCGTATTCGAGGTGTGGGCGCACGAGAGATTTGTATAGTGGCATGATTATATCTTTCGATTTGAAAGTAAAATTCCGAGCAATATTTCCTAGCATTCGGTTTGCTTTTTTGCAAGCTTCTGCGCATTGCTTTGATACTTTAAGGTCCTCCAAGATTAAAATCCCTAGGTCTTTTTCTAAGTTAACGGATTCGAGAATTTGGTCTTTCATATGGTATTCTACTTTTAAGTTCTGACATCCTCAATGCATGACCTTGCATTTACCTATGTTGAAGCCCATTTGCCATTTATCCGCCTGTAAGCACCTCTTGCAGTGTGGGCAACTGCAAGAGGTGATGAGCTATTGCGTCCCGTAGCACAAATAGGGTCACCATGCCCAATGATGAAAATAAAAAAAAACAACCCCCAACTTCCCCAAGAACATCAAAGGAGCCGCCCTCGGGCAGCTCCACCGAGAAAATGGAGGTCCCCCCCCCCCTTGTGCTTGCGCAGAGGACCCTCCAAACTTCCTTAACCGGAGAGGAGACTTACTCCTCTCCTACGCCTACGGGTGTAGGGGACTCCCCCTCACCCCCTTCTCTGGAGGTGCTTTTGGGCACCTCCCTATCTCCAGCGGCAGTCCCTCCTTTGCTTTCTAAGGGGACTGCCAAGAAAGCCAGCAGGCAGCGCATTGCCGACCGCCCCTCGTGTAAGCGGCTCGGTAGGGCAAACCCCCTTAGGGGGAAGAGGGAAGCCAGGCCCCTTCGGTCGCTTCCCTCAAAAGACCTGCTGGCAAGAATATTAAACCTTGCCAGGGTCGAGGCCTGTGCCTCCCCACTAAAGCCTTATGACGCAGCCAAGGGGACCTGCGATGTTCTGGGAGGGGATGGCAGACTGGAGGCCCCTCCTGTGATAGACATGGTCCTTGAGGAGGCCCAGCCTCAGACGGTAGGGCCTTCCATGGGTGGAATCCGGGCTCGGCGCCAAGGACTGAACCCGCCCCTATGCAAGGTCCTCCTCAAACGGCTGTGGATTCTCAGGCAGTACAAGGAGGGAAAGGATCTCCTCCGGATGATGCCCCTGCGACCACCAGGACATTCTCAATTTCAGAGAAGGACCTGGCTGAGGCCGGTCCATCTGGCCTGGGGGCTTCTACCGGTGGGGGTGAGAAGCGGGTTCATTCCCCGCCCTCCTCTCCAAAAAAAGAAAAAGACCAAGACCAAAAAGACGAAGAAGACTCGGGGCTCCTCTCAATCCGAAGGGGCTGAGGGGACGGATGGGTCTGCTGCCACTATGGCAAGCGACCAGGCCAAGATCGGCACATCCGGCCCCTCTGCCCCCCCCGGTTGCGGAGCCCCTGACCAAGACCAAAAATGCAGAGGACGGAGCCTCGATGGCGTTTTCAAGCCCGCTGGCTTCAAACGCTTCCTCGTTATTCTCTCCACTGATGGCACCATGTTGTCCAAGGAAAACTTGATCCATCAGAGGAGAGGATTAGCTAGTGCAATTGGTAGAGAGCCGAAGGTGACCCGTTTCTGAGAGGGAGCCTTCTGGCGAATGCGGCGAATCCCGCCGAGGCGGCCAAGATAAGTGCTCTTCGGACACTTCATGGCACCCCGGTGAGTGTGACGCCGCACTCTACCATGAACTTTATGAAAGGAGTAGTTTATGAGAGGGAACTTGTTGACTACTCCATTGAGGACATCACCCTAGAGCTGGCCGACCATGGGGCGGGCAAGGTCGAACGTGTGATGAGAAAACAGGGAGGGGCCTCGAGACCCATCCCTAAACTCTTCGTCACGTTCGACTGTGACAAGCTCCCTGAATCGGTGCGTGCCAGTTGGTACCGCTACCGCGTGAAGGCATTCGTGACACTGCCGCGGCGGTGCTATTACTGTCACCGCTTCGGCCATACGAATCGCTCATGTAGACGTGCAAAGTCGGGGTCACCCGAAGTCTGTGTAAATTGCTCCAAGGTCGCACACGATAAGTCCAAATCGTGTGTGGCCAAGTGTGTCAATTGCGGAGAGCCGCACCCTGCTTCTTCGAAGCAATGTGGTGCATATATCCTTGAGAAAAAAATCCTGGCCGTTCAGGCCCAGGATCGACTCTCATTCCGCGAGGCTAAGGACTTGGTCCTAACGCGCCCGGCTCTGCCTAGGACGTCATATGCCTCAATAGTTAGAAAAGTACCCTCTGCTCCTGGCCCATCCAGGCCAACGAGCACGGTTGTTTCCGCGCCCATTCGGAGCCCTTCTGCGGGCTCTACTCAACCCAGGCGCTCCCCAGGTAAAGTTGCCGGCAAAAAGGCGAAACGGCCACGCGCCTCCACAGAGTCGTTAGACTCACAGGAGGCAACACCCCTGAAGATGGTCGCTAGGCCATCTTCCGGGGTTCCTAAAGCTGTTCCCCGAAAGGAGGACAGCTCCTTCGCCCACGCCCCGAGGTGGAGCGAGTGGCTCGGAGACGGTGGCTCCTCGAAAAGAGGGCCCCTCGCCTCCGAAGCCGCAACGCCCGCCTAAGGTTTCGAGACGGAGGGAGGAAAAGACTCGCATGGCGAGCCCAACCTACCCCAATAAGTCCTCGAAGGCGACAGCGCCTTCAGCGCTTTGTCCGGCCAACAGCGCCCGGGGATCTGCCCCCGGGAAGCGTACGGCCATTCCCGTGAGGGTCTTCAGTTCGAGGAAGGCCCCCGCGTCTCCTCCGAGCTAGGACTGGAGGGCATATTCCTTCAATGGAATTGCCGTGGACTCCGGTCCAACTGGGAGGAGCTGTGCAGGCTCGTCTCGTCCCGCTCCCCGTTAGCTATCTTTTTGCAGGAGACCATGCTAGGCGCGTGCCCTCTGCCCGCCCTTCCGGGGTATAAGGGTCTTGCGACCCCACCACCGCGGGATAGCCAGGCTGGGGGATGCGCGGTTTACACCCGGCATGATGTCTCCATTCTTCCTTTCTCTTTAGATACCTCCTTTCAGGCAGTGGCTGTGCAGCTGCACCTGGATAGGAGGTATACTATCATTTCTGCGTACATTCCACCGTCAGCTGACTTCGATGCGAGGGACTTCCGCCACGTCGTGGCACGGTTGCCGAGGCCCCATCTCTTGCTTGGAGATCTGAACGGCAGGCATCCTCTCTGGGGAGATTATTCAATAAATCCCAGGGGACAAGTCCTTGCCGGTATGATCGAAGAGCTTGAGATGGGTGTCCTAAACGTGGATGAGTTTACGCATCACTGTCCGAGAACCACTTCATTTTCTTGCCTTGACCTATCTTTGTGCTCTTCGGATGCACAGCCTGATTTTGATTGGGGGGTGGTCGATGACCTTCATAGTAGTGATCACTTTCCCATTCAAATATCATTTTCAGGGCAACTGCCGCCTGAGAGACCACCTCGGTGGTGCTTTGCGCGGGCGCAGTGGCCTGCATTTCAGGAAATGACTGAATTCTCTAACTCAGTCGAGGAGTTTAGGTCGGTAGATGAGGCCGTTGAGTTCTTCTCCGGCAACCTCATCGCCGTGGGCCTGACTACTATTCCTAGGACGTCTGGCCGTTTTACACGCCGACCACTCCCATGGTGGTCGGCCGAGTGTGAGACGGACCTCAAACAGAAGCGTTATGCCTACATGCGCTATAAGCGCCGCCCGAACGATTTCACTGTCGCTGAATTTCGTCGGGCTAGGGCTAGGTTCTGGTATATTTCGAAGCACGCCCGCCGCTCTTCTTGGCGGGCATACGTGTCTTCACTTAACGTGAAGACCCCTTTAGCTGAGGTGTGGAAGCGAGTCAAAAGGATTCGGGGTAAGTTCTCGCAGGACCCCCCTCCCGTTCTCCAGGAGAATGGGACCGCAATCTCGGACCCCGCGTCCGTGGAGGAATCCTTAGCGACCGCTTTTTCCGCATTCTCTAGCCGGGATGCTGCTCCGCCAGCATTCAATGCAGGCCGTCATGTCGCGGAAGGCCGCCGGCTGGACTTTCCATCCAGAGGCGGAGAACCCTTCAACGACAAGTTTACTGTGAGTGAGTTGCGTTCCGCTCTCGCTTCGTGCGCGGACACCGCCCATGGTCCGGACGATGTCCCGTGCGCCATACTTCGACACCTAGGTGAGCGAGGCATGGCCTTTCTGTTAGATTTGTTCAACAGGATTTGGGTGGAAGGTCTTCTCCCAGACTCCTGGCGAATCGCTACTGTGCTTGCCTTTCGCAAACCGGGGAGAGATCACTCTACTCCGACCGGTTTCCGCCCAATCTCTCTAACCTCTTGCGTGTGCAAGTTGATGGAGAAATTGGTAAATGTTAGATTAGCCTTTTTCCTGGACAGCGGAGGCTATCTGTCTTCCGCACAGTGCGGCTTCCGCAAGTTCCACTCCACGTCGGATGCTCTGCTCCGACTGGAAAATGCCGTCTGCGAGGCTTTCCTTCCTAGACAGCACTACGCCACGGTGTTTTTCGATCTGGAGAAGGCCTATGATACCGCATGGCGATACGGTATCATGGAAACTCTCCACACGATAGGGGCGAGGGGACGCCTCCCAATGTTTATATCTGAATTTTTGCGAGATCGTCGATTCCGCGTACGGGTGGGGGAGCCCTCTCCGGCCCAAAGGAGCAGGAAGAGGGTGTCCCGCAGGGAGGTGTCCTCAGTGTCACACTCTTTGCCCTGAGCATCAACGGCATCACCTCGGTGCTGCCGGGAGATGTTCTCGCTACGCTCTACGTGGACGACCTTTCGATCTCTTTTGGCGCGGCCCAGATGCCAACTCTGGAGCGTCGACTCCAACAGGCATTGAACCGCGTCTCTCGCTATGCCGAAGCGCACAGGTTTCGGTTTTCTTTGGCCAAGACTAAGGTGGTGCACTTCTGCCGCCATCCACGGCTTCACCCCGACCCAGATTTGTTTCTTAATGGGGTGCGCCTGGATGTGGTTGAGTCGCACCGTTTCCTTGGTCTTGTATTCGACCGACGCCTCACCTGGGAGGCTCATATTCGCAGCCTTAGGGTCTATTGTACCCGCGCCATGGACATTCTCCGTTCCGTGACGTTCAGCGCTTGGGGCGCTGATAGGGCTACTGCCTTACTTTTTTATCGATCCTTTGCTCGCTCGAAGCTCGACTACGGATGCGAGTTTTATGCATCCGCAGCCGAGCGTTTATTGCGGAAGGTGGATTCGATCCACCACACCGACGTTCGCCTTGCGACCGGTGCCTTCCGCACTTCTCCAAATGAGAGCCAGTTGGTCGATGCTGGGGAGATGCCACTCGCTCTCCGCCGCGTGCAGTTCATCACTCGCCTGTACGCGCGAGCCAGGCGCCTCCCTCAGTCGTCAACAGCTCTCACTGCATCCGCAGCTGATCTCGATGGTGCCTATGCCGCCGAGAGACGCCAGTCATACCCATAAACCCAAAGTTTGGGTTTAGGGCCAGGAAACTCCTTCGAGAGCTAGATATAGCTCTCGGGCCGGTAGCGCCCCTGGTTCTGCCCAGGACGCCACCCTGGAGGGAACCACATTTGGCTATTTGTCACCACGCCTCTGCTCTCAAAGCTTATACTGCGCCGGGAGTATTGCATTCGACCTTTTTGGAGCACACATCGTGTCACGCTGGAACCGTGCCAATGTATACGGATGGCTCCAAGTCCCAAGAGGGGGTCGGCTTCCACTCCATATCCCCTCTGTTTGAAGTCAGCGGGGCTCTACCAGGCGCTGCGTCTGTCTTCACGGCCGAGCTGGTGGCAATACAACACTCGGTACGGGAGATTACCAGATGTGCCCGGTTCGGAGACCGGATTCTGATCTATAGCGACTCACAAAGCGCCCTGAGTGCTTTCGGGGCATTGGAATCTCCGCATCCCCTGGTTCGCGATATCCGTGACACCACGGTTTTGGCGAGCCGGGCGGATGTCGAGATTATCTTCTGCTGGGTTCCTGGACATATAGGAATTGCGGGGAATGAGCGCGCCGATGAGGGCGCCAAAGAGTCCGCGAGGACTCTGCGACTGGACCAGCGTTTCGCTCTTCCTCACACCGACTACATGGCAGGAATACGGGCAGCTCTTCGGAATGCTTGGCAAAGAAGATGGGAGACGGTCGAAGGGAACTTAAAGTTGCGTGCCATTGTGCCGCGACTGTTTCCATGGACCTATCCCCAAATGCCGCGGCGGCTTCAGGTCGCTTTCTGTCGTCTCCGAATTGGACATACTCGTGTGACGCATCGTTATCTGATGGAGCGCTCGCAAGTGCCCTATTGCGACGACTGCGTCGTCCCCCTGACTGTTCGGCACATTCTTGTCGAATGTTCCAGTCTGGGTGATCTTCGCGCACGACACCTGTCCCGATACCAGGATGGGCGGGGTCGCTACCGCCTGTCCCTTGTACTCGGGATGAGTGCGTGCACATCGACTAGTGGACTTATTGACTTTTGGGGGGAGGCCGGCCTTCTCCCTATTATTTAAGCAGGGTTTGTTTTTTTTGTTTTATTTTGTTTTTTGCATGTTTTTGTTTTTCTTTTAGGTTGCACGCTTCTGCGCCGGGGGGACCTCCCCCCGACGCAGGAGCTTGCTTCCTTTCCCCTCCATTTGGGGGGTTTTTGTTTTTTTTTTCGTTTAATTTTATTTTAAAGTAGCCTAGAACTAGGCCAGTTTTAATACGGCGACTAATGCCCATGTAGGCAGTCGCCAGATGAGCTAAAAAAAAAATAAATAAAAAAAAAAAATACTCTCAACAACTTCCGCTGGTAATCTATTCCATGCGTCGCAAATGTCATATGTGAATGACTTACCCACCGGAATGGTATTGAATCTGGGCAGCTTCACCTACCATCCGTGATTTTGAGTCGTATTCCGGCTGAGGGTAAAGTACTTGGTGGAGTCGATATTTTCAAATCCTTTCAAGATTTTAAAAGTCTCTATTAGACGACCGCGCAGTCTTCGAGTCTCTAACGAATAGAGATCCAGCTCTTGCAGTCTTTCTTGGTATGTCTTGTTCCTTATCGATGGGAATCAGTTTCGTGGTCTTGGCTTGCACCTTTTCCAGACGATCGATCTCTTTTCGATAATGAGAAGACCAGAACTGAACAGCGTACTCTAGGTGAGGCCTCACCAGCGAGTTTTACAAGGGCAAAACAACCTATTTTTTTCGAAAGATGAATTGCCTCTTGATGTAACCCAACAGGCGCTGAGCATTTTTCTCCACCTGTAAGCACTGCTTCGAGAATTTGGGATCGCTGCTAATCAGCACACCTAAGTCCTCGACATCAGTAGACTCAAGACGCATTCCTTGTAGCTCGTAGCCTGACCGGGAGGGGGGGGGGTCGCATACCCGATGTGCATCACCTTACACTTGTCTAAGTTGAAAGGCATCTGCCACTTGTCAGCCCACTCGCCGATCATCCGTAGGTCATCCCTCAATATCTCGATGTTTTCGGGATTCGCTACGTTAACTCCAAGTTTTGTGTCGTCGGCAAATTCGCTAAGCGACTCACCAGTCCTTCATCTATATCGTTGATATAGATGATGAATAATAGAGGGCCTAGCACGGAACCCTGAGGGACTCCGCTCGTTACTGACGACCACGGAGATGTGTGGCCTCCGATGGTAACCCTCTGCCGCCTGTCCGACAACCAACTTTCTAACCATTTTGCGACCTTTCCTCTTTTTCCCAGGGCTCGTACTTTCGCCATCAGTCTGCGGTGGGGGGCTTAATCGAAAGCCTTTTGGAAATCCAAATAAAGTATGTCCACCGCTCGACTTCTGTCAGACTCACTTATTATCCCGTAGAAGAATTCAAGTTCGTGAGGCACGAGCGCTTTCTTCGGAAGCAATGCTGGGTGTCTCTCAACAGGTCGTGAGACTCTAAATGATTCATTATCCTATCCCCTATGATGCCTTCCAGTACTTTACCCACGATTAAAGTGAGACTTATTGGTCGGTAGTTTCCTGCGGTGCCATGGTCCTCCTTTTTGTGGATCGGGGTGACATTGGCCATACGCCAGTCTGCAGGTACTTCGCCACTGTCGAGCGATGAGTGCTCACCTGATCTTTCACCTCACGCAGCACTCTTGGCACGAAGCCGTCAGGACCTGGAGATTTATACGCATTTAACTGACCTAGCCTCCTAGCAACCTCTTCGGAAGTTGTAGTTATTGCTCCTAGTGATTCTAACTCACGATCTATCACTATTGGCGGTCTGGGTATCTCTCCGTCCTTTTTCCTCATGAAAACCGAGGAGAAGTAGTTGTTGAGTATGCCAGCTATTTCCTTATCTGAATCGTGGAGAATGCCGTCCTCGTCCCTCAGGGGTCCGATGCGTTGGCGTACTGGTTTTCGGCTGTTCACGTACGCGAAGAACTCCTTGGGGCTCTCTTTGGAGAGAGAGGCTACACGAATTTCTTCGTTACGCTTAGCCGTGCGCACTAGTGCCTTAACCGTTCTACTATGGGTCACATAGGCTTCCTGGTGCAACGCACTACTATTCCCCTTACATGCTCTGTGCCCTGTCTTTCTAGCTTTAATAGCACTAGCGATTTCTTGAGAAAACCACCTAGGCTAAATGCTCGCTAGTCTGACAGCCTTCGTGGGAACGAACTCGGCCCGACGCTCCATAAAACGATTCTTGAAGTCGTTCCATTTGGAATTCGTCCGGTCTTCGTTAGTTGGTTGCATCTGGCCAAGTGCCCCCCGAAGCCCATCGAAGTCTACACATCTGAGATCCAATTTACGTGCTCGTTTATTAGTACCTTGCGTACAAGGAGCACGTACTCCAAACCTTACCATGTTATGGTCACTACCACCTTGGCATTCATCCACTGACAGGTCAGAGACGAGGTCATCTTGAGTGGTAAATACTAGATCTAGAACGTTGCCCCCTCGGGTAGGCTCACCGACCCACTGAGTCAGAAAGTTGCTGTCAGCAGTCTACACGCCGAGATTCCTCTCCGTCGCCCGTTCGGTCACTCCAGTCGACTCGGCAATTGAAGTCCCCTACTAGCAGTGAGGGAGGGCCGTCTAAGAGACCGAAGTTTTTGAGACAGGTCTGCTCGTATATCAACCTCTACCGTCCGATGAGGAGGTCGATAGGCCACTATGTACCTATGCATTGTATTGTCGACTCCTAGCACCTCATGCTCTGGAACAGTTCTGCATCCGATGGGATATAGATGGAACCGTACATACACCAGAACTCCACCACCTTCCCAGTCAGCGCGATCCTTATGGAAGGTCGCGTAACCGGGTACTCCAAACTCACCTAGGAAGTCCCTGGTGTCTGCAGGAATCCACGACTCCGTGACAGCCACTATGTCAAGCTTCTCTGATGTCATCAGTGCTCTAAGCTCGCAGAACTTGTTCCTTATCGAGAGGGCATTTAATAGCAGAACTCTTAGAGGGCGTCAGCTAGCCCTATTGCCCCCTCTACTTTTCCGTTTCCCGACGGTTCATCGTGTGTCCTCCCCTCCGAAGCTGACCATCACTCACTTCCGACCCTTCCTCTGTATCGACGGAAGGATTGGGTGCTCGATCTCGGCTGCCGAGGGCGCTACTTCGTGGGATTCTCCCACTCGGGTCTCAGTCATCTTTCCCCCTTCACCGGACTTCTTTACCCAATATAAACCGCGGTGGATGAGCTCACGCAGCAAACCTCTTCCATGGGCAGACAGGTGAGTGCCATCCTCACTAAACAGCCCTGACCAACCGTAGAATTCGTCGAAAGGGTTGACGAAACATACGCCTATTCCTGATAGGATTTCACCTAGCCTCCAATTAATGCTCAGAGCCTTTTGGTTGGCCAAGGCACCCCCAGAGCGTCTCGATATGATCCCAACGACGATTGGTTTTGACGTTTTTTCTTTCAACCAGGCTACTAAACTTCTGACATCTTCAATGATGCGCTCAGTAAAGCCTGCACAGCTTTTCCGTAGGAACAGGTCATTTCCACTGGCTTGGGCCACTACCGGCGTATCTTGCTGTCCTATTCTTATCTTTTTAACTTTCATGATTTCTCGCGTTTCTTACCTGGTAGGCTACGTAAGCGCCACATATCCTTGGGCACCCCGTTTGGCCGATTCGTCAGGTCCCTCACTTATTCTCCGATAACGATTGGAGACTCCCGGCCCGAATCCAGGGAGGCAAATCTATTAGATGTTGAGACTGGCGTCGATATCAAAACATTTCTCGGTCTATGGGCTCCCCTTCTGACAGGAGTGAAGCCATCATGACTTACTCCTTCGGCAACTGCTACGCCGGAACCATCATTATTCGGGGGAAGTGAACGATTACATTTGTTTTCTTTTTCTTCACTTGGCCACTCGTCTCTCCAGGCACTGGCGATGCGGTGTTGCCATTTTGAGTGAGAAGCTTGGCGGCAGAAGCACCGTCAGTTGGAGTTGACTGGGTCGCTAATCTTGCGGCCAATTCTGCGACCCTGTCCTCGAGACGGCTAAGCTTGCGCAAGTCCTCTGATTCCATGGTCTCTATTTTCATCTCGAGTGCTCGAGCTCTCTCCTCCGAAGCCCTGTAGATATCTTGTATCTCCCTACAATAGGCCACTGCTTCTTGGACCTCACCCTTCAGGATGCAAGCGGTGCAGACACTGCCCGGGTGGTATTTCAAATAACACCCCTCCGGGAAATCCACACACCACTTATCCTTCTGGCACTTTACCCATGTATATTTTAGAGCACCTGGTCCTCTCTTTCCTGTCATTCTGAAAGCTTTATACTTAATCACTTTACGACCAATCAATAAGTAAAAGGGGAGGTTGGTGAGTTCGCCCCGTGTGAGTCGCTCCCGCCTATCGATCGAAGACGTTTCAAAGTCTTTCAGAAGTCACGCTCCTTTGCTGCTGTTTGTCCGACCGGGTCGTCAAACTTCGGCGTGCCGTTGCTCCCAACCAAGCAACAATGACGGTCCCCGAAGAAGCCATCGATTTCTCACCAGGTGAACAACGAAGCACGCCCCATACTAAATTCCTACTAGTTCCCTTCACGATGGCCAGGATCTCGGAGTAGCGTTCAATGGATTTCTCCCCACATCAAGAGACTCGACTCAAAGCATTTTATTGGCCTGGAAACCAACCTGGTAACAAAGGGCCGTCACCTCGAACCGATGCTACCAGACACCCGTCAACGGTCACTGGGAATGGTCAATAATTACGCGCCAGGGAAGGGGTTAACGGGGCACTAACCTCATCCAATTCATCGTGCCCCAACGCCTAGGACACCTCTAGTCCTAGTCTCTCGCAACCAGTGAGCGTCGATTGGCGTTGTTTATAGAGGTTCCAAGCCTCTCTTCTGATGTGTGAGGTAGCTGCCAGGTCCTTATATGTAGATAGAGGGAAAAAAGGGTAAGAGTGGCATGATAGGAGTAGGTTTTATTTCTTTTTGCATAATAAGTAGAAGAGATAGGATAAAAGTGAAAAAGGAGAAGGATAGAGTAGAAAAAGGGAAGACGCACTTAGTCTGGAACCTCGTTTCCGACCAAATCGACAAGGAAAGCCCTACCAGGGGTACCAAGGGAAGAGGTACTCCCACCGACATAGCTCGAAAAGTCAAAGGTACACACAAGCTCTTTTCCCGCGACAAGGGGGCGTCACCTCTCCCTCTACCTCTGAGAGAGCGAGAGAGAGAAAGAGAGAGAAAATAGAAAGATAAAGAAGAAAGAGAAAGACAAAGAGAGAGAGGAGAGAGAGAGAGAGATTGAATAGAAATAAAACCACTGGTATAGGGCAAGCATCCAGTGCTGTAGCCCTGAGTACTTTATATTTTAAATGATGGTTAGTCTATTTTTTTATAATGAGTAAGAAGGGTTTATTACGTAGTATTAAAAAAAAAAGAAGTAAAATTTTAAGAAATTGAAAAAGAACTTTGATTAGATTATACAAGAGAAAATGACGAATTTTCAAAACTTGGTGATTTACGGCTCAAGTCAACAAAATGGTCTCCTTGAATCAGGGATATCAGCCGTAAGTGCCAAGCACAAAGCTATCACTAAACTAAAGTGATTAACTTATTCTTAGTTGGTCAATAAATATGCTAGTACTCAATAATTAAGATTACAATATTAAGAATATTTTTATTTTTAAACTTTTTTCAATCATGTTTTTCTTGATTCATAGTGGGGCTTGAGGGAAAAGACGTTGGGAGACAGTGACCAATATAAAGCTCTCCTTTGATGGAGCATGTGGCCTTTGACCAACTTAGTGCCATCGATGAAGCGAATAACTGGAAAGGTGTCGAAGCCACCAGGCTCAAAAAGGCAGATCTCTAAATGAGGGGCCCCGATGTAATCGACGCTCTGCTCTTCGCGCTTGCAACCAATTTGGTCTTTGTCTATGCATCCTTCTCTCTAGGGCACATCATGGAGAGAAGGGCGGACGGACCAGAAAAGATCTTGGCCATCAAGAAGGTACCAGGCGGGAGACTCCCTCCTTTCCTTGCGAGTCCCAGGGGATCCATGTCACCTGATGGTCTTACACTAGGGTGGACTCAGTGGACAAGATTTCAGATATCCAGATCGGGGACAGCACCACCTGTCAATGGTACTATCATTTAAATTTCTCGTCAGCCCTTATCCCAAGATCGGGCAATGATTATGAGAGAGGGACGCAGTCTGAAATGCAGGTGAAATTGTTAAAAAAGTTTTTGAAACACTGGCAACACGATGATTTATATTTGTGACCACTAAAGTAAAAGGGGCGTCCAGCCGCTCACGTCTAGGGTTTTTGGACTTTTCAGAGATTTCTCCTGGTTGTGTTAAAGAATAGTGTTCGCAACCTAGGACAGCGACTCACAATGACCAGAAGTTGCCCATAAGCGGTTTATTCCTTAAAAGTCGCAGCTCCCAAATGTGCAGCCATAGGTAAGGCGATAGGGTGAATATTCTTAGTAGGACGTAACGATCCTCGACACGACGGCCAGGATCTGAAGATCTGTCTTGGCACACTCAGATACTTTTAGTTGGCCTGGCAGCGAAAAAGGCAGTGAAGCCAACCCGATGATATGGGCTTTCCCAATTTGCGCTCAGGACTGAAGGACTTACAGCACTTCCAGGTACCAAGTGTCACAGGTTACAAAAAGAAACCCCTTGCGAACGAATATGTAAGAGGGCATGAGCGTAGTGTGCTGTAAGGGGATCGATGAAAATGAGGTTAAATGGGTGGGAGAAGCCGAGGAAAATGTGTAGACAGATTGAATGGGTTCGCCTGAGTTTCTGAGAGGAGGTGGTGCAGAATCGATGAAGCTACCGCGTTTTTTTCCATTGTGCAGGAAATAAACGCTATTCAATTCAACCAGCTCTTACTTGCGACACTCGTTTATATGCTAAAGCCGACATGGACTAGAAATCTCGCTACGGAAGTTTCGAGAACTAGCTCATGGCCGGTTCAATTTGCTGGGCTTATTATTTATTCTTACAGAATAAGGAACGAAAACCGACGAGGGCATTGGATGAAAGTTGGCGTAATTCATTCTCCAATGAACAATTCCAACGCAATTGAAGGCGCTTTATTTTATATATATATATATATATATATATATATATATATATATATATATATATATATAATATATATAATATATATATAATATATATATATAATGTATATATATATATATATATATATATACTGGGTATTGCAAAAGTCCTGTTACACTCGTTACGACGCTCTCAACAAAGAGCGCAATGATTTTTTTTAAATAAAATTCGACACGTTTTTATTGAGTTTAAGTTGTAATCTTAATCAATGAGGTGGCCATTAGCGGCGAGAACGCGCTCCAGGCGAGACCCGAAGGCCGCGCAGACTTTACGGACGAAGTATTTCCTTATGCTGCTCACACGCGGTTGACGGAGGACTTCAGCTCGTCGACGTTGCTGTGGCAGACCTTGGGGGCCTTGTCCTTGACATGCACCCACACGATGTAATCGATGGGATTGAGGTCGGGCGAATGCTGCGGTCAAAATTACTTCGACCAATAGTTCATTTTCGATCCCAACCACTCTTCAATGGTCTTGGCCGTGTCGGCCAAGTCACCGAACTCCTGAAAGACCTATTCCGCCTTCTTCGTGATTTTTCTCACCCAAAGCAGACTTTTTTGGCCAAAATATCCCTGTAATCGGCCGCGAGCCACACCGAGGGCAACCTCTCGCCATTCCAAGCCACAACACCGAGCATCATCACGGAGGGCGGGTGTTTGTTCGTCAACATTTAGCGGACCTCGGAGACGTCCCGGCCGAAGCTTAACACACGGTCGTTTTGTTTCTTGATGACCGGATCGACCGTGAAGGGGTTTTTTTTATCAGAAAAAGAATGAAAATTCGTTTGCCACGACTCTTCAAGTGGTTGATAAGGCGACGACAGCGCTCCCGTCGTTGTTCTCGCATACGGTCAGTGAGAAAAGAAGTTTAAGAACTTTTCGGTTGTCAGGGTGTCCAAGGCCGTCAAAGAGAGGGCGGCAAGAGCTGAGGTGTGTGGAAAGACCTCTGCTGACCGACCGTATGCGAGGAAAACAACGACGGGAGCGCTGTCGTCGTCTTTTCAACGACTTGAAGTTTCATGGCAAACAGATTTTTTTTCTGACGCAAAAAACCTTCGCAGTCGATATATATATGGTTAAAGAAAGCAATGTTATGGCTAACTAAACTCATCCATCTCTCGGAAGTTTTTTTTATTTTAGGAGCCCATCTGGCGACAACCTACTAGGGCAAAAGTCGCCGTAATTACTTGACTGAACCTGCTACATCGTAGTTAAATTAGCGTCTTACCTAAATGTGATGCTAATCATCACTTCGGGAAAATGAGTATTTATTGAATCGGTGCTCCCTATCGCCCTCTTTCAGGCGGCTTATGAGGTTATTAATCAAGAACCATGTTCAAACCTACATTATAAGAACCACCACAAGCAGTTTCACCTTTTTCTCCCTGCCTGGCATCATTGTACAATCCGTGTCCATAGTTTCGGCCGACAATTCCCAAAGGATACCATATCTTTTCAAACTCTTGGTAAATGTATAGATTAAAATTAAATGTTTCATTAATCCTCTACCCCTAACCTTTTTATTGTAGTTAAATTCGCATTATCGTTGGGAATATGTATTTCTTGAATCGGTGCAATGAATCTCGATCCCGCGGCTTATGACGTCATAGCAGCGGCAAATAATAGATTTATGGCGTGAAAATATTACTTTCAAGGGATAATATTGAGAAAATCGTAATCGCTTAAAAACAAATTTAATCACTCCTATTGTGTCAATCATATTTTTTGGCGAATCGATTTATATATTTATTGAGCGGTCGATGTTACTATTAATATAATAACAGCTTGAATTTCAATATTTTTCTCTTCCTTAATTATGATGAAGCCAATGTGAAGTAATTTTTTTAAAACATGGTACAGTGAGGTCACATTGTCTACATAATTTCGTCCGACCTTACATCGTGACCTTTTCCCCCATTTGACTCTGTTTTGGATTGGGCAGCTTTGCGTTGACTTGTTCTTTATTTTTGGCGGTTTTAAGGCGAAATCGACGTTTACTCTTGATTTCGACAGAATCGGGATAAAACGGTGTTTTGCTTCATTTCGCCTTCCGACCGCCAAAAAAGGACAACAGATTTGAACAAAGCACAAAAAAATGCTACAGGATGAAGTAATAAAATGTATAAAAAAGTGATTAAGGTAAATAATAAACCTTTCAAGTGCAATCACTCGAAAAATAGTGCCTTGCGCGCCGAATAAATAGAAACAGACAATTCAGTTTTTTTCTTAAAAAAAACTTTGGATTGTTAATTTGAAGAATTACAAAATTTTGTAAGGAAGGGATAAATAGTAGTAAAAGAAATGCCCCCCCCCCAAAGGGAAAGCAAGACGTGATCCAGGGAGGGGGAAAATGAAGACCTAAGGACATTCGATCACGTTCCGCAACGAACGTTGGAGTGGCGGTTATTTGGGAAACCTTCAAATTGCCCTCACTCTCGGTAGGTCCCCTTACTTGATGCTAAGGAAAAAGTGATATTCAGGGGGGATGGGGGGATTGGAGGCACCCTTCAATAGTTTTAGGCAGTAAAACTGCACCTTTCTTACCGGGGACACATAAAATACAGATGGTTCAGGTACTGGAGATTAGGTGTCGTTTGCAATCCTACCCTGACGCCTCCCCTCACCTTCTCTCGGTCGGAATATCAATTGGTCCGTTTATACCGGCTGATTATTTACAATAATTTTGAATCACTAAAACAATTTTGGCAAATAATTTTTGTATAAATTAAAATTGTCAGAAATTATTATAATACAATTAAAATTCAAAGTATTGTTCTTTAATTTACACATAGCATTAAATGATCACATTAAGTACAAATAGTCTTAGTACAAATGTTTACCAAAAGGGAACCAAACAATGCACCATATGTTTGAGTTCATTTAAGACCAATAAACAAAAGCTAGAATCCTAAATGGGAAAAATGGCTCGGACTTACCCGTCTTTCTTCTTTCCTAATTATAGCAAAGATCTTCCCACCTAAAATCACTCGTGTAAAGAAAATACAACACTTTCACACCGTCCAATTGTGCCAGATGTTGACGAGTGTGAGTGCAGACATGGAATGGATTATGGCTCGATAGAAGGTATAACAGCGAACACACATATGTTTGAATACCTCTGAAGATTCGGTTTCGCGCTCTTTCCTGACCAATGAGAAGAGGGCGGTATTCAAAATAATGTGACGCCACCTGGCGGGTCGTACTTGGACCAATAGAAGCTCACAAGGAAGTTTATTGATCACGTCTACTTTTTCGAAGAAGTTTCAAAATACATCGTCCGTAAATGGGAAAAATCTCACGAGAAAATTAGGGGAATTGAGTTGTTCAAAATAAATCCCTTAACATTTAAATAAATGAGAATTTTCATATTGGCCAAATTTAGGAATGTAAATCTCTAGGGTGGAAGTGCAGAGAAAAACAAAAGTCAAATCGGGAGAGTACCAACAACTCGTATGTTTTTCGATTAAGGATGGAAACACTACTTTTTGGTCCCTGCAATGAGAATATTGAATTTCGCTACTTAAAACATTTGGTTAATATATCTACGGCTGGTTTGCACCTGTATTTATTGGTACCATTTTTTATTTAGGTGGCTTTCCTTTCACACGAAACAGATCGTAAATGTTTCGCAAATGCCTATATACTGAGTTATAGAATGTTATTTATATTTTTAGTTTATTATGGCAGCACCCTTAGACGAGGGATTTCTTGCGACTTGCTGGGTTTATTTGCAATTTGCGGGTAATTTTAAATCAATCAGCCTGAATATGAGAATTGTGGGTAAATTCTCGACCAATCATACGAGGGATGTTTAGGCGACTTTTTGTATTTTGCGGTTAATTTTTAACCAATTTAGATAACATGTTCTACGCCTACACAGTTGACTTCAGTTAACATCGGCTATGGATTTAGATGAATGACTTTTGAAAATGTGATCTCCAAATTGAAAGAAAACGACTACCAAATTGAGTACTCGTTTTTTCAGCAGCTCTCCTAGTCATTTCAACTTAACTAGCATTAAAAGTTGAATTTTCTGAGTCTACCATATTTGCTGAAACTAGTTAGCTTTTTATGAAGAATAGCTTATTTAAAAACAGCTTGGCGAAGTCAAACAAGCTAAAGCATCATGTTGAGTAGGTGAAATTCTGTTTATTATCAGAAGAAAATAACTTTTCCTAGGACCAGTTTCTCAACACCTAGGGCAACAGGTGGCTGGAGATAATTGCTGTTGGAAGGCCATACCCCCAGAAAGAGTCCGGTGATGATCGGTGAATTTCAACGACTTTACCAGCACCACTTTCTGGCCTCCTAATAGCCGGGATTGTAATCCCATCACTTATTATGTGTAAGAACGCGACTGAAAAAGAGACCCACCGCTAAGATCAAGAAGATGCTCGAAAATCTCCCTAAAGACAAAGTAAGTAAAGCATGTGACAAGAATCGGAGACGTCTTGAGGTCGCGGTAGATGCTGAGAGCCGCTACTTTAGGTAGACTGTTATCTCCCAGTGATAATCTAGTTGATATTTTTGAAATTTTTAAATATATTTATTTTGGGCTGAGATATTGCGGGGCCTTTTAGTCGCGGGTAACTCTATATCTCACTATGTCGGTCCGTCGGTCCGTTTTTGGGGGTAATAACATTGTAATTATTCGGCAATTCTAAAGAAATTTGAAACCATTATGTTGTTTTACATTCCCTGTCGAATGATATAATCGTCAATGTCCCCCCAAGGATAGTCCGGGAATTATTCTGTTTTGGCAAAAACATAATAACAATTCGGCCTATTCTAACGAAATAAGGTCCTTCCAAGGTTAGTTCGGGAATTATTGAAAGTTTTGAAGGTCGTAAGGTCATAAATCAGAATAAGTGAGAGCACGCGACATTTGGTCAGCAGATCTTGTTTCTTATGCAAACAGTATAATTTAGCCCGAATACTATATATATATATATATATATATATATATATATATATATATATATATATATATATATATATATATATATATATATATACACTTTATTTATTTGATGTTTCTACTTTGTGTTGATTATTAATATCGAATATCTAAATTGGACAAAGATAGGTGTCAAACTGATTTACCAAAGAGATATCGAAATCTTTAATGATTAGAAATTTTAAAGTCAAATGGTTACAGTGCAAAACATTTTCTACGAAACTGCCATAGAAAATATTTTATTATTTTATAGGGGGCAAATTACTTGGTTCTGTTGTGGCCCTTATAAGTGGAGTCATATATATATATATATATATATATATATATATATATATATACAGTGGTACCTCGGTATACGTCGGCTTTGGAATAAATCCAACTTGGTATAGGTCCTGTTTAGACACGAAATATTTAGCTAGGTATACGACTTGCGAGCTAGAATTTGTATGAGGCAAAATGAGTCACGAAATCGTGTGCTAACAACTTCCAAGAGAAAGCAACGACTGCCCACGAGCGTCAGTACGCCAGTTGCTATCATTCAGTGAACAACTCGCGCCATCTTAGTAGGCACTCGACTCTTTTAAGCAAGATTAAAGTGAAGTTAGATTTTCATTTATTAAATCTAATTGCTTTTGTATTTATGTATTTTAGTATTAAGCAGTGTTCAAATTATTTAATACAACCCCATAAATTTATATTATACAAATAACTTATTCCAAACAAAGGTTGTATACGAAACAAATTTTCGCGTCTAAACAGGACGTATACCAAGTTGTACTTATTACAAAGAGGACGTATACCGAAGTATATATATATATATATATATATATATATATATATATATATATATATATATATATATATATATATATATATATATATATATCATATGAGTTACGTTTAATCAGGGGTGGGAACACTTTTCATTGCAAGGGACAAAACATTCAGAATTTTACAATTTTAAAGAGCCGCATAGTATATTAACTAAAATAATTAATAGTTAAAATAGCCAAAATAAAAGTTAAAAACAATTGTTTTTTTAATTAATTAATATTTTAAAGTAGAAACTTTACATGAAATCCATATATTTGAAAAATAAAGTAACTGTAACTAACAATGCAGTTATTTATTAGTTTGTTAAAATTCGGTGTCAAGTTGCTTGTGGCGATCCTTACCACTGGTTGAAGATTTGAGTCTGTGAGAAGTGATTTGCTCTTTGACTTGTTAACTTTCATTATAGAGAAAGTTCGTTCAAAAATGTAAGCTGATGCAAATAATACAAACATCTTTGTTGCAATTTATTTTCAGATTTTGAAACTTTTCTGAGTGCAAAGATGCATAAAACTAGATCAGTGGTTTATTTTCAAACATTCCTCTTCAACGATTTGTCATCTTGCAAATCAATCAGTTCCATCTGCAGTTTTTGATGAGCTGTTTCAATGTCACAGACAAAAGGTGAGTGAGCAAATCAAACTTCCCTTCGATAGCCTTGAAATCAGCAAATCTTCTGATAATTCCTCTTTTAAAGCCATCATTCAATAGGGTAATGTACTTGTCTACTAATGTTTGTGTAACGGCTAGTGTATTCAACAGAGGAAAATGAACAAGGTTTTGCTAATTTAGCTGCTTGGCAAAAAGTTGAGGTTTCTAGTGAAAGGCTTTCTTTTCCAAGTACAATTCATGAACAAATACACCTTTGTTGTAGTTTGTGTTTAGCTCATTCAGCTTTTGCATTATGTCCATAGCAAATGCAAAATCACAAACCCATTTTTCACTCTCCATTTCCTTTGAAAAGCCACAGGAGATGTGTTTCATATTGAAAAACATGACAATCTCTACTTTGAGTTTCCACACCTTTCTTAGTACTTGCCTCATGATTAACTAGCGGACATTTATGTGGTACAGCACATCAGTAAAATCTGCCTCGATGCCTTTCAAGAAACTTCGGAATTGCCTGTCCTTCAGTTTCCGTGCTCTTATTAAATTCACTGCACGCCCCACTGGATCCATAATCTGTATGAGTTATAAAGAAGACTTACAGAGACTTTCTTGTTGTATGATGCAGTGAAAAGAGAACGCACTGTGCAGTAGAAAATCTTCTTTGATTTTATCATTCATCAAATTCACTAGGCCGGAATGTTTACTTGTGAGTGAAGGAGAACCATCAGTTGTAATACTTTCCAGTTTATCCAGGTTAATCTGGAACTGATTAGATTGTTAATAACATTGTTGTATAAATCTTTTCCAGTAACAGTGTCTTTGAGAGACTACAAAGATAACAATTCTTCTGTTATCTTAAAAGTTTTAGTCAATTCCTCTGATATAAATGAGTAACTGAGCAGTATCCTGAATATCAGCACTCTCATCTTAAGCAATAGAAAACCCATGAAATCCTCTACTAGATGATGACAACTGTTCTTGAAAATTCACTGCAATTGCATCTATGGGTCGAACAAAGTTCTTCACGGCAGAGATATGGCTTGTACTTTTGACAGCATTTCAGGACACACAACACTGACAGCAACCAACATGCAATCTTTAATAAATTCTGCTTCTGCAAATGACTTGTTTTGTATTGAAATTTTATTGACAAATACAAACCTTGCCTTTGTCACGTTACTTTGTAAAAATAAAGTTTACTCAAAAACATTTCGTTGTTGCTTCAAACGTTTTACTAGATCGGTTGCGTTGTTTTGCTGTTCTTGATTTGATAAATTGTCTCCAAAGTTAGCGTGCTTGGTTTGAAAGTGCTATCTCAAATTGTATACCTTGAACACAGAAACTATATCATAAAAAATCCAACATACAGCTTTAACTCAGTCAGTAAAGAAATACCTTTCAGTCCACTCTGTTAAAAAAATGGCATTCGTCTTCAATTTTTCGCTTTTTAGATCGTTTCGAACAACTAATTCGGGGTAACCTTTGTCAGATATAAAAAGATAGACTGAAATTGTATATTAAATTTAATTAAATAAGTTGTATATTTATAGCTTATAAAAGCAGGGCTGTCTCTAAGCTCCTGCAACCCCTGCTGTTGTGGGGGGCCACATATTAAGATCAAAGTTCAGAGATAAGTCATCTATTTACTTTGGTTAAGATGTTGAAGAAGAATTAAACTATGTTAAATGAAAATTTCAAGTAATAAAATGGTAATACAGAGTACCTGCAAAAGTTCTTGTAAAAATATTACAGTGTACCACGAACGTCCGTACGTATATAGGCTTTATATACTCTGCGGTCCTATTATTCACATGAAGTGAAAAAGGGAAATCAGATTTGATGCTTTGTTAATACGATCGAATCGTACGCGATTTTTAATTTCTGATAAACAGATGTTTTTAGAAGAACCCCCGAAATAGGGTAATAGGATTCTTTGGTAGCGAAATGTAAGCATTCGGGGACGACTGTTTGGAAATTAGTTTCCATTAAACGTCTTTTCCTCTGCTTTCAAATTCATCTACGCGGTACCGGATAATTAATAAATAAATACATGCAGGAACGTACCTAAGATTTTCTCGAGGGGGCGGGGACGACAATCGTTTTGAAGTCCAATCAGCGAGATATTATTACGTGATGGTTATCATTATAATACGCAAGGCAAATTATGAGATAATCTAGCACATGGAGAGTATCTGTATAATTTTATGCGTGTATTATACTTTATGGTATGCACTGTAGTTGTGTATAATATAATATAACTGTCATAATTCTGTTTAGAAACGGCTTTCGCTGATCTGGTATAAGGCGTAAGTTATATTAGTGCAGAGAAGGAAAGCTCGAATTTTCGGAGGGGTGGGGGTGGGGGTGGGGTGGGGGTATGCACATGTGGTTCAGGGGTGGTAGAACCCGAACTCGAAATGCAGACGATTTTGACGTCAAAATAAAGGTCGTCCCCATTTCGACTTGGGCTCCTCCCGAGCCTCCCACCGCCAAACCAAATGATTTCCTCAACATTGTCACGTGATGAATTTCCATTGCCGCTTTGAAGTGAGCCTAACCTAACCTAACTTCTGAAAATTAAAGGTGCAAAAGATAATATTTTGAGTAGATTTTTCTTATTATAAAATTATATTTGAAAAAAACCCTCCCTAAATGAACCGTCCTACTAAATGGGACAATTGGCAGAAATGGGTTTAATACATGCGTCTGCATATTACACTTGTATCACTGTACACTTGTACACTGTATCAGGCACTGATCCAGGGGGGAGGCTGAGAGGGTTGAATCAATCCCAAATTTCAGACCCATTTAGGTTTATATTTCTTTTTTTAAGCTATACTTGTATTCTTCTATTCAGAAAGTTATGTAATAATATATGTATATGAAAACCGTTACGATAAAATGTACATTATATGATACATGTCTAAAATACAGGTAAATATCGCTAAAATAATTATTAAATTCAGGATTATACTTTAGCTGACGTCCAAAAACTATAATTCATAATTTTCTGATGCGTGGACAAAAAATCGGATATGTTAGAGTTAGTGGTCGCTCCTTTATGAGATGCTGTTATCAATGTTGTGGAAGATAACCATCATTAATGATCAATGCCCTTTTCTCATACTCCTCAGAGGGAGGAAATCAGATTACTCCCCCCCATATTTATTCTGAATCCGCCACTAATCTATATCACCCGTATCTGTTTCTCATAACCAAATACATGTAGGCCAAGATACATATTAATAATTGTTGATGACGCCCTAAGTATTACGTCTTTTTTTTTAAATTTTAGGAGCCCATCTGGCGACTGCCTACATGGGCATAAGTCCTTGTACTCACGACAGCCTAGTTAGTACTAGGATAAATTAAAATGACAATATGCAGAAAAAACAACAACAATATTAAAAAAAGGAAAAAAAAGGGCAGCAAGCACGTTCAGGCGTCGAGGGGAGGCCCCGGCGCAGGAATGTGCGACCTACAAAAAAACAACAACAGCAGCAACAACGAAACAGTTAGATAAGGTGGAGGAGGCCAGCCTCATCCAAAAAGTAAAAAAGTCCACAGGTCAGTGTGCACGAACTCGTCCAGAGTACAAGGGACAAGCGGTAGCGACCTCGCTCATCCCGGTACCGGGAGAGGTAACGTGCGCGAAGATTACCCATACCGGGGAAGGGGACATCCAACGAGAATGTGCCGAACAGTCTGGGAGACAACGCAGTCGTCACAATAAGGCGCAGGCGAGCACTCTATCAAAGGGCGGTGCGTCCCGCGAGTGTGTCCAATTCGGAGACGACAGAAAGTAACCTGAAGCATTTGGGGCTAGATCCAAGGAACCAGTCGTGGCCCAGTGGCACGAAACTTTAGGTTCCCGTCTCCCATCTTTTTTCCCAAGCAGCCCGAAGAGCTGCCCGTATTCCTTCCATGTAATCGGTGTGAGGAAGAGTGAAACGCTGGTCTGGTCGCCCAGTACTCGCGGACTCTTTAGCGCCCTCATCGGCGCACTCATTGCGCGCAATTCCTACATGTCCAGGAACCCAGCAGAAGATAATCTCGACATTCGCACGGTTCGCCAAAACCGTGGCGTCACGGATATCGCGAACCAGGGGATGCGGAGATTCCAATGCCCCGAGAGCATTCAGGGCGCTTTGTGAGTGGTTATAAATCACAATCTGGTCTCCGAACCGGGCATGTTGCATAATCTCTCGTACCGAGCGGTGTATTGCAACCAGCTCGGCCGTGAAGACAGACGCAGCGCCTGGCAGAGTCCCACTGACTTCAAACAGAGTAGATACGCCGTGGAAACCGCCCCCCTCTTGGGACTTGGATCCATCCGTATACACTGGCACGGTTCCAGCGTGACACGAAGTGTGCTCCAAAAAGGCCGAAAGCAATACTCCCGGCTCTATACAAGCTTTGGTAGCAGAGGCGTGGCGGCAAATAGTCAAAGGTGGTACCTTCCTGGGTGGCGTCCTGAGCAGAACCAGGGGTGCCACTGGCCCGAGAGTTATTTCTAGCTCTCGGAGGAGTTTCCTGGCCCTAGAACCGAAGGGCTTAGGGTATCACTGGCGTCTCTCGGCGGCATAGGCACTGTCGAGATCAGCTGCGAATGCAGTGAGAGCTGTTGGTGACTGAGGGAGGCGCCGGGATCGCGCGTACAGGCGAGAAATGCACTGTGCACGGCGCAGAGCGAGTGGCATCTCCCCAGCATCGGCAATTAGGCTCTCAATGGGGGAAGTAAGGAAGGCACCGGTCACCAGGCGAAGGTCGGTGTGGTGGATCGAGTCCACATTCCGCAGCACATGCTCGCTAAGTATTACGGGTACATGTAACATTTGTAAATCTTGCATTAATGTTATGCAATAATTTTTTTTTTTTTACTATTTTTACTGAGCAGTTTGTATTTCAGATCTCAAGTGATGTCATTCCGAAAGCATGAATCCGATGCACAAAAGCGCAAAAAAACGAGCGAAACGACAAGAACCGTATGACTGGAATTATGGATCAATTTATGCTACATCGGTGACATTACTAACATTCAATAGCAATGTATCACTGCCCGAAGGAGAGAGGCAAGCAAATAACGACGGAATCGCCAAGGAACAACAGATGCGGGGATGCGATGAAAAATCGCTGCAGGTTACTCTATTTTCAGCAGTGGAGGACAATACGAAGGACTTATATAATGCATGCTGTCAGCAACCTTTACCTATTGCTGGAAATATGGTTGTGCAACAAGAAGCACTCACTACCACTACTGACCCTGCATCTTGGACAGATACTATATCCGATAGTATACGAACTAACATTGTGGAACTTGGAGCTGCTCAAGTACAAAAATACAAATTTACTAAATCAAAAGAAAACCGCAGATTCAATCCTCACTTGTATTCTAAAATGCTGATAAATGGCGAAACGATAGTTCGAACGTAGCTTGTACATTCAATTCAGTATGATGCGGCATACTGTTTCTGTTGCAAACTTTTTGGTTGCATTAAAATGAGACTAACGTCTGAAGGATTCAGCAGTTGGCAATATTTGAGCAAGACCTTAGAAGAACATGAAAAATTAATGGACAACAGGCAGCCCATGATGAAAATGGAAGGAGTTTGAATTGCGCATTAAAACAGCTTCAACTCTTGACAAACAGGCGATTGCTTTAATGGAAAATGATAAAGCTCATTACCGTGCAGTATTAGAACGTATCTTGTCAATTGTTCTGTTTTTAGCAGAGCAATATGGCCTTTCGTAGTGTTTTCGACAGGCTCTACGTCCATGGTAATGGATTTTTTTTAGGCAAAGTGCAATTGCTTACAAAGTTCGATCACACTTTGGCAGAACACCTGCGATGTATTCAGAATGGCAGAAACAGTGGCTGATTATTTGGGACCTGAAAGTCAAAATCAATTGATATCACTCATTTCTCACCACATTTTAAAAGAAATCACCAATGGGGTAAAGGCTGCTAAATACTACCGCATTATAACTCGATTGTAACAAGGAGTAACAAGGAAAGGAAGTACCCTAGGAGACCTTACGGTCTATTCAAAGAGCGGGCAATCGGGCATTTGCCACGTGTCCGACCACTCCCCAATCCTTTGAAGGTCTTCTTGGAGGCGGGCAGTGTTCCCCTCCTTTGACACATTGATACCAAGCTTGGTAACGTCGGCAAATTTAGAGATTTTGGCAACCATGTCGTTGACATAGATAATAAACAATAGTGGTCCCAGGACGGAACCTTGAGGGACACCACTAGATACGGGCGCCCATTCAGAGGCCCGTCCATTCACCACTACTCGTTGCCGTCTGTCACTAAGCCAGCTCTCTATCCAACCTGCTACCTTGCCGTTTATTCCCTGCGCACGCACTTTCCGGAGAAGGCGGCAGTGTGGTACCTTGTCAAAAGCCTTTTGAAAGTCCAGGTACACAACATCCACCGCTTTATCCCGATCATGCTCACTGAACACGAAGTGGAAGAATTCCACAAGGTTCGTCAGGCATGACCGTTGCCTTCGGAAGCCGTGCTGGGAACTCTTCAGTAGCAAGTTTGACTCTAAATAAGACGTTATCTTGTCCACTATCATGATTTCCATGAGTTTACCGACTATCGAAGTCAAACTGATGGGTCGGTAGTTTGACGGATAGCTGGGATCTCCTTTCTTGAAGATCACGGTCACCTCCGCCTCACGCCAGTCTCTAGGAACGCATCTGGTCCGGATTGACATGTTAAAGATACCGCACACTTCCTTCAACACCTTGGATAGAAACCCGTCCGGTCCAGGGGACTTATTCGTCTTTAGGTCAGCGATCTTTTTCTTTATTTCTCCTTCAGTGAACTCCATTGCCTCCAGCTTTTCCCCCGAGTAGGAATCCGTGGGCTGGGGGATGGGACCACACTCTTCAGTAAACACTGAAGAGAAGTAGTCATTGAGCAGGTTAGCATTTTCTGCATCTGAGTGAGTTAATGCACCCTCCTCGTCTACTATGGGCCCAATCCTACGATGAATTGGTTTACGGCTATTTACATAGCCGAAGAACTCCTTGGGATTCTCCTTGCAGAGTCTCGCCACTCGGAGTTCCTCAGTACGCTTAGCCACCCTTATGCTGGACTTCACTCTTCTGGCTAGCATCCGGTAATCGTCAAAGGCACCCGAGATCTTCGATCGCCGGTACGCATTTCTCTTCTCCCTAAGCAGTTGGCCGATTTCTCGACTAAACCACTTTGGTTGAACGGAAGACCGACGGAGGCATTTCAGAGGGATGCAACTTGATTGAAGACTTATGAACTAATTTTTGAAATTTTTCTACGAATTTTCAACATCTTTGCATACCGCTAGCCTTACATCAGTCAGCCCAGCACGAAGGCTTGCAAAGTCTGCTCTTCTCAAGTCAAGTTTCGTTGATTGACTGGCAACAGACCTTACCTTCGGGATCTTGACGGAAAATCTAACTAGCTGGTGATCAATGCCACCGAGCTCTTCGCCTACAAAGAGATCCTCAACGATATCATCATCAGAGGTGAAGACCAAGTCGAGAATATTGTCTCCTCTCGTCGGTTCTCTGACCCATTGAGTGAGGAACTCGTTGTTGGCGAACTCCAGGAGTAGCGCGCTCTCGCCACAGGCTGCTCTGGTTTCCCAGTCAACTTGGCTACTGAAGTCGCCTATAACGATGCACACTCTGCCTTGAACAAGCTCACCCAGCAGCTGGTACAGTTCCCTGTCATTCTCAACAGGTTGGGAAGGGGATCTGTAGAGCAGCAGGGTCCTGTATCTGACAGGACCTATCTCTAGGTCAACGCCTAGGAGCTCGTGGCCGGATATAATGTTGGAGTTCGTAGATTCGATTGTATCCTTGACATACAACATTATACCGCCACCCTCTCTGTCTGGCCTATCTTTGTGGAAGAGTTGGTAGCCAGGAACCGTGAATTCGCCTTCAAAGTCTCGGTTTGAGGTTTTTATCCACGATTCTGTTATGGCTACCATTTCGGGTTCTTCCGTCGCTACGAGGCCACGGAGCTCAGGAAACTTGTTCCTGATTGACCTCGCATTGAACAGAAGAACTTTCAGGGAGTCCCCGACTGTAGGACTCCCTACGCTTTTCCGTTTCCCGGCTTGTTTGTTGGCGAGGAGGCACCCCTCTTTGTGACCTCAACCATCAGGAGAAAATGACCATCATCATCCGCTTCGTTAAACTTCAAAAATACAAAGCCGAAATCAAAGAGTACTTTGTTGTTTTTTTGAAAGTTGCTGACACAAGTGGGGCCGGACCTTTTGAATCGCTCTTGGAAAAACTCGCTTTGTTGGGGCTGGATCTGATGGATTTTACAGGCCAAAGTTATGATAATGGCAGTAATATAAAGGGAAAACATTCTAAAGACTTCTAAAGAAGAATCCACGAGTCTTCTAATTACCTTGCACGAATCATAATTTAAACCTTATTGTGTGCGATGCAGCAAGCTCATCAGTGATGGCTGTCTCTTTCTTTGCTTACTTGCAGCGAGTATATTAATTTTTTACAGCATCAACTTCTAAAGGAACACTTTGAAGAAATTCTGCTCCATCACTGTAAAATCTTCATCAAATACTCAATGGGAAAGCAAAATTGGAAGCATAAAAACCCTTCGATTCGAAACCAAGGACACCCACAGCGCGGTGATACTTGTATTCGTAATACTTCAAAAGCTTACTCAGAAGCAAACGCGTTAGTGCTGCTGAAATTGCTTCCTTCCGCTTTCTTCTGTGTTTGGTAATATGGTACGATCTGCCTATAGATATTAATAAGGTCAGCAAGCTACTTCAACCTGAAAACATGTAAATTGACGTTACCCAGGAGCTTATCACATCCAAAAAGTCCTTGCTGCGAGCCTATCGAGAAAACGACAAGTTTTTCTCACCAGCAGTCAACATCGCCACCGAATTATGTGAACAAATGGAGATACCGAGGGATATCAACAAGTGAAGGGAGACGTCGTGTGCCACAGCACTTTGGATATGAAAGTAAAGATGAGCCTCTCGTTGATGCTTTGCAAATATTCAAAGTGCATTTCTTTTTTCATACAATCGACGTTGCTCTTGTCTCCCTTAGTGAACGTTTTGACATGTTAAGAAAGCACAACATCTTTGCGTTCCTTTACAATATTCCTTTGCTGGAACACTGGGAAAATCAGAAGCTATTTAGGCATTGTGCAATTGTTTCCACTGCATTAACAGTATATGCCGATGATGTTGTCAAGGCAGATATTGAGAAGACAGAGCTAGCCAAAGTTCTTCGTTCACTTTCGCATTTTCTATCACCTGAGTGCAAGAAAGTCCGTCATGTAGTCGATTATATTCATAAATCCGACCTTGTGAAGATTTTCCCTAATGTGTTAGTGGTTTTGCGAATTATCCTTTCAATGCCTGTTGATTAAATCATACCTGCGGTCCACTATGGCGCAGAAAAGACTGTGTATTGTCTATAATATGTATTGGACACAACCTTAGCTTGATTATTCTGAACTGATCAATGATTTCGCCCAGCGAAAAGTGCGCCGTGTTTGTCTTTGAAAGATGCCTGGATTATAAAAGTGCTTTTTTATTCATATCTGGAAGTATTACTTAATGCAATTTGTAATATACCTAAATAAATTTAACTTGTTGTACTTTTAAAGATGTTCTTTAACGTGAAGTATTGAACTTTAGATAAAATAAAGTAAAATATAGCTATGGATAGAAGTTACGTAGATTATGAACTTTGATTGAAAAGATGAGGCAAGGAAACAAAAAATCACGCGAGGGCCCGATATAAACGACATATCTTATATATTTGTCATCTGCCAGGACACTGAAATGAAAGCAAATATAATTATTTGCACCGTAACAAAATTGCCAGATTAGCCATTTGCATGTAACATGTTAATGCTCCACAATATTATTTGGGGTTGTGTGGTAACTGTTTTTTTTCCAAATTATAAAAAAAACTCTGTCCCCACGTTGCTCATCGCTCGTCAGTGCGAATTATTCCCGGATTAACCCGAAGAGTGGAAGAAGCATACTTTTCCCATCCCGTTGGTGAAATCATCTCATCAAGACAACGTGCTTAACTCCAGCCGCCACACGCGCCGAATTCCTCTTCGGTTTTAAATCTATCCCCCTTCAGACAACATCTGGAACGGCAGGTCCACGCGCCTGCCCGGAAATAACATTCTTGAGGCGACATAAAAATTGAGGCCAAGGTCAGTCTTAAACCCGATTCTCGCGGGAATCTTGAAAGGTATTTAAATCCCCTAATCTGTTTCGTTGAAGGTCAATTTGCGTTCGATATTAAAGTGATCTTTGGGTCAACCATTACTGTATATTCAATTGTGTAATTTAGTAAGCCTCACTTAAACTTGTTTACTTCAAAACTGTGTAGTTTGTTTGTTAAATTTAAATTTTGGTTCATGTTGCAATCAGAAGTCTATTTTCTTAGAAACATTTAATTCAATCCTCGAAACTCTGAGCATGGCACTAGAAACCCTCAAAGATTAAAATACCGTAATAATAATCATAATCAAAGATAGCACTCTTAGAGAAAACTTAATCAAGGAGTTTTAAAGTAGGTAGCCAACCTATACGTACGAACACCACCACTCGGTTCTTGTTATACCTCGACAATATATATTTATTTAATTTAAATTTTGTTATATAAAAGATATACTTCTTCCACAGAGTTTGACGAGGTTCAACAAGTGTGTGAAGGGAGGAAGCAAAGAGCATGTCAGGAAGAAAAGAGATTTGTCAGGTGAACGTGATGATGCTGATGGTGGCACTCCCAAAAAACAAGATAAACACCTGAAGATGCCTCAGGCAATGGTTCACGGTGCATTTAGTGGCCGTTACTTTTACAATGAAATTCTAGAGGACAGACTTATTAATTTCTTCATCGACGATGTCTTGTCACTCAGAATCGTTGAGAGAAATTTCTTTATGCAGCTGATGGAATGTGCTTGAGCCAGAAAGTTCTCCACGAGTCAGCGGACATTGACCAGAAAAATTGAGGAGAAATTTAAGTGTGGAGTCGCCTCTTTGAAGGATAACCTGGAGGAACCTCTGTATGTTGACACAACAACTGATGACTGGTCTTGCTTGAACAAGTAAGTTTGATTAAGCAAATAATTATATCCATAATTTGTCCGCCAATATAGCAATACAGTCAATACTTTAACGCTTCTTAAGAAGTCTATGTAAAAAAGATTCCAGTTTAAATATTTAATTTGTCTAAATATTATTAACTAGTTTAACAATTTACTATCAGAAATAAGCTTTTGTTTATGTTTATTTTGTTTCGTTAACTAATATTAAATCAATACAATCATTTTTGCAGATCATATCTTGGAGCAACTGTTCATTGGATCGACCCTCATACTCTCATAAGAAAAAAATGGTGTCATAGCTTTCCGTCGGCTGAAATAAAAACACACATTCAATGTGCTTGTATTGAGGACATCCACATTCAATTTGGCATACCTATGCAACTACAACGGACAATGGTAGTAATTTGTCAAATATTTCAGGTAAGATTTAATCAATATAATATTGTAATTAAATGATAAAATATTAACGACTCATGAATTCTTTAAAGAGGCACATTTCTTGATCACTGTCCTAATGAAATCCATATTGAATCTTAATGCATATTAGTAATAGTACATTTTATTCCTATAAAAATAAATGTAGTTGTCAGTCAAAAAAAGTAATGCTTTGCATTCTAATCATTGTTCTTGCTCTCTTGCAGCTTATTTGGCGAGTCACAGTCTGACGGAAAGCGCAGTCAGTCACGGGCCACTGCAAAGCCTACAACGCACAGTGCCAGTGAAGAGGAAGGTGATGCTGACGAAAGCGAAACAACAATTGAAGACATCACAATAATACATGACCAAGGTATGAGCTGATAAGTGATAACTATACTTAAACTTGTAAAGTTCTTGATAAAGTGAAATTATAACTTATATACGAATAAGTGTTTATTTAATTAATCACAATTTCTTTAAGTAAATAAAACGGAGACCATGTTGCAGTGTGGGGATCCCTCGTGAGGCAGTAAGGGATGAATGAGAGCGAATGCGCGGGAAAAAGGGTCGCGGCGAGCCTCTCTCTCAGGGGTACCCCTCTCTGAGAGAGGGGCTAGGTGTGTATGAGAGAGAAAGGATCGTGGTGCTCCTAGTCTCCGAACCACCCTACTTTTGCGGGAGAAGGCTGGGTATAATGAATAAATATAAATGAGTAAAAGAGTTATGGTCCTTAACTTTTGTTTTTATTTAAGGTCTGCAATCTTCAGAGTAGGGCGACTACTATGCCCTGCCAAAGAATGTTCGTTGTGCTGCACATACTTTAAACCTTGTTGCAATCACAGACGCTTCTAAAGTTATGGATGACGACTGTAATAAAGATTACAAAGAAATCTCGCGATAGGCTTTCAGTAAAGCCCAAACTTTGTGGAACAAACAGACCAGGAGCCCCCAAGCAGCAGATGTCAACAAGATTCTTAGATCTAAGGAAAGTGCTCTGAAGAAAGTCTGCAATACCTCAGGCATCCCAAGCTTTACACCTATCGAAGTTACCTATCTTAAAGAATATGAAATGGTGATGAATCCTGCCTCTAGAGCCTTGAATGTGTTGCAAGAAGAGGATAAAGAGTACATGGGAATTTTGCTGCCAACAATAACAGCTTGCTTTGATCTACTTATTGATGCTAAGGTAAAAAAAAAACCCTGTTTGTGCATGGCCCTCTTGGTACTCTTGTTGAAAATGCAATCCGCAACAGATTTGGTAAAATGCTGGAAGATGATGAGTGCCTCTTGGCATCTGCTTCTCATCCTCACTTTAAGCTAAAATGGCTCAATAATACCGAAAAAGTAGATTACATTACTACAAAAATGTCGAATGAAATAAAAGACTTTGGTGATATTACAGCCTCAGAAAGCAGCAGTGCAGAAGGAGAAACAAATGAAGCAGAGGATGACTTCTTCCATTCGCTGTTAAAGAGTGAAGCACTTGCCGCCAGGAAGAAAGACGCGTCAAATGAAGTAAAAGAATGACTACAACCAGTAGCGAACCGGTTTAAAAGTCCTTTTCAATGACTTGCGATTGCACCGCAATTATTTTGGGGTTGCGTTTCCAACATAATATATATATATATATATATATATATATATATATATATATATATATATATATATATATATATATATATATATATATATATATATATATATATATATATATATGTATACGAGTATATCAGGTATTGCAAAAATCCTGTTGCACTCGTTACGACGCTCTCAACGAGGGGCAAAATGATAGTTTTGATGTAGTTAGACACGTTTTGAGTTTTAACATATAAAATTAATTAATGTGTCCCCCTCAGCGGAGAGCACGGGCTGAGGGCGAGGCATGAAGGCCGCGCACTAGATGTGGACGAAGTCCTTCCTCATAATGCCCAACATGCGGTCGATGGAGGACTTCAACTTGTCGACGTTGCTGTGGCGGACCTTACAAGCTTTGCTCCCGACATGCGCTCACAGGTTGTAGTCGATAAAAGTGAGGCCGGGCGACTGCGGCGGCCAAAAGTCCTTGGCCCAGAAGTTCGTGTTCGCCCCCAACCACTCTTGTACGGGCTTAGCTGTGTGGGCCGGGTACCGTCCTGCTGAAATAATTAGTCCTCCTACTTCGTGATCTTCCTCACCCAGGGCAGGACTTGCGTGGCCAATATGTCGCTGCCATCGGCCGCGGTGAGCCTGTAACCGACCACAAATCACACCGGTGGCATCTTCTCGAAGCCACGACGCCGAGCATCATCACGGAGAGCGGGTGCTTGTTCGTCAACACGTAGAGGACCTCAGAAACGTTGTGGCCGAAGCTTACCACGCGGTCGTTCTGCTTCTTGGTGACCGGATCGACCGTGAAGGTTTTTTTCATCAGAAAAAAATGAGAATTCGTTTGCCATGACTCTTCATGAGCCCCGAAACTGCTTCGGAGCACTTCCGAAGGCTTTTATAACAACCAAACGGTTGTGTGCCTGAACGAAGTCGATCTTTGAGGTCTTCCCAGTTCTTGAGCCTCTACGCGACTCTGTCAACGGTCATCCGGCTAAGGTTGAGCCACCTGGCGATGTCGGGCTTGTGGCCCGCGCGCAGGAAAGCAGAAATGTCGATTCTTATCGCTTCCATCTCGCCCCACCTGCACACAATGGGGGAAAAAAAGTTTTAATGAGACATACTGGAAAAAAATAGACCTTTAAGTGTGTTTGACGGAAGCTTTTATATCACACACGAAAACCTCTCGAAAGATTAAAAAACTGAGTGTAACATAACTTTTGCAAAACCGGGAAGTTTATTCCAAGACGCCTTTCGACCTCCAGCGCTTTGTAAGATGGTCTATGGCTGAAGCTGCACATTGATTGTAGGTTTCTCTTGTCAGATGATATCGACTTCAGCCATTCTCAGGCGTTGATGGTTACTAATTTCAGCAGATATATCAATTCCTTTAATATCATATATTGACTACAATAGTGGCCAATATGTTCTTTGTACCTATGAAAATATTCCTTAAATAGAGTTTAATGAAGAAATCTTAGATGAACTTCAAGACTGTAAAATTAACTATATGCACCAGGTTGCGCAAAACAAATTCTCTTTATCGTCCAGTGAGGTCACATGTTGGGTAGTGATGAAGAACATTTGTGAGTGTGTTGGTTGGGTATTGATGAAGTACATTTTGAGTATGTTGGTTGGATATTGTTGAAGTACATTCTGAGTGTGTCGGTTGGGTATTGATGAAGAACATTTTGAGTGTGTTGGTTGGGTATTGATGAAGTACATTTTGAGTGTGTTGGTTGGGTATTGATGAAGTACATTTTGAGTGTGTTGGTTGGGTATTGATGAAGAACATTTTGAGTATGTTGGTTGGGTATTGTTTAAGTACATTCTGAGTGTGTTGGTTGGGTATTGATGAAGAACATTTTGAGTGTGTTGGTTGGGTATTGTTGAAGTACATTTTGAGTGTGTTAGTTGGGTATTATGAAGAACATTTTGAGTGTGTTAATTGGGTATTGATGAAGTACATTTTGAGTGTGTTAGCTGGGTATTGATGAAGAACATTTTGAGTGTGTGGGTGGGAATTGCTGAAGTACATTTTGAGTGTGTTAGTTGGGTATTGATGAAGAACATTTTGAGTGTGTTGGTTGAGTATTGCTGAAGTACATTTTGAGTGTGTTAGTTGGGTATTGATGAAGAACATTTTGAGTGTGTTGGTTGGGTATTGATGAAGTACATTTTGAGTGTGTCGGTTGGGTATTGATGAAGAACTTTTTGAGTGTGTCGGTTGGGTATTAATGAAGAACATTTTGAGTGTGTTGGTTGGGTATTGATGAAGTACATTTTGAGTGTGTCGGTTGGGTATTGATGAAGAACATTTTGAGTGTGTCGGTTGGGTATTAATGAAGAACATTTTGAGTGTGTTGAGTGCCCCCAAATTGAATGCAGGAGTCGCAATCACAATGTCCTTTGACCCAAAGGAAGCAGCAAAATTTACTTCTAACATAAAGTGATTCTACAAGTATAGTACAGCATAGACTATCTATTGTCTATGCTGTTGTCTTATAGTTGTTGTTGTTGTTGTTTTTGCTGTCTATGCTGTCACATAGTCTATGTTGTCGTATATGCTCAAAAATTGCCTATAGGGAATTTTTGAAAAGTGTTAAAGGCTCAATATATTTAATTTGCCTATTGAACAGACCAAGTAAAATATACAGAAGAAATTATGCAAGACTGGACAAGGTCTTGAAAAGTGGCCGTTTAGGGAGGACGCAAAACAATTGAGCGGGGATGTGCCCGCTCGATTGCTAGTCCAAAGGTACCCTCCTTGAATGGACCGTGAGGTCTCCCAGGGTACCTTCTTTCCTTGTTGTTACTCCTCGTTGTATCTCTCTATTCATCCATGTTGGTTCTTCTACTGTCTTCTCTTCGTCGAGGGATATTACTCTCTTTTTATACTTTTTCTTAAGGATTCCTTCAGCATTATTCTTTATTAGTATTTCTAGTTCTTTCATATCTCTCTGTTCTCCTTTGTCATTTAATTCTTCTATATCTTCTTGCATTTTCTTCAAGAATTGTTCTTTTAATATTTCACAATCTGTTTTATAGTACTCTCTCTTTCCATGATTTCAGTTTTTTTTCCTTTTTTATCTCTATCTATATTGAATATTGCCACAGGTAGACAAAGATCAGGCAGATAAAATGTCTCCTTTTCTTCGTCTATAAACACAGTATCAAAATATTTATACATAGCTTCGTTTACTAAAATCAATTGCACTTCCTGTATCTCCCCGCCTTCTTGTAATTTCCCATTCACACTTCATATCACCATTTAGTAGTATCATATTCCATTTTTTCATAATGTCACTATAACTTCTCTTCCATTATAATTTAAGGGTTGTGGTCTAATAAATCCAAAGTGGCCATTGAAATCTCCTTGCAACATCACCATCTGCTCATCTTGAACTTTAGCTAGTTCATCTCCGATTCTTTTCATTATTTTCCCGTTTCGTACTCTATCAGAAACATAGGTAAGCAGCAATGTTATCACAATAGTCCTTATTTTGATTTCTACTTTCATAATGTCGCTGTTTTCACATTCCTTTCACATCCTTCACTTTGTTTCATAATCACTGACAGACCTCCTCCTTTTTTATCACCCATATCCCTCATTTTTTTCAACAGCCTTAATTCCTTTTGGGAATTCTATCTTTTTATACTTTTGCTGTGTTTCAACTAGACATAGTTACAGCATTCATTCCCCTTCTCTGTCAATAAGTCTTCCCCTTCCACTTTTTTTCCTTTCATCAAACCTTATAAATTAATCAATTTTATTTTTATTTTTCCTTTTTTACAGCTTCTTTCTAAAAGTTTCCACGCACAAGTTGACCGCTTTTGATGTACCATCTAGACTCTCCGTTTTCTCTTTTCACTTTAAGTTCTTTTAACATTTTATCTTACTCTAGTTCCTTTTTTGTCATGCCTGAGGCTATCATCGTTTTTTTAGCCTCTCGCTGTCTGCATTCTTTAGGTTCTTTGCTCTCCTCCGTATATCTAACTTTTTCGTAGCATTTCTTAGTTTCACTAATAGTGGTCTAGGTTTTGGCAGTCGGTTCCTATCATCATTATTTTTATTTCTCCTCCCTAATCTTGTTACCTTTTCTATTTCTGCACTACCTACTCCCAATCCTATATCAAATATTTCATTACATCTCTCCTTGTCATCCTCTTCTCTGTCTTTACCTCGTTCTTTACTGGATTCCTGCACTCCGAATAGTACAAGGTTATTAAGTCTATTCTTTTTGTCTTCTTCCTCCCTGACAACTTCTAGTACCTTTTCTGATATTTCTTTAATCATGTTTTTCTATACCTTTACTCCTTTTTCAATATTGTCTATTTTTATTTCTACCACAAGTAGTCTCTCTTGCAGCTCTTCATTTTTTGTCTTTCGAGCTATATTCTCTTCTCTTAATTTCTTCACCAATTCCTTCATATCACTTTGTTGTCCTTTACACATTCTGCAATTCCATGCTATTATATCTCTGAGCTCTTTAATCTTTTGGTAATCCTTTGAACTTACTTTCTCACAGCCACAGTGAAACCAACATAGTTCACACATCAGACCATATTGATTCTCTTTTACCTCCACATTGCATTTCCTACACCTATCATTCTCTCCATTGTGCACACCTTCTATGTCGTCTCCCTCCATTTTTTACCAACGTGGCCTCACAGCTCTTACACAACTCTTCGGTATTTACTCTCCCTTCAAATCCACACCTCTTGCATTTTTTCTTCCTTGCTCCCCTTTATTTTGTATATATTTATATTCTTTTTACAATTTCACTATCGAAAAACACCTTCTCCTGCCCTAAAACCTGTTCAGCAACCATTCGAATTCTACCGTATACAACAAATGCTTATTTACCAGCCGTGAGATTGTTAGAAAAGTTACCCTAAAATGAGCCATTTTCATTTACTTACTTATTTTTATGAGTAACTATTATAAAGTATTTTTATTAGGTAAGGAAAAAGAAAAGATATTAATTTTAAAATAATAATGAATCTATTCTATAGAGGTGAGCAATTTGTTTAACAGCAGATTGTAACATTTTTATACACAGCAGGGCTATATAGAATTACATGTAGTCTTATAACGGACTTGATAATTACTGTAAATATATTGATATTTTGAATAAACATTAGGTACCATTTGTAAACTTTTGGCAAACTTGTTAAAATATAATTTAACATTTTAATAAATTAATAGTTTTGATATATCAATATATTTAAAATAATTACTTTGTTTAAAATAATCTTTTATTAAATTTGGAATATTAAATAACAGTGAAACTTCTAATGGCGGCGCTCAGTACAGTTGTAAACATAAACAAAGAAGCGGCGTGTAGTGTTTGTGATTCTAGAAATGATATGTAACACTCGATACGTTATGTTGACTAAAAATTGGATTCACTATTACTGCAGCAACCTCCCCTTGTACGAACTATGGTGTTTTGCAAAAACAAGTAGGAAATACACTTGTGAGAAATGTTGCATGGGAAAGTATGACAGCGACGTTGATGGCTGGATGAAATAGGCACAAGAAGCTCTAAAAAAACAGGACCTGGGCATACCAAAGGGCGGACTGGGACTAGTAAGACTACCCCATGAGTCTATCATGATGTAGAGGTAGCTAGGCCTTGGGAAGAAATTGGAAGTAGCCCTGAGGACCTAGACCTGGACCTGGCCATAGCCCTGGCCCTAGCCCTAAACCAAAATACCGGACCAAGCCAAGACTAGCAACCACATTTACCACCACCAAACCTGGACCAACAGCCACCGCCAAAAACATACTCAAGCCCTGCAACCAGTAACACCAGTGGGGAAGTGATTGAGCACCTGTGCGGAGCCAGACCACAGAAGGGAAACGCCCCCCTTAGGAAATGAGACCAATCTGCAACCACTACCAGAGGGGTTTCTGTAAACATGGTCCCTCAGCTAAGGAAAGTCGGTATAGACACCCCAAACCATGCCGTAAGCTACTCAATCATGAAGTTAAAGGAGAAAATGGGTGCCAACTTGCAGGAAAATGCAGTATGTTCCACCTAAGAATGTGCTGGAACTCTATCAGGAAGCATGAGTGCCTAGTGAAGTCCTGTAAGTACATGCATGTCAAGGGCACCAGGAGAACAAAGCAGCAAAAGCCACGCTATCCCCAAGGAACCTCAGCTGCCCAAGCTAACCCTCCGACTAACACACATCCAGGAAATGGCACAGCACCCCCAGTGCAGAGTCTGGCAACACCACCAGACTTTGCTGCGGGTAGCAATAAGATTTTTTTATGGGCAGTGATTGCAATGACGTGATCTATTATTCCAGTTTACTATAGTCTTGTTGTCAATACTTCAATACTAGGTGACCTCTTAAGGTCCTGTAGAAATAACCAGTCAGTCCACGCCCGTCACCCACTCTATCAACATAACGACCTACTTAAGAAAAAGCTATAGACACAACAACTCTAGCCTACTGTTTCCTATCATGGCCTAAATTACATATTACATTATTCTATTTACTAACCCCTACTAATAACTTATTGTCTCAATTATTACCACATATGATGCCCCACGTCATCCTTTGTAAGTGTTCTAAATAGTTGTTATAACCTAATTGATAATAGATATACCACAGTGATGGGCATGAGGATGGACATGGAGAACATACTCAGAGCAATGGAGGCACAGACCATGCTACTGTCTGGCCTCATGACGGAAATGAAAAACGACAGCAGAGTGGTGTGGCCATCCCCCTAACATCAGAATCAAGCTCCCCCTTGGCTCAGGACACTCGTTCACCACTAAAGCCATCATGATGGGCAACATTCAGGGCCTATATCCGAAGATGAACCAGAGTGAAGTGCCTTTTCTGGAAGAACTCGCAAAGGAAGAGGAGCCCGTGTTTATTACAGAGACTCACCTAAGAGGTGAGGTGAAAGCAGAAATTAGTGTTAATAACTACTTTCCATTCAGAGTGGACAGGGAAACCCGAAAGCATGGAGGCGTCATAATTTACATACGGAATTACCTAGCAACAAATGCCAAACAAATCTTGTCCGTCTCAAATGGGCAATTAGAATTAATAATGGCTCGGCTCTCATCCATTGACATGATTGTAATAAACTGCTACCGCCCAACCCAATGCTCTACATTAAACTTTACATCTGTAATGAACAAGGTAAAGGATTTCTTAGAAGATCTCCCAAGGCCCATGCCGGACATAATCATGTGTGGAGACTTTAACTTCCCACAAATAATGTGGCCTGAGAGCATAGTGCGTGGTGGTACAACTGAGGAACAAGTGCAATCCAGAGCATTAATTGTACTCAGTGACAGGGTATTCCTCACACAAAACAATATCCTTGACCTCTTCACCAACAACCCATATGCAATAAGCTCCTACCGAGCAGAGAAGACCATATTCTCTGATCACAACATAATCACCCTCAACACAACATACAAGAGGAAGAGTACAATTAGAAGTGAAGAGAACAACACCGCGGGATCTTCTTCTTTCGGAGCCTACAATTTCTACAGCGAAAGCATCAAGTGGGAAGAGGTACAGTACAGTATTAACGAAACGAACTGGAGACAAGTTCTGGCCGGAGACAACCCCAATACCATGTTGGAAGCATTTACTGCCAAGCTATTGGAGGTATGTAGTGCCTACATCCCAAGGAAGAATAGGCCAACCAGTAAACGCTCCCATATACCCAAGGATAGAAAAATACTAATAAGAAAGAGAACCTCCCTAAATAAACAAATACGGAGAGCGCAAACTGAGAGAAGAACGAGGACATCAAGCACCAAAGTAGAAGAAATAAAAGAGAAAATAAGGTAGTCTCACACAGAACAAAGGGTACAAGAAGAAATGAGGGCAGTGAGAACTATAAAGCAGAACCTTAAATACTTATTTGGGTACTGCAAACGCTACTTCAAAATAAAGTCTCGAATTTGACCTCTGCGTAACACGGGTGGCAGTCTAGGAAAAGACCCCAAGACAACGTGTCAGTTACTACTGCACTAGTACAGTCAAGTGCTTAGCAAGCCAAGGCAGGACTAAACTGTGCAAAGCCCGTCCGAGTTCTTTATTGAATTGAGGATGCATCAAGAGAACAGGCACAACTGACGGACATCACCATCTCAATGGAAGATATGGAGAAGGCTATCAGAGAACTAAAGCTTAACGTTGCAACAGGACCAGACGGGGTGCCAGCAATTCTCCTTTCCAAGTGCCGCAAGGCGCTAGCTCTGCCACTCTGCATAATGTGGCGCTGCTCACTGGACAACGGATTGGTACCAATAAAACTAAAAGCAACTGTGTGCACCATCTACAAGGGTTGAGATAAAAGCCTGCCAAAAAACTATAAGCCAGTTGCCCTCACATCCCACCTAATCAAAACTTTTGAAAAATGCATCGGAAATAGGATCACCAAGCATATGGAGGACCATCGCCTACACAACAATAACCAACACGACTTCAGGAAAGGAAGGTCCCACCTGTCTAAACTCCTGGAACACCATGAATGGGTCTTGCAGAGACTGGCTCAGGGTAAGAATGTAGATGTGTTTCTAGACTTTGCCAAAGCTTTTGACAAGGTGGATCATGGCATACTACTACACAAGATAAAGTCCCTTGGCCTATCTGAGAAGCGGGGCATCTGGATCCATAACTTCCTAAAAGAACGTCAGCAAGCAGTTGTGGTGGATGGATACAGGTCACAGGGTGCAGAAGTGGTTAGCGGAGTCCCACAGGGATCAATTATGGGCCCCTTTCTGTTCCTAGTGCACATAATGGACATTGGTGAGGGAGTGAAGGACTCTCTCCTCACATCATTCGCTGACGATACCACTGTAAGCCGACAAATTGCTAGCGACGAGGAGGTGTCCTGCCTTCAACATGACTTGGATTGTGTGTACGCCTGGGCTGCTACAGGCAACATGCAGTTTAATAAAGAGAAATTCGAAACACTAAGGAATAGGCACAACCAAGTTTTAAAAAAAACAGGGTTGCACACAGAAGCGGGACACTTAATCGCACCACAACATCACGTCAAATGCTTAGAGTCCAGCTCAGTGAGGACTGCTCGTTCCAATACCACATCGGAGAGTCAGTCAGAAAGCCAGGGCTATGGCTGGCTGGGTACTGAGTACCTTTACCAGCAGGGAACTGGAGATGCTACTGACCCTGTGGAAGTCCCTGGTGCAGCCTCTACTTGACTACTGCATCCAGCTATGGTCACCCCACAGAAGGAAGGGGGGGCATCCATCAGCTGGAGGCAGTGCAGAGGTCCACCAGTCAGATACGGTGCCTGAGGGACCTCAGTTACTGGGACAGATGCGGGAGCTGGGTTTGTACTCCCAACAGCGCAGGCAGGACAGGTATCGAGACATCTATTCCTGGAAGATTCTGGAGGGGCAGGTGCCTGACCCAACAGGCCAAGCACTGCAGCCCTACAGCACATGGAGAAAGGGGTGCAAGAGTTGATCGCCGTTAAAAGAAGCACGTTTTCAAACTCCATTTACCTTTGCCCCCTTTGCCGGAGAACTAGATCGGATGACAAATAGTCAGACTTTTTTCTTTTTTATGGGAAGAAAAGGTACGGCTCGCGGTTACTCCTCCCACTATCGGGGGGCACAGAAGAGGAGGAGGCCCGCGGCCGACTTGCTCCTGGAGAAATTCCCCACACTTCTGACTCTCAATTCAAGTGAACTGACAGCGAAGTGATTAATGGGAAGTCCGGAACAAGCTTTATAAGAGGGTTTATAGCTGTGGGAGACGGGAAGTTTTGAGTTAAAAGAGGACAGATTGGTAAAGAGGCAGATTGAGCAACCTCGGTAGTCAAAAGTGGAAAGGGTGGGGTACCCTTGCCGAAAGGACGAGGGAGACCTGCTGATTAACGTGGATTCCGAACCACCGTCATGCATTTACTCATCATTCTTACTCCCTTTCTCACACTTTTAGCACCTATGTTCCTCATACAGAAGCGGGAGGACCGCCTAATCTCTGTTCCCCTATTCTCTTCATCTTTCATTCATGTGTTTATTGTAGCATTCATGCCGTTTTGAGTTATCTTCTTAGCTCTGAGCTTTGTTAATGTATTGTTATGTTACTTGCTTTTACTTTCCTTACTTTGTTTCACTTTCTCTTGTTGTTATCACTTTTTCACTTTAGTTTCACTTTGTTCACTTGTTTTACTATTAACTTTCACTTCACTATCATTTTTTTAATACTATAGTTCACTCATTACACTTTTAGTTTACTATGTTCGTTTTATTTCTGTTTTACTCTTAACTTTCACTTCATTATCATTTTTGTTAAGCTTTTTAATATAGTTCACTTATTACACTTTTAGTTAATTTTGTTCGCATTATTTCTGTTTTCACTTTTGATCTGTGTTGTCTTCTTAGTCGGTTGTTTCTTCCTATTTAGGTTGTTTAAATTTGGTTGTCTTATTAGGGTATCTATCTGGTGTCTTGGTTCGGCTTGTATACAGTCGGGTAAATATCTTTATCGTTATGCTTGTTCCTTCTCTCTTTTTGAATTTCTACTTCAGTAAACATGGGAACCTCCTCGATTTTCAGCTGTTCTCTGCCACTGGGAAATCGAGTGTGTTAAAGAGGAGTCTGGCTCTGGTGTTTGTGTGCTCTACAAATACCGGAGATAGATCGTCTATCTTCCTTCATATTTTCTCCGCTCTGTTCCTGATGTTGATATTGAGCGTTTCTAATCCTGCTTCTTGGTGTAGATCCTGTAGTCTTCTCATCTCTGCCCTACGTGTGTTGGTGTTTAGGTAGAGAGCTTTATTTTGTATTCTCTGGAGTTCCAATTTTTTGGTCCTTGTTTCACCGTTGATAGGGGTTGGCGGGTATATTAGTACCTCTCTTCCTAGTGTAAGATAGATTTTTCTTTTATTTTTCATGCCTAACCCTCTTGGATTGTACAGTAGGTTAAGCATCGGAATCGCCTTGTGCTTCCTCTCCATAATATGTTGTTTGTAGCCTCCTGAGCCTTCCAATTTTATGTTTCTTGTAGCGCTTAGTTTCTCCTTAAAAATTTCCCGGGCCATGATTGGCCAATTTTTGTAATACTTATGTTCGCGTAGAAATAATATATATAATGTAGCAATTTGTGAATATTTGTCATCCAGTATGTCCTGGAGAACTAAACCCATTTAATATAGAAAGATTAAAATAACCAAGTAGATATACAAAAATATGACCTCCGGTAGTACCTGGAGAACCCATTTCTTTTCTTACTAGTACTTGTGTAACTTTCTCTTCTCCGCTCAACTTTTTTTCCCCACTATTAACTATTTTTTTGTAACGCTAATTTGTATGTGCATTTTTTCTCTCGAATAAATATAATTCTATTTCTGTTCATTCCCCGAAGATGACCTAACATGGTCGAAAGAAGTCTAGGAATAAAGAATGTCATTCGCGGATGTTTTTTTCTCGCCTTGAAGACTCCGTTAAAAAACCTGTAAGAAACATTAAGAAAATACAAGTTAAAATTAATAACGCTGCCATTGCTATGGACTTCAATAGAACCTGCATACAACATGGCCTTTTACCTAATTATATATATATATATATATATATATATATATATATATATATATATATATATATATATATATATATATATATATATTCAGCATAGTACAAAGAAAGAGAAGATAAATGCAATCAGGCAAAAACTCAAAAGAAAAGTTATTCCGTTTATCTGTTGACGTGCTCCCTTCTGGCCTTGTAACTATGGCTATGGCGCCAATGACCCTTAGTCGGTAGATGGGGCACAAGTTAAGGTGATCAGACAGTCGGCGAAACGGAATCCTTCGTGGTGAGAAAGGACTGCCTGTAGTTTGGTACACGGTGCAATCTGACGTTGAATGATCAGGGGGTTCAATCGTAGGTGAAGGGCGTGTGACCCTAAGTGGTAACAGCAACTCGACGTAATGCTTTGTGTGGCCCTGAGTGGCGGCATCACATGGAGTGTTTGCTTCCCCGTCTTTGAAAATCTAGTGCGACGCAGTGACAAGCAAAGAAGCTGTATGACTTTTAGCTTTATGCAAAATACCAGAGTTGGGCGGTCCGCAAGTTGCGAACTCTCTAGGTGGTAGCGGAGTAGCGGAAGCGGTTTCTATAAGCAAATGGGTAGCTACCGCTACCTATTTTACGTTTCTTTACAATAAAACTGCTAATTTTGGATGTAATATACAATAGTTTTCCTTGAAATTTATTAAAAACCAGTCGAAAGCTGTTTAGGGGGGGGGGGGCAGCGCTTTACAAAAGAAAGTAGCGATAGCGGAGAAGCGGGTACGGTTTAACGATTTTGATCAAATAGCGCTAGTAGCACTAGCGGTTTCAGCTAGCAAAAGTACCGGAGTAGCGGATAGCGATTTAAAAAATTTGGTAGTGGCGCCCACTTCTGCAAAATACAAGGTTTACTCAGACTGTCTACTGACCTAAAGTTTATACAGGTTTTATATAAGGAGTATATGAGAGGAGGTAGGGCTCATCTCTAAAAGGGTTTACCAATCGGATAAAACTTAGAAAGAGATATTGACTAATTTAATGGAAATCTCCCAATCCTATATTATGTGGGAGGAGTTTCACAGGGTTTTTTTTTAAGTGGGTCTACCAATACTAACCTAAGAAGGGCAGGTCACTTTCCGACACTGCTTGTTTATTTGTTGCTTTTACGACCAGTGGGCGGGCATACACTGATTCATTAGTAGGGTAACATATTAAAAAGTTTCTCAATGCTCTCTATCAAAAAAGTACAACAGAAAATACTGTAGAGAAATTATCCATTTTCTTTAGTCTCCCATATTTTGGTAAAAAACAACAAACTACTTTGTAAATGAAATTAAGAAGACTAAATAAATTCTATCCATATCTCGACCCAAAATTCATGTTAAAAAATATGCACAATATTGGTTTCTATTTCAGCTATAAGGATCGATTTCCATTCTATTGCCACTCCTTTGTAATTTATAAATATAGTTGTGAATCCGCGATTCATCTTATATTGGTACGACCATTAGGTCAATCTATTGTCGAATCGAGCAGCATCGGGGAAGGTCGACCTGCACGGGGCGGATTCTAAACAAACCATCAAAGTATGCAAGTCTGAAATTAATATGGATAACTTTAAAATACTAAGTCATAATCCCCATCCCAACGAACTACGAATATTAGAATCATTTTACATCCGAAAACTTAGAACTAATTTAAATATAAATCAAACTGGATCCAATCTTTATAGTGTATCATAAATTATTGATATTTTTATTCTTTTATTAAGCAGCTTATCCTAAATTGCACTATTCAATTTTAGTATTTTATGAGAACTAGAAATTTTAACCATTTACTATCTTAGTTTCTTAGTGCCAATGATGAAGCTAAGACCTCGAAACGTTCAAACCTAGACAAATAAAGATGCTTTTATCAATAGCGTTTTTAGCTTTCACCTTCATATTGAAACTCCGATTTGGAAGAAGCTCAACAGTTCATGATATATATATATATATATATATATATATATATATATATATATATATGAGGAATTAAACCACATTCTCCGAAGACAATTTAATTCAGAACAGTTTCGGTGTATCTCACACCCTTTTACGGTGTGAGATACACCGAAACTGTTCTGAATTAAATTGTCTTCTGAGAATGTGGTTTAATTCCTCATCTTTTCTTGCGATATTGCATTAATTTTCATCATCATCATATATATATATATATATATATATATATATATATATATATATATATATATATATATATATAGCTCGGAGAAGTGGGGGCCCTCTTCGAAGAGAAGATCCTCACGGGAATGGCCGTACGCTTCCCGGGCGCTGTTGGCCGAACAATGCGCGCAAGGCGCTCTCCCCTTCGAGGACTTATCGGGGAAGGTTGGGCTCGTCATGCGTGTCATTTTTCCCCTCCGCCTCGAAACCTTAGGCGTTGGAAGTGGAGATCTCTCTTTCAGAGGATCCACCGTCTCCGAGCCACCCAGCCTACCACTGGGTGTGGACCAAGGAGCCGAAGCTGCTTTATTGCTGTCGTCCTTTCGGGGAGCAGATTTAGGAACCACGAAAGATGGCCTCACCACCCTCTTCAGGGGTGTTGCCTCCTGTGAGTCTAACTCGGTGGAGGCGCGCGGCCGTTTCGCCTTACACGAAACGGTCAGGATGGAGGAAGGGAAGGGAGCCCTGGTTTTCGCCGGGGCTAGGTGTAAACCCTTTGTGCCACCAGCTCTACCAGGGAAGCGCCCGGTTTGGGTAGAACCCGAAGAATGGGGTTCGAATGGGCGCGGAAACGACCATGCTCGTATGCCTGGAAGGCCAGGAGCAGAGGGTGTCTTTCTCACCGTTGAAGTATGGGAGGACCCACGCAGCGCCGGGCGCGCCACGACTATGTCCTTAGTTTCGCGAAATGAGAGACGATCCTGGACCTGAACTGTCAGGATTTCCTTCTCAAGCGGATACGCACCACATTGCTTCGAAGAAGCGGGGTTTGGCCGTGGCCTTCGTGAATGAGAAGGCCTCGTCACTCGGTCCGTGAGCGGCGCCTACGTCATCACCAAGCGGCGGCCTCCCGCTGGAAGGCTATTTGGTAACTTAACCGTCGGACTAATCGGCAACTGACCCAATTTCAGTTTGCTGTGTGTCACGAGAGGACAATGGTCAAGTGAAGTGAACCTGGATATTTTAGAAATTTTCATGGTGGTTTTTCAATACAAGCCTGGTGCAACATGCCAAACAAGTGTTGTGTTCCAATATGCCAAGGCAATTATGGAAATGGGAACAAAGTGTGTGTGTTTTCTTTCCCTAAAGACGAGGTATTGTCTGCTCAGTGGGTGAGAGCAATACGACGAGAGGATTTTGTGCCTACGAAATACACCAGGGTACGTAAATATGTTGTTATACAGTCTTGTGAGTTCATTTCTAAGCCTTTTCACGATAACACACTATATCGCGTACAAGATATTGACTAATAAGTCATCAGTATACTGAGATGTGATGTGGTAGCCTTTGCTCTGTGTCACATGGAAATCAATGAAAATTGTACCGTGCAGGTGTTTGTGGGTGGAGTTGAGGTACAAAAATAGCAAACTGCAGCATTCCTCTACATATTAATGACATTGATTCTCTTAAGGAACTGTTCATCAACCTAAAAAAAATGCAACATTGAGGAACCAGCTTCTAATCCTGGCAGAGTGACCCTTTTATTACAGCTTGTTACCTCCATGCTTTAACTTCTACAAGAACAGTCATCTAACTACATAAATACAGTTAGAGTAGTATGTGAACAGCTTTATTTAATGACCTTGAAAAAGCTTGAATATTCCACAGACTTCATGGTGTTCTCTTCCTTGCTACATAACTGCTCCCCTCAAGGTTATAGATTACTGAGGTACACAGGGTACTTAATATTGCCAAGCAACTCTACTATTAGAAGACTTACGCTGTCATTGCATTTGAGTCCAGCAGTTGAACAAGATTGTGAGGGAATTCCACGTGGAATCTCTTGTTCAGAACAGAACTTCCATGCGCTGTAGAAAGCTCGGTTAAGCTTAAATTGGTAAGCCTACCCCCCCCCCCCCTTTCCACAAGCGGTAGCCTCGAACCGCGTCCAAAACGATTAACCTTTACACCGGCTAGAATAGCCTCTGCAAGAAAATTCGAGGCCATTCGAGAGTAGAGCTGTTTCCCACTTCCCCCCCCCCCTCGCAGGGAGAGCCTCAGACGGTGGCCTAGCCTTTCTAGGCTTCGTTTCATTATTTTACTTCCTTGCGCAAACATATTTTTGATAGCTTCCACTAAACCCATTAGTGTATCAATATCATAGAAGGAAATTTAATGAAATTTCCAGAATCAACAGATAAATAGTCAGTAAACAAAACACCTTTTGCAGGACCCAAAACTCTCCAAGAGCTTTTGAGTTATACTAATTCAAAGTACGGTTAGCTTTTTTCTGGGACACCCGATATATAAATATATATATATATATATATATATATATATATATATATATATATATATATATATATATATATATATATATATATATATATATATATATATATATATATATATATATATATATATATATATATATATATATATATATATATATATATATATATATATGTATAACTGAATCACGAAAATAAGGAACGTGAGGAATTTATGAATAACGTTACAGCCACGAGGAAAATGAAACAACGGAGAACTGCGAGGCCTTTCGACTAATGGTCCTTTACTGAGCAGACTAAAAGACAGGGGAAAAGAGAAAGATATTTATACACCTGATTAATGAAAATATGGGATATAAAGATTAAAAGGGGTGGGATTAACTAGAGCTGCTTTTCACTACCCCCCCCCCCTCCCCCAACGCGGGGAGAGCCTCACACATATATATTGCTCGTTTCCCATGAAACCGACACAGAGTTGAGAAGTCTCGCCCGGACCCCAAGAAAATTCACCTAGTTCCAAGTCAGGTGCTAACAACAAAGCAAAGTGACAGCTGAACTATTTTTGTGTATTGGAATTAGCCCCAGCCAGTGAGGTAATTCTATTTAACGATCGCTACCGAGTGATTTTTCCGACTTCTCTCGTCAACTCCTTTCGAAGCCTTCCTCGTTCGCCGCTCGTTTTCGGGTGTCCAAAATACTCTCCCCTGGACCGGACGTTACCCCCCCCCCTTGGGGGGGAGAACCGTCATCACTTTAACATCCCGCTCAGAAGCTTCGAGCGGCCTTGCCTAACGTGCAGAAGACATCCGTGAAACCTTACCCTGACGTCTCACCCGGAATCTTCTGTAAGCCAACCCCTCGCCCCCTTCAGTAACCCATTTGCGTTAATTCCCCCCATTTGAATAGTCTCCTCTCGTAACACATTAATTTTAACTTTATAGTCTGATTCATAACTACAATCACCCCCCCCCCCTCGTTCATCTGATGTAATTTTGCCTGTCAATTCTCTCATTATTTTTATGTAAATAAAATTATATTTTTGTACATGCCATCTTTAAATAATCTTGAGCTTTGCCATTGCCCATAATTTACCTGACCTCGTTGCACTCCTACTCGCTACTCAGCCCGTCTCAACTAGCGGTGTTCCGTCCCTTTTCGGTTCACCTCTAAGTTATTGGTCCCTTCCCATAGATATAATATGGTATTGATGTAATATAATGTCATACCACGACAAACATGATATTAACTTTTTAGTCTATATTAAAAATAAATTTACATTTTTATCACAAAGTGACATAACTGTCATACTGATGGTTGATCAAATTCATATTAAACAGTATTTTGATTACAAAGTAGGCAATGTTGTTGGTTCGGGTTTCAACAGCACAGAGGCAACAAACAGTGTTTTTGTATTGATGATAAGTAGTTTGCTCTCAAAGTTTAAGGACGTTGTTCACATTTTGCCAGTTAAAACGTTGAAAGCAGAAACGTTGCATACAATAATAAAGCTAGTCATCACTGGATTATAGCAAATAGGCTTCCGAGTCATATGTGTTGTAACAGATAACAATGCCATCAACAAGAAAGCCATGTCATACTTTCACACTCCCCCTCTATGTTCCACTGTATATCGCCACCCAGCACAAAATTCTAGACCTTTGCTTTTCTTGTTTGATTCTGTACATATATTCAAATGTATTAGAAACAATTGGCTTAACCAGAAAAATGGTGACAAATGTATGGAATTTCCCCACTTTTCTTTAGAAAATGTATGTGACTCAGTAACTAGAATTTGCAAGGTTCCTTTTATCACTCTAAAGAAACTTCATTCTGTACAAGCAGATTCTCTCCTAAAATATGCTTATAAGCTTACGCTAAAGGCTCTGTCACCCTCAACTATGGAGAGGCAAAATGTCAATTTAGTTACTCATATTTTCAATGAGTATATTGTCCAAGCATTACTAACTCTTGGGAAAGTACATAAGTTACCTTGCTTTGAAGATGTTGCAAAGTACATAAAAATAATTCATGTTTGGTGGACAATAATGAATGTAAAAAACCCATCTAAAGGTCTTCGTCTTAAAAATAAATATGCTACCCATCTGACGAATGACGAGAATAATGAGGAATATTTTTTCTTGCATTATTTTCTCAACTGGTTAAATTTCTGGGATTCCATGACGGAGGTGACGGGAAAACTTACTCGTGAAATCTTTAATGCTCTCAAACACATAACCACTGGTATATTGCAAATAACTTAACTGGAAGTATATTTCAGCTGAGAAATTCCAGACAGATCAATTGGAGGGAAGGTTTGGCACATATCGCCAGCTTGCGGGTGGCAATTATAACATATCAGTTCGGCAAGTGTTCGAGTGTGAGAAAAAACTGAAAATGATGTCTGTGCTGAAATTACCTTTCTGCAACAAAAGTGTAGAGTTGAAAATATTTGAAGAAACGAGTTGGGAACACATGGAAATAACTGATTTGCTAAATTTGGAGAAGTATGAGGTAGACATCACTGAAAATGATATTGAAGATTGTATGGGGTATCAACAAGTTTTTACATACATAGCTGGATATTGTTGTTTTAGCGTTGCAAAGAAAATGAAATGCACTTTGTGCAAAGACCTTCTTACCTGCAATGAAACCATAGAAAGTTTACCACACAACCATGATTATATACGTGGTATTAGCAGAGTCTCACTTTTATATCCTGACCACGCTGTAGTAAATATTAATATGTATAACTATTTAGTTATAAATAAACTTACAAAAGATCCTCAATTCATAAAATCACTTCACTCGAGGACTATTGCTACAGAAGTAACACTCAATGTACTAACTGATAATGATGGATTCCTCCCAATGAATAATTGTAATAATGGTCATGACATAGAAAAAATTCAAAAAATGCTGCTGTGAGCCTCAACCAATACTTTCCTCAACAACTTCTGTGCTAAGGAAAATGATTTTATTTGTGAAAGCAAGACACCAGGGGAAAAAAGGAAGCTGCAGACTATAAAATAGGCTTATATGTGAACTGACCGCCTTGATTTTAGTAGTATTTAGGATGCCCATATTTGTCAATAAAAGTAGGAATACATAGCTATTATATTTTTATTTATCTCCGTATTGTGTTACGAGTATGATCAGTTTGATTATAAAAAGGTGATTTCAGTATTTTCTGAGTTCATGGTCGTTTTCTAATCTTAAAAGATGTTATGTATGACGATAACAGACATACTAAGAAGTGTATATGCGCAAAATGAAGGGCAAATAAGGTGGACACTGCAGTAGACGGCAGCGCGGCTATGGCCTCCAGGTGTGACGTCACGGGCCGAGTGACGCGGCCTTCTCATTCACGAAGTCCGCGGTTTGGCTCTCTGCAAATGACACACTTGGCCACACACAATTTGGAGTTATTGTGTGCGACCTTGGAGCAATTTACACAGACTTCGGGTAACCCCGACTTTGCACGTCGACAGGAGCGATTAGAATTGCCGGAGCAGTGACAGTAGTAGCACCTCCGCGGCAGTGGAGGCTACCGCCTTCACGCGGTAGCGATACTAACCGGTACACACCGACTCAGGGAGCTTGTCACAGTCGAACATGACGAAGAGTGTATGGATGGGTCTCGAGGCCCCTCCCTGTTTTCTCATCACAGGTTCAACCTTGACAGCCCCATGGTCGGTCAGCTCTAAGGTGATGCCATCTATGGAGTAGTCCACAAGTTTCCTCGCATAAACTTCTCCTTTCACAAAGTTCATGGTAGAGTGCGGCGTCACACTCACAGGCGTGCCATCGAGTGTCCGAAGGGGACTAATCATGGCCGCGGAGGAGGGATTCGACTGATTTGTCAAAGGACTCCCGTCCGCGAAACAGGTCACCTTCGGCTCTCTACCAATCACACTAGCTAATCCTCTCCTCTAATGCATCATGTTGCTTTAGCCAACAGGCTGCCATCAGTGGAGCGAATAACAAGAAGCGCTTGAAGCCAGCAGGCTCGAAAACGCCAGGTAGCATCTGAATGAGGGCCCCCGACGTAATCGAGGCTCCACTCTGTGCGGTTCTGATCATCGTTTGGGACTCCCCACCCGGGGGAGCAAAGGGGCCGGACGTGCTAATCTGGTGCAGTCGTTATTATGGATAAAGTGTCTTATATTGCTAAAATGGATCTATTACTAAATGACTATTCTATCTATGTACCCCTAGAAAAAGATCCTAGGATTAAAGTTAATAGTGATTTCCACAAAAAAAGTGCGTTCCCATCTTAAACATTTTCCCGATTTAATTGCCAAATTTAAATCTAGTAATGCATCTCTGTCATATTTATATGGTCTTGTAAAGACTCATAAGCCTAATAACCCTATGCGCCCTATTATTAGTTATGTTGGCTCAGTTTCATATTCTTTATCTAAATGGCTCACTTCATACCTCACTCCCCTTGTTGGTACCATTTTTAAATCTCATATTAAAAATAGTCACGACCTTATTAAATAACTCAACTCCATCCCTTACTCTTAACTTCTCCCCTGTTAGTTTCGATGTTTGTCCTCTTTTTACTAAAGTGCCGGTAAACGAGCTTTTCACCTTCCTTAGTGATAAATTGCGTAACTTTGAAATTCCCTTGCCCGTTAATATTTTCACTAAACTCACCTTAATGTGTACTAAAAACTGTAAGTTTTTCTTTAATGGAAAATTTTACATTCAAAAGTTTGGTTTAGCTATAGGAAATTGCTTATCTCCTGTTCTTTCTAATATATATATATGGAATTTTTGAAACTACCTTACTCCCCACCATTATCGATTTTACCCTTGTTTGGTTCCGATATATAGACGATATTATTTGTTTGTGGCCTTCTTCTAAGGGTGTTAGTAGTTTTCTTACTGAAATTAATTATCTGGTTCCCTCTATTAAATTTACCCTTGAACTCAAACAAAATGGTGTCCTCCCGTTCTTAGTAGATCTACTTATTCATAGGACTGCACCTGGATTTAAATTTTGCGGGTCGCTAGCCCGGAATTCTTGGATCTTGAGATTTCTAAGATCTTTGAAATAGGTAACAATCTTTGCTACCCTCAAAAACTTCTTGCAGGATGCCTAGATTTAGCAAAAAATTGCTTTACTGAACTGAAATCCCTCCCGCATACAATTTTAGGAACTCCCTTGTTTTACCGTTTTCCGAGTCCTTTTCCTCGTTTCCCCACCTCTTGAATAAGTTAAATATTTCTGTCATATTTAAGTATAAGTCTACCATGTACAAAATGTTGATTCATAATAATAACAATAGTATAGGAGGGTTTATTCTGTCGATTGTTCACTTTCCCCTAAGCAATACTTTGGGCAAACCAGTAAATCATTAAGTGTACGCTTGACGCAACATAAATACAATATTAGGAGGGGTGAAAGTAATAGTGCTTTCTTTTTCCATTTATCTGAAAATTTTCACCCTATCAATTGGAATTTGGGTAAATTTATTTACAAATCTGATGATTTTGTTCAAAGAAATATTGTCGAATGCTCATTCATTAATTCCTCGCCTAATTTTAATATATCCCCCGGTCTCTTTAAACTCGACCCTGTAATTAAAAGGCTTATTTATAACGAAATTGTCCATTTTAAATCTTAGCCCTTTGATTTATTAATTTAGTTATGTTTCTCTTGTTTATTTTTATGTATTCATAATTTCGTGTGTATGTACTTAGTTTTGTGACCTAAATGTCTACATTCTTTGCTCACAGTTCGAATTTCCGGAAGTAGACCTTATCTATTTGGTTTTATACTTCATATCCGGTATCTAAACCAGTCTTTGATAATATTTTTCTATTCTGTGTCCTTTCGTTGTACATGGACGGGGCATCACTCTGTTGTTTCTCATATTATATATACCACCTTTGTAAAATTACTCGTTATTCCTTGAGAATGAACTGAACAAGTTCGAAAGTACTTGGAATCCGCCTTTCATTTTCCTGTGGGATTTCATGCATATATATATATATATATATATATATATATATATATATATATATATATATATATATATATATATATATATATATATATATATATATATATATATATATATATATATATATATATATATATATATATATATATATATATATATATATATATATATATATATATATATATATATATATATATATATTTATATCGGGTGACCCCACAAAAGTTCAGATTTTTAAACTAGTCATATCTGAGTAACAAGTTGGCTTATTTTCACGATAATTTAACTGAATGTACAACACCTTGCCTCACACACCATATGTATATACAATACTATATATACTTTTCTAGCAATATAAAAAAAAAAACAGTCAAAAAATAACCCACTGATATTTTATTTACTTTAGTAAATGATCGATTGGACCACCATTATGTTTTCAAACTAATCGGAGCCTCTTCTTCCATACAGAGATGATTCGTTTTACCTTATTAATGTTATTTTTTTGTCATAGGCGTATTATTTTGGTTTTAAGGTGGCCCATTTTGTTGAAAACTAAAATAATATTCTAGATAGAGAAAACGACAGTCTAGCAACAATATTGTCCTAAAAAGTTCTAGGTAATTTGCTGAATTCACTTAGGCTTTTTCGCGTTCAGTAAAATGAACGTCAGTTTTACCGTTCTAAGAAACTCCCACCAATACCAACTTTTTTTGAAAATCTTCTTGTCTCAATGATGCAACTTCTTCACTGGAATATCACATTTTTTATCGCACCCGTAGACAACTCATTTTGACGGTTTAGTGGAATTTGCAGTGTAAAATCCTTCTCATCTTAACCAATTACCGATTAATGTGTGTGGAGGGGGACAAAGCATGTGTGATATAGAGAGAACGAAATAAAAGTGGTGAAAGGAGAAGATAATGTAGGAGATTTGCAAAGGGATGCAAGACGCCTGGTGATCAGGCTTATTGCTTTCATGTTTTTTTTTTTGTGTGAATCTTTGGTGGTCGTTCTCATTTTAGTTTTTTTACGGCGTTCAAGCTTTTTGTTGTAGTTTATGTTATAATTAATTTCTTACTATTTTAATACTTAGTATTTTGTTTTACACACAACAACGCCATGTTGTTGTGTGTATATCGTTTTTGGGACGCATATGTCCGTTATTAGTTGTCTAATGATCTTTTTATTGGTATTTCTCTGTCTTGTTATTGTGTTTTTCCATTGGTTTAAAACTATGTGATGGGCGTTCCCTTCGTATCCCTGTACCCTATATAAGGTTGTCTTCTCCATTTCCATGCTATTCCTTGAAAATAAACTTGCAAATATAGTTCGAAAGTGCTTGGATTCATCTTTTCATTTTCCTGTGGGTTAATTTTCTCATATATATATATATATATATATATATATATATATATATATATATATATATATATATATATATATATATATATATATATATATATATATATATATATATATATATTACAGAATAAAGGACCAGCAAAGAGCAAATGGTCCACTCCATCATGACTAGGTATAGCACAAGAAGTTCGATGATTTGAGATGAAGCTCAACTAATCGAAATCTATATATTAAAATAATTCTTGTCAAATCTATTTTTAAACTTATTAAGAGAGGAACTTTATGCGCCTTCAGGCCGTAAACGGTTCCATGTCGGTAATTTTATATGCAAAAAAGTTTTGCTCAATTACTTTGTCGAATCGCTTATTTTTCAATTTAAATCCATTATTTTGAGTGTTGGCCCGATTACCATACTCAACAAAGTGATTCAAACTCAACATCTGTTTAACCATTAATAATTTTGAAAACTTCGGTCAGTTCGTGGAGTCGTTTATTTTCCAAGATAACAATTTTATGGGTTTTAATCTCTCTCCATAAGATTTATTTCTAAACTCTGGAATAATTTATGTGGCTCCACGCTGAATTCTCTCCAAAGTTTGGAAATCCTTACGCAAGTATAGGGACCCGAATTAAACTCAGTAATCCAAGTGGGGTCTAACTAGTGCTTTATATAGGAAAAGGACGATTTATTTACATTTGGACGTAAAGTTTCTAGCTACCTAACTATGAACTCTATTTGCCTTTGTTTTACTTCGCCAGAGCACTGTTTTGATGATTTAAGTTCTTTTACAATGTCTTACTAGTTATGTTTTAATCATTAAGCAAGTTTCGATTGCCTAAATATATGGATTAACACTTGCTAATATTAAATTCGAAAAATTCTCTAGATCCCGAGGTAGATTTTTACATTCGGATGGAGAATTTGCACTAATACCTAACTTAGTATCATCTGCCGATTTAGATATTTTATATATTAGATCATTCAGATTGTTTACATAAATTATAAAGAGTAGCGGACCCAAGAGGGAGCCCCGAGGAACAATACTAGTCACGGGAGTACAACTTTCACTGACGCCATCGATGACAACTCTTTTTTTTTACGGTTAGTCGTCTATCCAAATCTAACACATTTTCCTCTTATTCCGTGATCCTTAAGTTTTATTCAGTCTTTTGTGAGGGAAGATGTCTAACGCTCTTTGAAACTCTAAGTAAATTATATTGATTATTGACTATACATAGCGTTATTTTATAATACAATAGTAAAAATATTTGAATACTGTTTCTTAGTTTCTTACTTGGTGAGGCTCTCCTTCATCTCCTCATAGGTTTTGAGGATCCTCCTCCCAGCTCGGATCTATCTATTTTTGCCTCCAAGGCACGCGCGGCTCGCCCCTGTGCTAAACTGGAACCAAAAACTGAACTGAAATTATCGATTATCGCTAGTTTGGAAGCAAAAGTATCGGCGATACCGATTAATCGATAACGCGTAAAAAATATCGGATAACCCGATATAGTTATCGCGATAACGCCCACCTATGATTAAATTCATCATATAAATAAATCTAGAAGATAACTTAGGCAAGAACGCTTGCGTCGAAATCCATGATGACTACTATTTATTAATTTCTGATTTTCTAAGTGATCAACATCAATAAATTAGAATAGTTTATCGATTACACAGGCCTGCGCTTGAAAAAAATTTTATGTTCCCCAGGATTTCTTTGTGGTTTCTTAATGGATCCAACCTCCTGAGCTCAAAAATGAATGTATATTTGTTCAATCAGGTCAGATTTTCTCAGTACAGCATACACCATTTTCATTGAGATTACCTCATTTTTTCTGAATTTAAAAAAAAACAAACCTTTCTCTATCTAATAATGCATTATTACTGTTATATCATATAAACAGGAATACACGTATGTAAACTATAATTCTTTTAATAAACAAAAAATAAAAGAATGCAACATAATAAAGAAAATAATTATAATTTCGAAGAACAGACGCCCTTGACGATTTTCGTTTGTGCCTGTCATCTGGTGCATCACGCTTCAAACACCAACAGTAGTCAGCAAGCATGTTTCCGTTCCATTTACACTGGTACCTGAATTCCATTGTTTTTATGTCCTGGTGGAATCTTTGCCCATGTTCTTTACTGTAATCCCCGCAGTTGTCGGGAAAATAATCCAGATGGGACTGTAAAAAGTGTATCTTTATAGACATTCGAGCTCCCAAATGTTTGAGACTTGTTAAGAGCTGATTGACCAGGGCAACATATTCTTCTAAGCTTCTTTTATTGCCTAGGAAATTGTTAACTAGAGCTTTGAAAGCTTTCCAGGCATCTTTTTCTATGTCCTTCATTGATGCATCAAATTGCTGATCAAGTTCCTGATTTGAAGTCCATCAAAAATTCCCCCATGGAGCTTAGCGTCACTGATTTGTGGAAATTTTTGAAGAAGAAATTTAAAAGCTTGGCCTACTTTATTAAGGGTTTTGACATAATTTTTCATTATGCCAAGCTTTATATGCAGTGGAGGAAGGAGTATTTTTTGAGGAGGCACTAAAGGTTCAGCTATCACATTGTTTGATCTAATTCTAAATGCTTCTCGTGGAGGCCAAACCTTCTTCTCATAGTGCATACTATCTGCACGACTGTCCCATAAACATAGGAAGCAGGGATGCTTCGTGTAGCCTGTTTGCGTCCCAAGCGTAAGAGACACTAGCTGAAAAAAATTTAGCACGGTATGTAAATTCAGTGTAATATTTCTAAAAACAAATTCAAAGTAATATTTCTTAAAACAATAAGAATATGAATATGTACTGAAAAATCCTGTATGCCGATGCATTAAATCATCGTATTGGAACTAATTGGATATATGTACATCTTATTTTGAGTTTATTGAGTTGTGTTGTATACCTTCTCAATTAGGATAAGTTCCCGATTAACCCAATAGGATGCATTAACCTATAGGGACACACTTCAACAAAAAATATAACTCAAAAATGACTCATGATTTCCAGATTTGCATTCTTGTAAAATGTAAGTTGACCAAAAGGTGTATACAAGTATTAACAATTAAAAATGAAAATGTCAATATCAAAAAGCTTAGAAATGCCAAGTGTAAAATGATCATACCTTTAAGTCACCACATATCCTCCACTTATAGCTAGAGTAATTTATTGCATCCAGCATTTTTTTCATATTTTCATAACTTTCAGTAAGTTGGATTGAATGGCCTATAGGAACGGAAGCTATCTTGTTACCAATATTCAGTAACACAGCTTTTAAACTTCTACTGGAGGAATCTATGAACAGTCTCCATTCTAATGGGTTGTAGGGAATTCCAAGGGCCTCAACAAGTCCTTTAATATTGGCGCAGTATACTAAAGAGCTGGAAGAATGCTGTAAAAAATAGCTTCGAAACTCTTGTTCTCTATTTCTGTACCCCCCTAAATGTTGTTTCTTAAGCGAGAAGATTACTTTCACGAAGTCGAGAGCCAAGAAGTTGTGTATTCGCCTTTGAAACCCCCAGATCCCTGGTCAGATCATTTAACTGAACTTGAGTGAATGGTCTTGCGACCATATCATGTGTGGAAACCTGATAAGACTCAGATGTGTCATAATCTTGGTCAACTTCCATATTAATCTCTTCATGTACCTCTATATGTTCAGGGGGAGAAGGTATAGGAATTCCTGGGCAATGGGGCAGGGGTTTGATGGCAGAAGGAACATCCGGATATGCCACACTATGTTTATTCTTCCTTTTTATACCTGTGGGAAATATAATTGAATATTACATAAAGGAATTGATTTGGAGTTGCAGATAGTACATAAATGTTTAGTAAAGGATATGTTCATGCTGAAGTGAACTATGTTATTTTTTAATTTTATGCTAAGTCTTTGCATAATAAGGACATTTTCAGGAGCCAGTATAATACAGAAAGCTTAAATACTTGATACAATGCTCACCTTTGAGATTGGTCATGCAAAAATAGCAGTCCGTAGTGTGGTCCTTGCCATCTCTCCACACCATGGGAACACCAAAAGAGAGGGACTTCTGTTCGCCCTGACTCCAGCGTCTTAAACTTATGTAGCATCCCTTGCAGCAGATATGTGGTGCAAAACTTTTATCTTGATCTCTTAGCCTTACTCCAAAATATGCATGATACAAAGATTTAATTACAGGAGGGATTGTACTTTGCTGCTCGGGAAAAGTCACTTTGCCGCAAACATAGCAAAATCTGTCGGAGCTATTCTTACATTTTCTGTTCATTTTTAACTCAACCACTATTATTATTATTCTTATTATTATAATGCTAAGCAATTTTTAACCTGCAAAATATAACCCAATTTGCATAATTACTTAAAATGTACACAAAATTTACTGCGAATAGAGCAGTGCAAAAACTATTGAAATTTGATGTAATATAGGAGATGTATAAACTATAAAATTATTATCACCCCCTGTATCGCAAAAAACTGGAGGTGATAGAGAAAAACGGATGACAGATTCGGATTTAGGAGGTCAATTTTATTAAGAAACACTATAGAAAACCTAAGGTACATTTTTGACGCAGACCAGTGTTATAGATGTTAAACTGATTAGTCTAAAATTGTTTTGAATATTTTGTTTAACCTTTCTTAAAAAATAAAGTCCCGTTGGAGTCTTTAAAATCAGTTCACATGATACATTCAGTTAAAGATTGGTTAAAAATTTGACAAAGGAGCTTAACCATTGCGTTTTTTAATTCCTGCCATTGAATTGAGTGGATCTTGTCCGGGCCCAGAGACTTTGAAGGATTGAATTTATTTATGTTGTTTATTATTTCAGATTCTGTAATTATGACATCTGTAAGTACTGATTTTTCATCAAAATAATTACATCTGATACGGTTGGCGAAGTAGTAGATTCCTCTTTAGTAAAGGCCCTTTGAGGAAACTGAAACGGCAAAATTAGCCCCCAAGCACTTTCGTTTTTATTAAAACATCTTCAATTGCCCTTTGAAATTTTAGTTAATAAAACTGAAAGCGCTTTACTACCGATCTACACAAAGAAACAACAAACATGACCATAAATACCTAACATTCACGGATCCAGGATAATAATTGGGCCGGGGGGGGTAACCTGAATACCTCTCTCTGAGTAGTTTGAAAAAAAAGGCATCATTGATCATTAATGATGGGTTATCTTACACAACATTGATAATAAATAACAGCGTCTCATAAAGGAGTGAGCGCCGACTCTCTCAGATCCGAATTATTTTCCATACATCAGAAAATTATGAATTGTAGGTAGTTTATTGTAGTTTGGGGACGTGAGCTAAAGTATAATACTGTATTTAATAATTCTTTTTAGATTTATCTGCATTTTAGGGTTGTATCATATAGGTTACATTCAATCGCAACCGTTTAAAAAACTGTTTAAATATATATTTATATTATTACATAACCCTTTTTGAATAGCAAAATATAAGTATGGCTTAAAAAAGAAATCTAAACATAAACGGGTTTGAAAGGGTTAATAACAGCAACTAACACATCACATGAACATGAACCTCCTGTTCCTTTGGGTAAATACAGTGATTACGGTTCAGGGACATCAATTTCGTTGTGATCAGCGACAGGCTGTTGAGGCGTTCTTGACCCATGCTATTTAAGTACGTGTACAGTCGTTTCAGGCCAGAAAATGAACGCTCGGCCTCCTCGTTCGAGAGTAGGAGTGTGATCAGAACTTGGAGGAGCCTGGCCAGGTTCGGATACATTCGGGTCTGGACGTGGGCAAAGGCATCTCCAACGGAGTCAAACTTGAACGTTGAAGAAAACCACCACTATGTTCTCGCCTTGACGAGCTTCAAGGCCTCGATGTCAGCCTGGTAGACTTTTGCCGCCTCCAATAAAGCAGTAACATCTCCGTGGACGCCGCTGAGCAGATCTTTGATGTTGAAAATGACCAAAATAGCGTCGTCCCTGAACCGGCTTTGCAGCTCAGTTAACACCTAGTCAATGAGCGGGACATAGATCGGCGGAAATATTCCTTAGCTATCTGGTAGGGTACGTTTGCTCACTGCGTTTGTCGCCTACAAACTCGAGGCACAGGAATGGTGTCATGTGACGAGCCCATCTCGTGGAGTTCTTCTGTCTTCTTGAAGACTTCGTGGAAACTGGTCATTGCACCTTTCAGGGTGTTGTTTAGATACGTGTCCACTTCACCGATCGTAGCGTATGCTGAGACGAGATCGACCGTAAGAGTCTGTCGGGCTCTGCTCGGCTCCACGGTCTGAGCTAGAACCGACTCAGCTACGACAAGGAAAATCAGAAAGGGCGGCTCTCTGATTGCGATCAGTAGGAGTCCCGCCGTCGCGTTCAAGACGCTCTTATCCTCGGGGATGATGGCAAAAACCGGCAGGAATTCGAGGAACACAATGAGTGAATCGTGTCATTGTGGGGGACGCTTAATGAAAGGACAAATAGGGGGGGGGGGCGCTTCAGCTACTTTAGCCCCCCTCCCGCTGGAACCGCGCCTGAGTGTGGCATAAATAGCTTTGATCCTATTGGGGCTTCTTAGCAGCAGACTCAAGAAGATCATTAGGTGATGATATTCCAAGTATATTTCTTGTAAGACAGCTCATATTTATCATGTGATTCTGGTTAATTCTATATCTTCTTTCGTTCTAGATAATCCCTAATAACTTAAAGGAAGGTAAAATATTGTTTTTGTGTTGGTGATGCAATTATTGATCTCTCCAAAAGTTTTGGGAAGTTTTACCATTATTGGCAGCATGTTTGGAGTAATTATCATCATGGAATAAATTTTATGCTGAAATGAAAGTAATAAAAAGCTCGAATATGACAGTATCCGTGGAAACTTGCTCACATGGGTAGAAAACTAACATGAGAAAAACATAACAAAACAGAGAAAGGTAATTAAAGGAATTGAATCTGCGTGAAAGGTTGTATTCAATGGACTCCCGCAGATATCGAATGGGACCACTTCCTTTTTTTCTGTTTGAAAATGATAGAGACGATGAACTTTTGTGTATAATCTCAAGAGTTGCTGACGTTTAAAAACTGGGTGGAAAATTTGCTGCATCCTCTGACCGAGAGAAAATTCAAACAACTCTTCCAAATATCGATGAGTGGTCAATAAACTGCCAGAAGAGACTCAATACAGGCAAGTGTGATACTTTATTAAGTCATCCCATAAGTAATGCTGCATTTTTTTCTAGTTTATCACTATTATATAGCTTGAAATCAAACAACTCTTTGAGTTTATTTATATCTAAATAAGTAATGATTTATTAATTTAATATAATTTCCACATGTTTTCTACTACTAGTTCCATCTTTCTACTAACTTTTCAATACCATGTTCATAAAGATCGTTTGACTTTGATTTAAAAAAAAAGTTCTTTAATGTTGTTTCAACTTATTGTGTTGTTGATATCTTCATTCTCTTCAGGTGATTCGCTAATCTCCTAAAAAGATCGTAATTTGATGGGGCTAAGTAGGGTAATTAGGGAGGATGAGTCATTAGTTCTCAATCAAAATTGTTAAGCTTTGGGATGGTATCTTTTGATTAATAGGGTGATACTATAAACATGTTTCAAAACAACTTAGTGGAATATTCGCGAGAGATCGGTTAGTTCTAACTAACAAAATTGGTCGTGAGTGGACCACACGATCTTTGCTGGCCTTTATAATTTTATCATATCAAGAACCATCTCTGCTAAATAAGATTGAGTTTGTGTGGATTGGTTGGTCAAGGTTGCCGTGTCTTCTTACAAAGTACCCACACTTGACTACGATCTCACCTCCATTATATGCAACTCTCCCTCCCAACCTCGATTCGATTTTTTATTCTTTATTTGCGACATTGATGAATCTTAAGTCGTTCTCCACCACACTTTCGTCCGTCTCTTAATCTTTTCAACTCATAATAATTCAGTTTGTAGAACCTTTTAGGAGAAAGGTACTTGGACCTCGACCTGATAAAAGGCACGTCCCGCACAATTTCCCTGTCGTCTTTGGCACCTTTTGAGGGGGTATCATGAGTCCCCCTTTGTGTGGGGCTAAATTCTTATCACAAATGATGGAAATCGTAACTCTTGCCGATGGCATCAATGCGTGCATTCGCGCGTGTGACGACCCACGCTCATGCAACTGTGCGTCGAAACGGAAAAACTCTCATATCTCTGAGATTCCTCATATTAGACGTGGCAGCGCGTCTCTTCGAAGCGACGAATTGCTGAATTTGAGGGAAAGTGGCCACACGTGTTCATTAGCATTCGAGGGATCCCTTAATTTGGGCAAGGTCGCTAAACAACCGACCTGTATTGTGTGTTTGTGCGCTAATCCTCTGCCTCTTATGACAGCTCCCGTTGTATTTAGCCTCGGGGAAGGGGGAAGGGGGGTAGAAGGGAGGGGTTGGCAGACGTCAGCTGTAATCCACCCTCATCCTTCCCTGTCGGCAAATCGGGGTAGCATGGACGCAGAATTTACCCTCCTCTTGACTCGTTCGTCATTTCAAGACATAAACATGACGAAATCCGTCTGTTGTCCTTAATGGACGTTGGCGAATCGAGCAGGAGGGGGGTTTATCGCTTTAAATGGCTTCCTATTAGCTTCTCGCTTTCTCGCTCGAAGGAGGAAATGACACCGATCGTGATGGAAAGAGTCCAGCATTAAAGGTAGATGAGGGTGGCCCTCATACTCCTTGTCAATGCCGTTTATTATCCTAATTTCTTTATTTTTGCATATGTTCTACCTGTCGATCGTCAGTAAATGGACATGCCCCCGTTGAATTACGTATAGACTTCCGCAAGTGGGTTCAAGTTCGTAATTGTGCTCTTTGTTCGAGCTTATTCCTATGGGTTATACCTACCAACAAATTGGACTAGAACAGAAATGGCTGGACCAGACTGGTTTTCTAGTTTCATGAAAAGGACCCCTACTCTCTCACTGAGAACACCAGAGGCAACAAGTCTAAGGAGGGTCACCAGCTTCAATAGACACAATGTTGGACTCTTTTTCAATAAGTTTAGTGAAGTTTTGGAAAGACATAAATTCCAGTGTCATGATATCTATAATATAGATGAGACAGGTATATAACCACAGTGCAGAAACCAACTCGCATTGTTGCTGGTAAAGGAGCCGAGCAAGTAGGGGCGATGACATCTGGTGAGAGAGAAGCTCTTGTGACACTAGTTACGGAAATCAGTCCTATTGGTAACACAGTTTCACCAATGTTTGTGTTTATTCGAGTTAATTTCAGGGATCATTTTATCAGGGATGGACCTCCTGGATGCATTGAAGCAGCACACCAATCTGGATGAATGACTGGGAAAAACTTCATAATCTTTATGAAACATTTTGTGTCAGTGACAAAGTGCACAAAAGACAAGCCTGTTCTAATCCTTCTTGACAATCATGACTTCCATGTAAGTTTAGAGCTAATAGACTACTGCAGGGACAATGGAGTTGTCCTTGTTACTTTCTCACCCCATTGTTCACAGAGGCTTCAACCTTTAGATGTAAGCGTTTATGAGCCCTTTAAAAAGTACTTTAATGCCTCATGTGATAACTGGCTGAAAAATCATCCTGGAAAGACAATGACCATAAATAATTTGCCTGGAATTGGTGCCAGTGCATTGCCTAAGGCCACAACTATGGAAAACATACAAAAAGGCTTCGAGGTGACAGGCATTCTTCCCTACAATACGGATGTCTTCGGGGATGATGAATTTCTTCCTGCTGATGTTCTTGATCATCAGAAGAAAATCCACAGGATACACCTGTAGTTGTAGAAGTCACAGAAATGGGTAATGAAACCAAAGGAAATGGTGAAAGCCCATTACAGCCTACTGAAGTTTGCATAGGATACCTGTGAACCTCCTCAAGACTAACCAGCTCTTCAGTACATAACAAGCCTTGAGAATATGATTCCAGACCCTGTTCCACGTACAATCAAGGGTGGTTTAGATACACCTTACATATACCAATCCCCTTATTCTATAAAGACAGAACAAAGACCTACAGGAAAAATCAAAACCCCAGAGGATCTGCGACCATTTAAAAAAGCTAGCCCGAGAAAGACTCAGAGATGCAACAAAAGAAAACGTCACACAGCAATCCTAACAGATACACCTGTGAAGATGAAACTACAGGAACAAAATGAGGATTCACAAGGAAAAAGGCTCAAGAGTAAAACCTGTAAAAGGAATCTGAACAATAAAGGGTTTCTGAAGTCTGGTGGAAATAAGAACAGAAACAACAATGAAGTTTATTGGTGTCTTGCATGTGGTGGTGAAGGGTCAAATTCAGCCTCAGGGGAGCAATGGGTGCAGTGCATCAAATGCAAAGATTGGGCCCATGAAAGTGCTCATTATGTATGTGACCTATGTGAAATGAAGTGCTAACTGATTTCTTTTGGTTTTTAAAAGATGTGATTCTTTTCCTATTTTGTAACAATAGACCCCATGGTCTGTAACAACTTGACGCATATGGGGCAAGTTGTATACAAAAAGATATTTCTGCTATTTTCAATTATATCGCAGGAATTAAAAAGTATATAATCTTTTTGTTACATGATTATGATAAGACACATAATAAACTTTTCACAGCATAAATTTGTTTAAGTTTCCTTCATTAGTTATTGAATTGGAGGTAAAAATAGTAAAATTGTAACAACTAGCCCCGGTCTCCCCTACACAGGCCCCTCGGAGACATGTGTTTTGTGTGAACCGTTTTCATTTTCTCTGTCGCTCCCCAGCCGTCTTCCGTTCCCCTCACTCTTTCTCCACTGGGGAGAGGCTACCCTTGTTGATTACCCAAGCTTTCTTTTTCTTCTAATCTCAAAAAACTCCCGAAGAAGAAGAAAAAGAGAATAGTATAATTAGATAAAAACGAAAAAAAACACAAATAAAATAAAAACAAAGAAAGAAAAAACAAAATAAAAATTGAAAAGGGAAATGTGAGGGAAAAAAAAGAGACAAAGGGAGAAACGAAAAAGGGAAATATGTGATAAAACGAAAAAAATGAGAAAGGATAAAAAAATGGGAAAAAGAAAAAATATTAAGGAAAATCTGAAAATAGAGAAAAGTGGAAAAGGAGAATTGAGGATTGGGGAATAGGAGAAAAGAAGATATGAGAAAAAAGAAAAAAAAGGAAAAAAGGAGGCGCAGGGGGCTTAAAAAGGAGCATAAGGTAGAAAGGACAAAAAGGAAAATGGGGACACAAGCAAAGGAAGAAATTTCAAAAGAAAAATAGAATAAGAAAAAGAAAGGGAGAAAAAGGAGAATTGGAGAAACAGAGTGGGAAAAAAGAATAAATGGCAAGAAAAGGAGATAAAACAGAACAGGGGCAAAACAAAAAAAAGGCAAATGGGCGGAAAAGAAATATCAGAAAATAAAAATATAAAAAGGGAGAAATGAGGAAAAGAGATAAGAAAAAAGGAGAAAGTGGGAGAAAGGACAAAAAGAATAAATTGCGAAAAAGTGAAAAGGGGGGAGGGGGTGTAATAGAATCATGAGGGATAAAAAAGTACAAAAGGAAAACGTCCCACTTTTTCCTTTCCCCCTTTTTCTTTGTGGAAAAAAAGGAGGAGAGAACGGGGAGGGGGAGAAAAAGAAAACAAAAAAGAATATGAAAAAAGAAAAAGAAGGAACATAAGAAGTAAGTCATGGGTGGCGGATATCAACGCTTTATCATTGCTTATTTGACGCGGCTTTCCAGGACAGCGGCCACTATCCTGGTTTAGTCGACGTTTTACATCGCACATTATAACTATCATCATCACATCATCATCATCATCTATTATTATTATTATGTTCAAGGAAAGTGGTACAAGACGAGAGCATTTTCCCATTTGTGGCGAGAGGCTGAGGAGATGTGAGAGGGAGAGAGAAAGGAAAAGGAATTGGCAGAGAGGAAAAGAAGGGTTCAAATGACGAGGAGTGATTTAAAAAGCTTTCACACAATCGCCACTCAATTGAGGATTGCCCCGACCATACAAAAGGAGGCTCCTAAAGAGTGGTGAAGTTGGGTGAAGTGGACATATAAAAGCCAAGCGGGACAAATCTGGAGCCGGGGAGACAACGTGAAGCGCATGGAATCGGGATGATATCCACACTCACTCAAAATGAGTAGGAACTTCAAGTGCGAGGTGACACTTAGGAGAACTGTCGCTGTTACAAGCGGAAACAAACGAGAGCATCGCCAGGAATTTAAGCGGGCGAATATCGGTAAAAAAAAGGTCGAAATGGAGGGAGTAGTGAAAATGGGGCGAATATGTATGGCCAAACATCCGAATGCGGCCATTGCGCCGGGACAGCAGACTATCCTACAGATGTCAGTTGCAGCAGGGTTGCCCATGTTGGGGATGGGGGGGGGGCTTCAGTCCTGGAGAAGGGTTTCGAAGTGCTTGCTTCAATTACAGAGGAATGCGATTGATTCAGAAGATGTGTCTTGCAGCGGAGAGGAAGAGGGGAAGGCGTTGAATTTCCCCACCTCGGAACGGGGTTCGATTCCCGGAGAAACCATATACAACGGCCCTGAGTCTGACGCAAGCATGCAGTTCGCTCCATTCGCATACGTCATCACACACATAACCAATCACAACACTGATATCTCTTCAAGCCCCACTTCGTTCATACACACATAACATATCACTCTTCCGTCTAGGAAACACACTGAAGCGAGTTTCAAGCCACACTTCCCTGACGTGAAACGTTTTGTCAATGATTCTTGAAGCAGTGCGCTAAAAATCCAAACTTTTCCAGCTTCGTTTTCTTCACCGATGAAGCACACTTCACAACTTCCACAATGAGCATGTATGGGCAGAGGAAAATCCACATGCAATTGTATCATCACGTCACCAACAGCGGTTCACACTCAACATCTGGGCCAGTGTTGTTGGTGATACGTTATTTGGGCCCAGTGTACTTCCGCACAGGCTTACGGGTGAGACATACAAGCGCTTTCTGGAAGACAACATGACTGATTTCTTGGACGACGTTCCACTTAGCACTCGTCCTCAACTGCATTCCATGTATGGTGGTGCTCCCGAATGTTTCAGTCTCGTCGCCCGCAGGTATCTTGATAGAAGTTTCCCTGGTCGGTGGATAGGGAGAGCTGGATCAATTACATGGCCTCCACGCTCACCTGATCTGAATCTCTTGGATTTCTACCTGCGGAGGCCATTTAAAATCACTCGTGTATTCATCTCCGCTAGATGATGAGGAGGACACTCTCCGCAACCGAATTGTATCAGGGGGCGAGGCAATACGAAACACGCCAGGAATTTGGGGGGCGTGTCGTGAGTCCATAAGACGTCGATGTGAGACCTGCATTACGACAGAAGGTGCACATTTTGAACACTTTCTCTAGGGCACTCAAAAACATTGCGTATGTGCCACCTGTGGCAAATAAAGGAACTCTGATTAACATGTGTTTTAATAGCCTATAACTAGGTAACCAAGCATTTCCGAACCTATGTACATGGAAACTATTTTGATTATTTAGATATAAAGAACATAATCCCAAGTTATGCCATCTATTTTTGAAACACCCTGTATATTAAGGAGGCGCAAACTTATATTTATGCTTAAATATTTCATCACACCCAGTTAATGAAGCGTTGTGAGGGCGTTGTTAATAATAACAGTAATTAATCTTTACTTGAAGTTAAAATTCAATACATTTAATAGGGTTCTTTGATTTATTAGAAAATCGATTTTTTTTTTAATTTGACATATGAATATTGTGTTGATTTTATTTTCTTCTTAAATTTGCCACACGATTATTGTCTTAATTTTCTTGTTAAATTTAAAGCGAAAACCAACTGTGGCATTTCTGTCATAAGGTTTGTACGGAGAGATCTCTTTAAAAGGAAGGAAGTGAAAATGCGAGCAAGATATTTCGCTGCAGATGCAAATGCGGACGTTGGGGCCGAGAAGGCACGCAATCTTCCAGATGTCAGCTGCAGCATGTTAGTGTATGCTACACCTTACCCTCCATTGCAGGGTACATACTGGAGCTAGGGAAGGGGGTGCCATTCATCCAGGTTCGGGTGTAGAATAAATTATATCATTTAAACTCTATTTTCATTTATTCACATAGCTATAAAACCACAAAGGGGGGGGGGGCTTACCCTCCTGCACCATCTCCCAATGAGGGGTGGGGGATGGGGGTTCTCCTTTTGACAACTGTTTAGGAGATTCGGACCTGCTTCGCAGTTTCAACTATTCGGGTCTTAATTTTCAGTGGTGAAACGATGCATGCCTAATTATCTTAGTAAAAACTATTGCTTTGGCGTGAATTTTGTGAAAACTAAGACTTTTACCGACTAATTAAAAAGATACTGTGGTTTGAGAGACTCAAAAAGTCACGTCGCGCCAATTTCTAACATAAGAGGACAAACAGACGTCCAAATGAATCGAGCTCAAATACCAGAGCTAATTCGTCTCTCGGATGATCTACACTAGCTCTTTCCCTCTCCGATTTGCAACATCAGCGACATTATTTGAATTAATTTATCAGGGATCTCCCCCACCCCCTGCCATTTGTCTCCGGCGAGGGACTTGCATTGGAGGGCAGGGAGGTGTCCCGCAAGTGTCTTTTCCCTTGGAAAGCGCTTGGGCCCACAGCTCGGACCCGAATCCAAATTGACTTTATCGCGGTAATGCGCTTAAAATCGGTGATGAAGCTTCCCCCTGTCCACCCCTCAATGGGCAACTAATTTGCCGTGTGGAAGAGGAAGGGAGTGCCCCACACGCGCTCTTGTGTGGCTGGAATGATCCTCCCAACACACACATATTAAGTACAGCTAAAAAGGCGCACATAACGCCATATTGTAAGAATATGGCTCCCATGAAATAAAATAGAAACAAAACAAAGCAAGTTTTATTAAATACATTAATTGCTCCATGATATATATATATATATATATATATATATATATATATATATATATATATATATATATATATATATATATATATTATATATATAGCGAGAGGAGAGGTTGTTTGAGGTCGCCAGTTCCAAGTTGTAAAAAATATTTCTTCTCTGCTATATGAATCCAAGTTCGTTTGAGGGTGTTCACCAAATAAGTTCGTATTTGGATTTATAAACAAGTTGATAAAAATAATTTTATTTTGAACTTGATGTTTAATTAGATGAATAGCTGGAGTTGGTGAACTTGAATCCTTATTTCGATGGACGGAGTAAATGTGAATACGGATGGAAAGACTTGTGAATCTTATTCGCTGAGGACTGCTTGAGGTGAGCACTGGTCAAGAACCAAAATGCTTCCGAGACCAGAGTAGCAATTTCTACCTAATTTTAGGTTGCTGATAATGAATATTATGGTTAAACTTGTTTGTTAGCTATACTTTTCAAGATACAGCTACGTGTCACAAAGGGTTCCAACAGGCTTACGGCAGTGTATTTCTTACCACACTCACAGTCTCACTACCCTTCAGTATTGTTCCAGCAGTCATAGAAGGTGGTTGTGCTGTGCAAGTTTACATTTTGAGGTGAAGGGTAGTGATTTTCCTAGTCAAACACTTTTTAAACTTATAATAAGTATTCATTGAGCAAGCTATTGATATGCATGTGAGGCATTTTATATAAATTTTATTTTCCTACTGAATGATATAAATAATTCTGCTAAGCTGTCATGCTCTGTATTTTAATGATAAATTATGAATAAATTTTATGTTTATCTTCTAATTGTTTGTTGTTTTTTCTTACAGGTGCCTCGTATTTGTGTGAATAAGGCAGACAACTTCTGCTACATTTGTGGAGGGGTGACCTTTGCATCACAGAAGCACCGTATAACTACTATGGTTATAAAGGCATATCATCTATATTTTGGATGCAAGATTGGTGACCAGGATAAGAACTGGGCTTCTCATATATGCTGCAACAGTTGTGCTACAAACCTTCGTCAATGGTTGAACAGGAAGAGGAAAGGAATGCCTTTTGATGTGCCAATGACGTAGCGGGAGCCTACGGACCATACCAACAATTGTTATTTCTGCATGGTACCTCCAGTACAAAAGGGCTTGTCAAAGAAGAAAAAGGAGTCCGTTGAATATCCAAATATTCCAGCAGCTATTCACCCAGTTCCACATGGAGAAAGTCTACCTGTTCCTGATTCACCAACTTCGGTATCCTTCGAGTCAGATGAGGAAAGTGGTGAGGATGAAGCAGAGAAGGATGACAGTGCTGGATTACAGAGTGACCCACCAATGGCAGGTCTGTGGTGACTTAAAGGTTGTTGATCTTGTGATGGGCTTGCAGGGCTGATACACCAAGTACTGCTACTTTTTGTGTGAATAGGACAACCGTGCCTGAGGTTTCCATTATATCATTGGAGCCTGGGATAAAAAATGTTCAACATCCACCTCTCACTGAACCAAACAAATTTGCTACCACCACTACACATAAAACTGGGATTCATGAAAAACTTTGTAAAAGCTAAGGACAAATCTGGTTAGGGATTCAAGTACCTAACATCGAAATTCTGGTCATTGAGCGACGCTAAGATAAAAAAGGGAATTTCCATTGGTCCTCAGAAGCATTCAAGTTAGTGGTGAAGGGATTTCTTGGAAACAGAAGGAAAGGAAACTACGAAGAATTGGTGGGAAACCTCATCAAGGCTTACAAGAACATGGGATTCAACATGTCACTTAAAATCCACTTTTTGGACTCACATTTAGACTTTTTATCAGCGAACTGTGGGGCAGTTAGTGATGAACATGGTGAAAGGTTTCGCCAAGATATTTCAACCATGGAAAAGCAGTCCTAGGGTAAATTGAGCGCAACAATGCTTGCAGACTATTAGTGGATATTGGTAAGAGATGATTCTTCAACCCACTATAAGCGTCAAGCAAAAAAGCAGAGTTGATATGGATTAGAGTTTAAAACATAATGACACATATTGTACGTTATAATAAAATAATCAGATATTACATGCCGCGAATCTTTAAACCTATAGCCAATAAGCATTTTTGAGGTGATATTTGGATTCAGTGCATGAAAATGCATAAGAATTAGTTAATCTCATTTAAGAAGCACACAACTTTTCCAAAATTGTTGACCAGAATCCTTTCTAATACTTTCCCAATTGTCTCGAGGATCGAGATCTGTCTGTAGTTCATCACTTGATCTTTAGGATACCCTTGTTTGAAAATAAAGATAATTTTGGATGTCTTCTAGCCGTCTCATAACTAACTTGCCGTTAATGTCGTATTTAAAAGATTCAGCAGTCTGGTCTTTGTACTCACTGGGGCCTCTTTTAAGTGTCTTGCCGTTATTTGGTTTAGGTACCTTCTGGGGCGCACTTCCGAACCTATTGTGGTTTGAGATGTTGTTCGGGGTGAATCTCCAGGAGTGCCTATCCATTGGCTCTAGTACTCTGTCCTCCAAGCCCAGATCAAAGTTTTTCTCCTCTTCGTCGGAGATTCGAAAAACGTCGCACCAGACTTCTCTGAAAAGCACGCTTTTTCCTTGCGGAGTTCTTCCTAATTGGTAAAAATTCCGTGCAAGGGTGAGGATCGAACCAAGCAAACTGATGCAGCAATCAACCCCTTTGATCTCATCTAAAGCAAACCTTTAGGACTCACGGCTACTCTCTCTCTCTCTCTCATAGTCCCGATCGACCTAGAGAAGCATGCCTTGAAGGCTTGTCTATTCGAGAGATTTTTTGTTGTACCGCGTAGCCGATTAGTCTAAAGGTTTGCTTTAATTGAGATCAAAGCCGCAATGAGGAAAAACTTTTTTTCGGAAGGAAAAAAATTCCGTTTATCTTCTCTTACTTCTCTGCTTGACTGTTTTTCCTCGTGTTCATGAGAGATATACATTGTTAATTCGCCGCGCATTTAACTCTAGTTCCCATTTGTTCTTTGAATTCCCAATTAATTTATCTCTCCCTTCCATAGGCCCGATCGACCTAGCGAAGCATGCCTTAAAAGCTTGTCTATACGAGAGTTTTTGTTCTCCCGCGTACCCAAGTGGTCTACAGGTTTGCTTTGATTTAGATAAAAGCGGTTGGTCGCTGCCTCACCGTGATTGGTTCGATCATCCCTGCACGGATTTTTTCACATTTAGAAAAAAAATATTTTGCTGTTTAACAGATTTATTTTCATCACTCGCGCATTCATGAGAGATATATACAATATATATATATATATATATATATATATATATATATATATATATATATATATATACTAGTTCCTGTTTTTAAAAAAAAATCTAGCAAAATGGGTTTTTAAATACCTTTTTGTTGTTTTAAATGTCATGATTTACAAACCGAAAATGGGGTTGTTATGGGTTCTCCTAGTATGGCCCACTTGGAGGTAAAAATAATATAAGAATGTCCATAAGAATTTAAGCTATTATTTTACTGGCGTTATGTTGATGATTGTTTTATTTTTTTTATTACGCTTCTCAGGTGACTAAATTTTTAATTATATTAATTGACTTCACCTAAACATGAAATTCAACATAGAAAGTGAAAGCAAATCAGCCCTTTCATTCTTTAATATAAACATCACCAAAACAGCGTTCGGAATTTCCACCTCAATTTATCGTAATAAAAGTTCCATTGGATTATGGCTTAACTTTTTCTCATTCTGTGATTTTGGTTTTGAACTTAGTGCCATAAATACTCTCGTATATATAGAATACCACCTTTTGTCATCCTTTAAATTAATTAAACATTGAATTTAAATTAATTGAACCTTGAATTTTCTAAAACAATTTTATTCGCAAAACGATTTTTTGACTCTTTAGTATAAAGACAAAGATACGAATTTCTTTAATGGTATTACCTTAATCCTAGTGTCTTTATATCCCAAAAGACAATATATTCCCTGTTCGCGATATTGGGACATTTAAATCATGATTTTAAAATTAAGACCACAAAATTACATAAGTATGTTTATTTTAATACTATTTATTGCTTCACGTTTATTAATAACAAACCAATGCTTTATCACTCTTAGGGACAGAGTTCTTACAGAGGTATACAAAATGATTACAGGTATAGTAGATAAAGTAAGATTGGCAGACTTTTTTTAATTTTGATAGTAATAACAGAACTAGAGGCCATAACCTTAAATTAAAAAAAAACATCTACAATAGTGAATCTTTGGAACGAGCTGCCAGAAACAATAGTAAATTCAGCAACTTTAAGGTCTTTCAAATTGAAGCTGGATAAATATATGGACAGTAAAGGCTTTGTGTAATCAGAGCACCTACATTATCATTGTATGCTGCGCATGTATATATATATAATAGTTTGATGTATAGGTAATTCTTGTTTGTTGACGATATATACTATATGTATTGAAAATAATTATTCATAGAACAAAGAAGTGCCAATTCCTAGGCTCTACTTCTGAACATTCTGACCTGTGAGCATATGTGGTGCTTTAGGTCAACCAACCCACATGGATCCAGACCAATCTACATTATTTTAAATAAACTGAACTAATACTTTGTAAAATTCTCAACTAAGGCTCGATACCCCGCCATCCCATATGATGACTTACATCAGTTGATGTAAATATGCTGGAAGCACCATGTTCAGCAGTGGCATCACTTCGAAGGGCCTTGGGGGCCTCTGTGATTCCACTTCAAACCTTCTTATCATGATCTTATAAAGGCACCAACCATTAATAACGAGTCTTCATTTGTTCATCTTCAAATAATTGAACAGAACAACCACCAAAACCGTCCTAGTCAATTTAGCTTTACACTTTATCCTTAAAAAAATGAATCTAATAAAATGAGGGTAATGTGGGGACCTCGCACTTTGATTGCACTTCTTTATCTCTTTAAATTGTTTTATCTTTAACCACTTCCACTCCATCTCTTATATTTTAAAAGTTTGTTAACGCATTTTAATATTGTCCTATTTTTTATGTAAATAATTTTAAGTAATATTTTTCCTTTTAATAGTTTAGGTTGTTAAGTATCTGAAGATGAGCAAAAACGCTCGAAGCGTTGTAAAAATAAAATAATGAATAATGTTTTTCTTGTCTTCACCTTCTTTTTCTAGCTAAAGGCTGGTCTCTATATCTAATAGCTATTTGGTTATATATATATATATATATATATATATATATATATATATATATATATATATGTTCCTGTCCGATGATTCTCGGCTTAAGGGACAATATGTAGTGTTTTCTTTGTATTTAAAGCGAAATCCAACGAGGGCATATCTCGCAGATTGTTTGTAATGAGATCTGCAAAAAAAAGTGATGAATTAGAGAGTGAAAATCTGTTGAAGATATACACCCACAAATGCTCCTGCGGGTATTGTGGCAGCGAGAGAGCAAGAAGTTTTCCATATGTCAGTTGCGGGATGATGTCGCATGCTATACCTGATAATCCCCATGCGCGTGGCATCTATTGTTTGGGTGTGGGGTGGGGTATCAGTTGCTCTTTTCGGGGCAGTGGTGAGCCGCTCCCACTTCGCTTAAAAGACCGGTGGCAACACGGAGGTGGGAAACGACGCGAAACTGACGACACGACGAACCAACAAACCATAAAGGGATCCATGCAAAAAGCAAACTGATAGGGGGCTAACAAAAAGAGGGGCCTTAAGTCCCCGGTTCACTCGGCCTTGAGGTCATTTGAAGTTGTCCTGGTGTCGAGGCAAGTGTCTATATCACCGCGGACGCAACAGCCACAGTTTCCAAGGTTTCGTGTCGCGCCCGTGACGGAAAATGAGGGTGAATCGCGAGGAGGCGAATACGAAATAATAAAGTCTTACAAACACTTACTCGAGGGGGATTTGTGTTGTGTGCGTGCAAAAAAGACACGCACACACACTGGCCATGTGTCGCATCCCGCTTCCAGCCGATTCCCAAGGCGTGAAATCGGTTTGGACGCCCAACCGCCCGCCCCACCCCGCCCACAATGGCGACGCGTCAACCGGTTCGTTCCGCCCCATTAGCCCCAGTTTCACACACAAACCCGTACAACTAATTAAATACGCACCCTCACATACATACCCCACGCCTAATCGAATTGTTCTCTTCGCTACCTTTACCTTACTAACTACTATTAGTAATGAAAAGAAGAAGAATGGAAGTATGAACAAATCAGGGGGTTCTCGCCTATGCAAAAAGGCGGAATCGGAACGAATGAGATAAGGAGGAAGAAGAAGAACGGGATACGAAGGAGGGGGTAAGTGAACCCCAGCCAAGTCTCAACCAGGAGGAGAGAGCAGATTCCTCGACCTCACCGATATTATCAATAGCTTTGGACAAGGGGGAACTGCGTGTAATCCAATGAGGAAGGAACCTCCAGAGGACGCAGCACGAGGCAAGGGAGTGTCGGGCAAATAGAAAAAAAATACACTAAGGGAATCTCGTTGAGGCCGGAGGAGAAATATAAGCTTCAGGAACATCACAAGTCATTAGAAGTACGGGTGAGGGTTCTCGTTTTCATTGCGTAGCGGCCCTAGTATTCAGGGGAGCTGCGTGACCTACCTTTCTCCAGCGCCTCATTTAGTCTGTTCGAGCCAGTAACGCCCACAAAGGTTTCACGTAGTCCAACGTCACCTATTTGACCACGAAGCTCTTTTCAAAAAACATTCTGACAGAGATTCCCTCGTTGGTTTTCGCTTTGCAGCCTTCCAAGATGAAAGAATCTTGGGAGGTAGAGGAGAGCCAAAATAGTGCCACTGTTCCCTGCGGCGTCCCCGGCACCACCCACGCAAAGGCGTGCGTGGTCTAACAGGGGCTAGACGTGTGAAACCAGGAGAGTGAGCACACCCTCTAGAGTTAAGTGTGTACACCGCAGGTGGGTGTGTGAGGTGTAACATGGGCCAAAACGCTGCAACTCACATTTAGAGGATTGCGTGACATCTCGGCCCCACTCCCGGTAGGTTGATATGCGGCTAATATATCTTCCGCACGTGTTCACTTCCTCCATCTTCCCCACCTTCTTTACAGATCTGTCCTTACAAAGTTTAAGTAGGCGATTCCCAGGTTAGATTTCTTTAAATAAAAAACATCTCCCCCCCCCCCCGCATCAGCAGCACCATCCAGCAACGCTAGGGTGAAGCATTTGAAGTGTCGGAATTTAGCGCGGGCAATAAACTCCCTTTTCTGGACGCTGAGGTACAAAACATCAATGGAAGCTATATCACAAAAGTATATAGAAAAAGTATGGACATCGGAATATACCTCAACGCAGATAGTGAATGTCCTGAAAGGGACAAAGAAAGTGTAATCGGCTCATACATCCGCCGAACATACAAATTCTGTTCCAAGTTGGACCTTTTCCGTCAAGAGATCTACCACGTAAAACAAACCCTTGTGAACAACGTTTCCCGAACAGCATCATTGAAAAACAACTCCAATCATTTTGAAGTATGCAATTCAAAGATACGGATAAAAAGAAAAGGAATCAGGAAACAGTAAATAACATCAAACTGTATTACAGAAATTAGATCTTTACGGCCTATAAAATAGACGAAAAAAAAACATCAAGGAGATTGTTAACCGTAACATCAAGGTTAAGAATCAGATGGACAAAATTCAACTCATTAGATACTATAAAACGACAAAAGTTAACAATCTCCTTATGAAAAACAACAGCTGACAAAACTCCTCGAATCTAAAGTCAAACAACATTGTTTACGAGTTTATCTGCCCCAATGAAAACTGCAAGCTTTATAATAACTCGAAATATATTAAATATATTGGCATGGCAACCACCAGCCTTTCAAGGAGTTTAACCAGGCATCTGCAAAGCGGAGGGCCTAAAAATCATATGGAGAGCGCGCATAACATCAACCTAACTAGAGATATTCTAGTTGAAAACACCACAATTAAAAGAATTCATCTTAATAAACGAAGAAAAGCTGGCCCTCAACACCCAGGCTACGAGCTGGAATCGAACATTAAAGTTGTTTTAAAAATTCCACTTACCGGTTTGGCTCGTTTTCCTTGACGTTGCGCTTAAGCGAGATGAATAAATATCCCCTAAAAACCGTTTTATTTTCATTAAACCTGATTCTGACTCCACCATACTTCATCGGTTAAGGAGGAAAGAATACCTAAAGACGCTCCGAAGATGATCAAATAGATCTTAAGCTCAGCAATTTAAGTTGGGTTTTTACCAAACGCATTTATTAGAAAGAGAGATGAAGATAGGACAAGTTATCTACCATCTACAGGATGGTCTAAAAAAGAGTAAGAAAGTTGGTGAAATTGTGTGGTAGAATTGGCTACTCCGGGTGTGTGGTGGGGGGAGGGGGGTCACAGTGCACGTAACTCTCCTGAGCCCTCCTCGTTTTTCATAGAGACCATGTCTCCTTAAGAGGTGATGATAATAAACCCTGTTAACTTTCCTTGACGCGATGCAGGGGGTTGTAACCTCTTCATCATCAAAAGACAAAGATCATGCCGAAATTTAATCTAAGGTCGATCGGAACGTGGCACATCACCTTTTTTTTAACATTATTCTCACTTTAAAACATAAACCAGCGTGGGCATCTTCCCCAAAATGTTTGTAAGGAGAGACATCTTTAAAGAAAGTGGTGAAGATGGATGAAGTGAAAATCTGTGGAAGATATATAGCCACATCTCCACCTACGGGCATTGGGACCAGGATGGCACTTGTCACCCCGAGGTTAGCTACCGCAATGTTGCTCGTGCTACATTAACACCCCTTTGAGGGGGCGTGGCGCATCTCAGCGATATTCAGGGAAAAGAGGAAATTGTATAATCCGAGGGGGACGCTGCTTCGGAAAAACGTGAGGAAAACGCCAGACAGAAAAAGAAAGTGATAGGAATGGCGAGGTACAGGAGATGTCACTAATCCTAGTAGTAACTGCGGTCAGGACACACACACACACACATACACACAATGTCCAGACACCAGTGTACACTTGGACCCCCACTCGAATGAAAATTTGAAACTACTAACTCCAGACACTGGTACCAAACCCGGTAGAAAAAGTCTAAAAATGGGCCCTAACCGACGGGTGACCCGTGAATGGCAGCCAACAATCTCGAGTGTAATTCCTCCGCCCTATTTCCATGAACAGGCAGGACAAAAAAAAGTACTCCGGACCCATCCTTTACCTAAAATTGGTCCCCAAATTTTGTTCGTGCATATTCTAAGTTTTAGGGGAGAACTTGTGCCAAGGGACTTCCCTACTGCCCTGCTCATCTCCCCTCCCAGTGTACATAGTGTCAGGAAATTTGTGGAAATAATTTCCGTGAATTTCCTAAGCAATAGTTAAAACCTTGTCTCGGGATCCGTAGAATTAGACCCAACGCTCGGATTCCTTCGGGAAAGTTTTTTCCGCCCATTTCAGTGCTCCCCGAGGACACGACCACCGAGAGTACAAATAAAAGCATCTCTTCAGGGAAAGTTGTAGTAAAAAAAAAACCCAACAAACTAAGAATTACAGCAGTAAGATAAACAGGTTCAATAACAAGAAAGAAAACAAAAGCAATTAACGAAAAAAAGAAGACATTTCTTTGGTAAGAACACCCCCTCCCCCACCCCCGATAAGAGTAAAGTAATAATACTATTGTTATCTAAAGGGATTAAGACACTTGATTTTGGGTCTTGAATCCCACGACGGAAATCCAAGGGGAAGCCATTCCTACAAGATGCTGAAGGGTGGAGGGGAGGGGGAGGGGGAGGGGCGAGGGGAAGGGGGGCGAGGGGGAGGGGGAGGGGGCGAGGGGAAGGGGGGCGAGGGGGAGGGTGACGTCGTATCCTTGCCTCGGCAAATGCGAAAGGCTACAGCTGTGCACCGGATCGGGCCAATCACTGACACTCAGGGCGCTGTGGAATAATTCGGGGACAAAGTTGTTCTACGTTTATTAAATTCTTCCATATTGAATCTCTCCCTCGCTCTCACGCACACAATGTCGCTTTCATACATACACGCAATTTCTCTCATTCACTCTCACACACTCATTCTCTTGTATCAATGATTTATTATCATTCCAATTCCTAGTTAACTTTGTAAACTAGTATATATTTTGATTCTTTCCTTTTAGCCCTTTTATGACTTTTGGTAAAAGGATAGATCGAGATTGCGTGACTATTACTTCTTCTTTTTTTAATAGAATAGTAAATAGCTATCTTACTGAGAAACTGATATACTATTAGAAACTGGTAGCTTACTGGCAAACTGGTGGGCACCTTAATTGGAAACTGGTAACTTAATGGGAAACTGGTATCTTAATGAAAAAAGGTTGTGGAGGATTGTGAAAGAGGGTGGAGAGCACGAAAGTTCCGGGTATCATGGGTGTGTGGGTGGGGTTAGGGGGGGGAAATCGCATATGTGGTTACATCTTCACAGAAAATTCTGCGCCAAGGTGTTACTTTCGGTCGATTCCTATTGTGTTGATAAAAACGGAGGAGTTCAGACATGTGAACAATGTATTTGAGTTCAATAATGTTGAACCGAGGTTTTTTTCATTTAAGTCTTAACATGAAATTGACATCACCAATAGTGTAGTACTCTCGAAACTTTGTTTACCATACATCACACTCGCTGACGCTTATCTCAGTGAGGATCAACAGTTCAAGGGGGTCCGGAACAACAAGGTCTTTACACAATGACCTAGTACCAATTCTTCGCCCTTGCCCCTCCTATAGTCACCTAATTTTACCAGTCAAACAACCAACCAATTTCATGACGCAATATATAATAGCAACTCTAGTTTCCGATTTGGTCCTTCGCAGAACTTAGCTGTCATTTGTATTCTAATCATAATTATTTTTACTATAACGCAAAGTTCCAGCGCCTTAATTTGTTACCATCGATTTCCCCTTTTTTCTTTGTCTAAGCATGTTTACAATCATTGTTTGTCCTCACTATTAATTCCAATTTATGTACCTTGGTATGATTTATAGAAACAGAAGGTGGGTAGACTACCCGAAACGTGGTTAAGGGAATGAGAATCCTTCGCTATCCCGTTCTTGGTTCCATCATATATATATATATATATATATATATATATATATATATATATATATATATATATATATATATATATATATTAGTGTGGATGGGTCGCAGTCTTTATTGAATGCAAATTTTGTTGAAGACCATGGTGTATTTTCGCCCTAGTTAATTTCTTTTGGCAACTTTTTATTCTTCTGTCTTTTTTATACCATCTTGTAGATGGTAGATCACTTTCCCTGTATTCATCTCTCTTTTAAATGAATGGGTTTGGTGAAAATAAGATCGAAATCTCAGCAATTTAGTTTGTTTTTTACCAAACCCATTGATTTAAAAGAGAGATGAATACAGGATAAGTGATCTACCATCGACAAGATTTAATAAAAAAGACAGAAGAATAAAAGGAGCCAAAGAAAATTAACTAAGGCGAAATACACCATGGTCTTCAACAAAATTTGCATATATATATATATATATATATATATATATATATATATATATATATATATATATATATATATATATATATATATATATATATATAATATATATATATATATATATACGTATAAATAGTTCATGAGCGCGAAAGAATGATGAAATGAATCCAGCAAACCGCAAGAAACAGAAAAACAGGATAATTTTTCTTCGTAAAAAGTTATTTCCTAATTCGAAAAATTCCGTACAGGGGTGGGATTCGAACCAATCACACTGAGGCAGCAAGCAACCACTTTGATCTCAATTAAACTGCCCCTTAGACCACTCGGCTACGCGGAAAACACACACACACACACACACACACATATATATATATATATATATATATATATATATATATATATATATATATATCATGGTGGAGAGAAAGTGATTACGAGCGTGGATTTGTTGTTGGGCGCAGAGAAGGGAAGAATATTAAAGAGTGCGAGGACTGGAGCAAGTAATAAAGCGGCGTCAGATTGGCGTGATTGATCTTTGATATCGTCCTCCCCATCCTCCCCACACCCGCCCGACCCAGCCTCGGACCCGCCCCGCCTAAGAGGCAAGTCCCCCTCCCCCTCGATTCATTATCAAAATCACAAATTTGTCATTACCCCCACCCCCTCCCCTCCTGCCCCACAGGAACCTCCAGGAAATCGGTGAGTCCTCTGCCCAGCCGTATATTCCCTCGCGATATTCGCCCGTTCCGGCGGAATTCGAGGTCAGGGCCTTGAGGGACACCAGAGGAAGGTCCCGGGTGGAGGACGGTCTCCTCCGTTTGAGGGGCCAGATCCCGAATCAGGAGGGACTGAAAGGAGAGGGGAAGACACCCGACCTCCTTGTTATTCGATCAAAAAGTGAAGTGCGATAACCAACGAGAGCGCATGAACAGGAAAGTTTATAAGGTGTTATATATATATATATATATATATATATATATATATATATATATATATATATATATATATATATATATATATATATATATATATATATATATATATATATATATATATATATATATGGAGAGAGAGAACTGTGAAGGAGGAAGTGAAAATGTGTGGAAGAATTTATTTATTTATTCCATATTAATCCAATGTACAGTATAAACATATTACATTTTAAATCTTAATGACAAGTTACAATAAGTACTTATACATACAAAGATTAGTTATGGGCCCAAAATAAGTCAGTGACTTTTAGGGCAGAAACTTAAGACTAAGCATAAAATTATCAAGAATAAAAATCCCTTCATGTTTATACAAATATAAACAACTTAATATACATTTGAGAACCTAACCATTGTAAAGATTGCAAATAACGAATAATTATATTATTTGAATTTAGAGATAAATTAAAAAAACTATTTTATTTCCAGCGATTATTTCAAAAGATCTGTAGTTAACATAGTCAACAGTCTTATATAAATAATAACATATTTATAATGTATAAATCAAAGTAATAGTACACAGTATAATAGTGTACGGTAACAAATAAATACACAATAACAAAAACTGGATAGAAATTTAGTAAGCCGAAATTCTATTGTTTTGAAGAGCTTTTTTGAATTGAGCTAAATTGGTTTGGGATTTGACATTGTCGTCCAAGCCATTCCATATTTTGATAGATTTGTACAGAAAGCTACATTGTGATTTTGATTTTGAATACAAGGGTGAAATATATTTTGTTCTATTGCGGGTTTGGTGAATAGGGGTATTATCAGATGTTTGTAACATATTAAATATATAGTTATTATAGGAACACTTTATTGTTTTGTAAAGGAATAAGGATGTTTGAAAAACAAAGAGATCATTTAATTTTAGAATTCTGGATTCTTTAAAATATCGATTAGTGTGCTCTTTGTAGTCAAGTTGATGGATGGCTCGAATTGCTTTTTTCTGTAATATGACTAATTTATTGAGATAATTTTGATATTTTCAATACCAACTCTCTATGCCATATGTCAAGTAAGGTTGCACCATTGTCATATATAAAGAGTGGATAATAGATTTAGGAAGAAACTTATTTAATTTATATAATATTCCAATCGATTTTGATAGTTTTGTTGAGATATGCGTAATATGTTGTTTAAAACTCAGATTTTTGTCAATAAAGATGCCTAGGAATTTGATATGAGTAGTTTCATAAATTATTCCGTCGCCCATTTTAATATGGGGCAATTCAATAGATTTTTTGTAAGAGAAAAGAATATATTTGGTTTTATCTACATTTATTGATAGTTTATTAACATTAAGCCACCTGAAGACATTTTCGAGTTCTTTATTTATTTTAGATGCAATGTTGCTCGGTATGTTATATGGCAAGGGAGTTAGTTGATAAGGCACTATCATCCGCGAATAATATAAATTTAAACAGATAAGAGGATTTAACAAAATATCATTAATATAGATTAAAAATAACAGTGGCCCTAGCACGGAGCCTTGTGGGACCCCAGTTGTAATATTAAGGTGGGATGAGTCTTGACCATTGACGGATAAAAATTGCTTTCTTTCAGTTAAATATGATTTAAACCAATTTTGACAGTTGCCTCTAATTCCGTACATAGCTAATTTTGACAGTAGAATATTATGGTTGACACAATCGAAAGCTTTTTTAAAATCGAGAAAAATTGAGAATACAATGTGGCCTTTTTCAATGTTATCATATAAATATTGAAGGTGGTTAATTATCGCGTGAATCGTTGATTTCTGACGTCTAAAACCATATTGGTGTTTATACAACAGTGAATTAGATTCCAGAAATTTATAAAGTTTATTGAATGCTATTTTTTCAAATATTTTACTGAACATTGTAAGACATGAAATAGGGCGGTAATTGCTGACGTTTGTGAGGTCTCCGGCCTTTGGTAACGGTGTTACCCGACCAACTTTTAATACACTTGGGAATATACCCTGCGTAAATGATTTATTAATTATTGATGCTAAAATTGGAGCAACTATATCAGAGATGTATTTTAAAATTTTAGTGGAGATTGAATTAATACCGGATTTTTTTATTTTTTAGTGAACTAATGATTTTTTTTTATATCGGCTACGCTTACAGGAGAAAAGAACAAGGAATTTGGTACATTAATCTCATTAAAATACGAACGAAAAGATTTATCGACTATTTTGCAGGAGTCTGAGATTTTTTTACCTACGTTGACAAAAAATTTATTGAATTCATTCGCTTTTTCCTTATTGCCATCAACTGGTTTACCGTCAATGATAATTTGTTTAATTTGGTTTGTTCCTTTAGTAATTTCAGGTTTTATCACAGAATTGATTAATTTCCAAGTTTGTTTCATATTGTTTTTCGTTTGATTAAATCGTTCATGGTAATAATTTTTCTTGGCTATTTTAATTTGGTTAGTAACTTGATTCCGAAAATTTTTATATGTGTGTTCTGGAATTTGACTTAGCTTATAAAGAGAAAAGTATTTTTGACGTTGTTTGATGTTATTTATAATTGCGTTTGTTATCCAAGGTTTTGTTTTATGTTTATATGATATGGTTTTAGATTTTAGAGGACAATTAAGTTTAAAAGCATCGTCTAGCCTTGAAATTAACTCTTCGGTAGCAGAATCGATGTCATTTATATAGGAAATTTCATATAGATTCTGATTTAGAACATAATTATAGAAGTTTGATAAGGTATTTTCGTGAATTATGCGGTAGGTTATTGTACGGTTTTGATGAATATTGTTCGAGTCGAAAAAAGACTTTTGGATCATGAATATAGGAAGATGGTCCGATATGTCACAAAGGAGAATACCGGAAGAGTAATTTTCGGGGTGAACTCTAAAAATATTGTCAATTAGTGTTGCTGAGTTTGGGGTTATTCTTGTCGGTTTTGTTATAATTGGAAGCAAGGAATGAGAATTAAAAGTATTGAGAGGAAGGACTGAGTTGATACGTAGTTTTCAAAAGTTTAATAGATCGAAGTTAAAATCTCCTGTAATTATTATGTCGTCATAGTTTGTAACATTGAAGTAATTGATTAATTCAGTAATCTTATCTATAAACATCTCAGGGTCACTAGAAGGAGGTATATATACGGTTCCAATTATTATTGTTTTACCATTTGATTTTACTTCGATAAATAAAGTTTCAATATAGTTATAGGAAATACTAATTTCGTCAACTTTTTTAGTATTGAGTCTGTCAGATATATACACGCTTATACCTCCCCCTATCTTGTTTACGTCGCGTAGTGAATGAAAAGAGCTATAGTTTGGGACACTGATAAGGTGTTTATTATTATTTGTTAGCCAGCTCTTGGTGAATGCCAAAACGAAAAATGTATAATTAAGTGTTGACAAAAATATTGAAAATTCCTCAATGTTTGCGTGCAAAGATCGAATATTAAGATTTAAAATGGACAAGTCTGTTTTTTCAAATGAAAATGTAGTGTTAAATTTATCACAATCGTAGTATTGGTTTCTTACGTTATTTTCTTTAAAATTTGGATATAATTCATCAAAATGGTTTATGTCTGGATCGATATTATTGAAGTGATCGAGTTGTTCAAACATAAAGGTAGTTCTATTGGAATTTAAAAATTAAAGGTTACAAATTGAAATTTCGTATAAAATATCTATAAACAGTTAAAATACTATTTTTATGATAACTTTAATAAGAGAAAAAGGAATAAAGTATGTAATACAATTGAAATAAAAGTAAGTGAATGCTAGGTCAAAACATGGTTTGTTTGTTTTTGTTTTTTCTCATCTAAAACAGTAATATCGCCGAACGTATTATTACTGATCGTTCCAGAGATTCTCACCATTAAAGTCTGCAAGCGTCGAATTGAGGTGTTCCGACAGAGGATCACAATCTTCCAGATGTGAGCTGCAGCAGAGTCGCCCAAGCTACACCGTATAGCCCTGAAAGGGGGTATCAGGTGATGACAGGTATCCCACACTGCGAACAAGGGCCCTCTTGAGTGAAGGAACAAGCTCCATGAGAAGCCCCTTATCCCTCCAAAGGAGTGGTGCTACACACCCGCACCCCCGCCTCGAGGGAGATATCGGGGACCGGGTGGACAGGCCGAATACGGACCCCAGAGTGGGCGGGGCGAAGGTTCCGCCATCATCGGCGTCCAATGGGCGGGGCGCGCTGCGGCTTCCTATGGAGGGCGGGAAGGGTCAGCCTCCGTCCCGCGCGGGGCACCAGTGTGCCAGTGAGTGCTTGAGTGCGGCTGCCATCGTGAGGGTGTGCAGGATATGAGCCACCGGATCCTCCCGTGAACGCCACGCCAGAGTGCGACCACCCTCGCGTCCACCGCCCAGTCGAGACACCGCTACTATCTTGGAGGCAGAGAGTGCCACTAAACTTATCATTACGACGCTCGGGAGTGCCATGGCATCGGGGTGCCTGGGTAGGGCTATGCCCCCCTATGGTCACCCTGAACACCCCCACTCGCAACTATGGGATATCACGTCCACAGGTACGAACCGATCTCGTTTGTTGTTGTTTTTTTCACGTGCCAACCAAGACCCTGAAGCTGGCGGGTCACTGCGCCCGAATTGGAACCCTCCTCCTTAATGGTCCAAATTCGGGGCACTTCGGCGGGGCACAGGTTCTGTTTTGGACTCGTGAGAGTCCGCCGGGATTTTAATATAGCCCCAAAAGTTAGTTTCTCCAATTGGGGTCAAAATATTCCCTTTGTAAAGGGGGCGGAGGGGGGGGGGAATTACTATCAGTCAAATTGCGATGTGCGCAAGCGTCGTATGAGGTTACGATAACTTCTCTTCCTCTTCGCCCAATCTCGGCGTCACTCCGCATCACTACTAGTTAAGGTACCAACCACACTGTGTTGTGGTTACCTCCTATGACGGGAAGAGTGAAGGTTAAAACGCACAATTGATACGGTTACTTGGTTAGCGTTCTCATCACACATATAGCCAATTACAACACTGTTTTCTTTCCTCTCCCGTCTTCGCAGCACAACACACACACACACACACGCTCTGTTCCAAGGAATCCTGCTGATGGGTATCTATATCCACATACCTCTGACACGGAACAGGTGCCTCCGCTCCAGGGCGACGAAGGTTTCACCTGAACGCCGTTTGGTGCTAAAGCATAATAATTCCTGGCACCTCTCCCCAAAGAGGACTGTCCCCTGGTGCCCTCAGGCTTACTAGCGATTGTCATACTGACCTTTATGTCTTTCATTATCCGGTCAGGGATCCTCCTGGATAAAGAGAGGTTGGCGAACCACTATCACTACTGCTTGGTTAGCGTGGATGAAGCGCGTGCTCCACGTGTACCCGATACCTACAGTGTGGAGGTACTCGTTTCAATGGGACCGAATACCATCACGTGCCCCACACGCTGGGTGAAAACCATCCCGTGCCCCACACGCTGGGTGAAAACCATCCCGTGCCCCCACACGCTGGGTGAAAATGATCCCGTGTACTACCCCGCCAGAAGTGAAGGTTAAAATACCCAATTGAATCAGTTCTTTTACTGTGCTGTTAGATTGGTCTATTGGGTACAGGCACATGCTTGGCATGGAAGAGGAGCGTCCCCCAGGCGTGCCCGATGCGTTATTAAGGTGGCCAACCGTTGGTATTTCAATCCCATACCCAAATCCTTAAAATATTCATTTATATTTTTATTTATGGTCGTAAATATCATAAATACCTAAAATATGGCCATATGCAATGCCAATTGGTGGTATAACCTGCTGAAAACCATTCTAATAAAGCAGGGAGAGAGGTATAAAGATAAAACTAACGGGGGCTTCGGGGCAAGGAAGTTTGTGACAATAGGCTTGTGGTAAAAGTAGTGAACTGGGGGATGGTGATTGCCATTGCGTGTAAGGTATAGTGATCTGAAACGTCACCAATTCGAAATTATTACTTTGTCCTAAGCACGCCATTGTGCCCCCACTTTGGGGACTGGGAAAATTGTGGAGCCGGTGGTGATTATCCATAATCCCGGGTATTTATCTAGCCGTGCGCAAAAAAAAACCACAAAGGATGAAGTTTACATTGGGCATGGTGAGTAGTAAAATGGGGGCCAGCATATCTACACTGATCCAAGTAGGAATATTTCCAGTCGGAAAATTAACAGTGATAATATAGCAAGGTTGATTATTGCCACTAAGCCCTCTAAAATTCACAAACAAAACCCCAAACCTAAACCACTGGCAATATTCCGCTGGCAATTTGTCCCTCTGTCAAATGTCCGAGTGAGAATTTTCTGTTCACTGATCGCATCGGTCGCCAGGTGCAAATCGCGGATCCAAACAACCCTAGGCCCAAATATCTGTCATCGCTTTTCTCAATTTTAGCTTTTGTTATTATTAGATATAAGGATAAACAATATAGAAGCATCACGTCAAGAACGCCCATTAACGCCCTGATGGTGGTTTTCAACCGGGGTGCCGCGAGAGCCAACTAAGCGTGCCACGGGGAGCGACCAAACAAATCATTTTTAAAATGCCTAAATTGACAAAAAAAATATGTATTTCAAACATTTATTAAAAATCTAACGACACTTGAAAGTAATTTGAAACTCTGCTTTGTGCAACATAAAAAACAACAAAAAGAGAAAGATTGCCCAGAGTGAATGAAGAATGAGAGTTGCCTCGTCAACTCCACGTCCCGATATTAAAGAATTATGTGATACTCTTCAAGCTCAAATTTCCCATTAAACTTTTAAATGTAAGATTGATTTATTTTCAAATTTTTATGTTTTATTTCGATTAATTTGGTTAAATGCCAATCGTAGTTAATTTTGAAGTGCTTTCCACGTAATTAAGTAATTATACGCAAATTACATTATATTGGAATGTCACAGCTGCTTCTAGATAGCAATTAGGGTGCTACTGTCATGTAAAGGTTGAAAACCATTGCCCTATGGTGCCGAGTAGACAGACTGATATTTTATATAAAATAGCATTAAAATGATTTAATATGAGAATTTAAAAAAGCGGTATGAATATGAAAAATTCGAGTGTCCCGTAAAAAAGACAACGAGTAGATGTGAAATTATTCATTTTTATTAGTTTTGACAACCATGTTTATAGGAAAGTGGACATAAAGGGGTCATTGGTGGGAAAACAAACGTAGAAGATACTGATACAACGTAACTGAACCACAATTCTCAGGGCAACGGGATCTACCTTCGTTACGGACGAAAGCAAGGTTATATCTATGTATCTCCTGTAGTTTCCTTTCCTCTAATTTCACCATTTTCGTTACGAACCTCTTTTTAACCCCTTTTTGGTGATGTGTTCGTTGGTTTTCATTTTTTATAGTTTTCCATGTTGTTAGTATTTTAATATTCCCATTCGAATATCGCGCTTCTTTGACATGAACGTCTTGAGAACTTTGCCTGGCCTGCAAAAGTATTTATTTTGGCAACATCTGGCAATTTTGTTGCCCGGGAAACGTAAATAACTGGCGATCCTTTGTTTATTTTTATTTACAGATAACAAATGAAAGATGGAGACCCTTTTCTAATCACAGATCAGTGCTACTAAGAACTACAACAGGCTAAAGGGACGCTCAAGTTAGAGTAAGGTTGATTGGTTAAATCCTTTGGTTTCAACCCACGTGTCATATGACTAGGGTGACTAGGCGTCCACCATTAATTGCTAGACTAGCCGTCATTTCAACGGTTTTAGATCTTTTATCCAGCAAAAATCGTTAGCCAATGCTGAACAATGTAAAGTAGCATTGAAAAATGCTGTCCCAGCCCATCACTTATATTAGGTCGAGTTAAATATTACAAGAAGAAATAATGAAAGTTTATTAAAAAAATATCGCCAACTATAATATTTTCGGTCTATCGTGCATTGTTACCTGCGTTCACTGGATTCTATTACCTTCTCTAAGATTCTGTATTCTTTGAATTAAACTATATAAAATGTTTGGTTTTTTACCTCTATAGACTGGAACCACGCGATCTATGGATATGACCCAAAATATGGAAATCACACCTAAAATGAAAGGCATTCTTTTAAAAGGGGCCTATCTTTACCGGCTCCCTCACAAATAATAAAGGGCAAATCGACAGTCCAAATATAGAAATATTTGCTCTATAAAGAGTGCAGAACCGGAGAATAACATATATTAACAATGATCCAAGGATCCACTTAACATAACAGAGTTGATAACTATGGAGGGACCATGGAAATTAAAATGATTTGGAACCCCCTTATCGGCTACCAAGTCAATTATAGCAAAAACCTTTTTGAAAAAAAAGAAATTTAGTTATTCACGTATTTTACTTCGGTTATATTTCAGCCTCTTTACTTTTCCCGATAGTGACCTAGAATGTACTGGATTACGCAGGGGTTGGATTAACTGGGGTTTCTTGGCATTATTACGAATTAACCCCATCGAGCCTGCGGAGAGTTATGAAGAGTGTTCGGTGCTCCTTTAGTGTGAGATATAAAAAGCACAATCACTCTATTACAAGCTCTACCCCAGAACCTAAGCTAAGTTCGGTTGTTGAATGTCCACAAAAGAGTGAATGTAGTTGTAGACCAAACACTAAAAAAACAGCGAATATTCGGTTGCGCTGTCATTGGTAGTTTTACTGACAGGGGACCTCAAACAAGAACAGAAAAATAAACCTTGTATGGTATTATTTAATTAACCTTTGTAAAAAGGTGCGTTAACAATGGGGAAACCTATCCAAACCATCCTTCCCTATCGCTCCCAATTAGTTTTCATGGACGTTGTGCAGAACAGCTTCTATAGAGACCCTGAGGGCAGATTATCTTCAGCTTATTTTTCGGTTTACTCAGGGATTTAAAATAGTGTACCTTCTGAGTGCTTCTAACAAGGTAATTATTTAATGTTTATGAACATAGAAAGTGGTTCTTAAAAATAGGTTTGTTGGATAGATATCCTCTTATTATGGATCGCTCAATAATCGAAAAAGTGGTGGGAGATGGATCAATTATCCATAGCGATAGATGGCGAGGCCACAGATATCCAAATTACCATCACAGAAGAGTCAACCATCTCTTTGCACTTCCTTAATCCACAGACAGCCGTCGATACACAACAATTAGATTGGAGAAGTAAATGTAAAGATTGACAAGATGCGAGGATACAAACGTGAATTTCTTCCGGATTATTTACTACATTTCATGTGGAAGGAAAGAAATAAAAGGAACAGGTTCATTAATTCCTGTAACGTAATCGCCACTCAATTTCTTTTTTAATACATTAGTATACCCTTCATCTTCATTAAATTGATGATCATGAATGTTTAAGTGTTATGATATTTAGCTTGGGGTTGCCATTCTTCACATGGGAACTTTAAGGTTCCCTATTCTTCACATGATCCCTTTCTTTAAATTCTTATCTTCAGGAATTTATGCAGAGAAAAAAATAAGCAAGGCTCGTTTCGAGCTTTCTGCGTGACATTAATATTCAATATCAATTCAACTAATTCTTCTCGCAAGTTATTTGTCTTTTAATGGTGCTATTATTATGGGCAGAGGGCGTTTAATTAAATTCAATAATTCAATTTTCTTTATCTCTTGGGGTTGTCTATCTTCATCAGCTTATTTGGGGGGGTTTTACCGTTCGTTTTAATTTCCCATTAACTTCCCCATTTTTCGAAAGCTTTCGGGCACGGATGACTTCGGTGGCAGTTGCCATTTTCGTAAATATAATATTCTTATTGAGTTAATTTCTAGTTTTCTGCCACTTTTTAAGTAGCTCAAATTGAGAGGTCATGATTCATTTGATGTCTTTATTCCTTCTTAGAGTGACCAAGAATCCGTCCTTTTGGAAAATGAGAACATTCTTTGGTACTTGACGTTCCAGTCGTGTTCTAGGACGGGTCCACACATTTTATCATACAATTTTCTGTATATTTAATTCCTTTATGTCCCCATGGAGTTATTAAATTAATGAGGAAAAAAATCTTAAAGTAATCCGGTGGGCGACGGTGACCCGGTCAATAAATTTGGAGAGGCACAGGAAGGTAAGTCAGGAACGATGAATAATGCTGATGGTTCAGTTTTGTTGAACGGGTTAAGAGACAACGACAACCTGCATATGGTAACCGATTGGTGTGAATAGTCAGAAACGAAATTCGTAATTAGACAGCGTTTTGTAATTCTAATTATGTCAATGGATAAGCACATTCATCTTTTCTCAATCTGCTCGGAGCTAACTCGGAAATATCATCTTTAGGGGTGATCCTTGTTAACAACATGTTCTTAACTATGGATCTTGAGTCTTTATCGTCTATAAAGTCGTGCAATGGAAAATAAGGCTTGCTGACTAACCAAATAAATTTTAAATCTCTATTTTTATACGCGATTTACTGAAGGCTATTTAGTATTTCACAATTCAGGACATACATCTTAACATTCGGTAATATTAAACTTCAGTGATTCGAAACATTCAAGTTCAGTATGGGAATGTGGGTGTTCCTTTAGTGAGCGGATTACAATCAGATTCACTATTTTGTGTACGGTCTACAACATAAATGAACATAGCCCAACCTAACTTAGGTTCGTTCAGTTAGGTTATGCTGTAAACGTTAAGCGAAAGAGTGGGTGTGAAGTTCCCACGTGGAGAATAGCAACCCCTGAAGTTCCCACGTGGAGAATAGCAACCCCTGAAGTTCCCACGTGGAGAATAGCAACCCCTAAAGTTCCCATGTGGAGAATAGCAAACCCAATATAAATATCATGTAAAGAGAAAACTTAAACATTCATGATCTTAACTTTAAGCAAGATGAACGGTATATCAATTTATTAAAAAGGAAGTTGAATCGCAATTGCGTTACAAGAATTAATTAACCTCATTCTTTTATTAGCAACCCCTAAAGTTCCCATGTGGAGAATAGCAAACCCAATATAAATATCATGTAAAGAGAAAACTTAAACATTCATGATCTTAACTTTAAGCAAGATGAACGGTATATGAATTTATTAAAAAGGAAGTTGAATCGCAATTGCGTTACAAGAATTAATTAACCTCATTCTTTTATTTTTTTCCATCCACATGGTGTGGTAAATAATGTGGAAGAAATTCGCGTTTGCATCCTCGCATATTGTTAATTTTTGCCTTGACTTCCCAAATCCACTTATGTTGTGTATGAACGGCTGCCTGTGGATTAATGAAGTGCAAATCGATGGTTGACGCTTCTGTGATAGTAATTTGGATTATAGTGGCCAGATATCTGTGACCTCGCCATCCATCAGTAGGGACAATTAATTGACCCATCTCCAACCCCATTTTCAATTATTGGCAAAAGTGCTTCTTGGTCTCTGAGTTCAACTTCTTCCAAATACCCAACTGCTGGTGAATAAGTGGAATCTACTAAGCCAAACTTGATTTCTAGGGCTCCACCTCGATGAGGTTTTGGCTAGGTTAGGTTAACATGAGCTAACCTAACTTAAACCTACCGCATGAGGTTATGAAAATCTCCTTGAGGGCTTCACATATCAAGAATAGCGAACCCCATTTTATCATGTCAAGAATAGCGAACCCCATTTTATCATGTCAAGAATAGCGACCACCAAGATTCCCTTCTAAAGAATAGTGATCCCTGCAGGTGTTGAGTTCCCTACTCTTTACGTGATCGGAAGAAAGAGAATGAGAAACAAAAAGATGGAAGAATGATTGTTGTATCGAAACCTATTCAACCTGGATCCTGAGAGAGAGAGAGAGAGAAAGAGACAGACAGACAGACAGACAGACAGACAGAGAGAGAGAGAGGAAGAAGAGTGGAGGAACATGCAGAAAAAGAAATAAGACGAACAGAAAACAAACTGCGACGGAAACCAATTCTTCAAAATGCCGGGGTCGGAAGGACACATCGGCACTCGAAGCCCGGAAATTCTACCACGCATTTTCATTCCCACACTAACTGTAATAATACCATATCCAACAACGCTGCAAGAGACGCCATGTGTGATTTTCTTTTAACCTTTCAAAATTTTAAATTTATGTAGGTCCTCTCACGAGTGGAACAGGAATGTCGTCCGCTGTTACGCCAGAATATGAAGTGTAGAGAGTAGTAGTAGTTTATAACGAAACAAAAGGCAGTGGATGTAGGTTTATAACGAAACAAAAGGCAGTGGATCTAGGTTTATAACGAAACAAAAGGCAGTGGATGTAGGTTTATAACGAAACAAAAGGCATTGGATGTAGGTTTATAACGAAACAAAAGGCATTGGATGTAGGTTTATAACGAAACAAACGGCATTAGAGGTAGGTTTATAACGAAACAAAAGGCACTGGATGTAGGTTTATATCGAAACAAAAGGCATTGGATGTAGGTTTATAACGAAACAAAAGGCACTGGATGTAGGTTTATATCGAAACAAAAGGCAGTGGATGTAGGTTTATATCGAAACAAAAGGCAGTGGATGTAGGTTTATAACGAAACAAAAGGCAGTGGATGTAGGTTTATATCGAAACAAAAGGCAGTGGATGTAGGTTTATATCGAAACAAAAGGCAGTGAATGTAGGTTTATAACGAAACAAAAGGCATTGGATGTAGGTTTATATCGAAACAAAAGGCAGTGGATGTAGGTTTATATCGAAACAAAAGGCAGTGGATGTAGGTTTATAACGAAACAAAAGGCAGTGGATGTAGGTTTATAACGAAACAAACGGCAGTGGATGTAGGTTTATATCGAAACAAAAGGCAGTGGATGTAGGTTTATAACGAAACAAAAGGCAGTGAATGTAGGTTTATATCGAAACAAAAGGCAGTGGATGTAGGTTTATATCGAAACAAACGGCAGTGGATGTAGGTTTATAACGAAACAAACGGCAGTGGATGTAGGTTTATATCGAAACAAAAGGCAGTGGATGTAGGTTTATATCGAAACAAAAGGCAGTGGATGTAGGTTTATAACGAAACAAAAGGCAGTGGATGTAGGTTTATATCGAAACAAAAGGCAGTGGATGTAGGTTTATAGGGAAACAAACGGCAGTGGATGTAGGTTTATAACGAAACAAACGGCAGTGGATGTAGGTTTATATCGAAACAAAAGGCAGTGGATGTAGGTTTATAACGAAACAAAAGGCAGTGGATGTAGGTTTATATCGAAACAAAAGGCAGTGAATGTAGGTTTATATCGAAACAAACGGCAGTGGATGTAGGTTTATAACGAAACAAACGGCAGTGGATGTAGGTTTATATCGAAACAAAAGGCAGTGGATGTAGGTTTATAACGAAACAAAAGGCAGTGGATGTAGGTTTATATCGAAACAAACGGCAGTGGATGTAGGTTTATAACGAAACAAACGGCAGTGGATGTAGGTTTATATCGAAACAAAAGGCAGTGGATGTAGGTTAATATCGAAACAAACGACAGTGGATGTAGGTTTATATCGAAACAAACAGCAGTGGATGTAGGTTTATAACGAAACAAACGGCAGTGGATGTAGGTTTATATCGAAACAAAAGGCAGTGGATGTAGGTTTATATCGAAACAAACGGCAGTGGATGTAGGTTTATAACGAAACAAACGGCAGTGGATGTAGGTTTATATCGAAACAAAAGGCAGTGGATGTAGGTTTATATCGAAACAAAAGGCAGTGGATGTAGGTTTATAACGAAACAAACGGCAGTGGATGTAGGTTTATATCGAAACAAAAGGCAGTGGATGTAGGTTTATATCGAAACAAAAGGCAGTGGATGTAGGTTTATATCGAAACAAACGCCAGTGGATGTAGGTTTATAACGAAACAAACGGCATTGGATGTAGTGCTCCATAAAAGACCGATAAAAAAAATCCCGTGGACGAGATGATAGTATTTTAAATTGGATAGAAGACTGGCTTAAAGACTCTTGATAGCATGAGGGAACTGTAGTAATTAATACCTTTTACCTAGACCTCATAAGTCTATAATGCCTAGGCATTATTTAATGGCATCCCTATAAGATGCATTCAAGACACCAGCTTCTTGAAACTGATTTTCCTCGTCGTAGATAATTTGTCGAATGGCTTCTCCATAAACCTGCTCGTTTCTTGGAAAACATTGTGATTGGTGACGAGGCAGCCTTTTTCACGAATGGAAAAGTAAATAGCCATAACATTTGGCAATATGCGCTGCTGAACCACCCCCGAGCATTCAACTTTGACACACGTATTGGTCAGCAGAAAGTGTCTCTGTGGATCGGAATATGCGGGAATGGCTATCTTGTCGGCCCATTGTTTTACGAGAATAACTTGAATGGTGCTGCCTACCTGAGCATGATCAACAAAAGGATCTTCCCGGAACTCTGCCAGATTTACGGCAATCAATTCAATAGACTTTGGTGGATTCAGGACGGCGCACCAGCCCATAGACAGCTTGCTGTAAGAACAAAACTAAGAGAAACGCTTGGCAACCGCATTGTCGCGCTAAATCATGCAATTGAATGGCCCCCAAGATTCCTTGACTTAACACCGTGCGATTATTTCTTATGGGGATATCTAAAGAATAAAGTGTATTCTACTCCACCACAAAGCATCAAACATTTAAGAAATAGTATCACACGTGAAGTCAATAGACTTAAGGAAAATCACAAGTTAATCAAAAAAGTTGTTCAATCAATGCGATCAAAGGCGCAACTGTGCTTGGAAAGAAATGGAAGACATGTGGAAGGAAACGGTGCTTAGAAAAGTAAAAAATGGATTTGTATCATCCATATGAAAATGTGTTTTTGTTAAAAATGGATTTAAATATATTTGTTGATTTTAAACTTCAAAGTTTCATTATTTTACTTCCTTGCGCAAACATAATTTTGATAGCCTTCACTAAACCCATTAGTGTATCAATATCGTAAATGGGAATGTAATGAAATTTCCAGAATCGACAGAGAAATAGTTTTTAAATTTGTTTTGTTTTGCAGGACTCAAAAATCTCTAATAGATTTTGAGTTATACTAATTCAAAGTACGGTCAACTTTTTTTTCTGGGACACCTTGTATATTAACCGGATTTTGCAACATTTGAATACTATTTATTTAAGTCATTACATCACCTAATTATGAAAGTTTACTCTGATATTAAAAGGAGATAGAAAAGAATATCAAATCAGATTTTCCTCAAAACAGAATGAGTTCTTAAAGGTGGAGGTATCCACTGCTTGGTAAAAAGATGAAAGAGCATTGCAAACAATGATGGAAACTTTGCTGAATACAGGTATTAATTTATTTATTGCGGAGATTACAAGTTACGAAAGGGAGTGCTTCCATCATCAGTCCGACAAGAATGATTGTTGAATTATTAAAATTTAATTATGCAGAGGCATTAAGGCAAGGATAACCACCAAGTAGGTAGGTAGTGTATTTCCCACTCCTAGCAATTCACTATATTTTTGGCATTTTCTCTTTTGCATAAAGGGGAAAATGGGGTCCATGGAAACTCTGGAGGCAGGTCAGGATGTAGTAAGGTTATAGTTCCATATTTTATTTCGGGCAAAATAAAATTTCTATCTATTTGAGTATCCCTTGAGAGGAAGCATATAGAACTTAAATTTAAGAGATGATTTAGGTTCAAGTTTGACAACCCATATTTTCCCCACCAGACTGCTCAATCCGGCCAGTCTACATTTGACTATTTTTTTCAAAAAATTACTAAAATATCACCTAAACAGGTTCGTCCCTCCATTGTTTCACTTTGGTAAATCTGTCACAACACTCATTGAAATTGAAAATATAGTGACATAATCAATGAATTAATTCCATTTTAATATTTCGATACTAATAATAAACTATTAAAAATTTCTTGAATCATGTAAGATCAAGTTAAAGATATTTCATGTAAATCAGTTTCACGAAGTAAAAGGAACGATCATTTTGGAAGATACCGTAAATTGTCAGAGCAGCAGTTTTCATCATCTGGTATACCATGAAGCTACTACCTATACATTTTTGCCTCCTATGTCTAGTTATTAAAATAATTTATTCTATATTTTGATTTATACACATTTTATTTGGGGGTAGATTCAAGGTAGTATATATAAGATTTTCTTATAAATTATATTGGAATTTTTTGTTGGTTTTTGAGTCGCACAAATGGTGATGGATTTCAATACAAGTGATACTCTAGTTAGTTTTCTAATTAATATATATTCTTTCATACAATATATCCAATTCCACCTATCATGCGTTTATAAAGAGAAGTTGATGGAGTAATGAATAATAAAATAAAATAAAATTGGAGAAATACGTACAAATTTCATTATCGATGTGAACTAAAGCCACCAGGTTTAATTTGTAATAACTAAATTGCATTTGCTAAGAAACACAATGTTCAATGGCATTATAAGACGAATCATGAATCTGAATATACTATATAATAGTGAAAAAATTCGCGAAGAAAAATTATCAAACTACAGTCTTATTATAAAATCACTAGCTTTTGTCTAAGTATCTATATGAGACAATTGAAGCTGATATAAGAGCTAGTTATCTACTTGCAAATAAACTAACCATATCATCAAAACTATTATCAGGAGATTTTATTAAAAAAGTATAGTGGTGTAGAGCGCATTGTAGACATATCAAAAAATTTAAATAGGCAACCAAATGATGAATCAAGATCTTTTGTGGCCTTTTCAATAGCTATTGATGAAAGAAGACATAACTGATGTAGAGCCGCTTTGCATTTCTATTCGTGCGATTGATGAAGATGTACGCAGCAGAGAAGAATTTTGGGCGCCTGATCTGTTAAAAGGGAGCGCAACGGAGGAAGATTTATTTCAGTTTTATTTGAATTGTTGAAAAAACTTTGACCTTGACTGGAAGCGGTTTATGAGTATGGCTACTGATGGAGCATCGCTAATGGTGAGTCGTCAAGATTGCGAGGTTAAAATCAAAATTTTAATAAAGAGGTAAAAATGATTTCTTAGTGTAAATTGTATAATACATATTTTTTTTATTATTATAATGAGCACCTCTGACTGCCATCGACGAGAGTACGGCCGTTCGAAGAGAAAAAGAAAAGATACATTCGACACTAGACTTAAAATGTTTGAAAACAATAATAGTGATAACAGCAGCATGATAAAAATGAAATAAAAACAAAAAATGGGCACCCTTGGGTACTCCAGGGGAAGCTCCCTTCGCAGAGGGGCTAAAATTAGCAAAAGACTTTTAAAAATCCAAATAATATGGTGGCGGTCCGCCTACTCCTAAAACTCAAAACCGCACAACTTGATGTGCAAGACCCTCTCTCTCTCACACAAACACACGCCCTGTTTTCGTTTTAGGGGCCTAGTACAGACAATTCGATAATTTTCTAAATAAAATTAATGGTCCACATGGACTGCCTCTATTTAAATAATGTGCATGGCTAGTACGGTTCTCGCGCTATAACGCTCTTATAAGAATAGCGAATAGATTCAATAACTGAACATTGAACGAATTAAATTTAAAATTGTAAAGAGAGAGTACGAAGATACTGAAGCAACTTGCTTCATTGGTTGGAGGCTTTTGGGTGAAGCTTGAACTTTGCGAATGTTGTCTAAAAAATATATAGCATATTACAAATTGGAAATCATTTATACCTTTGCTCAATTCGGGAGAGATGTCTGTTGAAAATTGGTGTAATTTTTGACTTGACAAGCGAATTTAAAAAGAGATTCTCTGACTTAACTAATTTGACAAATGAATTTCCTATTTTCTTTAATCCATCTCACTCAGGGTTGAGACTGTCCACGTAGAGTGCAATCAATTTTGCCCTGATAGATAAATTTATGGCTGTTAACCTAAAAAGAAATTATCAATATTTATGGAACAATCCGATCACGTTAAAGCTACTTGTTCCAAGAAGCATGTCCATGTTTTTTAGTACATGTGTGTCCCTACAACTTTTCTCGCGAATGATCATTAATACATCAGAATTTCGTTAGAGAAATAAAGGTGTGTATTTGAATGTATTAAAAAGTCTCGAAAGCGTAAGCTCAGTGCCTAGTTTTGGACTGATTTATCATAAGAAAATTCAAGTATCTGGCAATCACAAAACATAAATTAAGGTACTCGTATTTTTTTATCTTATCTTATATATATATATATATATATATATATATATATATATATATATATATATATATATATATATATATATATATATATATATATATATATATATATATATATATATATATATATATAATACAGGGTTGGGACAAAATAAGTGAAACAGTAGAAATTTAACACTAATATTATTTCAATGAGCCATTATATTACGAATATCCATCGAAATTTCCTTGTGAGTGTTTTTTTTATTGTAGATACATGGATTTATTTATCAACTTTAATGATTATTTGTATTTTTTTTTTCATATAATGGTATAGATGCTAAGATGCGTGACCTCACTGAGTTCGAAAAAGGTAAAAAGGGCAAATTGTTGAAGCTCGAATTGCAGGAGCTTCCGTCACCAGAACAGCTAAACTCCTTGGTTTTTCGCGAGCTAGCATACCAAGGACCATGAGAGAATTCAAGAAGCAGGGAAAAACCTCCAGCAGAAGGAGTATTTTCGGCAGGACTTCGAAGCTCGCTGAAAGAGACCGACGACTGTTGAAACTCATTGTGATGATAAATCCCCGGACAACTGCCCCTAAAGTGACTGCGGAGTTGAATCAGCATCTCACTAGCCCAGTTTCCACCAAAACTGTTCGCCGTGAGTTCAATAAAGCCAGGTACCGGTGGTAGAGCCACCATCAAGAAACCTCTGCTCTTTCATCAAAACATTCGTAAAAGGCTGAGCTGGTGTAGAGATCACAAGGGCTGGGCGACAGACATATGGAAATAAGTAATATTCTCCGACGAGTCCAGTTTTTCTCTTTTCCGAAATACAGGGCGAGTTTATGTGTGGAGGCAGCACGGGGAAGCCTTTAATCCTGACTGCCTTCCTCCTACAGTGAAGCACGGAGGAGGGTCAGTGATGGTTTGGGCTGCCATATCTTGGAATTCTCTTGGTCCAATCGTTGCCCTGTATGGTAGGATCAGCAGCAACGAATATCTGAATATTTTTGAAGATCAAGTCAATCCCATTGTCCAGACATTATTCCCTGATGGTGAGTGCTTTTTCCAAGATTACACTGCCCCAATACACACCGCTCATGTGGTTAAGAATCGGTATGAAGAGCATAGAAGTGAGCTACAATACATGGAGCGGCCCCCACGATCTACAGATCTTAATATTATTGAACATTTGTGATGCGTCTTTGAGCGACAAGTTAGAAATCGTTACCCTCCACCGTCGTGTCTGAAACAGCTGGAGCTGGTATTGCAAGAATAATGGCTCAAAATTTCTCTCAATGAAGTCAAGAAGATGTGTGAATCAATTCCAAGACACATCGACGCTGTTCAGAAAGCAAAAAGAGGACCTACTCCGTATTAAATAAATATTCGTTGAATTTAACACGTTCCAATTATTTTGTCCAACCTCTCACTCTCTCTCTCTCTCTCTCTCTCTCTCTCTCTCTCTCTCTCTCTCTCTTTCTCTCTCTCTCTCTCTCTCTCTCTCTCTCTCTCTCTATATATATATATATATATATTAAATATATTTTAAAATATATTTAAAATACATATATATATTTTTAAAATTTTATTAAGCTGGACGTTTTGGGCCTTGAGAGGCTATCACCATCGATTAAAATATACAGAAAAACAAACAATAATTTAAAGATTACGAAAAAGCATAATTACAAGGCAATTAAAATATGCAGGTCGTTTTGAATAAAACAAAGAATTTAAAGGAAAAATCTACGACTAAACTAGTGATAAAAAACTGATGCCTTGAGATCGCAAAGTAAACAAACAGTTTTCGATGAATAAACTCGTACCCATCGGACACAGGCACCGAAGATGTCAAGGCAACTTCCTGAAAAAAGGCAGCGCGCAGACAATTTGCTACAGTAATTGTCGACGAGTCGGGCGGATGTCGCTTTCATATTCAGTTGAATATTTTATTAAAATAATTCATTTCTCAATTTGGATCAGTTTAAAATCTTTAGTCAATCAAAGGTATTCGTTAAACGCGAACTAATTACTCCACATACATAGAATCATTTATGAGTTTAAACGTTAATTATAAAAACAACAGCAAAACTACCCATGTTGCTGATGAATTTCAGTCTCACGGCTCAATTAGGACAAATTTGAAATTCTACTATTTAAGGATCTGAATGAGTAATCTTGCTCGCAAAGAGCTTTCCAGACCGTGACCATAATGAACTAACTTTAGGTCAATGGTATGTGCAATATATAAAGACTGTATCCAACATGAATATTTATTTAATGATAAATAGGACGTAATGCTTCAAAAGTTTCGTCTGAAATAAAATAGAAATTTCTAGGGTTGTTGATACTATGGAATCGACACATCTTCAATGGCTCATATTACTTACTGGCTCTTGAAGTACTAAGAAAGGCCCTAAAGTTTTCGTCCTACATCGGTTAACGATAGAAAATTAAAAATTACTTATTATTTTTCCACTTAATTTCTTAGCATTTTAGTATAGAAATATGTAATTTTTATCTTTGTCATATAAATGCTGAAAAAAATGACGGACAGCTCCCTAACACCAGTCAAAATTTTCTTTGCCCTCAAGTCAAATATGAATTTTGAAAAATGAATAATAGGGCGGCGTTGTTGGGAGGATGGTCGATTCATTTAACGCCGTGATCAAGAATGGTCGCCTTTGCAACTGCAGCAGTCTGAACTGGGGCAGTGTCATGGAAGAGCCTAATCCCCAAAGCACAATACTTCTCCGTTAACCCTAATATTTCCTTTTTTATAATCTAGTAGAAAATACCCCCCCCCCATCCCATAAACTGTGAGCATCAGTTTCGTGGTCAAAGGTGTGACTATGACCTTTTTCAGGGAGCCTAACGAGAATATAGAGTATCATAGTACAACACCATAGTTCCGTCCCCAGTTAAAATGGAATCAATAACATCCTACCTTCTCACATCAGAAATCTAAAAACTCTCTGCAACATTCCATTCCCAGCTTTCTCTAAATTGCGGAATAATTTTGAGAACTTGTTTAAACGATAATGGGAAGACAAATGAAGATATCTAGATGATTCATTTCTTCCCTCTTGTTATCAAGACGAGAAGGAACCTCAATCGAGGTTTTCGAGAAACTGTAGATTATTGTGATTCAGAAAACTTTAGGATCTTCCCTCGTATTTCATCCCCCAAAAGTCTTGATTGTTTAATCGTTCTATTACAGACAAATCTTTTTCCATGAGTGTTTTCAATGACTTGCATTTTTACATGAAAGTTAGGGCTGCCATTTTCTAGTAGCTTTATTGATAGCTAGATCCATTACTTAACTTTCTTTCAGGCTATTTGGGATGAGCAAATAAATTTTAATATTGTATAAATCATTACATATTTTTAAAATATGATTAACGTTTCCTCAATTCTAATAATTGACTTTTGAGTTCTTTCTGTAGATTTTCATACGATCAATGCCTTAATTCAAGTATGCCACTTTACCTTTTGAGCATTTCTACATCCGCGCAGTTAGAGTGAAACCAGGGACTTATAGTATGCCTGAAAAAGAGCCATCGAATTGTATAGAAAATGTGTGAATCTTAAAGCTTTGCTCTCGTTCACACACACACACACACATATTTAAGATATCTGAACGTTTCGTACATCTATTGTGTATATCATCAGCAGTTTTCTGTCAATTTTATAAAATTACATAAATATTAAAAACCACACTTGAAATATAACAGATAATTGGCAAAAAGGAGAAAATATACAAAACGATAACAAATACAAATAAATAATTTAATACACATTAGAAAATTGGCTTACCAGATACTCGTATGGGTCCCTGTATTGAATAATGTTACTGAGCGACAGTGGTAATGTAAGGGTAAATTAAACATTAATAACTATTGGTGACATGTTAGTTGGTTGTTTAAGAAGAAATTTGTTGGTTAAATTCAAATAATTAATAAGGGAGTTGAAGAATGTTAGTAGTTAAATTTATGGCTGAGTTTGGAAATGTATAAAGATTCAGGCGTAGTCAGAGGTCTATTGGTATAGTGGGAGAAACTCCGATGCTTACTAATCCTCAATTGGAGTTGAAGAGTGGTCTTACCCACGTAGCAGGCATGGTAGCCTGCACACAAGAATTGTAAGCCAAGGAGGACCGAAACATTTTGGAGAGTTTTTCTTTATGGCTGAGAAAAGTTTTAATAGTTAGATTGATAATCGGATACAAAGAAAGGGACATTGGTGGTATCTCTTAACTAGCCCCAACTGTAGTTTATTTATCATTGTGGGTGTAATAGGCACAAATGTATGGTATTTTTAAAGTAAGAGCCATTTTATCAGGCCTAATGTTAACATTTGAGCTAGTATATAATTTAATTTAAAAGAACTTTTGGTAAGTTTGTCAAGAACTTGGAAAGAAAACAAATTAAATTTACAAAGCCTTTTTTTAAGGGAAGTTCTTGGCGGAACAAAACCCAATTAGAAGATATTTTGCAGCACGAAAATTATCTACAAGAAATGGAATACTTAAATTTAAGGAAAGTAAAACTGAAGAAATTAGTGCCAAGTAGTGTGGTGGCAGGTTTGCGGTACACAGACGTTATTAAATGATTATTAATACCCGTGATGTGTACATCTAAAAAGGAAGTCTCCATTGGACTCATGTTCAACAGTGAAATTTATTTTGGGATGTTGACTGTTTAAATAATTATGGAACTGTGCGACGTCCCCTTTTTGCCTGAAGAGAACAAAGCAATCGTCCACATACCGTTTATAGTTGACAGGTTTCAAATATTCTAGGCAGTTTTTAATGATAACATAAAAAAGCGTTGGTAAATGTAGGACCTAAATGGGACCCCATAGCGATGCTGTCTGTTTTTTTTTATACAAGGTATTATTAAAAAGGAAAATGGTATCTTCTACCGAAAGTTGGACGAAATCTAGAAATTGATTTCTGTCTAACCCTTCAATGTTGATCTGAGTAGAAAATAAACTATTAGCAAAAAGATCACATGTTTCACTAACTGGTATATTGGTAAATATTAATTAATAGGTTGGAAATAAAGTTATCACACAACTTTTATTGACAATGATTGACAACGAAACCATGCAACAAAAGAAACATATCAATGAACAATGTAATCGCCGTTATTTTCCAGCACCCGCTTCCAACGACCGGATAGATCACGGATGCCTTTGTGCTAAAATTCAACGGGTTTGATATCAAAGAAGTCTCCAGCTGCAGTTTTCAGTTCAACATCATTTGCGAACGTTTTGCCATTCAAGAAGTTCTACAGTGCCTGGAATAGATGGTAGTATGTTGGCGCTAGGTCTGGCGAGTACGGTGGGTGAGGGAGAACTTCCCACCCCAGCTCAAGATAGAGCGTGGTGGCGTGAGTTCATTAAGGCCCTATGCATCCTCGTGGGTGCCACAGGAAATGATTGATTGATGATTTGCAACGTGTAGTTGGACGTTATCATGAAGAACAGCAAATGAGTACATTGCTGTTCACCCGAAAGTCATTTGATGGGCAATTTTTTAAACTTTAGATAACATACAGGGTGTCCGACTAATTATTGCGTAGTGGCCGAGGTTTTCCTAATCCCCTCTTGAAAGTGCATAGTGACCTAGTCTAACTAGGCTCTAGGTCACTGTGTACTTTCAAACTAGGCCTAGGAAAGATTAGGTCACTACGCATTAACCTTACACCCTGTATAAATCTATAAAAAATAAACTTTCTAAATAAATATATAAATAAATAAGTTGAAAAAAGGTTTGTGCGGGAACTTCGTTTTCAACCTAATATCACTGAGATAAGTGAGAAGAGCTATCTTTAACAAGGTCAACAAATTTTTAAAAAATCACGTAGAGTATAATTGTTCATCGTAAGAGATTCACTATGATAAGATTGATCTTATGTGTTGGTGTGTTTCAGGAAGACACATAGGATAACTGGGGCTGAACCTAAGGCATGTAGATTATTGTATGTGAATTTTAATAAGTGAACATGTTTAAGTTTTCGCAAGAATCTATTAATTTTATCTTCTGAATTAATAACTAATTTAAAAGGGTAAGCCCTAACTTTAAGAAATTTTGTTGAGTCTCCAATTGTGGCCAAAATTTTGCTTACGAAAGAAAGGTGGAGGCGACCGTAATAAAACTGCTACAAGAAAGAATAAAATGATTAAAGTAGAACGTTTTATATCTGAGGAGGAAAACCCAAAACTCATCTATCCCAAAGGAAGATCTCCAGTGAATTAGGTATCTCCCGTTCTTCTTTGAAACGGATTTTAAAACGACAAAAATCAAAAGCTTATAAAAGAATGCGCATTTCCCGTCGTGGTTTTAATGTAATACAACGTAGAAAGACACGTTGTAAGTTATCTAAGATCACTATTCATCTCAAGATAGAAGAAATTTTTTGTTTACCAACGATAAATATTTTCCTTTGGAAGTGCCAACAAATAGTCAAAATAGCACAGTTTATGGCTTAAAGAAAAAAGGACATCCATCCATCCCATCTTTATTATGAATATTCAAGATTTATCCAAAAAACAAAACAAAACAAAACAACAATGGTTTCTGCGTGTCATGGAATGGTAAAACGAGGACCCATTTTATCGATTCACAAAAATCCAAAGTTAATTAAGGAAATTATATCGGCCTGCTTCCTGATTGCCATCAGCTATATCCTAAGTGGGACTTCATTTTCCAGCAAGATGATGCGTCCTCTCATCCGAGCAAAACAACACAGAAGTTTTTAGAAGAAAATTGTCCTCACTTTATCAAAAAGGATGAATGGCCTCCTCAATCGCCTGATACTCACCCTAGGGACTAATCAATGTGGAATTTACTTCAAGCAAAAGTTTACAGAAATAAAAAAAAATAGATTTAGTGAATCTGAACTTAAGGAAAAATTCTTCTTGCATGGGATAGCACAACGCTATCTGATATCAGAAAATGGATTTCTTCCTTCAAAACGCGATTAAGGGCTGCATCAGACCAAGAAGGTGGACACATTGATCATTTATTTCAATAAAGCTATATTTATTTTGATATTTTAGACGTCATCTTTTGTCAGCAGCAATCGGGAAGCAAATTTTTGAGTGACTATTTTTCTATTTTATTTTTCAATTGTAGCAATACTATTATTTTATTATTTTTGCTGAGCCACCCGATATATATATATATATATATATATATATATATATATATATATATATATATATATATATTACTTTGTCAATTTTCTAATCTTTACTAATCATTATACCGAAATCAATCCTCGTGTTTTGCTTGGTTGAGTGAGAATGATCATCATCATTTCTCAAATGATATTCGATCCCATTTACCATGTAATGGAGTTCATGGTTAAAGTAGGCGATTCAGCTAAAAGGAATATGAATTATTTTGATATTACCCATATTTTACGTGATTCTTTTTAAAATGTAAAGAGCAACGTGGACAGCTGTGTTAAAAGATTTATAAAAAAACAAGGTCTGCTGACCAAAATGTTGCGTGCTCTCACTTATTCTGATTTATGAGCTTCAAAATTTTTAATAATTTCTGGACTAACCTTAGGGGGACATTTTCAATTCTATCATTCGAAAGAGAATGTAAAACAACGTATGGGTTTCAAATTTCGTTAGAATCGGCAGAATAGTTATGATGTTATTGCCAAAACAAAATAATTCCCTGGTAACCTTGGGAGGACTTTGGCAATTATACCATTCGAAAGAGAATGATAAACAACATGAGGGTTTCAAATTTCGTTAGAATCGGCCGAATAGTTACATCTTTAGCCACCCAGATGGCAACTAAAGCAAAATACGGTGTCAATCACAACTTAGCACAAAAGACCGGCAAACAAGTTGAAGCGAATGAACAACATCAACCAATGGCCAATTTTTGCAAAACTATAAACCGGATGCTCATTATCCAAAATATAGTCTTGGATCTTACGCCTGCGCCCCACCAGTGGAGCGTACCCCCCAAGTTGAGAATCCTTCGTCTAAAATTTTATAGAAATTCAGTGCAGGGACAGAGGCCAATGTCAGCAGCCCCAAATCCACGCTCAGCATTGAGATCTCCGGAGCGAGAATTTCCCTCCTTTTAGCGGTTGCAGGTCGGAATTCGGCGATCCGTTACCAGAGCGAGAGTCACCAGCCGAGACGACTCATGGCTGCCGACCTCTCAGCGCTGGCCCGGCCACAGGCAAGGCTGAGTGAGCTTGGATTCTCGCCTTCTGTCCGACATGTTTTTATCGACGGGCTCAGACGCGCGCCCCCAAGACCCCAAGGCGTAGCGAGGCGGCGGACGTTGCAGGTTTATTGATCGCCCAAATTCTCCCTCACGCTTGTTTTAGCCTTTGTTCATTCCTTTCACGAAATCCGCCATCTTTAATCGCACAAGTAGTGATGCCCCTCGACTCACCTACCCCATAAATATTGCGCTCTCATCCATTCCTCTGTTACTTTTATTCATTTTTTCTTCACAAACCTTTTTCCCAAAACTTCTCGGCAGAAATTCCTTCGTTAGTTATCGCTTCAAAGTTTTAAATAATAATAAACTGTACCAGCCTTCGTGCAAGATAGGGACAACGTACACTAACGCTACTAAAAACAAGGTCTGCTGATCAAAGTCGTGTACTCTCACTTGTTCTCGGTTTATGACCTTACCACCTACAAAACCTTTAATAATTCCCGGACTAACCTTTTGAGGACCTTGGTAATTCTATCATTCGAAAGAGAATGTAAAACAACGTATGGGTTTCAAATTTCGTTAGAATCGGCCGAATAGTTACAATGTTACCCCCCCCCCCCCTAAAAAAAGAACACGCGACTAAAAAGTACCCACCCAATCTCACCCCTTTGAGCAAGCGGAAAGCTACGCGCCCCTTATTTTCGACACTCCGAATCACTCCTTCGTATACACCCTTAGCAAAAAGTATAAAACACCCCTCATAAATTTATATGTTTAACATAATATTTCATCAAACTTTTTACAATTTATCATATTATTCATAACTATGGAAGATAATAATGTGCATTTTGCTAATATGTTTTAATATTTTGTTAATATCTTTGGATTATTTAGTATTTTACTAAATGGTGAGCAATTAATAAAGTGATATTTTCTAAAATCAGAATTAAATCAATATTTCTTATGTTTCAGCTTAAATTTATAACTATTGTGTATTCAATGTCGTTCTAAATAAGTAATGTGACTAAAACTAGAGAACGTACAGCGACACAAAGAGCACAAATCAAACGTCTAAATAGCCAAGGCTAAAAAAATAAATTGTTCAAGATATGGTGTCGAAACCAGTATAAAACGATTTCAAGGGACTAAGAGCTTTCTATGAAGGGAGAAAACATCTTACAACACCTAGAGAAAACATATACCATTCGGACTTCACTACTCTATCGCAGAAAAACATCTTCTGAACTTGCTGGAGAGTTCAATGATAAATTTAAGTTCAAAACTATCACCCAGAACAGTTAGAGGTCGACTTTAAGATCAAGGGCTAAAAGGATTCAATGCGAGAAAGAAGCCATGGATATCTGAGGTCAACAGAAATAAATGTCTTCAATTGGCCAAAGGTCACGAAAATTGGACACATAAACAATGGTTTAAAGTTAGCTGGTTAGATGAAAGTAATTATCAGTTATGTAAAAATGACTTGAATTGTTGTTTTACATGTAATTAATTTAATTTCATTCAAATATATGTTGCATAAATCTTTAAAATAAATGCTTTGGTTACAATTCTGCACATTTTCAGCACTTCTGGAGCTACCTTTGTGAAATTTAACCTTACACAGCGCAATATTTTAACCAGATAGTCTCATATGCACACCTCTCACATCCAACAAACATTCCTTAACTTGTGCTGTCTCACCACCAGCTCAGACCAATCATACTCTCTTACATTCAATTCTTCCATTTCTCCCTTGCTCAACCGAGAAGCATTTTGGCATATCACTGTACAGTTATCCTATTTTTTATCTTATTCGTCTATTTTTTCTTGTTAGTATGTGTGTCGTTTTGCCTGTTTGTGTATTATTTAATGAGGCCTATTAATAGACTAAATAATATCAATAGGCTAGTTAACCTGTGTGCTTGGTAAATTTTTTCTCGAGACTGACCTAGCCCTTCCCATGTGGCTAGGCAAGTTGGTGTATTTACATTTACAAATTGAATTTACCTTCCTGGCGCTGTTCTTTTCAGTTTTATCTTCTTTTTTTTTAATTCAGTAAAAACTAATTTAGTTTCTCTGGTAAAATGACTAAAGAGATTAGAAAATCTTCTTGTCTCCCATTGGTCCCCAATATGCTGCATCACGATAACCTCCAATCAGGAACGTTAACTCCGCCTCCTTGTGACGTCATTACCTAATCTTGCCTCCTCCCCCCAAAGTCGGAACCTCAAGACGATCAGTGACAAAATATTTGTTTAAACATGTATTTCCTCATCGCATATTTTTAATTTTTGCGTTCAAGGGATCAGAATAATGCTATAATAAATGCATACGTGTCGAAGATGGCGGAGTTAACTATATCACACTTGCATAGTCTTAGATCATTCTGAAGATGTTGCCTATGTAACAAGAAAAGCACCGTCGACCTCATTTAACAAATCAAACTGCGTCGTTTGTTTCAGTTGCAACAATTAATCACGTCACACTTAACACAGAAGTTCGTTCAGAGAGAGAGAGAGATTTTAATATATTAATAATTGATGGGAGATGAAGTGTTTGGGGTATATTTAGTTATAAATGAACTCCATAGGACAGTGGGGTTTCAACTTTTTTAGGATAGTGGCACCCTCTTTGCTATCTAGAACAGCCGTGACACCCCAATATAAAATCATTTACGTATAAATACGTGGAAAGCACTTCAAAGTTAAACACAATTGACATTAAACCTAATTCCATCGAAATAAAAACATTATATATATATATATATATATATATATATATATATATATATATATATATATATATATATATATATATATATATATATATATATATATATATATAAATATATATATATATATATATATATATATATATATATATATATATATATATATATATATATATATATATTGTTAAAGACCAGGTTGTATTTTGATTTTAGCAATTTTATTGGGTGTTAAGTTTGGGGCCCATCTCTTTAATGAGAAGAGCATCCAGAATCTTTAGGCGGCGAAGGTCAGGGTTTCTTCTGAGTATGGTCAAGTTTTCGACTAGAGTTGCTCTTGTAATTTGTGCGTTATGCTTTTCATTGTAATGTTTGTTTATTTCTCCTTCTTGCAAATGCATCGTTAGGTGCCGGCTGATGGTAGTAGTGGTCATACCAATATATTGGTTATTTGGATGAGGTTTGTAGTCCTCATGGGAGCATTGAAATTTGACTACCACATTTGTAGCCTTTAAGATCGATTGCTTTCCGCGGAAGTTGTTTTTTATTAATAAGTTGCTTACTTTTCTGTTTTTATAATAAATTCGTAAGGATAACTTGTCATTTTCTTTGATAGTGTTACTTTTTATGATATCTTGTAGTATACTTTTGTTTGTTTTGTAAGCATCCGTCATTTGGTTCTTGTTATAGAGTGGTATTAGTTTTCTTTTTTCTCTTCCCTCCTTTACCTCAAACTTGGAGTTGAGAATTTTCTTTTATAATTTGTCGACTTCTGTGTTTGAGTAGCCATTATTGATCAGGATCTGTTTTGATCTTCTAAATTCTTCATCAAGTGCGGTCCACGTTGAACAGTTCTTGATGGCGCTTCTTATGTATGAGCTCATTACAGATTTTTTATAGTTCTCGGTCCACTCACTTTTGGCGTTAAGGCATCGACCGAAGTCTGTCCCTTTTCGATAGACGGTGGTGGTATATTTTCCGTCGCTGTTTTGTTTTACGTCTACGTCCAGGAAGGGAATACGGCCACTGACATTTAATTCATATGTAAATTTGAGAAAGGAATGGGTTTCTAAGGTCCTTTTGAGTTGTAGTAATTGGTATTCATCATTAATTGTGAGGTATATGTCATCAACGAATCTGGTGTAAATTTTGGGTGGGTTCGTCATTTTGGTTAAGAGCCTTTCTTCTAGGTTTTCCATGTTAAAGTTCGCGAACGTAGGGCCTTGTGGTGATCCCATCGCTAATCCGTCAATTTGACGGTAAAGTTTGTGGGCTTCGAAATGGAGAAGAAAGGCTGTTCTTTACTAAAATGTCGAACCCACCCAAAGTTTATACTATATGTATATATATATATATATATATATATATATATATATATATATATATATATATATATATATATATGTGTGTGTGTGTGTGTGTATGTAATTATGTAAAAAGCCATGTTGTATGCAGGTACTATTGAAGTCCACAGCTGTGGCAGCGTTATTAAGTTTAACTTGTATTTTCTTAAGATTTTTTACAAGTTTTTTAACGGTTTCTTCGAGGCGAGAAAAAACATCCGCGAATGACATTCTTTATTCCTAGACGTCTTTCGACCAGTTAGGTCATCTTTAGGGAATGAACAGATACGTAATTATTCGCAAATTGCTACATTATATATAGTCTTTCTACGCGAACATAAATATTACCAAAATTGGCCAATCATGGGGCGCGAAATTTCTAAGGGAAACTAAACGCTACAAGAAACATAAGATTGGAAGGCTCAGAATGTCTGACTATTGATCAAATTGTAATAATTAATTGTCTGACTATTGATCAAATTGTAATAATTAATTGTGTGACTATTGATGCGACGGGCGGGCGGGCGGCCATGTATGAAAGCCTTTATAAATAAGCCCCTTCGTTAGACGAACGATGGTGTCTTTAGGCTGACTATAAAGAGGAGATTTAGAGAGGAAGGAAGAAAACAAACATATGCTTCGGAGGAAGTAACGAGAAAAGAGCGCCTAGGCGCTCGACTAGCAAATGGATGGGCGATCATCCCCCTCTAGGGAAAGGAGACAGCCTGGAATGCCTACGAGTACCTCTACGGACAATTGACCAGGAGATCTAACCGGACAAAAGAAAACTTTGCGAGACATTCTTTGGACAGATAAAAGTAGCCCTCGTGAAAGTTATCGACACCTCAAATGGCTACGTGGTAATTGCAAGGAAGGAAAAAGAGGTAGAAAAATTAGTGTCCCAGGAAGGAATAGAGACACTAACAAGAATAGGACAAACGCCCAAAATCCCGCCCCAGATAACTTCAAACAGAAGCATCATATGCAGGAAAGTCGATGTTTGGGTGGGTTCCCATGACAAAGAGGAAATGAAAGAAGAAAGAGAAAAAATCATGAAGGCATAAAAATAAATGAAATATTTAAATTTGGCCACCACCCACACACATGTCTTTAAAATTGTGTGTGCAACAATGGATATGGCAGCAAAGATATTTCAACGAGGACTGCTCATGTTTAACATGAGATTTCCACCAGAGAACATGGAGCGCGAGAAACATATTAATATTCAAATGTGCTTCCGCTGCTATAAGATGGATGACCACTTAAGGCGTGACTGCACTGAGAAGGATACAGTATGTTCTGAGTGCGAACAGAAGAAGCAGGAATGGAGACAGGGCAAGGAAAGTACTAAGAAATGCGTGAACTGTCATGGGCCACATAGAACTATGGCAATGGCATGCCCCAAAAGAAAGGAGATAATAGAACGAAAGGAAAGAGAAGCGAGAAACGAAGAAGAAACTAGAAGAAATGCAACTTACGCAGGAGTGGTTAAAGCAACTGTGAAGCAAATGCAAGAAGCACATACCCATCTAACTGTGCCACAAGGGGCATCGACAGAAGTGCTTACATGCATACTCTATGCCCATGTGATGAATATTGGGAAACCGGGCACCTTCGCTAAGACACTCAATACAATGCTCGAAAAAAATGGAATGAAAATGTGGTTCCTTGACAACCCCCCTCATCTGAAATCCCTAAAATCAATATCGCTTCAGTGTCGGCACCAACGAGCAACGAGGAACACACTACTGAAGAGAACGCAATTTCAAACATGGCAGTGCAAAACAATGAAGGAGACAAAATAGTACGCATAGAAGCACAGGAAATAAAACTTAAAGTCTACAACGATGAATGCTCCCCCCTCTCGAGAGGCAAGAAACAGGAAGACATCATTGAGGCAATTAAAGAAGGAAAATGCAAATGGGCATTCAAAGGAAAGACAGGAGAAGAAGACGAGGAAGTACAAAAACTCTTATTGGAGAATAAAATTCGAATCTACCATGGCCACTGCGTTACTCTCTGCCATTCTACATTTCAAAGTATGAAGAATAGTAGGTTTAAAGGCAACGAAGCAGAACCCAACAAGAGATCGACAAAGATCTCTAGACGACCAAACATAATAAACAATGGAACCAGAAAGGAGAAGAAAGCTCAGCATTCTGCAAATCAACACTCAAGGATGGATCGGTAAAACATCGACATTAGGAAATAACTTCAGAGAAATCGATCCAGACATAATATCAGTATCAAAACACGGAGTGAATGAAGAAAAAACAATAAAATTATTCGATTACACCGTCATAAATGCGAACCCTTCAGGCGAACGTCATAGCAACAAGAAGAGGGCTGAAGTACAAAGTCCTACTTGGCCGTAAAAATTGAAACGGAATTAATGCCAATAATAGTAACCACGGGATACCAAGCACCAAGAAAAAATTACCTCCCGCTGCACAACCTATTTAAAATCTTTGGCAGAAGTTTCCCAACCATCTTTATGAGACACCTCAATGCCAGGTGCAGTGCAAATGGTTACCGCTCCAGAAACGACAGAGGAGTCAACTTAGAAATGATGTTGGAAAGAAACATTTTTAGGAGAATAAGGTCAGACTTTCCAACATATGTCACATGAAATGCAGCTACAAAGCCAGACGTCGTGCTAAGTAGCTTCAATATGCCATACAACATCCACATGCAACCAGTTACCTTTGCATGTAGGGACCATGTTGGAACACATTTGCTCATGAATCAATACCCGATGCAGGTACCGGTACTGGCGAGGAAGGATTACAAAAGAGCAAACTGGGCAAGTTACACACAAGATCTTAGTAACTTCGTCCCGAAGGATCTCACTGACGTCAACCTGGAAGATATTGATGAGGAGAACTCATGATTAACAAGAACGATCATTGAGGCGGACGAAAGATATATACGAAGGGCAAGATACCGTACTGTTCCACATCCTCGATGGACAGAGGAAATGAAGAGAAAGAATAGGCAACTAAGAGGATTACTAGACCAAATAATTCTCCATGGACCAAATAGAGAGCGATACGAAGACATCAGAAGACGGAGAGAAGAACTGGAGCATCTCATAGAAGAACAGCAAAGCCACATATGGGATAGCCTAATAGAGAAAATAGACGAAGAATGAAGACCAAAAGAGAATTGGAGACTATAAATAGACTTAAGGGCAGACCCCCGAAAAAAAATAACACTTAAGAATGAACGGGGAGAAAAGACCAAGAAAGAGATGACCACAGAAGAACTTTTTCGTAATAACTGGAAATCAGTGTTCTCCATAACACCAGAGGAGGGACGAAGACTTCAATCCAGATAGACGAAATGGTCCACACATTCTTGCGAGAAAACATAGACAAGATCACTCCAGCACCAAGTGTAGAGCGAGAAAGGGAGGAAATTTTGGGTACAGGGGCGTACATAACAACGAAAGAGATGAAAGGCATAATACAATCATTCAAGCAGAAAGCGCCAAGCCCCTCAGGAATAACCAGAATTAATCTTACCAAGGCACCTAACATAATCATCAGAACATTAAAGAATATTTTTAACGTGCTTAAACACCGGTTACTTCCCTGATGGCTATAAACTAGCCGGAATGATATCCGTCCCAAAGCCAGGAAAACCACTAAACCACCTCAACAGTTACCAGCCAATATCGCTATTGAACTTCATGGGCAAAGTCTTCGAGAAAATCCTTAAGAGAAGACTAAAAGAATATCTTGAAGAAAATGACCTTTATAATGATTATCAGTTCGGATTCAGAAGAGGCAGAGACACCACAATGGCCTTGGCATAATGACAGAAAAAATAGCAAAGGCCAAAGCAGAAAATAACTACATCGATCTGGTCCTGAGAGATGTAGAAAAAGCATTCGACAAAGTCTGGGTCAGAGGAATGCAATATAAGATCTTAAATCTCCAGAAGAATAGCAATCTGGAGAGAATTCTCTGCGATTATGTCACAGACAGAGCATATATGAAGATCAATGGTTATTCTGGGCCAGAATTACAATTGGAAGCTGGACTCCTGCAGGGGGGCTGTCTCAGCCCCACGCAGTATTCAATATACACAGCAGACCTGCCACCACCAATAATGCCTGGTTGCCTCAACATACAGTTCGCGGACGACATAAGCCAACTCATCGTCATTCCGTACAGGAACGTACGCTTTCAGGCAAGGACAACAGCTTTAGAAATCAGCAACATCAACAACTACGAACGAGATTGGAAGATAAGGACGAACAGGAGGAAATTTACAATAATCCCAATCTCAAAAAGGCTGAACAAAACAGCTGAAATTGTAGTTGAAGATCAGAACTACAGATATCATAATGAAGGCAAAGTAATAGGACTCAGAATAACAAAAGGAGGCTACAAACAACATATAACGGAGAGGAAGAACAAGGCAATTCAGATGCTTAACCTACTGTACAATCTAAGAGGGTTAGGCATGAAAAATAAAAGAAAAATCTATCTTACACGAGGAGGAGAGGGACTACTATACCCGCCAACCCCCATCAACGGTGAAACAAGGACCAAAAAATTGGAACTCCAGAGAATACAAAATAAAGCTCTCTACCTAATCACCAACACACGTAGGGCAGAGAGGAGAAGACTACAGGATCTACACCAAGAAGCAGGATTAGAAACACACAATATCAACATCAGGAACAGAGCGGAGAAAATATGAAGGAAGATAGACGATCTACCTCCGATATTTGCAGAGCAAACGAACACCAGAGCCGGACTCCTCTTTAACACACTCGATTTCCCAGCGGCAGACAACAGCTGAAAATCGAGGAGTTACCCATGTTTACTGAAGTAGAAATTCAAAAAGAGAGAAGGAACAAGCATAACGATAAAGATATTTACCCGACTGTATACAAGCCGAACTAAGACACCAGATAGATACCCTAATAAGACAACCGAATTTAAACAACCTAAATAGGAAGAAACAACCGACTAAGAAGACAACACATATCAAAAGTGTAAACATAAATAATGCGAACAAAATGAACTAAAAGTGTAATAAGTGAACTATATTAAAAAGCTTAACAAAAATGATAGTGAAGTGAAAGTTAAGAGTAAAACAGAAATAAAACCAACATAGTAAACTAAAAGTGTAATGAGTGAACTATAGTATTAAAAAGTTTAACAAAAATGATAGTGAAGTGGAAGTTAATAGTAAAACAAGTGAACAAAGTGAAACTAAAGTGAAAAAGTGATAACAACAAGAGAAAGTGAAATAAAGTAAGGAAAGTAAAAGCAAGTAACATAACAATACATAAACAAAGCTCAGAGCTCAGAAGATAACTCAAAACGTCATGAATACTACAATAAACACATGAATGAAAGATGAAGAGAATAAGGCAACAGAGATTAGGCGGTCTTCCCGCTTCTGTATGAGGAACATAGGTGCTAAGTGTGAGAAAGGGAGTAAGAATGATGAGTAAATGCATGACGGTGGTTCGGAATCCACGTGAATCAGCAGGTGTCCCCTTGACCCTCGGGCAAGGGTATGCCACCCTTTCCACCTTTGACTACCGAGGTTTCTCAATCTGCCTCTTTTAACTCAAACTTTCCGTCTCCCACAGCTATAAACCTTCTTCTAAAGCTCGTTCCAGACTTCTCATTAAGCACTTAACCATAGGTTCACTTGAACTGAGAGTCAGAAGTGTGGGGAATTTCTCCAGGAGCAAGTCGGCCACGGGCCTCCTCCTCTTCTGTGCCCCCTCCCCTGTGGGAGGGGTACAGACGGGAGGAGTAACCACGAGGCGTACCTTTTCTCTCCCTAAAAAAAAGGTCTGACTATTTGTGGCTCCGATCTAGTTCTCTGGCAAAGGAGGCAAAGGAAAATGAAAGTTTGAAAAAGTGCTTCTTTTAACGGCGGTCAACTCGGAGACGCCGAGATGTCGGGAGTATGGTTTCTGGCTGAAGTTGCACGTTAATTACCGGTTTCTTCATTTGAATAATGACGGCTTCGGCCATCCGCAATCTTCTGCGGTTTTGGAGTCTTGGGATGATGGGGGTGTCCTTATTCAGTTTTTCACGAGTTAGGGTAGTTCCATGAGAGTGGGCGTGTTTTTTAATCACGCCATCTTGACGGTGAGCTGTCAGTCGCCTTGAGGGGGTTGTGGGAGTTACGCAGTGTTCGCAGTCACCGACTTTGCCCGAATATTGGTACACGACGTTAGTATCCTGGGGTTCGCTCGTCGGAGACTGCGAACACCGCAATTCAAAGTACATTGGCGTAACCTCCTAACCCTATCAAAGCGACAGACAGCTCATCTTCAAGATGGTGCGATTAAAAAACACGCCCACTCTTATGGCACTACCCTAACCCGTGAAAAACTGAATAAGGACAACTCCATCATCCTGAGACTCCAAAACCGCAGAAGATTGTGGACGGCCGAAACCGTCATTATTCAAATAAAGAAACCGGTAATTAACGTGCAACTTCAGCCAGAAACCATACTCCCGACATCTCCGAGTTGACCGCCGTTAAAAGAAGCGCGTTTTCAAACTTACATTTTTCTTTGCCTCCTTTGCCAGAGAACTAGATCGGAGCAACAAATAATCAAAAATGAATTTAAGGGAAAATGGGAGAAAAAGATTTAGATCCCCGTACCCCCCACCCCCGGAGGAGGGACCTGGTCGACTGACAACATACCTTGGTCTACATTACTTGCAAAATGACGTAACAATAAAAGTTCAGAAGCGTGCGTGTTTGAGAGCGTATATTCCTCTAATCTTCAGTGACAATGTGTTTAGTCAGTGTGAGGTAATAAATGATATGGATTCAAGAGCATTTTGCAGCAAAGTTAACCGCTCAGCCATAAATCAGTCAATAACTGAAAGCCGAAGTTATAATACCCTATTTATAGAATGGTTAACCTTTTAAATGGGACGTTCGAGAGATCCTAACCCTATTTTAAAACTTTTTATTTTCACTATTTCAGGAAGGCCATTCACAAAATGCTGAGGGAAAACGTTCGGCCCTGTCCGTTACAATCTTGGCGCGCGCACTTGCCATCCATGAAATCTGATCTGGGTGGGCCCCAATTGATAGAAGGGTTGCTCCATCTCAAACAAGGATACAAAACCTCTTATTTCCTAGGTTTTTTATTAAACAACACAAAAAAATTCACCGTATTAAAAACTTTTTTCTCTCATTTCGGCGATTCACCCTATCACTGATGCAGACTTCAGTGGGCTCTATTTTAGAGCTGCTATCGTATGTCCACGCCGCTCGAGAACTTAGAAACATGCCCTTGCGCTCTTATATTCGATTGCAATGTGTTGGGCGGCATACACCCGCGGGTGGCAGGTTGAGGACATACGTTCCATGACGAGGGCAGAAGCACCAAGAGATGGTCAAGGTCTCAGCTCGTCACAGGAAGTAGCGAGCTGAGGAAGATACATTACCTGCGCCATCCCGGACAGAGGACGAAGGCACTGAAGAACCCCCAAACAGCAAAGAATCATTAAGAAGGCCCTAATGGCAGTGGAAAGAGGAAAATAATACAACCGAGTGCCCTATGAAACATTCGGAAACTATAGTTTCAAAAGACATCGTTGTCGGGCTAAAGAGGAAAGCCGATACGCTTCCGAAACTATCTTCTAAATCTAATGCATTACTTCTTAAGACTGCGGGGTCCGAAGTTAGTATCCTAATACAGGAGGTTAAGAAATGATTCACACCCACAAAAAGTACGGAAAAGGGGAATAAAAACTGAAATAGGGCCATTTAATTTTGAATAAATAAAGACGTTTCGGAAATAAAGCTCATCTCGACTACAGACTTCCTCTTGGTTCGATAAACCACGCAGACGAGTTGGGGGTGAGAGTAAAAGAAGAAAACACCCTCGAGCTCAGGATTCTTTACTATTTCTTAATACATGTGGTCATCTGAGGCTTCATTAAGAGTTGATGCCCAGACCCGCTTTTCTGGAGACAAAGAAAATTTCATCACAAACAATCAAATAAAGAAAATCGTCAACATAATCCAAGTGGCAATCCTCAATATTATGAAGATCATTTTCATCATTTATCTGTTTCATGTCAAGCCTTTAAACCTCGGCGAAATCGAAACTGATGCCACACAAAGAAACACCTCTTTTAACAGCTTGGAACAGCGCTTCTTCCGGCGTCGCGACGCAGCAAAACACCCCTAATAAAAATTGAGGACGAGTTATGGTCGTGTTATCTGATGCTATGGCAGAATGTGTTGGGTAGGGTCGTGTTGTTTTAATCATGACATTCGTCTCTGCTTTAAATCATCCATGGATAACAGTGGATATCGGCGAATTCTTTAAAGTTGGAAAACACATCTGTGCCCAGCGTTGCAACCCATAATTCGCTTCACGCTTCTATATCGATCGATATAAATATGTTGACAAGTTCCTAGTAAAATATTAATGTGTTTTGTTTTAATTTAATGGTATGGTACACACTTACAATAAGACCATCAAATTGGCAACACTTGATCTGGATTTCCGTGGCAGGGAAGAGAATTCCAACTTGAAATTGGGGACATTTCTCGGAAACGACTATACCACGACCATAACCGACCATATTCTCGGATAATACTTGATTTTTATTAGGACCAATATCTGTTCACTACCGAGGCAACGTCTCCGACCTTCTTCAAAACACTGTTTCGCAAAGTTCCGGATTTTTGTTCGAATTCTTTAATAGCATCTTTTCAATTTCATCGCCACCCACAGTTTTCAGTTATTAAACTTACACCACCTTCTCTCGCTTCACCTTTTCAGCTTCTCTCTCTTTACCATCTCTTGCTTCACGTTTTCACCTTCTCTCGCTTCGGGTTTTCACCAATTCTTGCTTCACGTTTTCACATTTTCTCTCTTCGTGTTTTCACCTTCTCTCGCTTCACGTTTTCACCTTCTCTCATTTCGGGTTTTCACCAACTCTCACTTCACGTTTTCACATTCTCTCTCTTAGTTTTCATCTTCTCTTGCTTCACGTTTTCACCTTCTCTCGCTTCACGTTTTCACCAACTCTTGCTTCAAGTTTTCACCTTCTCTCTCTTCGTGTTTTCACCTTCTCTCTCTTCGTGGTTTCACCTTCTCTCGCTTCACGTTTTCACCTTCTCTCGCTTCACGTTTTCACCTTCTCTCGCTTCACGTTTTCACCTTCTCTCGCTTCACGTTTTCACCTTCTCTCGCTTCACGTTTTCACCTTCTTTCACTTCACGTTTTCACCTTCTCTCTCTTCACGTTTTCACCTTCTCTCGCTTAACGCTTTCACCAACTCTCGCTTCACGTTTTCACCAACTCTCGCTTCATGTTTTCACCTCTCGCTTCACGTTTTCACCTTCTCTATCTTCGCGTTTTCATCTTCTCTTGCTTCATGGTTTCACCTTCTCTCTCTTTGCGTTTTCACCTTCTCCTGCTTCACGTTTTTACTTTGTCTCACGTCACGTTTTCATCCTTCTCTCTTCGTGTTTTTACCTTCTCTTGCTTCACATTTTCACCTTCTCTTGCTTCACGTTTTCACCTTCTCTCTCTTCACGTTTTCACCTTCTCTCTCTTCACGTTTTCGCCTTCTCCTGTTTCACGTTTTATTTTCTTGAATTTAAAACGCAATAGCAACGAGGTCGTACCAGGCAGACGAAGCAAGAATAGTGGAAGGTATAGAGACGCAGGTTCTCCGGCAGGCATTGGGGCCGGGAGGGTGTGCAACTGCAGGCATTGAGGCAGGGAGGGCGTGTCGTTCTTCTTCAGGCTCATTGCCCCTGTGACATCATCCAATCCCTTACCGGCTCTTGCTAAAGCGGGGGTAGAGGGGGGGGGGTAGGTCCTCCCTCCCATTCCCGCATTTCTTGAGGCTAAAATTGATGACGATAACGACGACGTCGACTACAAATGGAAGAAAGACCTTTATTTGCTTCCGCTCCAGAGCGATAACCTTTTTGTCTCTCTCTTTTCTTGAATCCGCCGTGACTCCTTACATTGCTTGCAAGAATATTAGGGTCCCTCCCCCACAAGGGGGTGTCAGACGTAGCATGGGCAACCATGCTGCACATGATATCTCGAAGCTTGCGTGCCCTCCTGGCCCCAATGCTTGCTGAAGGATCTGAAGGTATATATCATCACTCCTTTGTACTCCCTATATCTTTCACTCTTTATTTACAAATCTCTCCCTAAAAAAAATTACTGCGGCAGATGCCCTCGTTGATGTACGCTTCTTGAATGTAACGACAAAAACAAGGTAGGGCGAGGTGGTGCAAATTTTCACACACCCCAACATCGACCTCATTTAATCCTCCCATGGCCCAGAACAACTCCATGAAGACGAAAAAGAAAATGCACCCTTACCCCCCCCCCCTGCCACCGCAACCCATGGGAGGAAGGCACCAGGGAGCACAGCCCCCGGGGAGGGGCTAATTGAAGACCCGGTATAACAGCGTTTCTCTTTGCAGAATTCGGCTACGAAGTGACTTACGGCGGCGGGGGCGGAGTCTACGGAGGGGGCCCCGGGGGAGGGGGGCTCATGTGGGAGGGGCCAGGGGGAGCTCCGCCCACGCTGGGGCCCCACCATTATCCCCCACACGACGCGTTCGCGGCTGCCGCAGCTGCAGCCCTGCCTCTTCACGACCTGTGGCCCGCCGCGAACCCGTTTCGGGGCCAGTGCGTCGTCGGACACAGGTACGTACACGTATACACCCTTCCCTGACGAGCGTATACCCACACGAAAGAAACATGCACACACGGACACAAAGAGGCCATCATTTATCAAGTTTTGGATTTCTATTTCTTCTCTTGTCTGCTCTCTCAGATCCCATGGTTTTGTCTAGTGCATTCTTTCCGTCATCCTCCTCCCCCTTTCTTTTTACGGGCAAGTTCTCGCCCCCGATAAAGATGGCCAATTTTTCTTCCCTTACACAACTGGGTTTTTTTTTATTCTTGTCCTTTCTCTTTATTCCTTATTTCCTCGCATTCAAAATGTCCGTCTGCTCTTGCAATCTTGTAACCGAAATGACGACGGGCCTCGGTTACGTGGATAACAATCCATCAACCGTTTACGCTCCGGAACCGAATCCGTGGTACACTCAGGTGGTACACTGTACAAAGTCATGTTTTTATCCTTGGTCTCGGGAAGGAGGTTTGTGGTAGCCAGATTTAAGGCCGCAAGACCAAGGGATGTTAGAATAATTGAGTAGCGCCATTAAAAGTCACTGTAAAAGTCAGAAGACTATTTATAAGAGGGACTCCCAAAGACGAGTCTTCATCCTTAAACCTTTTTGAATTCCATCAAAAGGGACCATATGTTCTCTACTTGTTCCTAGAGACTGGAAATCTAGTGCCCTTTAGAGGCGCACAGTTATCCTCCATTAGTTGAATGTCATCAACGTACGTTCTGAATTTTAACTCGATTGGGGGGGGGGAAGTTAATAAAAAAATTGATTTTCGTTACTTTTTTCTAATAATAATTGGACAATTTACATGGTTTCCATTCAAATACTTCATAGCATGATACGACCATATGGTTAAGGTAGCTTATTCAAGGGGGAAGAGGGGGTTCATACGAGTTGCACGACCATGATTGTAATTTTATAGGTTTTGGAGGATTAACGGAAGGATTTACAAGTCTTTATTCCGTCAATTTATTTCTTAAATGCCTGGATTCCATAATTAAGTTTTAAAAAGGTGTTATTAATCGACTTTTTAGGATTTCAGTGAAGGTTTGAATGTTAGGCAGAAGATCAATGATCTTGATGTAGGCAATGTCCGTCTGTTAATTCTCTCTTCAGGCGGACAACAAAAGTTCTTGTGGACTATTAGCTTGTACCCGTAGCTCATATATAATGAAACTGTGTTCTGGTAGTATAGAACCTCCTGTTCAATACGCCCATAACCTTTCAACATCCCGTTTCTTTCTGATCAAAGAATTAAATTCCCGTTCAAAATTTCGATCTCTCTTTACCCCCACTTCCCCCATTAACGTTTAATTTCTTATTTATAATTCGATCGTTATTTTTATCTCGCGACTTTCTCTTTTGTTCTAAGGGCGATGTGGTTTCTGTCTAGTTACAGCTGAGTATAAAAGAACCTCATTTTTGTATATCTCCCACAACATCCATCTACAGATACTCGCACTCTATCAACCCCTTGGCATAAGATAATCTGCCATCCGAACTATCATAGACACCGAATGCGTTGCACTTTAATCGAAATTAGGTTACGGCAGTTTAACTCCATTGTGTCGTTAACAATTTCACTTAAGCGTTAATAGTTTGAGAGCGACATCAGAAACTCAAGATTTTGGGGGGTGTGGGGGGCAATAATTGAATCAAAGGGATAGAGTGCCTTCGTGTGAGATCCTATTTCTCTTCCTCAAAAGATACGGAGGTGGCTCAGTTGGAAGCGCGAGCAAGAAGCCGCGTCGGCGAGTGCCAACTTTGGCACAGAGGAGGGCAGCTAACATCCGAGAAAGGCGTCGAATGTTCAATCTGAATGAGGCCTTCGATAAGCTACGCCGAAAGGTAAGGGTCATCCTCAGAAAGGAGCCTTAGGACTTATATTTCAACCCATGCAGGATTTTCTATGGATATACATTTCAGAAGCTACGCTTAAATAGACTTCATGATCACGTAGAGAATGGCAAATGGAACATCTAGATAGATCTTCCTTTATTTGATTCATTCCACAGTCCTATTTTTCCTTATATAAACACATATATTAATAATAGCATAAAATAATATTAACACATTTTCCTATTCTTCGACACCATTTTAGGCAAACATTTTAGAACGACCCTCGCGAAATTTCCTAATCCAAAGACATTTCAGCGTCCAGCAACGTCCATTTATTTTTTAGTTCACTCTCTTAAGCGAAATATATCAGCGCCATTATCGCAGCTGTTGATTAGGTCGCTAACAAATTCATATTTATATTCCAATTAAAATCCAATGGCAATCCATTCAATTAAACTGATGGGACTATAGAAACCAAAGAAATTTAAATTAGAGAAATTAGGTTTGCCTTTTTACATTAAATTACTTTAAATTTACGTAGATAAGTTTTGAATAGCATCCACAAATTACTGAAATATTCCCTCGTTTAAAACTGATGTTGACATTAAATTCCGGAGTTTATCATATCCTTAGCGGTCTTAAGAAATTCACACTTATTTACAAAGCCAATTACAGGATAATTGCGCACATATATTATTATTATTATTATTACTAATATTCCCACCCTTATCTTTATTGGTGGGGGGTGGCGAATACTCAGGGAATGCGAGGTGGTGGGCTGACCACCGATTAAGAAATCAAAATAAAGATTAGTATGACAATTAATGGCGTTTAGATACGCTTAGTTATGTTATATTTTGTTATTCACAAAATGTTATAAGGGTTTTTTTTATTAGTTTATTTATTTAAAGCGAAAACTAACGAGGGAATATCCTCCAGAAAGTTAAAATAGACATCGGTGAAAGTGTGGGAGTGGTTAGTTTAAGTTGGTTAGGTTAATTAGGTTAAGTAAAGTTAATTAATTAGGTTAGCTTGTCTCCTCTCCAATTTTGAAGTTAATTATCCGACAATAACTCCTAACTAAACATCGTAAAACTACAATTTTAACTTTAACAGAATGATGACATTAACCATCCAAATAAAAAATAAATTGCATAATTTAAGAGCATGTGACGTCACACGGCAGGGATAGCGGGTTTGTCCATTTTCAGCTTTATTTTTCTTCTTCTTCTTCTGGCTTTTCCTTACCCGGGGTCGCTGTTCTTGATGAATGGTTTCCATAAATCTTTGTTTGGTGTATTTCTTTTATTTAGTCCTTTCTCTCTCATGTCACTCCGAATTCTTCTCCGGCCGCACCCGCTCTTGATGCGTTAGATCTTTCTGGTTCGCAGAGTTAGGGCATTACTCTCGCGGGTAAAAGACATCCATTAAGGTTTTGGCAGAAATGCCCATCTTGAATCCTACCTTTCCTATTTATCCGGGCTTGGGACCGGATAAATAGAGAGGGGTTGGAGTCAGGAAGGGCATCTGTTAAGAACATTGTGAGCCTCTCTACCCAAGTTGGGCATAAAACGAAAAGAGAATTTACGAACATTTTTTATCCTCGTAAAAACGAGATATTCATACACAGAACATTGGAAAGATGTTAAGGTGTATGTTTTCGTGCTGTACCACGTCCTGTAAAATATTTCGTGCATTTTTAATTCATATGTGGTAGTGAGAAGCTCAAACTAATAAAGACTCTTTCACAACACTTCATAAATAATCTAAAAAGGACCTAAAAGGTAAATAGGCCTGAAATATTTTATCAGCCAAGGTTAATTGGTTGTTCCAATGGTATAAAACTGTTTCTTGCACCTATTACACGTAACAGTAAAAGAAACGCTCTCATTTCCTGAGCAAACGTAATAAAGCAAATCAAAACCTAAATAAGTTATGCATTTATTTATTTTTTTTCTTCTAAGACCTACCATAAGGTTACTCGGTTCCGTGGGTTACATTAGGTTTTGTTTGGTTTTACTACGTTTGCATAAAAATAAAAGCAATTTCCTTTAACTGTTACATTTACTAAGTGTAAAAAAACAGTTACATATCATTTCCTGAGGGAAGAGGAGGTAAAAAATGATGTCTTTTTCGGAAGAGTCCTTTAGCGAATTAGGCGTTCAGGGCTATCGGGAAGTTAAGGTCCGGCTAAGGCGAGGCTCGTGGTGTCGGTACAGCCTGTTAGGTATCTGTTTTGGAACAAGGAACTGGCGCAAAATTCTCTCTTTTTTCCAATCAGTTATGGCCCCTGTTGACATTTTAATCACTTTCGCACAAAAAAAAGTAGTTGTCAACCCTTTGCACCATGCGTGAATGAAATAAACAATTGTCTCAAAAGATAATTATGATTCCTCCTACCAAGTGTCTTTTCGTAATCCAAAGCTAAAATTGCATTCACGCTTATTACCGCTCCAACGACAACGCGAAAATGCAAATGAAAGTTTTATAATGTCTATTTTTGCAAAGTCGCTGTCTTAACCTAACTTAAACTAACCTTAGTCTCACCTCAACTTCGCGATAGCCTCGAACGCCTAATTCGTTGCTGAGCCTGTTCCGAAAAAGGTCCCTAAACGAATATTTACCAGGGCAGGCACCGCACACTTAGACATTCAACGAAAATATGCTCTAAGGCTATAGGGGACGAAGCAGCATTGCAGAAAAGTTCGGGGAGACGCTTCGTCAGATGGCGCTGCGTCGCAAAAGTTTGTTCGATTAGGAGGCGAAAGAAAATGACTTGATGCCGGCGAGATATTGGGGAATAGGCTCATGGAAGGAGTCGTGGCAGAATGGCTCGCAACTTTAAACTCTCGTGCGCCGTCTCCTATCTTCTTTGCCATGCGGCCACAAATGCTGACCTGATCCATGTCATGCAGGATATGGAAAAGCCGGTCATATTGCTAAGTCTGTGCAGATATCCTGGCCCCCTCATCAGGGCATGCGTGTCCTACAATACACATCTGTTCAGGTACCCAACATAAGACAATCTTGACATCTTCCTGACCAGCAGTAGCCATGACCTTAGCAACACTGTGAACCAAGGGACGCGGAGATTTCCATACATCAAGGAAAGTTAGCGGGCTCTGTGAATCCAAGCTGGGCATAACAAAAAGCTCCCGTAGAAAGTTATATTGCAATACACGTTCAGATGCGGTTGCATAAAACTCGCATTCGAACGAAAAAAAGTAACAGTAGCAAAGTAAGGCAGTAGCCCTATCAGCACTCGAATTGCTGAAAGTCACGGAACGAAGAATGTCCAGGGCGCGGGTGCAAAAGACCTTAAGGCTGTGAATGTGAGCGTTCCAGGTGAGGCATCCGCCGAAAACAAGAGGAAGGAAACAGTGCGAGTCAACACTTTCAGACGAAACCCGTTTAAGAAAAGTCCTGGTCAGGGTGGAGTTGTGGATGAAGAAGTGCACCACCTATTGGCTAATGAAAATCGAAACCCGTGCGTTTCAGCATAGCGAGATATAGGGTCCAATGCCTGTTGGAGTCGAAGCTCCACAATTCGCAATTGGGAAAGTGGTCAGTGTCATGAAGGAAATCGACCACCAATATCCGTAGGTCACATAGATAGATCCAAACAGGAAAATGAAGTGGTTCTCGGGCAGTGATACTTAACTCATCCAGATTTAGGACATCTATCTCCAGCTCATCGATCAGGTGGGCGAGGACCTGACCCTTGTGATTGGTCGAGTAGTCCCCCAAGAAGGGGCATCTACTATTCAAATCCCCGAGCAGTAAGAAGGGCCTTGGCAACCGTGCAACGATATTCCCGCCCGTCGAAGTCGGTTTGCGGTGGAATATACGCAGAAATAACAGTATACTTTCTATCCAGGTGCGGCTGCACTGTTACTGTCTGAAAGCGGGTATTTAAAGCAAATAGAATAACTGAGACATCCTGCCAGGTGGAAATAGCGCAGCTCCTGCCGGACCCAATGCCTTGGTGATGGGTTCGCAAAACCCTTAAACTCCAGGAGGGAGGGCAGGGGGCACGCACCCAGCATGATCTTCTGCAAAAAGATAACTAATGGGCAACGGGAGGAGACAAATCTCCGCAGCTCCTCCCAGTAGGCCCGGAGTCCCACCGATTCCAATGAAGGAGTATGCCCTCCATGCTTAGCTCGGATGCTATGCGGGCCCTCTTAGAAGAGAAGACTCACGGGAATGGCAGTACGCTTCCCGGAGGCAGAACTCTGGGCGATATTGGCCGAAAAAGTCGCTGAAGGCGTTGTTGCATTCGAGAACTCATCGAGGGAGGTCGGGCTCGAATAGCGTATTTTCCTCCATCCGTCTCGAAACCTAAGGCGGGATGGGCGACTTTGGAGGCAGAGGTACCTCTTTTAGAGGATCCACCGTCTCTGAGACACCCAGCCCAGCCTTGGATGGGAGCGTAGGAGCCAAAGTTCCTTTGGTATTGACCTCTTTTGGGGGGGAGGGGGGGAAGTTTTAAGAACTTCGGAAGAAGACCTCAAGCTCATCTTTAGGGGTGTTGCCTCCTATGAGTCTAATGACTCGAGTGGAGGCACGCGGCCGTTTCGCCTTACGGGAAAATGCCATGCTGAAAGGGAAGGGGGGGGAGATGGCTGGGTTTAACCGAGGTTGGGTGTGAACCCTTTGTGGCAACATCACTACCAAGGGAGCGTCAGGGGTAAGTAGAACCCCCAGAATGGTTCCAAATAGACACAGAAACGACCGTGCTCGTCCGCCCGGAGGGTGCCTTTTTAAAAATTGAGCCATAAAACAACCTAGGCAGCGCCAGGCGCGTCAGGACCAAGTCATTAACCTCGCGAAATGAGAGGAGATACGTAGCCTGAACGGCCAGGATTTTTTTATCCAGAAGATACGCACCACATTGCTTCGAAGAAGCGGGGTGCGGCTCTACACAATCGACACAATTGGCCATACAGGATTTGGACTTTTCGTGTGCGGCCTTGGAGCAACTTACACAGACTTCAGGTAAGCCCGACTTTGCACGTCTGCAGGAGCGATTCGTATGGCTGAAACGGTGGCAGTAGTAGCCCTTCCGCGGCAGTGGCTTGAATGCCTTCACACATTAGCGATACCGTCACTTATCGACCCTGGGAAACAGTCACGGTCGAACGTGCGAAGAGTATAGGGCTGGGTCTCGAGACCCATCCCTGTTTCCTCATCACTCGTTCGACTTTGACAACTTCAAGATCGGCAAACTTTAAGATGATGTTATTTATGGAGTAGTCCACGAGTTCCCTCGCGTAAACAACTTCTTTCACGAAGTTCATGGGAGAGTGCGGCGTCACACTCACCGGCGAGCCATTCATTATCAGAAGAGCACTAATCATGGCGCCTCGGAGGGATCCGACGCATTCGCCAGAAGGCTCCCGTCCGGGAAAGGGGTCACCTTCAGCTCTCTACCAATCAAGCAAGCTAATGCTCTCTTCTGATGGATCATATTGCCCTTAGCCACCATGTTGCCATCAGTGGAGCGAATAACCAGAAAGCGTTTAAACCCAGCGGACTCGAAAACATCAGGTAGTCTCTCAATGAGGGGCCTCGACGTAATGGAGAATTCGCTCAGTGCACTTGCAACTTTGATCTTTGTCTGAACCCTCACCCGAGAGCGTCTCGGGGCCGAACATGCCAATCTTGGCCTGGTCGCTTGCAGAAACGGCAGCGGACCCGTTCGTTCCCGGAACCACCGCAAAGGGAGAGGAAACTTTAGTCCTCTTTATCTTCCTGTTTTCTTTTGGGGAGAGGAGTGTGATGAATGAACCCGCTACTCTCCGCATTAGGAAGAAGACCTTATTCTGGACGGACCGGCCTCAGCAAGATCCTTCGCTGAGATCGAGAAGCTCTTAGTTTTAAAAGGGGCACCGCCCGGGATAGGAGGCCCCTCCTCTTCTTGAGTCCTCGGGGACCCAGACAATGCAAAAATAAGCTTGAGCAGTGGCGGAGTTAGGTTCAGTGTTTGACACCGAGCTCAAATTCCCCCTCAGGCAAGATCCTGACATACGCGGCAGGGTCGGCTCTGTCACCATGTCCATCTCAGGAGGAGGGGGCGACTCCATGTGGCGGCCATCTCGCCCCAGGCATCTCAATCGAGGACTTTGTCTTGTGATTTGTCGATTCGTGCAGGCTTAAAATGCAGAACTGCACAACGTTAGGGTGCACGGCCAAACGGGCCCTGCTTTCTCTCGCCCCCTGATGAAGTTGGCCCTTTTGAGCGGTCAATTTTTGGCCGTCTACCTTCTCTTTTGCCAGTTCCCCGTGATAAGAAAGGAGGGACTGCCGCTGGTAGGGAGATGGAGTCTCTGAGGGCGCCTCCAAAGAAGGGTGTGAGGGGAAAGCCAGAGCGCCCGTAGGCCTACGAGAGGAGTAAACCTCCTCTCTGGTAAATGAGGGTTGGAGTAGCAGATGAGAAAGCACAGGGTGGAGGGGCCTCCTTTTCAGAGGTGAAGCTGCCCTAAGATCGGGTCCAAAGTTGGTAAAGGGGAAGCTCCTTTGCAGTATAGCAATGGCGAGAGGGAAGTCCCTCTACCGGTCGAAGGGGTGCCTCGATTCCCCCCCCCCCCCGACACCTAGGGATGGCGAGAAAACGCTTGGAGGATCTCCATGCGCTTTCCCACTTTTGCCTTCTGTTGTCACCATGGTTGCTGGAAAAGAGAAAAAGGGGTAGATGGAAAGTAGATACTATGACCTGCCAATTACTCGGAAGGTTAAGAGAAGTGTCTCCTTAGCATCAGAAAATTCCAGAATGTGATCATTTATGCATATTCGGTGCCGGTCGAACGTTGATGGGCGTTGCCAACCGGGCGCCATTTAGGCGAAATTGAACGGGAACTTTAACCATAAAGGATGGTGCCGACATAGCCATGTGTACTGGAGGAAGGCGAGCAGAGTCGAAGGTCTAACACATCTCGGACCTAATACTTGCCCTAGCCATCGGGTTTTCAGCCCTCGCGGCAGGTTGGGACCTCACGGTATACACTGCCACTCTGCGGATAGAAGAGCAAGTGTGGGAAAGGGTAGGAGGGTATGTAATAAAGACCAAGTAGACAGCGTCGAGTCCACTCAGTAGTGTGGGTGATCACTTATTATTATCATACCCTGGTGTTAGGTCATCTCAGGGTGGAATGCAGTACACCAACGCACCATGGGTACTGGTCCAAACTCTGACCAGGTGGGAACGGAAAGCGCACCAACAACTTCCCAGGGCCCATCAGAGAGTTCACGTCAACCCAGTGACGGGGTTTCCCTCATTTGACTCAGTCCAGGTATCAAGTGTAACAGGCTACCCCCTCCTCCCCTGCGAACTAAATTAAAAACCAACGAAGGCAACTCGTAGGGAGATTTTGTTAGGATAGATCTGTAAAGAAAGTGGTAGTAAAGGTAGATGAAGCGAAAAGGTGTGTAAGATATATAGCCGCAGGTCAATCTGCTGGTGTTAGGTTGGGGGACGCATTTACTCAAAGGTTTGTTACAGTATGGGTAACCATGCTGCACCTGAGACCCTCAAGCAGTGGGGAAACAGGGAGAAAAGTTATTTACTGATATCACGGGTGACTGGTGGGTGTTGAAAGAATTATTTACTGGAATAAGGTGGGAGGTGGCAAATCAAAAGAGGAACCAGAGAACTTTAGTGGCCCAAACGATAGGAAAGAGAGGCACGACCCGACCCTCTCTGCGAGACGGAGAACACAAGTGCGCGCAAACGCAATGAGCAAAAGACATTCGAAATATTCTAGTAGAATTAGCGATAAAATGCGATTAAAAAGAGAATGCTTTCATCTTCTAATTGCTAGCGGCTCAAACCAGTCAGTTAAATAAGTTTAGTAGATTTAGCTTCTTAAAACGGTGTCTCACGATCGAATTGTCCCCAGGTACCAACATTCGCCTACGAAAAGAGGCTTTCGCGAATCGAGACCCTGCGTCTGGCCATCACCTACATCTCCTTCATGACGGAACTGCTCTCCGCCCCCGAAAATGAAGTTTCCTCCGCAGTCACAGTTACCTCTTCTTCCATGTCTTCACCGGAACCCAGAGGGGGAGTACGCCCCCCTTCCAACAGCGTTTCCAGCACCACCTCCCCCTCCACGCCCCTGATTGGCCATCGACATGGGGGAGCTCTGGACTTTGCTGGGGGTGGAGGTGATCTCTCCCTACCCAGTAAAAGATGTCCTTCCTCCGCCTATTCCGGTACTCCGTTGAGTTCTATGGGAAATAATTGATGTAAAGAAAACAATCAAGGTGAATAAGGAAACAAAATACACATGAAAAATTTAGTAATGTCTCTCACAAGGGAAACTTCTTTGTTTTCGCTGAAAACATCACCATACACCAATGATTAAGTCTTTATCGATGTTCAGTTTAACTTAAATCTTTATTTGCCACCTCACATAGAAAACTTTCCTCTGTCGAGCTTCAATGCAGGATTGTGTTTCCACAAGTTTTGAACAACTTAAAAAAAGTTTCGTTCAAACTTTATCGACAGATTTCTGCCTCCTTTAACCATCATTTGAAATACATGAATCAGCCACACTATGAACTGACCAACAACTGTCTTCTGGCATGTGTCAATACCAGAGGAGAAACAAAAGTGGAGTAGATTGAAAAGAGAAACTGTAAAAAAGGCAGTAGAACATGCGGTCTACAGAATAGTCGGGCCTGGAAAATAGCCCAACACAGGCCAGGTTTTTTTAAACTCGTATTATATTAGAGTGGGTTCTCTACCCAGTGTCTCCATCCATTTCAGGCAAGTTTACTTATAGATAGACTGGGTTCACGATGCGTAGCTGTCGGCATAGTGGTATTTAATACCTAAACAATGGAGTGAATTTTTACTATTATTCATCTTGGCTAGAGGCAACTCCATTACTCCCTGTGTTTGAAATATCCATAAAGATATATCATCGACAGCCACAATTTTAGCAGCCAATGTAAAACGCGGTAAGTTAGCTCCCGCCAGTACTAACCCAACATCATCTCACAATAAAAAATCTTCTCGACAAATGTCGCAAACTTGTAACTTGAGTAGATACATTTCCCAACCCTCGCCCCTATTATAATTTCAGCTCTTCATGATTGATGCAATGCCCCCAAAAGGGTTATAAGGGTTCTCATTATTAATATTATTAAGCCAAATGTTTTGTATGTGATTTTTTAAAATTAAGTCAAACAATGTATGTTTTCTTCAGTAATCGCATATTGTTACATTTTTGAGGGCGATGCTCATAAGACTATCTGACGTGTCATCAATTGTTAGTGCCCCAAAACAAACCATTTTTCACCAAATTTATAATTATACCACTAGAACAATAAATATGTATTAACTATTATTTATTTTCATTTGGGATATCATTAGAGTTTGTTAAAATACAATTCAAATAACGTTACGTTCCATAACTAAACCCAAGCAAAGTATTCGCCCAATTCAATGACGAGAACTTAAATCAACAGTGATTGCTACTAAGATTCAGACGAAGAAGAGTTCGGTCCATCTCAGACGCCGATATATTATACTAATTTGAGGGGATTTGGAATGGGGGCGCCGATTAACGCAGATTTAACCCCCTCAGCGAAAATTATTATCATTAGGATTAGAAAAAAATGAAAAATGGGGCAGGAGACTGGAAAGAGAACACAAGCGCAGTGCTTTCTGAAAGAGTAAACGAATGGTAAAGAGGAAGGAGAAAAGAATATGGATCAGCGACAATTGCTCTGAGTATTAATCGGAAGAAAGGGAAAAAAAATCGTCGAAGATAGATGGAATAGAGAGAGAAACTCCACGAGCACGTGTGATAGGTGAGTTAGGTACAGCAGGATTTACAGGTGTTTTTTTAAAAGATCTCCTGACGACAGCCTACAATGGGATTAGGTCACGCTAATAGCACGGCCTAGTAATTAGGTTTTATTAAAACAGAAACAAAAAACAAACACAATAAAAAAAAACCCGCAAAATAAAAGACATGGTCCGGCGTCCGAGCATGAAGCCAACCAACACCAGCAACTATATGGAGTGGAATAAACTTGCCTCCTCTAAAATTCAAGAATCCCACCCCCCACCCCGAGTACAATAGAAAAGCGGATGCAACCCCACTCATGCGGGTACGGTACCGGGACAGGTAACGTGCGTTCCATCAAATAGCCGTGGGTCCCGAGTGTGTGCCTCATTTGGACAAGACAGAAGACAATCTGAATCCTCCGGGGAATGTGGGGAGGGGCAAGTGTACAGGGGAACAGTCGCGGCACGATGGCACTCAACTTTAGGCTCCCGTCGGCCGTCTGTAATCATCTTTGCCAGGCACCTCGAAGGATTGACATGATTCATGCCATGTAGTCAGTTTGGGGAAGAACAAAACACTGGCCTAGTTGCCCAGTCCTCACGGGGCGAACCCTCTAAGGGGATTATGGTTGTTTGCCTGATTCCAACAGGAAGGACGGGAAGCGAGACAGCGCGTCCTATCAAGGCGAATTCTTGGCGGCCCCCCTGAGAAAGCAAAATGGGACCAGTCACAAATAGTCACCCGAAGGTAGGTCTACAAAAGGAGGTAAGGGGAAAACTCCCGAACCCCTTGGTAATAGAGCGCCCTGAGAAAAGTGGAGCAGTCCGGGGCGGTTCCGAAGATAGTAAATAGGAAACACATTTACCGCGGTCAAATGGATGGAGGGGAGCCCCTCCACCGATCAGTGGTGCTGCCATGAAATATCTCGCACGCCCAACACCAAGGTTGGGCGAGGATTTGGAAATAGGGATGTAGTTCGAAACCTTGACAGAACTTATGAAGACTTACCATCAATCAAAAGCACCCATACTTATGGGCCAAGAAAAGGAAATGGTCGTGGGCTATATCCCGCGTCCAGCCGTTCCCACTTATCCCATCTCGGAGTTACGGACTTTTCAGGTATCCACCCTTGGTACGTTAAAGATTAGTGTTTGCACCTGTGGAGCGAAATACACCGACCATAAGGTGCCTAGTAGACCGGTCGATCACCAAGGGGCGCAGCTTCCAAATGAAAACCAAAGAGGCAGGCGACAGGGATTTTCCTTAATAGGTCGGACTAATCATCGATAGGAGGGCCAAGATCTGTTGTGGCAGACCTAGAGACGGAACCAGACACTTTTAGTTGGCCTGGAAGGCAACAAGACAGTAAAGCCCTCCCGCCAAAGGCACTACAGCCCTACCTATGCACTCGAGAACGGACACAGGAAAGTGGCAATTATTCGCGCTTAACGCCCAGGTCTCCACAAGGCTTGTTCTCTTGCAAACTGCGGGCGTTTAGGGTGTAATTTATAGTTTCCAAAGCCTCTCTTCTGACACCAAAAAAAGGCTTGAGGGGATAGTCAAAGAATGCTGAGGGAACGAGGAGGAAGCACACCAACTTCTCACGGCCCCATCAAGTGTTAATTCGGCCCAATGACGGGACTTCCCTAATTTGCACTCAGTCCGGTAGAGAACGGCTCATCACGATACCAATTGCAGGTAAGGCAAAGGTTGAGAGGAGAGTCGTATTTAGAGTGAAAAAATAAATAAAGTAGCACTGAGTGGCAACGAGGCGGCACACACTAGCAACTTCTCCGGACTACAAGCATAACAAAATATATTATGACTTCCCAATGCCTTGGGAGGCACTAGAAAAGATCCCCATAGGAAAAGAAATAACATCATGAATGTGATCATATACACATACCCGGCCTTGACAACCCGACGAATTTGTGCTTGTTTTGTAACCCATAAAGGGGCGGCGAAACTACCTCGTGTGTACCCTGAAAGCGGTTTAGGTAACCCAGCGCTTAATACCCCCCCCCCTCCCTCCCTAGCCAAAAGGTTATCGGCCTTCAGTGTAGTCTGCCACTCGGCCAGGTTCTGTAAGAGGCCTAAAGTGCACTGAGTCAGCAGAACCTCTCTGGATAGTAAGTTAGATTAATAATACTAGGTTAGATTAAAAAACAAAAAAACATGAAAAAAAAAAACAAAAAACAGAGAAACTAGGAAAAGAGCAAAATAAGCCTAAAAATCAAGAAGGAAACACGGTCCAGCGTCGCGGGGAGGCCTACCTCCCCCCGGCGCAGGAACATGCGACATGTAACAGTCAAATGAAATGGAGGAGGCCAGCTTCCTCCCCAAAGGGTCAGATAATGCGCAAGTCTTTGTACACGAACCCGTCCCGAGTATAAGGGACAAGAGGTAGCGACCCCACTCGTCCTGATACGGGGACAGGTAGCGTGCGCCAAGATCGTCCAGACTGGGACATTCAACAAGAATGTGCCGAACAGTCTGGGGAAACAACGCAGTAATCGCAATAAGGTGCGGGCGAGCGCTCCATCAAATGGCGGTGCGTCCCGCGAGTGTGTCAAATTCGAAGACGACAGAAAGCGACCTGGGGTTAGGTCCATGGGAACAGTCGCGGCCCAATAGCACGCAAATTGATTCTTCTGCGAGAAGAAAACGAAGGCGGGATACGAGAGGTATTCTTGAAAGGGTCATGAAACAGGACGACCGGAGAATGGCAAAATGAGGACATTCCAATAGAAGATGAGAAACCGATTGCTACCCACAACAAAAACGGTGGCAAGGGGTGATACGAGCACTAGCCAAAACAAGATGGCCATTAGCAAGTCTAGTATGGCAGATGTGAAGGGGGCAAAGAGCCACTTCTAGGGACAGTAGTTTGAACGCTCGAGAGCCAAAACGAACAGACTCTTTGATATTGGGTAATTTAAAGGATGAACACCCATCCGATTCGTCCTGCCACAAATGACAAACATAATCCCTTGTTGAACGAAATACATCTCCAAAAGGCAATGCAGAGTTATCCGGGGTCGCAAAGTAGGCTGAATGGGCCAGCTGATCAGGTTTCTTGTTTCCGAGGACCCCTACATGCCCGGGAACCCAACTAAATAGAACCCGATAACGGGACACATTCTGGATCACTCAGTTGCAGAGTTTTTTCAATTAAAAGATGGAAAGCACTAAAAGAGCGAATAGCTTGTAAAAAAAACTCCTCGAGTCAGAGAAAATAACGAAATATTTAAAAGGCAAAATCGGAATCAGTCTATAAGCTAAAATAATGGCCGAAAGATTAGCCAGCGGCAAAGAAAAAGTTAAAAATTCTCCTGAGTAAACGGCGGCTGCAACAACAACGCCACTGTCTGACTTGGAATCATCTATGTATATTAGGCAGTTTTGTGTATGTGAGGTCGCACGCTCGAGGAAGAGGAACTAAAGGAAACAAGGGTCTACGGAGGACTTGTCCAAGCTCCGCATGCTTGTTCACACTGTGGGAAGTGGAGCACGCCAACTAGGGGTTGGCGACGACGGAAGGGCAAAGACCCTTAGAGCACCCTGGTTGAAAAGACGATTTCCTATCTGAAACTTCCATGGGCGGGGTAGAGATGGCAACCTATCGGATGCCGCCATTGATTCAGCCCCATAAAGGTATCTGCCGTACACGGCAAATGTATCGCATACAGATCTGGAGTCGATGATAGGACAAGGGCAGGACCTCACTCTCACAGTAAAAACTGTTCACGGGGTAAGTGCACAAGGCTCCACTGGAAAGACAAACTTCGCTGTTGCGAAATGGGTTCAGCATTTTAACACGTTGACCACAAGTTGGGCCATATATGGTATACTGGTAGTCCCAAATAACTTATCCTTACCAGTTTTTTATATTGCTCTTTAAGCAGTCACACATAAGAGCGCTGTTCATAACATATGCCTGTATAACTTACTCTTATCTCTTTGGAAGCCTTCGCATTCAACGTGTTAAGGGCTGAGGGGGAGGCCGAGGAGTAAATTTGGCACCCATAGTCCAATTTGGATTGGACTAGAGCAGTGTAGAGTGACCACAGTGTTTGACGATCAATGCCCCACGCCGTGAGAGAGAGATTACTTTTAAAATGTCTAGAGCCCGCTGATAGCCCGTTCGAAGAAGGCGTAAACATGGTAACGAGGATAGCTTCAAATAGGAGGGTGAACAAGTGATCCTCTACATCTGTGGAAGTACATAGCCTTCGTTTTGCTCGTTGAAAAGCAGAGTCCCCTGTTGTCAACGTTTCAAAACAGCATCGACTGCCAGCTTTGGACGACGCGAGGAACGGTAGAGTGCCGAGTCATCGACGAACAGGGTCGCTGATACGCCCTATGGGAGAGAAGAAATGATATCATTGATCACAATTACAAAAAATGAAACACTTAAAACGATGCACTGAGGAACTCCCTCCTCTTGGGGTTGCAGGTCAGAGTAGGTATCTCCAACACGCACCATAAAGGATTGAGATGCTAAGAAACTTTAAATAATTGCCTTAAGACGCCGTATCTCCATGTAGTATCGTAGGCTTTCTCAATGTCGAAATATATCGCCAGGCCTCGGTGCTTTAATCAGAAATCTTCCCGGACCGATACCTCAAAACGTACTAAGAGGCCAAGAGTGCTATGATCCTATGTTCCCTGCGTGACCGCAATGAAATGAAGAAAGTAAGTGATAGGTTTCCTGGAATCAATTAGGGCGCACCAACACATTTATCTATAACAACTTGCTCAGGCAGGTGGTAAGAGATATAGGGCGATAGTGATCTGCGTCTGAACTGAGTATGAACCGGACAGAATGTGGATGAAGGTGCCGAATATCATAATGGATCCCGTCAAGGCCAGGAGAAATAGACTCACATAGGGACATTGCAACACGCAACTCGTGGGGGGAGAACAAGGAAAGTTGGAGCTCGTCGAAAAATTGAGGGCATGAGACTCTTAGTTTGATTTATAGGCTATAAAATCATTATTGTATCAGCGGACACTGCTAATTGGCACGGAAATGATTAGCCAAAGCATTGCTGAACACTAGGCTGCCATTCACTAAGGATCCCTGCAAATTGAGGGTGGGGGTATTATGTCCGACATAACGACCTCAAATCTTGTTAATCCTCTTCCAGAACTTTGCGGTAGGGGTCATAGAGGAAATCGATGAAACGTAGTGATGTCATTAAGTTCGGCGAGCATGGCGTAGGGTTCTCTGACGAAGCGCCCGAACTCGGTTTCGGTGGACCTTGTTGGACAAGGTTGAATTCCGCTGCAACCGGGCATGAGCTAACGTGTAGTTCTTAACGGTTGTCGCTCTTCAAGGTCTACCAGGGCACAGGTGAGCAACCCCCTACGGGTCGCCTTCGAGGAATGGTCTGTTTGGTCGCGTTGTAGATAATCGATGTGAAGTACGACACTACCGCGTCTGCACAATTGAAGGTCCCCAAGGATGCACTTCTGAAAGACGCCTCTCGAAAGCCTTCCCAATCGGAATGACCTAAGTCCCACTTGAGTGGTATGGTTGTATGAGGGCTAGGATGAACAGCCGACAAGACAATAGGGAAGTGGTCACTCCCATGGAGCTCATCAAGGGCTCACCATCAAAAATCACTGATGCAATCCGGCGAACAGAGAGAGAGAGAGGTCGACACAACTAAAAGAATCCGTCTAGACATGATAGGAGGGAAGATCATTGGTGTTTAAAACGCAAAGAAAGTCAGATAATAAAAGAAACTTCAAAACACTGCCTTTGGCATTCCGAGTGATGTCGCCCCAATATGAGTGACGGAAATTGAAATCGCCAAGTAATAAAAACGATGATGGCAACTAATCTACAAGTTCTAAATGGTAAAGCCTTGACATTGGTAAAGGAGAGGGGTAAATAGAGCGAACAGTAAAAAGCTTGTAAGAAAAACCCTCACGGCAACAGCTTGGTGGGTAGTATGAAGGTAGAGGGGGGATACATGGTGGGATGACGAAACCATAACTGACAACCACTATGAGACAAGCTCCCGAAAGGAGTAATAGAGTTGAAAATACGAAAATAAGGTACCGCCGGAAACGGACAATTACCCAGTTAGTTCTCCTGAAGACAAACAGCAGCGGAATGGAGAGTGGTCAAAAGGATTTTGAGTTCTTCCCTCCTGGGGTAAGCCAAGGTTTTTTCCTCAGACAATATGCGTGTAATCCATTTTCTAAAAGTCTGTTGTTAATTGTTCCAGGATGCACAGTGATGTTCTCTTCCATTAATTCACGGTAGATCTTACTAAAAGATGTTCTATTGTTGAGACATTCTTTTGATTTTCTATCAATCCTAGGGGTTGTTACTCGCTTACGAACACAGTTCATAACCTTTTTTGCAATACATCCTTCTTATTTTCCAATTTTCTCTTAATTGTACTAATTGTCTGAGTGGAAACATTTAGTTTCTTTCCTGTTTAAATGTGGTTTCATCAAATACACTTCTATTTGTCCAATTTTATGGGGACTAATATCAGTATTTTTACCCAAATCGACCTGGAATAGAAATAGCAGCTACTTAAACTTTAAATGAAATTTATTACATGAATTAGAACACAAATTCACTACACCGACCTTTACTGGATCATAACTGAAGGAAATGTGGGATGCAGCAGTTTGACCGCATGGTAGAATTGAATATTGCCACATAACGACGGCTCGTTATTGCCAGATGTCACTAGAAATCTGCTAGAGGTGGGGGAGGGGAGCAAACTGCCTACTGAAAAACTACTGAATAAATAATAGGAAATAAATCATGTCAATAAATAAATTCAATTTATTTGACCTTTATATATAAAAAGACCAAAAATTGCAAAAAAAACTAATTTTTCCAGTACTATAAGAGGCACTGGATGAATTTCTGCAACCGTTTGGACCGGTAAGGGGCCTACGTCCTGTGAAGAACGGGCCCGGCTTGAGAACAAAGAATATTGAGTAGCATGAAAAGAGTCCATTGAAGACTCTCGAGGCTCAACCTAGTCAGCTCCAGAGGCAGCCCACTTATTGGTTGCCGATGACCCAGGTGAAGAATCCTTCGTCTTACCACGCGGCCGGGTGGAAAAACCACCACTGGTCGATACAGAGGATTCTTTCAAATAAAGTTTAATGTCAAGTCACCAAGAGGCGGTCCAGGCTAGAGACACGGGGAAAGGGAAGCAGCGTTAGGTATCTCGGTGTGAGAGCGGTGCTTCGAAGGTATATCGGGAATAATTCTGACATTAGCAGTAGATGGGTGATGAGATGCTACGGGTGCGTTGGAACTCGAACGTGGTTTGGTTTCGCTTAACGTCACGCAAAACATCTGAGAATAGACGAACAAAAGATGAAGTTTGTGCTCGAGCACGTTGGCAAGCCTCTCTCACGTCAAGAGCAGAGTCGCGCAAAGCAAGGACTTACTTTTAGTAACTATAAGAAGATTTGGCAGGTTTTAGACGCGGCGCTATGAACACCGCCGCATTTGGCACAGCACGGTATTCTGGCACATTCAGGGCCATGGTAATCAGAACCACAATTCACACACGAACGCAGGTGCCGACAGGCACAGCCAACATGTCCAAGTTGGTTGCAGTTGAAGCAACGTCTGGGTAGTTCAACATTGGCGTTTACCGGGACAAGAAGGTAACCAGCTTTAATAAGTTGGGGCAGTTCATGACGCTCAAACGTTAAAATAAACGTGGCAGTTGGGACTCGAGCAGAACCCACAGGTTTAGTCACCCTGTGTACATGTGTGACTCGTTTGGCACTAATCTTACTCTAGAGACGGGTGAGATCATAGTCCCTTAATTTATTTGACCGGACGACACCTTAGACAAAATTCAGACGTGGGAGACGAAACGGTTACGGGAACTTCAGCAATCTAAGATAGATTTAGGACAAGGTTGTGTTGAGTGAGATAACACCTAAACCACAATATCACCACTACCTCTTGAGTCAAGAGGTGGTCTTTACCACATCAGGTGGGGTTCACCAGAGCTGGACTCAAACGATTCATTGACATCAAACACGTCCACTTTTGTAAGCAGGGTTTCGGACAAGAAACTCAGGACCATAAAGCGTGGATAATCTAAATCTGGGTCCAAATCGTTGGCATAGGGATCGAACGAGCGTAGGAAGAATTTAATTTTACACTTTTACTGAAGTACGTAATTACTTACAATATAAGGGTAAAATCCGAAAGTTAAGTGTGTTCAACCGCTGTAAACATTTATTTTTAGCAAAACTAATTGTCCAAAGTTACCTTTCGAGAGACGAGTTCGTTTGGGGCTATGAACCATACCAGAATACGAAGCCAACCGTTCCACTGATATAGAGGAAGGTACGGGGGTGTTACACCTCAAAGATGTTCTTTATAGCAGGATACTTATCTAAAGAGTCGAGTCTTACTGGTGTCCTGCAAATAATTGAGGACTTCTATCTCTTCCTTGTTGTTACGAACAGAGAATGAGCCGTCCATATTTTTGACGAAATGCATTTTCAGATACTGAGTCTGAGTTCCTTGAACTATTACCACTGCTTTCGGAATTTGAATTTCTTACAACCATTTGCAGCTTGGCTCATACGTGACACTTGATTGCTTCATGATCGCCGAAATTAGGTCCTTGCAATATTGATAACCATCTAAGTTTAAAATACGGATGAGAAACTGATGGCAAAAAGGCAGCAGTTACCTCGGGGCTGAACGACAAAAAAATGACCAAATCTGGCATTGAAGCCAGAGACGAGTGCTGCCAGTAATGGCAAGGTGTCTCGATCGCAGGTCGTTTGGTTGGATAGACTCAAATCTTGCGCGGGCATCTTGAGTCACTAGGAGTGTTAGAGGAAGACAACTTTAGTAGCATTCTTTCTCTGCCTGTAAATCGGTGAGGGATGGTCCAATTGGTTTTAGAACAGAAGAACATTCTGAAATAAATTCCACTTCATTGTCTTTGGTGATAAATCGTACATTGAGTTTGTAGATAGAGGGGAGTAGGAAAAGGGGAAAAGAAAAAATAATAGCGTAGGCGAGTTGCGAACAGCTTCCCGCGTCGCTGGACCACTGTTAGCCAACGGCGAATCCACTCGGCTATCCTGAGTCTCAAAAAAGACTCATTCAAACGAAGCTTTTAAGACGCTCGCCTGCACTTCTCGTACGCTATAAGTTCCATTGGATGACGTATGGGTACCTAAATTGAACGCCAAATATTTCCTGTATTTTTTCTGTTGACTTAAGTTTACCAGCAACATTACACAGCCCCGAAAATTTCCCCATTGCAGAATGCTTTATCTTCTTCAATCCAGGTGAATTCAGTCCTTTATCTGCTACCAATTTCAATGTGTGGGAGGCATATTTAACATGGGATGTTAGTTTCACTGACTCATCTCCATACTTCTTGAAAGTTCAGGAACGTTTCTGATGATAACCTCTTCATCAATGTCTTAAGTACGAATCTGAACACGAACACCGAACTTTTTTAAGCATTTCACCATGTTCTATGCATTCTCGGTGACTAGATACAACTTTTCTATAAGATTAATCATGCTCCGAGTTGATTCTGTCCAATATTCCAGCAATTTTATCAAAGCTATGTGTTCCACGAAATCTTTGGCATGCCATTGGAGCTCATCCTCGCGACAAATCATCATTGATCTGTAATGTAAGAGTATAAAATCAATGGCACACAACTGTAAGTTTTACTCAGCCATCTACTATCTTCTTTGCTAAGCAGCCCGGAGGGTTTCTTTAATTCCTGATATGTAGTCGGTGTGAAGAAGAGTCAAACGTTGGTCTGATCGCACAGTCCTTTGCCCAATTCCCATATGTCCAGGAACCCAGCGAAGATAATCTCGACATCCCCCTCTCACAGCAACCGTGTCATCACGAATACCACGAACCAGTGGTGTGGATATTCCAAACCCCCGAGAGCACTCAAGGTGCTTTGTGAGTCGCTAGAGATCACAATCCGGTCTCCAAACAGAGCACAATACGTTCTCTCACGTACCGAGTGGAAGATAAGGGATATTTAATCTCCTCCAATCAAGGTCCCCCCCTTCCCCATATGTCTCTTTTGACGTGACCGAGCATTTGGCCGTCCATGCTCATCTTTTTTGACCTTATCTTACCTTGCTCGCGGATCTGTTAGTACGTTCACACTTGCTGATTGGTTTGTTTGATTGTGTCCATTCATCGAGTGATCTTCTAAAAAGCGAAAATTGGTTAAATTTGAAATATAATCTTACCCATTATATTTGAATGTTAATTCGATCCTCATCTCTTTTCAATAAATAATTCGATATTTTAATAGAACTTCTCATTCTTAATGCTCTCCTAAAGAGCCTTTTCGCTTGCGATTTGAGCCGAACTGCTTAAATCTTTTTTGTCCTTGCTTGCGCATTCCTCTTGAAATTGTGAATTTTTCTTAGGCCAGAAAAGGATCGCTCAACTGAAGCACTTGTTGATTGAGTCAAAGTTAGCTCACACAATTTTGTTAGTCGCGGTAAAGCTGCATCTACCCCACTGTTACGTAAAATGTGAAGCAATTCATGCACTGGTTTGCCTTTCAGTTCGATGTTATTATTATAAGAAATTTTTAGTGATGTTAGAGCTGATTCATGAAAGATTTTTGTGTTTTCTTGGATCAAGAAGCTCCATAAACGTTAATTTATTCAGATTTAGAAATCTCACTTCAATTTGCACGCATATCAAATATATAATTTGGTAAAATATCCTTATGTACTTTACTCTGGGTTGTTCCATAGGATTGTTTCTTTTTCGCTTAATAGAAGGATAAATGCCATCACCAACGACCATATTTTAGAAATGCATTCGTTTTATCTTGTAATACTTTGATTATTTCATTTACTTTACGAATACAGGAGGATATGTCAAATATTTTAGTCTGTAAAACATCAAATATTGTATTTGTGTAATTGAAAATATCGCTAAATACATTTAACAAAAAATTGAATTCAAAATCTTCTAGGGATGGAATACAATGGTTGAGCGTAGGTGTAGCTTTCATTGTCCCATTTGCTGCAGTTGTCAATGATGACTTACGAATAAATCAGCAAGTTGCTCATTGTACTCGAGAACAGTTTCGCCCCAAAAGCGATTAAAGTTCTAACGAGTTGTGCAACTTTTGGAAATCGCTTTTTAATTCCAGTATCTAAAAGATGCACACGTTTACTTGACTTTGCTATAAATAATGAAAAAGACTTGAGCTTTGAAAAGAATATAATACATTCATGAATTTTTGGAGTCCATTTTACTACTTTAGTAAACACTATTTTGGATAACCTTTCGGCCGTACGATTAGCGCCTTCCTTAATAAACCCATGACATTTTCCGCAAACAATACCATCACTAAAGACGAACCGCATAACACATGAAAGTTGCGAAACAGTTTTAATATTACTAGTCTCATCTAAAAAAATAGCAGCAAATGAAGACTCTTCTTTTTCACTTTTAATCGTCCTTGAAAGAACTTCAGCCACACAATTAATCGAATCATTTTGGATTCTACAGAAATTAAGCAACTCAACATAATTACTTTTGTTTTCAGGATCTGTCGATTCATCATGGCCACTGAATACTAATTGCCCCTCTCCTAAAAAAATAAACCACGTCTATTAATCTTTTTTAAAATTTATTCTTTTCACATTTTCATTATGGATTTATACATTACTCTTGTGTTGGCTGTTTAATAAGAAATTCATTCGCGTTTTTCCGAACCTAGTTAAGTCTATCGCAGATGTTATGTGAGTAGAAGAAAGTTCGTGTCTTTTTATTACGTAATGCAGATTATTTAAATCGGTAAACCCAAATGAATTCGATATACCTATTTCGTTATTAAAAACAAGCAGAGCGGCCAGAAAAATATTTTTGCAAGAAAGGACAGGCAGTTAACTTTTTTTTTCGTATTACGCTTGAACATAGAGTGGAGTAGGAAAAAGGGCAAAGGAAGAATGGAGAAGGAAAGTAGCATAGGCGAGTTGCTAACAGCTTCCCGCGTCGCTGGACCACTGTTAGCGAGCGGTGAATCCACTCTGCCATCCTGAGTCTAAAAAAACAAAAAAAAAAAACCCTCATTCAAGCGAAACTTTTAAGCAGCTCGCTTGCATTTCTCGTCACGCTAAAGCGCTCTATGAATTTTTATAACGCAACTCTTTGTTTTCCCTGTTAAAGCTATGTTTGGAGTAGACCTATCATCTTTAATTATTTTCTCTTTATCTGCGTGACTCTTCGAAGAAAATTTATTGACCTAATCATCTCTTACATATGTATATGCGATGTTTTTGTTTCGCAATGACTTCATTGTTTATTTCCATTATCAACTTGAAGGGTTGCACTTTAAACAGAACAATTATCCTAAAAAAAATAATTTACACAATAGCTATTTAATCAATGTACCGATAAAGTAGTCTAAACTCTAAAATGATTTTGACAAAGTTGCCAGAATTAGACAACTACGTATAATAATTATTATTTATTATTCTTCAATCGAAAGTTGAAATTGACACGAGGGGTTATTCCATAGAAGCACGTGTCTTTCGACGTAACCAAATGAGAATAACTTTACCTCTAGCTTACGGTTTTCACCCAACAGCCCAGGGACGCGGAGCATTCAGAGTCCTGTCAACTCAGAAGCCAGTGCATTACCAATAGGCTACGATATTATATGTGGTTGCATTCTAATTCTTTCTTATATGAAGCTGTCATGAAACTGTAATTTTAATTTCAATGTAGGATAAGGCTTTAATTAAATTTTAGTAGAATAAAAATGTAATAATAGTTATTATTATTACATATTTATTCTACTAAAATTTAATTAAAGCCTTAATAACGAGACGCCCCAATAAATAACAAAATGCCATATAAAAAAACTCTGAGCCTAATGCAGGAAAACGGAAGGTTCACTTTTAAATCCATTGGCAAATTTCAATAACGCTCAAATTCGCTTACTCTCTGGGGTGACGGCACTAAGCAAATTCCTTCCATTTTCTGATATATTTTCTTACATTTACATCTGACAATGCAAACTTTTAGATATAAAGGGTCTTTTAACAAGGACGCTCAAGCTTTGTCATGCGATAGTGGCCATGTTGTTAAAGCGACATCTGGCAACCTCACTGTGAACTGTTCAGTAGTACTTGGTAATTCACGATGGAAGGTTATAGCGTCGAACAGCGTGTGCAAATTATCAACACTTATTATCAAAATCAGTGCTCCGTTCGACAAACGTTCCGCGCATTACGTGATTTCTATCATCTTCAGCGACGAGGCCCATTTTTGGATGAATGGATTTGTGTACAAGAAAAATTGTCGGATTTGGGACGAAAACAATCTACATGAGATACACCAGCACTAATTGAATCCCACAAAGTCCCTGTTTGGTGCCGATCTTCGTCTAATGGAATCATCGGTCCGTATTTTTTTGAGAACGAAGATGGGAATGCCATAACCGTCAACGGCGAGACCTACAGATCGATGATAAGCAACTTCTTGTGGCCTCAACTGGATTAAATGCCTGATATGGATCCTGACGACATGTGGTTCCAACAGGATGGCACTACGTGCCACACTGCGCACGCCGCGATAGACATTTTGCACCAGAGATTTCGGGGCAGGGTCATCTCGCGCGGCAGCGACGTCAACTGGCCACCAAGATCATGCGATTTAACGCCGTTAGACTACTTTATTTGGGGCTAACTTAAATCACAGGTCTATGCGAATAATCCGCAAACAGTTGATGTCCTCAAAGTCAACATAACGAACACCATCCAGCAAATTCAGACAGATTTATGCGACAAAGTCATCGAAAATTGGGCCTCCCGAATACGTTCCACCAAACGAAGCCGAGGCGGACATTTGAACAACGCCATATTCCACACTTAATGCCATAAAATGTACTTTCAAATTTAAAATAAATTGAGTGCATCTATCGCACACAACTTGTTTTTATTTACATTTAAAAATCGAGCGGAGAGATATGACAAACTATTTTAACCGTTATATGAAAAGAAGTTGGATTTGAACCTGTGTCATTACGCGCTCATCGCTTATATGACCAAGACGCTGTTCGCCAGAGCTAGCTAGGGTTGAGGATCAGCGTCTTGGTCATATAAGCGATGAACGCTTAATGATACAGGTTCAAATCCAACTTCTTTATTTATTTTAATATAACAGTTAAAAAAGTTTGTCCTATCTTTCCATTCTCTACATCTCCCATTTTCCTTCTTAAGCTTTTATTGGTTCATGTGATATTCTCCTAAGTGTTTTTGCGGGTTGAGTTACCAATTTTCATTTCCTTGGGCCTTTAAATACATCTATAAAATCACGTGTCATGTGATTTTCAATATATATATATATATATATATATATGTAAATAAAACCACTGTGGGGGAGCGTAGTAGTTTATTATCTCGAGAACAGTTTCGACATGGAGTTTGTCATGACAGTCTCAGTCGAACTCTAAGAATTCATGCTGTCACACCAAGCGTACAATATATATATATATATAGTTTACAGAGATCCAATTGGAGTTCCTAATCAGGAGGAGTGAATTTAAGTTCATTAAGGATATCTTTTAAGATTAGATCTTTGACATAGGGGCCCCTACGTCAAAGATCTAATATTAAAGGAGAATTCGCTGACTACTACCTAAAATATATTACAGCAGAGCAGGCTCACAAGGGCGTGCTCAACGTTAAGGGTGTGATGACTAAATAATGCGGTGTCTCGACACGGATCCCCTAGACGTTAGTGTGAGGGGTTTTTTTTTGGGAGGGGGGGTAAGAGGGCTCTACTGGCGAGTGCCACCAGTGGCACTCGCGGCGAATTTCATACTAGCATATTCTTAGGCTAAATTATAAAATAGAGAATATATATAAAAACAACAAAGTTTACGATACGAAAAAAGCGATTCAGGTAGGAAAAGAGGTCCTCTCTCTCCGGGGCCTGAGGGGTCAACCAACAATCCAAGTGGCTAAATACTATGAAGGAAGCCGACCCGTCCTTTAGAAACTCCTCCAATCCACAATCTAGAATAGCAGGAACTCAACTCGTCTCGAGTACAAGAGACAAGTGCTAGTGACCCTGTTCGTAACGTTACGCGGACAAGTTTAATGTCCCACCCTCTAGGGTGGCATACTAGATAGAACCAGCAACGCCACAGTCCCGAGTTACATAGAGCTTCCAAAGGAATTCCTTGGCCATAAACTCATAAGGCTTTGGGAATGTTTGGAGTCTATCGTCGCGATAAACACAGTCAATATCGGTGCTGGGCGAAATGAGAGCGGTTGGCGACCAAGGGAGACGCTGGGCTATGCGAAAAAACACAATACACTGGGTGCGATTTAAAGCGAGCGGCATCTATTAAGCATTGAGAAAGATGGTCTCCGCAAGAGATGTGCGGAAGATTGATCGCCCAAGGGATTTTTTTAATGGTGTTTATCTGGAGGTAGACGACAAGAGCACAACCACCGAAACAAGCCTATTTTAAGCCTAATGTAATAATTAAAAATATCAAAAAACAACAAAACCAAAACGTGAAAATAAGGCATGCTTCGGCATAGGAGGAAGGCCCGACTTCCTAAGAGTCCAAGCTTGTACCCGAGCACCCGCAAAAGCTAAATACAATGGAGGTCAACTTAATCAAAAAACTCGAGTACTCAACATCCGGGAGTGCACGAATTCGAGGAGAGCACAAATGACAAAGTGGCGACCACCCGTGTTCCGGTAGGAGACACGTGCGAAGATCCATCGTATTTAGACATTGGGCAATAATGTGCCGGTTATTGTGACAACGCAGTCGTAACGCGTTGCATCAGATGGCGGAGTACCGCGAGTATGCCCGATTCAGAGACGATAGCAAAAGACTTGAAATCGTTGAGGCATTACAGGAGGCAGGGCAAGTAGAAAATCACAGTCGCCAAACGGAGACCAATGTGGTAGATCGAGTCCACCTTCTGCAATTACGTTCGGCCGCGGCCGCGCAGAACTTGTATCCGTAGTCGTTTATAACCAATAAAAGAACGGTAAAAAAGTAAAGTAGCTCTATAAACACCATAAAAGCTGAACACTTCGTAATTTTTTATGAATAATATAGGGGGTCGCATCTGACGATTGGTATCAAGGGCATGTCGTTGAAATTAATATTTGCCCATTTCTTAGCTATATTAATAATAGATGCAAAAAACAAAAAAAAACAGGACAAGACAAACCACGGAAAAAGAGAAAACATGCTCGGGCACCGGAGAAAGATCTCCTCTTCAAATTATTTCATTCAAGCGCATTTAAAATTATATAGTTAAATTGTCGATTGAGGGGGGAAGAAAGGGCGGTGAAAAAAGTACGGACGGAGCGTGCAGCGTTGTTAACACCCTCCCAGGGTCGCTGGGACAAGTGTACGCAAGGGTCAGTCGACTATGTTGTTTACCCTCCCCCCCCCCAGTCAAACCCTTTTTCTAAAAGCGGTTATTAAAGTAAAACCGAATGCACCATGAACACGATATTCAAGGGGTAACGCACCGCATGATCCCGGGTCTAGGCATCATTGTCGATTGGGGGATGTAGGGAGTAGGGTGATGGAAAAATGAATAAAGAGAGGGTGCTCAGCCGCCTGCTTGCAACCTCGTTAATCTACACAACTACCTACAAACTCCCGTTCGTAGATTCATTAATTTGAGGTGCATCTTTAATCAACAAGCACATGGCATTTTTCTCGAAAACAGTTTACAAGTGCAGTGGTCTTATCCACGTACGGTGGAATTATTGGCAGAGTATTTTTTGCATTTGTCCACTTTAAGCATCTTATTGAAGGGCACTGTTACCATGGTGATTGACCATAGACCGCTAATATATGCATTATCGTCTCCTACTAGAGCTAAAACAGAGAGCCAGCAGGGACATTGGTCGACACTTACTGAATGTCCAAAACTTTAGGTACATGGGGAAAGGGGTAACGTTGCAACTGACTGCAATACCCACTTTCTCAATCTCGCCAAATGTGGTGTGATGCCCCTTACCAGAGACTGTTTCAGCAAGTTTTCGCGGTTCAGTAAAGTGAAATTTCCAATCCTGGCATTAAGGCAACAATGATCAGTAAAGGATAACTATTTGGGGTCTTCCATGGACTCCAATGAATGGACATCATGTCAAGCCTACAGAGTCGCCAATTTCAACGCATATACATATGTACTACCCATTTTAAAAAAAATAAAATAATAGGCCCATCTGGCGTCACCGAAAAAAAACAAGCTTAAACTTAGGATATTTTTATAAAAAAAAAAAGCAACTAAGAAAACAAAGGACACGCCCTATCGCTGGACGGAGGCCAACCTTACGCCGGAGCCCGAGCCCGAGCAAGCACCCAAATAAATGGAGACCAGCTTCATTCATAAAGTCAGTCAGTTCACAGGTCTGAGTACAGGAACCTGTCCGAGAACAAGGTAAAAACGGTAGCGACATCGAACATCTCGGCACCAGGAAAGGTAAGGTAGACAAAGAACCCTCAACAAGAATGTACGTAATTATTAGGACGAGTCGTTGCAAGGAGATGGAAGGGAGTGCTCCATCAAATGACGGCGCGTCCTGCGAGTGTACCCGATTCGAAGACGACAGAAAGCAATCTGAAGCCGACGAGACAATGCGGATACGTCGACGGGAACAGTGGCAGCGTGATGGCATGCAACAAAGTTTGTCCAATCTTCTTCGCCAGACAGCCCGAATGGCTGATCTGATTCCTGCCATATGTTCAGTGAGGAAGAGCGATGCGTTCGTCTGGTCGCCCAGTCCTTGCGGATTCTTTGGTGCCCTCATTCTGCGTAATTTCTACATGTCCAGAAACCCCGCAAGAGATAATCTAGATATCCGGCCGGCTCGGTGCAACCCTGGCGTCACGGATCGCGCGAGCCAGGGTGTGCGGAAATCTACCTCCTTGGGAGAGGACCCCATAACCGGTAACAAGGCCTTCTTCTTCAAGCCTACCTGTTTAAGCTGGAGGCTATCCTTCTGATTGGCTAATACTAATAATGATGAATGAATAATTGTCGTGAAAATGTTTCAACCCGTATATTTATACAACATCCAATTAACGAGGCGTGAATTATTTTCTCCTAATCTGGACGCGGGGCAGAGCAAATAAGGTCAGAAGTATGTTCGTTTGTTCCTTTGTTGAGACTGCTGGGCGAAGTCAAAAAGGTGTGTGCGTGTTTAATCCAGACACATTTTGGCCCTACAGGGGTGGCAACCATAGCAAGGTGATAGGAAAGTTGATTTTGTGGTTTCGCAGGTCGACGTGAACTTTAACTGGTCAAATCATATACTACTCTAAGTTTGCCCAGCTGCCTTCGTTATCTTGCATAGAGACCTTTATCTTGCAGCTGTTTCCTCGCGTGTGTATGTTTGTGTGTTCGCCTGGGAACCTCCAACTATTCGTTTGCCTTGTTACACTCATGTTTTTCTTAAATTATGTAAAGTTGTAATATAAGTATTTCGCTCTATTCAACATTGGTTCATTGCTATAACATGACCTATTATTTCAGTAGTTAATGTGTGCCCAATTTCAAGATTTCATAGGCCCAACAAGTAGCTCATTGGTGAGGTTCCTCGTTGAGCCTACTTCACCTTGCAATTCGGGCGTCGCTACAAATGTGCCGAACAGTCTGGGGAACAACACATTCGTAGCAGTAAAGTGCAGGGGAGCGCTCCATCAAATGTCAATGTGTTCCGCGAGTAGGCCTAATTCGTAGACGACAGAAAGGGCCTGATGCCGTCGAACTTTTGGTGGGTAGGTCCATGAGAACAGTCGTAGTGCAATGACACGCAAATTTAAGTTCCCCTCGCGCGTTTCCCATCATTCTTGGCAAGCAGCCCGGAATCATGCCATGTAATCGATGTGAGCAAGAGCGAAATGCTCGACAGGTCACCAGTCCTCGCAGACTATTTGGCGCGCTTTCATTACCCGCAATTCCGAAATATCCAGGAACCCAGCAGAAGATAATCACATCCGCCTGGTTCGCTGCAACTGTGGCGTCATGGATACCAGAACCAGGGATTGTGGAGATTCCAATGCCTCCAGAGCACTAAGGGCGCTTTGTGAGTCGCTAAAGAACACACACCGGTCTCCGAACCCGGCAGGACGCGTTATGTTCCGTATCGAGCGGTGTATTGAACCATCTACGCCGTGAAGAAGGACCAACGCCTGCTAGAGCCCGGTTGATTTGAATCAGAGGGGATACGGCATGGAAGCCAATCCTCTCCTAGGACTTGGAGCCATCCATCTAAACTGGCACGGATCTAGCGTAACACAAAGTGTGGTCCAAAAAGATCCACCGGCCAGATATCGAGTGTCCGAAGGCACTAATAATAGCAACAACAGAAGGGTCCATCACATTCTCCAGAAGGCTCCTGTCCGAGAAACGCGTCGGGTCACCTTCGGCTCTCTACCAATCAAGCTAGCTAATGCTCTCCTTTGGTGGAGCATATGGCCGTTGGCCAACTTGCGCCATCAGTCGAGAAAATGAAAAGGGCTTTAAGTTAGCGAGCTAAAAATATCATAATTTCTAAATGCGGGTCACTGAAGTAATTGAGGTTCCGCTCAGCGCACTTGCGACTTTGGTCTTGGTTTGATCGCTTGCCCAAATGGCAGCAGACACGTCCGTCCCCGGATCAGCGGCCGGTGGAGGGAAAGGAATATCTATTCCTCTTTTATTTCCTTTTCTTTTTTGGAGAACATAAGAACATAAGAAAAGAAGGAGACTGCAAAAGACCATTCATGGCCTACACTTGGCAGCTCCTGTTCCAGTCAACACACAAAAGATTTCTTACCAGAGAAAAGTCATCAACATTGTCACCCTTTACAGGAGTTCGTCAGATCTAATCTACAATATACATAAAATGCATCCAGAGGATTATGTCCATTCATGCAACCGCAAAATAATCTCCCCACTCCGCAGAAAAATATATACATATGTACATAAAAAAAGTCAGTCCCATCTAGCAGCTTCATTCATATATTTATCTAATCTATTCTTAAAACTACCCAGAGAGGAGGCTTCTATCACATGTCTAGTGAGCCTATTCCATTCATCTACCACACGATTTGTAAACCAATTCCTCCCAATCTCCTTCCTAAACCTATACTTATCAAGCTTAAACCCATTGCTACGTGTCCTGTCATGTTCACTAAGTATAAGAACCTTACCCAGATCCCCTTTATTATATCCTTTTACCCATTTGAAGACTTCAATCAATTCCCCTCTGACTCTTCTCCTTTCCAATGTATGTAGATTTAGTTTTCTGAGCCTTTCACCATAAGGTAAGTTCCTTAGCCCACCAATCATCTTTGTCATCCTTCTCTGCACAGACTCAAGCAAATCAATATCCTTCCTATAATATGGTGACCAAAATTGTACTGCATAGTCTAGATGAGGCCTAACTAGCGCCAGATACAGTTTTAGAATGACTTCAGCACTCTTATTGCTTACACTCCTCCTAATGAATCCCAATATCCTATTAGCTTTATTCTTAGCATTTAGGCATTGCTTTCTAGGACGAAGGTCTGAACTTACCAAAATACCCAAGTCCCTCTCACAATCGGTCCTCCCTAAATTTCTCCCATTTAATTTATAACTATTCAGTGGATTATTTCTACCTATACTAAGTACACTACATTTGTCTATGTTAAACTTCATTTGCCATTTCTCAGCCCAATTGGACAGAATGGTCAATTCCTCCTGCATTACAACAGCATCAGAATCAGCCCTAATGGCCCTACCTAGCTTAGTATCATCAGCAAATTTACTCAGGTCACTACTTATACCTATGTCAAGATCATTAATATAAATTAAGAATAGCAAGGGACCCAAAACAGATCCTTGCGGAACTCCACTGCTAACACACCCCCACTCAGATTTAACTCCATCTATACTAACTCTTTGCTGTCTGTCACCAATCCATGACTGAATCCACCTAAATATACTGCCATCGATCCCGTGTGCTTTAACTTTGCTCAGAAGCCGTAAGTGTGGCACTCGATCAAAAGCCTTACTAAAGTCCAAGTATAAAATATCATAGTTTTCATCATTATCTGCTGCTTCATACACCTTACTATAAAAAGACAGCAAATTAGTGAGACAGGATTTACCCTTACTAAAGCCATGCTGTGATTCTTTTATCAACTTATGCTTATCCAAGTGATCTCTAATATTCCTTGCTATAATAGATTCCATCATTTTCCCTACCACTGATGTCAAACTTACTGGTCTGTAATTAGACATATTTGTTTTATCCCCTTTCTTAAATATAGGTATCACATTGGCTTTCTTCCATGCCACTGGCACAATGCCACTCTCCAATGATTTTCTAAAGATGCATGCTAGGGGCTCACTTAACACATCCTTACATTCTTTCAAAATTCTAGGAAAGACCTCATCAGGACCGGGTGCTTTACTACTTTTGATTTTATCAATTTCCTTTGTCACTATCTCCTTTGTGATCAAGATATCCTTTAATTTCTCTTCATCATTACCCCGAAAGATCATTGACACCTCGGGTATATTTAGAGTATCCTCCTGTGTAAATACTGAGAGAAAAAAGTCATTTAGCATTCCAGCCATTGAGTCCCTATCACTCACTAATTCTCCATTGGAATCTATAAGTGGGCCTATTTTATCTCTAACCTTAGTTTTGTATAATTGATAAAAACTTTTAGGATCTTCCTTTGCCCTATTTGCCACTTTAATTTCATAATTTCTCCTTGCTACTCTAACTAACTTTTTAACATCTCTTGCTAGTTCATTATATCTCTGCCTTAAGTGATCCTCTCCATTTTTTATTTTCCTATAAATGCCCTTTTTAATGCCAATATAATGCTTAATTTTATCTGTCATCCATTTTGGGTCATTATTTTTAGTCCTAATCTCCTTATAAGGAATGTTAATCATCTGACCTGTAATTAATTGCTCAATTATTCTTTCATACTCCTCTTCAATTGTAATCTCTTCCTCCTGGTGATTATTGTCTCCACTAACTGATATCATTGAATCTATTCCTGAATTGATTTCATTGCCTGGTTTCTGTACAACTGCCTCCAGGTAAGTCCTTAGCCCATTATAATTTGCTCTTCTAAAGTCAGGAATTTTAACATTGTTCATGCTACTATCAATACCATTCCATTTCATCTTGAATCTAATTTCACAATGGTCACTATTACCCAAATTTCCTCCAATCTCAGTATCCTTAATAACTTCTTCCCTATTTGTCAGAACTAAATCCAGTATATTATTACCTCTAGTGGGTTCGTTAATAATCTGCCTCAGAAAATTATCTTGGACAACATTAAAAAATTCCTCAGCCTCCTGATCACCCACAAGAGCTTCCCAGTCTATATTTCTGTAATTAAAATCGCCCATTATACACACATGCTTACTTCTACATGCCCGTTCAATCTCCTGCCACAGAAGATTTGAAGCTTCCTTACTAAGATTTGGTGGTCTGTATAATAATCCTATGACAAGCTGGTTTTTACCTTCCTTTACATTTAGCCATAATGACTCTGTGTTATCATCTAATTTAATTGTACTGTTTACACAACACTGGAGATTATCTTTAATATAAATAATAACCCCTCCTCCTCTCTTCCTATTCCTATCTGTATGGAACATGTTAAAGCCCTCAATCTCAACCTCAGGTTTAAAGTGATTACCTGCCAAATCAAGCCATGACTCTGTTATCGCAATTATATCAAAATTCTCTTCACTTGCTAACGCTCTTAAGAGATCTATCTTATTCCTTATACTCCGACCATTTGTGTAGTATATTTTTAAGGTTTTTTTATTATTCCCATGTTCATTGCATCGTGCTTTTCTATTCCTAGTTATCTGCTCATTCACTTGGGCATTAGTCCCCCTATAACGCATCAGTATGCCCTCTCCCTTAGCTATTCCTCTATCTCTGCATCCCTTCCATTTCCTACACCTGCCCTCTATTCCTGTTATTCCCTTACCTCTAACAGCTTCTAGTTTCCCACCCGTAAGGACCTAATCACACTATCCAGCTCCCCCCATAGAACTTCAACACCTGCCCGACTAAGATGGAGCCCATCCATCGCATACAACCTCCTATTCCCGTAAAACCCTCCCCAGACATCTACAAACACCAATCCTAACTCCTCACACAGTCCTTTCACAAATTCATTCAAACCAATTGCACGCGACAACCATTCTACCCCCACATCCAATCTTGGAAGCACACCAGAAACAACACCTTTTACCCTGCTTTTACTCATCCTTTCAACTAACCTTTTATACTGCTCACGTAACTCACATGTACCCACCTTCTTTACATCATTCACTCCCACATGCGTAATCACAACTGCATCCCTCTCACACCCAGAAACCAGCCTATCATACCTCTCACAAACATCACTTACACCAGCACCCGGCAGACAAACTCTCATTCCCTTCCACTTGCTATCTAAATACCTAATCTGAGAGTCACCCATCACTAGCACCTCAGTCATTCTCCTATTCTGTCTTGGCCTAACATTACCCTCCCTCCTGCTCTCAGTCACACTACCACCCATCCTGCTTTCATCCACAATCACACCAGGCAAATCACTTTCACACTCTTCCTCTCTCAGGACATTGAATCTGTTAGTCAACCTAACAGGTTCTATGTCCCTCTCATTCACACACCTAACCTGTCCTAACTTATCTATCCTATCCATTTTCACCCACCATTCATCATCACTCACAACTTCCACACTGTTCCCAGTCCTAGCCCTATCTTCCACCCTCTTAGCACTAATCTCACCCTTCAATCGCACACTTGCATCTCTTCTCACCTCAAACACCAAATCATTCAACCTCTTACATTCCCCACTCAACCTCCTAACCTCCCCTTCCAGAAAACACACACGGCATTCAGTTACATTCACTCTCCTTTCAACTCCACATGCATCACACACCACATATACACTACTTTCAAACGGCATGCTCTCACCATCTATACAAACAGCCATACTCTCAGAAATTTACTAAGGAAAAAGTTAACACTCACCCCAAAAAATTCTTGCTCAGGATTGCTGCCAGTTATCTTCCCCAAAAGTATTAATCACTAATGTATTTATTACACAGTGATTGATGTATTAAATAAATATAAGAAAAACTATACACCCAAATCAGTATTATATCCCAATCTTACAATGAGAATCAAGAGCTTCCTGCAAGACAACCTTCCAGAACAAAGCCAGACAGCCAACGAAATGTATGTGGGCGGTGTGTATGTACATGAGGGAGAGGGGGAAGAGTGAAGCTGCCTCTCCCCCTGGAAGGCGACAGATCTTGGCCGTCAAAGTGGCGCAAGGTGTGGGACAGGGTCCCTCATCTCCCGATTCTTTGAGCGCACATCCCACCTGAGGAGGGCCTTGCAGAGGGTCAGTTTCTGGCACCGAGCCAAGTTTGCCCCCCTTGGAAGGGCCTGCCACTGGGGTGAGGTCACCTCCAGGATTATCTCACCTCAGGAGGGGCTTCCAAATGGTCATCTCCACCCCCCAACCCCGTAAGGGGCGCGGCGATTTGCCTTCCTGGCCCCCGTGCTGACGGGACTCAGCGCCCCGTCCGGCCCCAGCTTAGCCTCTTCTCCTTTCCTTCAGCACACAGCCTAAATAACGACTGTGCGTAAAAAATATTAAATATACCCCCCCCCCCCAAGGTGTCAGGCAAGTCATCCCGACCAGAGGCTCTCAGTGCCTATGGCCCATCACTGGGGACGGTATGCAAACCAACATTGGTAAGGAAAGGAAGGCGGGCATGCCAGTTCCCATCAACTTGGCAAACCTCGGATCAAAGAGATGCATGGGCAAGGTCCAGGGGACAATGCTTCCTCTGATCCTTCTAAGGAGTTTGGGGTGGGTCACCTGAACCCCAACGGGAGGGATGGGAACGGAGGCGGTGCGTCTTCTTAATTGGCTCTTGAGAAACCAAAGGGGAACCTACTACAAGTTGTTGTAGGCTTTCCTGTTTGTTTTTTTTCACCTCAACTCACCTGTGCCCACCTTATATTTCAGGTTTCGGTGAAGGATGCAGGACAGAGCTGCCTAGAGGCAGTCCCGGACCCCTGTCTTTCGCTGAAGAATTACCCCCCCCCCCTAGTATCTTATTAGGACAAGATTCAGTGACAAATAGTGAAATGCGCTTAAAATTAATTGACTATCTGAGTGTGCCCGAAAAAAAAAGCGGAGCTGGACGTGAAAGCCAGGTATGTATATGAATGGAGGCGATTTTTTTTTTTTTTTAAGTGGAGGCGAAATGTATGTGGGCGGTGTGTATGTACATGAGGGAGAGGGGATGTGTTACACCATCAAATTGCGAGCAGGAGGTAGTTTTTCCAGCTCCTATGGTATCGCTGGCTGCTCTCATTTCGGAGTGAGGAAGGAGTCGGGGTGTAGAACCGGGAGACCCGTGTGTGTGCGGCGCGATTTTGGAATCACAGCCGTCCTTCCCCCTGGTCCATCATTAGCGAGAACAAGACGGATCATGCCAGACGCTCCCCCCCCCCGCTCCACACTGTGGAGGTCTCACCCTAAAGAGGAAAAAAGAGAACGCCCCCAGGCAAATTAATGGCCACAGAGTAGAGTCGGGTGGTAGTTGTGGTTTTGCGAAAACCGCAATTGAGTGGGATACACATTTGTAAAAATTACCTTATTATAAGACCAAATTTATTTATCTTATGCACGCTTAATATTTTTACTTTAGTAATTGTTTCTGCATTTTTCTTGGTTATTTTGTATAGATTCTTTTTATATGTGATTATATTGGGTTGTGGGTATATCTAAATATATTTTAAGAGAAAAAATAATAAAGAAATATCTGAGTTTCCTTGAGCCTCCTTCCGATCTAACGGGCGTCTCCCGAGCATCTTTTAGGCGATCGAAGTCTGGGTGCATAAAAGATGGTCTTTGCACACAGATTACAAGGAGATATTTTTTTTTAAGAGCTCATCTGGCGACTGCCTACTTGGGCATTAGTCGCCGTATTAAAAACTGCCTAGTACTAGGCTACTTTAAAATAAGATTAAAAAAACAAAACAACAAAAACAACACTAAAAATAAAAAAAGGAAAAGGCAACGAACAGGAACGAGTGACCTATAAAGAAAAAAAACAACAAAAACAACTAGTTAAATAAAAGGGAGAAGGCCGGCCTCCCCCCAAAAGTCTATAAGTCCACCATGAATGTACACGAACTCGTCCAGTGCAAGGGACAGGCGGTAGCGACCTCGACCATCCCGGTACCGGACCAGGTAACGTACGCGGAAATCGCCCAGACTGGAACATTCGACAAGAATGTGCCGAACAGTCTGGGGGACACGCAAGCTTCACAGTAGGAGGCTAGCGAGCGCTCCATCAAATGGCGGTGCGTCCCGCGAGTGTGTCCAATTCGGAGACGACAGAAAGCAACCTGAAGCCTTCGCGGCATTAAGGGGTAGGTCCATGGGAACAGTCGCGGAGCATGGCACGCAACTTTTAAGTTCCCTTCGACCGTCTCCCATCTTCTTTGCCAAGATGCACGTATTCCTGCCAAGTAGTCGGTGTGAGGAAGAGCGAAACGCTGGTCTGGTCGGAGAGTTCTCGCGGACTCTTTGGCGCCCTCATTCCCCGCAATTCCTACATGTCCAGGAACCCAGCAGAAGATAATCTCGACATCCGCCCGGCTTGCCAAAACCATGGCGAACCAGGGGATGCGGAGATTCCAATGGCCCGAGAGCACTCAGGGCGTTTTGTGAACCGCTATAGATCACAATCAGGTCTCAGAACAGGGCACGTCCCGTAATCTCACACACCGAGTGGTGTATTGCCACCAGCTCGGCCGTGAAGACAGGCGCTGCGGCTGGAAGAGCCCCGCTGACTTCAAACAGAGAGGATACGGCGTGGAAGCGGACCCCCTCTTGGGGGGTCCGCATGGTTCCAGCGTGACACGACGTGAGCTCCAAAATGGTTGAATGCAATACTCCCGACGCTGTACAAGCTTTGCGAGCAGAGGCATCGCGACAAATAACCAAGGGTGGCGTCCTGGGCAGAACCAGGGGCGCCACCGGCCCGAGAGCTATACCTAGCTCTCGAAGGAGTTTCCGAGCCCTAAACCCAAAGGGCTTAGGGTATGACTGGCGTCTCTCGGTGGCATAGGCACCGTCGAGATCAGCTGCGGATGCAGTGAGAGCTGTTGGTGACTGAGGGAGGCGCCGGGCTTGCGCGTACAGGCAAATAATGCATTGTGCACGGCGTAGAGCGAGTGGCATCTCCCCAGCATCGACTAGTAGGCTCTCAATGGGGGAAGTGCGGAAGGCACCGGTCGCCAAGCGAAGGCCGGTGTGGTGGATCGAGTCCACCTTGCGCAATACACGCTCGAGCTTCGAACGAACAAAGGATCGATATAAAGTAAGGCAGTAGCCCTATCAGCGCCTCAAGCGCTGAACGTCACGGAATGGAGAATATCCATGGCGTGGGTACAAGAGACCATAAGGCTGCGAATATGAGCCTCCCAGGTGAGGTGTCAGCCAAATACAAGACCAAGGAAACGGTGCGATTCAACCACTTCCAGGCGTACCCCATTAAGAAACAGGTCTGGGTCAGGGTGGAGCCGTGGATAGCGGCAGAAGTGCACCACCTTAGTCTTGGCCAAGGAAAACCGAAACCTGTGCGCTTCGGCAGAGCGAGAGACCGGGTTCAATGCCTATTGGAATCGAGGCTCCAGAGTTGGCATCTGGGCCGCGCCAAAAGAGATCAAAAGGCCGTCCACGTAGAGCGTAGCGGGAACATCTTCCGGCAGCACCGAGGTGATGCCATTGATGCTCAGGGAAAAGTGTGACACTGAGGACACTTCCCTGCGGGACACCCTCTTCCTGCTCCATTGGGCTGGAGAGGGCTCCCCCCACCCAAACGCGGAAACGACGATCTCGCAAAAATTTAGATATAAACATTGGGAGGCATCCCCTCGCCCCCATCGTGTGGAGAGTCTCCATGATACCGTATCGCCATCCAGTATCATAGGCCTTCTCCAGATCGAAAAACACCGTGGCGTAGTGCTGTGTACGAAGGAAGGCCTCGCAGCCAGCATTTTCCAGTCGGAGCAGATCATCCGAAGTGGAGTGGAACTTGTGGAAGCCGCACTGTGAAAAAGACATGGCCTCCGTTGTCCAGAAAAAAGGCTAATCTAACATTTACAAATTTCTTCATCAACTTGCACACGCAAGAGGTTAGAGAGATTGGGCGGAAACTGGCCGGAGTAGAGTGATCTCTCCCCGGCTTGCGAAAGGCGAGCACAGTAGCGATTCGCCAGGAATCCGGGAGGAGACCCTCCACCCAGATCTTGTTGAGCAAATCTAAAAGAAAGGCCATGCCTCGCTCACCCAGGTGCCGAGCATGGCGTACGGGACATCGTCCGGACCATGGGCAGTCCACGCACGTAGAAAGGGCGGAACGCAACTCACTCAGAGTAAACCTGTCATTGAAGGTAAAGTCCAACCGGCGGCCTTCCGCGACATCACAACGTGCATTAAATGCTGGCGGAGCAGCATCCTGGCTAGAGAATGCGGAAAAAGCGGTCGCAAAGGATTCCGCCACGGACGCGGGGTCGGAGATTGCGGTCCCATTCTCCTGGAGAACGGGAGGGTGGTCCTGCGAGAACTTGCCCCGAATCCTTTTGACTCGCTTCCACACCTCTGCTAGAGGTCTTCCCGCTAAGAAGAGCGGCGGGCGTGCTTCGAAATTTACCGGAACCTAGCCCGACGAAATTCATCGACAGTGAAATCTTTCGGGCGGCGCTTATAGCACATGTAGGAATAGCGCTTGTGTTCGAGGGCCGTCTCACACTCGGCCGACTACCACGGGAATGGTCGGCGTGCAAAACGACCAGACCTTCTAGGAATAGTAGCTAGCCCGCGGCGATGAGGTTACCAGAGAACTCAACGGCCTCATCTACCGACCTAAACTCCTCGACTGAGATAGAGAATTCAGTCATTTCCTGAAATGCAGACCAACGCGTCAGCGCTAAGCACCACCAAGGCGGGCTCTTGGGCGGCAGCGGCACAAAAAATTATATTTGAATGGGAAAGTGATCACTACCATGGAAGTCATCGACCACTCCCCAATCAAAATCGGGCTGTGCATCCGGATAGCACAAAGATAGATCGAGGAAGGAAAATGAAGCGGTTCTCGGGCAGTGATGCGTAAACTCATCCATATTTAGGACACCGATCTCAAGCTCATCGATCAGGCCGACAAGGACTTGACCCCGGGGAATGATAGAGTAGTCTCCCCGTTTAGATCTCCGAGCAAGAGAAAGGGTCTCGGCAACCGTGACACGACGCGGGGGAAGTCCCCCCGCGTCGAAGTCAGCTGACGGTGGAATGTACGCGGAAATAACTGTATACCTCCTATCAAGGTGCAGCTGCAGAGCTACTGCCTGAAAGGAGTATCGAAAGCGAAGAGAAGAACAGAGACATCATTCCAGGTGTAAATCGCACATCCTCCCGCCCGGCCCCCATCACGTGGTGGTGGGGTCGCTAAACCCTTATACCCCGCGAGGGTGGGCAGGGGGCATGCGTCCAGCATGGTCTCTTGCAAAAAGATAGCTACCGGGGAACGGAAGGAGACGAGCCCCCGCAGCTCCTCCCAGTTGGCCTGGAGTACGCGGCAATTCCATTGAAGGAATATACCCTACAGGCCGCCTAGCTCGGAGGAGATGCAGGGGCCCTCTTCGAAGAGAAGACCCTCACGGGAATGGCCGTACGCTTCACGGAGGCAGAACCCCGAGCGCCGTTGACCGGACAATGCGCTGAAGGCTCGGGTTTTGGCCGGGGCTTGGTATGGACCCTTTGTACCGCCAGCTTTACCAGGGAAGCCCCCAGGGTGGGTAGAGCCTGCAGAAGGGTTCCGAATGGGCGCCGAAACGAACATACTCGTAGGCCTGGAGGGGCCAGGAGCAGAGGGTGTCTTTTTCAACATTGAGGCATGGGACATCCCAGGTAGCACCGGGCGCACCTGGACGTAGTCATTAGCCTCGCGAAATGAGAGACGATCCTGGGCCTGAACGGCCAGGATTTCTTTCTCAAGGAGATACGCACCACATTGCTTCGAAGAAGCAGGGTGCGGCTCTCCACAATTGCCACACACGATTTGGACTTATCGTGTGTGGCCCTGGAGCAACTTACACAGGTTTTGGGTAACCTCGACTTTGCACAGCTACAGGAGCGATTAGTATGGCCGAAGAGGTGGCAGTAATAGCAGTTGCACGCATGCCTTAACGCGGTAGCGATACCAACCGGCACGCACCGACTCAAGGAGCTTGTCACAGTCGAACATGATGAACAGTGTAGGGGTGGGTCTTGAGGCTCCTCCCTATTTTCTCATCATATGTTCGACCTTGACTGTCCCATGGTCGGCCAGCTCTAAGGTGATGTCCTCTATGGAGTAGGTCACGAGTTCTCTCGCATACACTACTCACAGGCGTGCCATCAAGTGTCCGAAGGGCACTAATCATGGCCGCGGAGGAGGGATTCGACGCATTTGCCAAAAGGTTCCCGTCTGAGAAACAGGTCACCTTCGGCATCTACCAATCACACTAGCTAAAGCTCTCCTCTGATGGATCATGTTAGCCTTAGCCAACATGCAGTCATTAGTGGAGTGAATAACCAGGAAGCGTTTGATGCCTGCAGGCTCAAAAACTCTGGGCAATCTCTGAATGAGTGGCCGCAATGTAATCGAGGCTCCGCTCTGCGCACTACCACTTTTGGTCCTAGTCAGGGCCTCTGCACCTAGGGGGGGTGCAGAGGGGGAAGAGGGGCCAGATGTGCCGATCTAAGCTTGGTCACTCACCGAAGTGGCAGCAGACCCATCCGTCCCTGCAGCCCCCATGGATGGAGGGGAGCCCCAAGTCTTCTTAGTCTTTTTCTTCTTTTTATGAGGGCAGGGAATTAACCCACTTCTCCCCCGTGCCAGCAGGAGCCCCCCAGGCCGGATGGACCAGCCTTAGTAAGGTCCTTTTCTGAGATGGAGAAGGTCCTGGCAGTCGTAGGGGCACCAGCCGGAGGTAGAGATCCCTCCCCTCCTTGTACTGCCTTGGAGATCAGGGTCGTTTGAGGAGGACCTTGCATAGGGGTGGACTCAAGTTCGGTGCTTGGCGCCAAGCCCGGATTCACCCCCATGTTAGGCCCTACCATCTGAGGCTGGGTTGCCTTAAGGACCATGTCTATCTCGGAGGGGGGCCTCCAGTTGGCCATAGCCCCCAGGACATCACAGGTCCTATTGGCAGCGGTGTCATGAGTTGAGTCTTGGGAGGCACAGGCTTTGACCTCTACTAGGTTTAATATTTTAGCCAGCAGGTCTTTTGAGGGAAGCGACCAATGGAGCCTGGCTTCCCTTTCCCCCCCTAAGGGGGTTTGCCCTACTGAGCTGCTTCAATTTGGAGCGGTCGGCTATAGCCTGCCTGTTGGCTTTCTTGGCAGTACCCTTGGAAAGTAAAGGGGGGACTGCCACTGGAAAGAGGAAGGTGCCCGAAAGCATCTCCAGAAAAGGGGGTGAGGGGGAGTTCTCTACATCCGTAGGTGAAAGAGAGGAATAAGGCTCCTCTCCGGTTAGAGAGATTTAGCGGGTCCCCTGCGAGAGCACAGGGGGGGTGATGGGACCTCCATTTTTTCCTGTGGAGCTGCCCGAAGGTGGCTCTGATGATCATGAGGGAAAAGGGGGAAGAGTTTTGTTTTGAGGTTTTACATCATTGGGCATGGTGACCCTAATTTTTTTACAGGATGCAGATGCTCATCACCCCTCGCAGTAGCCCACCCTGCAAGGGGTGCGTATGGGGCTGGCAGAGCCAGGTGCCTCCATTCAAGGCCACCCCTCCCGCCTGGTCACCTGGCAGCCCTTCAGCATGGTGGCTCCACCTTAGGCATGGCGTAAAAAGTAGATATTGAAGAGAGAAGGAAAAAGGGTGTGAGAAAGGTATGGGTGGGGATGAAACAGGTTGTTAAAAACCCACCATCCCAAATCTGAGCTCAGGGGTTAGGGAACATTGTCCCCTCCTCCCTCAGCCCTGATCTGGGATATTTGGCTGAGAAGGTCAGCATCTACCCTGTGAAAATAGAGGCCGACCAGAGAAAGTTGTGGGAGAGGTTGTAGGGGAAGTGAGGAAGTAAGGGAGAAATACAGGCCATCTGAAAGGAGAAGAGGCTAAGCTGGGGCCGGACGGGGTGCTGAGTCCCATCAGCACAGCGGCCAGGAAGGCAAATCACTGCGCCCCTTACAGGGTGAGTTTCCACCAGGGATGGTACTTATGACAGGGGCTGGGGCTGGATTTAATTGACACAAAATTCAAGATGCAATCAAAATGATGCCATATCATGAAGAAAGTTAGTAAGGAGAGTGGTAGATAAGAAACCTCACATTTTACTGCAGGTATTGGGGATAGGAGGGTGCATAACTGTGGGCACTGAGGCTGAGGGGAAATGCCATTCATTCCAGGTTTCATCTGTAGCAGGGCATAACCCTTGCTAGACCATCCCCCCCCCCCTTGTGGGGCATTGGGACAGAGACCAAACTGCAGGTGTTTTGGGCTGTGAGGGCAAATAGGTGTTGGAGGCTGGGAAGGAACATATGCTTCTAGATGTCGACAAAAGTCCCTTCGCAGCAAGGGAGCAGTGCTGGCAGAGATTTTCTGGAAACATGGGTTTGATGGGGGAGAGGAGCAGATTGAGCGTGTCAACATAGGAATGCAAGGGACTGTAGCAGGCCGGCACTTGTTCTTGGGCCTCTTGAATATTTAGGATGGCAAAGTGAAGGACAGACTGCCCTTTGTACTTGAATAAGAAAGTTGGGGGGGGCAGAACTCAGTGCCACAGTTTGGGCACATATCCAATGCCTCTCAGCAGGCAGAGCCAATGCGTCACAACTCTTACTGTAGCAGCCATCCCATATGGCACTTCACCAAGAGAAATGAGTATCAACCCCCTGAGACCAGAAATTTTACACCCTGAGATATTGCAAAGACCCAGACAGGGTGAGCACTAATGCCTTAGCACCCAACCATCCCTAGATGGTGCAGCCTGATCAGTGATATCCCTGTTTAGATCATAAGACAACCAGAAGCCTTATAATGACCAGTGTGAAAGGTGAAAGAAAAGCAGTGAGACAATATGTAGGGGAGAGGGAAAAAATGGGGACACGAAGGCATAATAAAACTCTTGGTTGCAGCTGTTAAGAAGATGGAAACTTATCTGTAGCCAGCCTAAGAATAAATTATTATTTTCTTTAATATATTGCCTATCTGGCAACTGCAAACAAGGATCATGAATTAGGGGCAAGGGAAAAGGACTAATTAGTAGAGTACCTAAGTTCGGAACCTGCTTTACTATTTATGTTGCCTCAGCAGACATCCAACCCTCAGGAGAATTTTATTATCATTTTAAGATTCATTCTGGCAGCAAGTCCATCCCTTAAGCTAGCAGATTAAATGAACTCCACCGATGAATAGAGATTAAACACTGTGTATATCTGCCAGTTTTGGCTAAGTTCTTGTGTCAGGCAGGTTGGGCATATATATTGAACTGTCGGGTTCCTGGTTGCAATGGGAGCACATGTATGCAACACTCATGACAGTGTGGCATTTGTGTCTAGTTTTGGGTAGTGCCCATAAAGGAGCCTTGCCAGAGCAACCAATGTGTGATGCAGGATTTTTTTCTTTCTTTACAGCGCAATCTAGTGACTGTTATCAAGGGCATAAGTCGGCGTAATAAAAATTTCAGCTTAGTAGTAGTTACTTTAAAATTGGCAAAAAAAAAACAATTAAACAAAGCAAAACAAACAAAAAATAATAGAAAACAAAGACAAGGAGTAAGCACACTCTGGGTGTATGGGAGAGGCGTATGTGTGAAGCAGGAGGGGTTTCATCTGGCTTGATATCCAGTGTAATGGCATTGAGGACGGGATTTGGACCTGGAGATTGGATGCCATGCTGTTGTGTGTGTGGGTGAATTGTTTTCTGGGTAGAGGTGGCCTGGTTAAAGGGAGAAAGGAGTCCTTGAAGTATTTGCAGTATTTTACAGTTTTGTGCATGTTTCATGGGGAATAATAAGGGTGATGCGTGTAATGGTATGGTTGGCATGAGTTTCACATACTAATGAGAAATTGGATTTTATGGAGGTTGATAGTACTCCTTTGTTTCAGTGTAAGTGGAGTGCTGTAGGTGTATAGGTGGCTCAATGTTATTGTGAGTATTGAAGTCATCAGTTTATAGGAGTGGGGTGAGTTTGTGACGGAGTCTCACTGAGGTTGGTGCAGGCAGGTATCAAGGGCTTGTAGGTAGTAGGCCTACTTTGTCTTCCAATCAAATTTGTTCCGACTCCCAAAGTTTCTTACAGGGAATATGCTTTTAGGCTCAGTCCCAGAGGATGACTAGGTAATCACAGCAAATGACTTCAAAATGAAAGCAACTATAAGTAGGTTTTATTCTTAGCATGGGCCTACCAAAATGGGAGCAAGTGGAGCAGTTCGAGTCCCATGAGGGTATGTGTAAGTTTTCCATTAATGCTATATAGCTGAGTCTAAAGGTGGCAGGATTCAAGGATGAGAGAACAGATTCATGATGCTAATAAAAGCAATAAGCTGGGGACAGATGATTTAACTGATTCGTTCTCTTTATCTTAGTCTCTTTTCCTCTGTGTATGTTTAATATATATATATATATATGCCTCTCATTTTCAAGGGGCATGACCTTTTTCACTTAACTGGGGTGTGGGGTAGAGCCAAAGATCAGGAATATGTTCATCAGTTTCTTCATTGGGCGGAGTTACAAGAGTTATGTGCATCTAATGAACCTACATATTTTTCCACGTTTGGGCCTATCCTGTATCAGAGAAACCATTTGCCTTTCACAGTGCCTCAGAAATTTTAACCGGTCAAAGCACATACCACCCTGTATTTGTTCAGCTTGTCCCTGTTATCTAATATTGAGATTGTTTCATCTGGCAGCTGTTTCCTAGCGTACATATATTTGTGACCGTGTGGGAACTCTGGTTGTCCGCTTTGCTAGACTCATACTTTTCTTAATGCATATACAATTGTGCTATGGTATTTCTCTCTATTTTACATTGGTTTACTACTTATTACAAGGCATATTATTTCATTGATTAATGCGTGTACCCAATTAGAGGATTTCATAGATCCACCGGGCACCCATTTGTGGGGTTCCTTACTGGGCCTACCTATCCTGCAATTTGGGTGCCACAAGCCTACTTTCCTTGCAATTCAGGTATCACAGGTGTGCCCTGTGGCAAAGCAGAGTGCTTTGTTTTGTGACTTCTGTAGTGTGGTGAGGTGAATGGATGCAAGATTGGGTAGGTATATATCTAAGCTGTAAATGTATGAGAGCGAGGGATAAATATACTGAATGTATGGATATTCAATTCCTTGGATTGCCCTGTGGTTCTTGTGCATTGGAAGTGTTAATTTTTGAACCAGATTTATTGTTTTTGTGTTGATGGAAATTGAGTCATATATCCAGTCTGATGCTGAATATTGTAGCTATTTCATTTAAGTGGAGTGGGATGTATGATAGGGTGATTCACAAGTGTTTGCTATAATTCTACCGAATTTGTATTTACTAAAACAAAAGCACAAACCTATCAGGAGGTCTTTGCCACTAGGTTAAGAAACGATCACAAAGATGAGGAAGTTGGAGCAAATGAGAATGTATGAAAGTAGATATCCTAGTAGCCAACTTTGGGTGCACATGACCTGGAAGATGTGCAACTTTCCAGAACCAGCTTTAATCATGCAACAGATGTTATTATGAGACAAAGTTTTCATGTACAGGGTGTCCACAAAGTCTGGGTACATAGGGGATAAATACATACCTTTAGAACAAAACAATATTATTTAATTATAATGTTAAGAAATTATATTTTCAATATGATTTCCATTATTTGCAATGCATAATTCGATGCGCCTTGCTAAATTCTTGTGAACTCGATTGAATAGGTGTACATTGCCGTCGATTTCAGCACACTGACTGATAATGTGTTCTCTCAAGTGGTTTAGATTTGCAATCTTCATTAAGTAAACTTTCTCTTTTAACATACCCCAGAAAAAGAAATCAAGGAGAGAAAGGTCTGGTGAATGAGGGGACCACTCCACATGACCTCTTCTTCCAATCCAGTGAGGGAAAAGTGCCATTCAGCTAATCTCGCTAACATTTGTAGCAAAATGGGCAGGGGCTCCATCCGGCTGAAACCAGTCCGGAAGTCCCTTGCCTAGGCGCTCAATTTGAGGCATTAATTTGTCTCTCAACATGTTCAGATAAGTCTCACCGGTTACATGTTCATCAAAGAAGAAGGGTCCTAGCACATGAGCTTTCCACAAACCACACGACACCATCACCTTTTGGCAGCCTTGCTGTTTGGATGGATTCATCTAATGTGGATTGTCTTGAGACCAGTATCGAAGATTCTGTCTGTTGACTTCACCATTAACATAAAACAAAGCTTCATCACTGAACAACAAAAGGTCTTTAGTAAAATTGATATTTTCCTCCAATTTATCTGAAAACCATTCGCACATCTGCATTCGTCTATCGGGGTCGTCTTCATTTAAGTGATGCAATATCTGTAATTTGTACGGATGGAACTTCTGCTCTACCAGGATTTTGTGGATAGTTGACCTTGGAACACCCAACTCCATGGATGTCCGACGAAGTGATTTCTTTGGGCTAGCAGTAATCTTGGCCATGACAACCTCTTTCGTTTCGTCTGAAGTCTTTGGTCGCCCAGAACGGGGTTTGTCCAAGACACTGCCTGTTTCTTTAAACTTCGTGAACAATTTCCCAACGGTAGTAAAATAAATAGGTTGCCGATCAGGGTGTCAAAGGTTAAATTCATCGGCGATTTTGCAATAAGACTATCCTTCTCGTCCACTTAAGAGTACCAACTCGATTCTTTCTTCTTTAGACAGAGCCATCATTCGATCTGGGAAGGAAAAATAACATAAATAAATAAAATATTAAAATTCCTATGTACCCAGAGTTTGTGGACACCCTGTATAATGAAACTAATGAGTTGGAAAGTTATAATTGAGCCATATTGGGAGAGGTAAGTTAATGGTGTCCCAACTTGGATCACTTTCATGCAGCTTGTTTAATGTGGATCCCACATTAAACACTGTAGTTCCCCAGAGAGAAACAAAAGGCCTTAAAACAAGAACACATCAGTGGTAAAGCAGCTACCAAATTATTTTAACAACACAACCTTTCATAACCTTGGGAAGATTCAGAAGTCTCACAAAAATGCTTCAAAATTAAAATAACAACTTACCATTAGAATTGGCATAGAAGAGTAACTCAATCAAAAGAGGAATCTTTTGCAAAGAATAACAAGAAGCTTTAGCAACAAGCAAGGTTAAAGTGCAAAACTAGTAGCAATAGCCAAAAATAAAAAGAGAAACTAATAACTTGTAATAGTATATATGCATTTAGTACAAATGTCTGTATTATAAAAATATAAATTTATAAGCATCATATGACTTCTAAATGAAAATTAAAGTTTGGAAACATCCCAAAGTAAAGTATAAAAAATAATTAACATTTTATTTGCAATTTAACTTACCTCCAATGTGCTGAATTCATCCAAACTGTTTTATATCACTTATATAGTACTAAATTTCACTTCTATATACAGGTGTAATAATGAATTAAGAAAAATTTATCATTCATTAAGTTTTAATAATACAAGCAGATTACTAAAAAAAAATAGATGCTGAAGAGAGAATGAAAAATGCAAATTATACCACCTGAGTAGACGAGTCAAAGGCATAATCAAATATACTTAGACTACAGATCGAAAGTGCAATTACAAATACAGTGGTGATTTTTCTTTAACAAAATTTGCTTTAATCAAAAGGTTGCTAAATTTTGTATATGCAAAAGTGAGTTAAATGGATAAAAATGAGTGCAAAGAGAAAATGTTGTTTTGGTATATAAGACTTCCATTGTAAGGTGAGAGAAGAAAAATAGGAGGCTCTTTAATATTTAAAAGATACTCATGCCTCATAGACGTTGAATCGCATCAGCCATAATAAAAAAGAGCAACTAAAGGGAAAAAAATACATACTACATAGTACATACATACTTTTGGTTAGAGCTAGGTAATGTTTGTGTAAAAGCTAAATAAAATGTAAAAAAACCTATAATGGACCTAGGATCAGACTTTTATCGAGTGAACAGGCTATAAGGAGGGCAGACAAATGAAGAAATTGTTGCTGGTCAAAAAACGCACTAACTTGAAGACATCTAATAGAAGGCCAACATTTAGGATCAAGAGCTTTCAATCAGCAACCCCCTGTCAATTTTACATGTTTGCCATAACTCCATTCAAAGTATCTGGAAATTAGCCAACAAAATAGCTATACTTAAGCCAAATAAACCCTCCACTGATCTCCCAAAATAATACCAATATCCCTACTCGTCATTTCCTCCAAAATCATAAAATGTCTAATATTAAACAAAAATCAACTCACACATCCCATTAAATGCTTCCCAATATAGAATTCATCCATTGCACTCAACAATGTACTCAGTAACATTACTAAAATATCCCACTCCCCTAAGTAGAGGTCCTAGTTAGTGGTGTCACACTGGATACACGACTAAATTTCTGACAACACATAAAAACAAACGCAGGAATGCCTTTGGGCAATCCAAGGTATATGTCCCTCCCTCCCTCACCTATGCCTCTACAGCCTGAGCATCTTATCTTGCATCCATTCACCTAAACACTAAGATAAAACAAAACAATCCACCCCAGCACAGGATGCATCTGCAGTTGTCCCAATAAATCACTTGAACACAAACAAAAATCATGCTGAGAAAAAAAACCTCTTGACAACAGAATACATTTTATCCATAGTATGAAAAACTCAAGCCAGCCATTCCATTACATGCAAGACATATACCATCTTACACATGTGTAAAACTCCAAGAACATACTACAGTACTGTCCAAAACTCAAGAAAATAAGTTTCATTTCAAAGAACACACAAAAAGTTGTGAGTGGGGTAATGCTTATTTGAACTAAGGATGCATCCAAAATTATAATGATAAATATAAATGCAGCCATAACAAAATATTAATAGGTATGTAGGGCCATGTTCTGAATGACTAAAATGCATTTTCAGCTGCATGAGAATCAATATGTGACATGATTTTGTTCCATTCTTCTTCCAATGTTTCTAAGATATTCAACATTTATTGGTTTTAGAGTCACAACCTTTTTACAGTATCTTCCATATGTTTTCTGTTGGGTTTAAATCAGGGTTCTGTACAGGATAGTTCATCACATAAATATTTTCAACATCTAAGAACTACTTCACCATCTTTGGCATGTGGCACAGAGCATTATACTGCATGAAAACAGACTAACATACTCCAGATGTTCAGAGAGAGGGGTTCATATGTTTATGAAGCAGATTCTTGTATACTGCATAAATGGATGAGCAAACAGACTCCCGCACTTGAAACCATGCCCCATACCATAACAGTGACACCTTCAAATTTAACCATCTTTTTCATGCATATGCGATTCAATCTTTCACTTATACAATTGTAAAATGCCTTACATAAGAACATAAGAAAAGAAGGAGACTGCAAAAGACCATTCATGGCCTACACTTGGCAGCTCCTGATTACTATCCAATCTCAACAAATTAAACGACTCTCAGCACTGAAAAAAACTTTCCCACTTTTCAACACTTTACAGGACATGGTCAGTAGCAAACCAAACCTAGCTGCTTTATTCTTTTATCTCAAGTGTTTTCTAAAATGAAATCAAGCAGTCTGGCCAGAAATATTCAAGTGCGGATTCTCAGCAACTTGATGTGAAATATTGGCTAGAAATGTCTGCCTTCACTTTTCCAAATGATAATCTGCCTTCTGAAGGATTTGTTGGCCTTAACTTGTCTCATCATCCTGATAAGTAATACCATCAGTAGCAATCAACAATACACATCAAACAGCAGTGCCATGCATATATAACAATTTCTTTTATATGTAAACTGAAAGTTATGCTATCATTCTCTAGTTTTGGATGCATCCTTTTTTCAAATACACATTAATTTCTTCAGAGCTAATTTTTTAGTCCCTTTTCGGGGAAACTTGGACACTACCAGAGGCAAATTTCAAAGAATATTCTGTGCAATATTCATGGAAATTAAACTTTTATTTTCAAGAAAGTAGAAATTTTGGTATTTAGTTTTCTAGTTTAGGACTACTGTATACAGATACATACCATGAAATATTTTCTCCAAGTAACCAGGCCACCATTACCCCCAAAACAATCCACACAGAGAATACAGCATCTAATATCTGGGTCCAAATAACTTTCAGAATGCCATTCCAAAAGTTGTCAATCAGCCTAGAAGAAACACCCCTCACACATCCATGTAGGTCATCCTGGCAAGGCTCCAGTGCAGTCACCACCCTAAAATTAAATATAATATAACTACCAGACTAATACAGAAATCTGCTCAAATACCACCTGAAACCAGACTCAGTTCAATATATTCACAATGTGCCAGACAACCAAAAATGCAGAAAAACTGGTAAATACAGAAAGTGCTGGATATTTGGGAGAACCCTGTATGGTTGGCATAGCTCATCGAGGATGCTGTCCTAAAGGATGGATGGACCTTAGGTAGGAAGAAATTAGGTTCTCAATGTTAGAAGGAAAAATAAAAAAAAGAGCCACCAAAAGCTTCAACACCAAGGGAAAATGGAGTCAGTGACCAAATAATCTGAGGTGTCACACGTCATTAAGACTTGGGCATAAAAGGATAGAACAAAAGAAAGATGAAGGCAGTAGAAGAAGCCAGGTAAAAATCACCACATAGAATAGGAGCCAAGAGAGAGAGGGGGAAAAGGCTCCCTCCCAGAGAGAGGGGAAAGGCTCCCTCCCAGTCTCAAACAGGGATGAATGGATGAAACCTGGTCAATAAATAGCTTGAAAAATTAGCCACCAGCTAAGAAAAATGGGTGAGAATGGAGTTGCAGTGTCCAAAAAGGGTAACGCTGAGATATCTAGAAGGGATAAAGCTCAGGTAATCTCAATCTAGTCTGAGACTACACAGAGGGCACTGGTGCCAGAATGACATGCCATTCTCAAAGTGCACCAGACTACACAGGGCACTTCCTTGCCAAGTGGTAACCTCACAAAGCCATTTTTCTGTTAAATTCTTGAATTCCCACTACTTGATCTGCAGAATTTATCTATAACACAGCATGCAAAGCAACAAGCAGACTGGTGCCAAAGACTGGTACAAAGATAAAACACCGATGCTATGATTAAATATTGCAGAACACTAGAAATAGTAAAGGTTTAACACTTCAATATTGAAATATGGCTGATCATACACTTACCTAAACCCTATGAATGTACACATCTAAATTATCATTTTAAACAAAAAATAAGGAATATTCCCATAAAGAATTTTTTTAGTATAATTTCCTTTAGCAATATTTTTTTTCTTAAAATGTTCCAGACTTGAAATTATCCAAGTAAAAAAACCATTTTCATACAAAAAATAAAATAAAATAAACCAAAGGACCAGCATCAGAGCAATATTTCAATGGTGTATAAACTATTATGCTTGAGGAATGGTATGCAATTGCCTATTTTAAGAAAATACCTTGAATGATCAGAAATAGAAAAGAAAATTACCTTAGTTGTCATGTGAAGATCTCCCTATTAAATAAAAAAACTAGAAAAATAATGAATTATAAGGTGTACAAAAAACCTTATAATGTTCTTTGGCACTTTTCTGTTGAACTAAAATTCTGTATGAAAATGGATTCTCTTTAACTGGTAATTGTTTTTTGACTAATGTAAAAAAATGTATAGACTTTGTTGGAATCTTTTACAAACTTCTACACAATTTGTAAGCTTCAAGTCATTCCTTACTGTAACACAACCTTTTCCCTTCCAAAACCCATGAGGAAATAGCATAATTAAATTCTTGATATTTAAAGTTTCCATGAAATAAATTCTTCTTTTTTTAAATGAATTTCACTTGATATTTTGCTGATGATTATATTAGCAGCTCAATCTCAGATAGTCTGCAAGTCTGTGTACACAAACATGCACTGAGTATGACAGACAAGTGGTAGTGACCCTAATTGATCTGGTACTGGGACAGGTATTGTGAGTAAAGATCCCCCAGCCTGGATTGAACGGAGAACACAGTGCATGTAGCGAGTGTGCCCAATTTGGCACAATGGCACGTAACTTTATGTTTCCGTTGGCCATCTCACATGTTCTTTGCCAGGTATTCCAGAGGGTTGGCCTGAGTCCTGCCATGCAGTTGGTATGCGGAAGAGTGAAACGCTAGTCTAGTTGCCCAGTCTTCACAGACTCTTTGGTTCCCTTATTCCCCACAATTCACACATGTGCAGGAACCCAACAGAAGATTTTATAAAAAATCTACCCCACTTGTGGCATCACAGATACTGTGAACCAGGGTTTCTAATACCCTAAGATCAATTGGGGGAAGGAGAAGAATGCAAGCATGTTAAAAATCACCCAGCCAACTGGAGGGTTGAACCAGTATCACTACCTTCAGGCCCTGAACAAGGATGAATGAATGGAAGCCGATTGTAAAATTAGCTGTTAACAAAAATGTGAGAAGAGGCTTGTAATGAAAGTTGTGAATAAAGGGTAAAATAGAAATATCTAGAGACTAAAGCCCAGATAGACTATATCTAGTTTTGAACTACTGGGGGCATTGGCTGGGAGACTGTAGATCTTCCACATACCCATGTGTAACAGTCTACAATGAAAAAGTCAGAATTGGCAAAAAGACAGTTGGAGTTGTTTACAAGGTGCAGCATATTAGAATTCAGGTACTGCCATACTTATACAGCATATTAGAATTCAGGTACTGCCATACTTATGCAGTCCTTACATGGCATTAGGGCAAAGATAGCATGGTCTTTCAAATAGTTGTTGCACCAGGCCCCCCGCTTTTGGGAGAAAATGAAATGGAAAAGAGGGTCTACTATAATACTCTAAGAGGCTCCTGTGTTTCACATGTTAGCTGCTGAAATGAAGGAAATAGTATTATGGAACCCTTAAATATTGCATTTATAAAAAAATTCTTGCTTTTAATCCCTCTGTTATTTACACAGGTGTGTCTGTAGGAGAGTTTACAATGTGGTGTCCAGGGGGGAGGCAGTCAGTCTTTCTTTAAAATTGAAAACTTTCATTCCTAAGAGAAGTTTTAAAATAATTTAATTTGTTATTTATGGCAGACAATTCCTGATTATTATCATTTTAATTAAATGTTAAGTGAAAACCAACAAGGGCTTCTCTGGCAGAAATTTTGTAAAGAGATCTACTATGAGCTGAGGCATGCTACAGCTAATACCCCTTTTGCAGATTACATACTGAGGCTAGATGTCCTGTATTCCGGTGTAGTATCAATAAGCAACAGGAGCCTCTATTCCTGTTAATCATCCACCCCCTTTGTGGGTGAATAATTCTGGAGATTAAATTAACAGAGGCTAAAAAAGAAAAAAAGCAAAAAGGCAACAAGTAGACGGCGTGCTCAGGCATCGGGGGTAGGCCCGCTTCTCCCCGGTGTATGAACATGCAACCTACAAAAATTAAACAAAATAACAAACAACAACAGTTAAATAAAGTTGCATAGTCCACAAGTCTGTGTGCATGCACCCGTCCCAAATACAAAGGACAAGGGGTAACGACCCCACTCAATATGCGCGAAGATACCCAGATTGGGACATTCGACCTGAAGGTGCTGAACAGTCTGGGAGACAATGCAGTCATTGCAATAAGGCGCAGTTGAGCACTCCATCAGATGGCAGTGCATCCCACGAGTGTGTCCAATTCAGAGATGACAGAAAGCATCCTGAATCTGTTGTGCCATTAGGGGGTAGCTCCATGGGAACAGTCACAGCGCAATGGCATGTAGCTTTAAGTTCCCCTTGATCAGCACCCATCTTCAATGCCATGTAATGGGTGTGAGCAAGAGCGAAATGCTGGTCTGGTGCCCAAGTCCTCATAGACTTTTTGGCACCCTAACTCCTGCAATTCCTTCATGTCCATGAACCCAGCAGAAGATAATCTCAACATCCAAACAGCTCACCAAAACTGTGGTATCACAGATATCGCGAACCAGGGGATGCAGAGATTCCACCATCCCAAAAGCTAAACTGAGCTCTCAAAGGAATTTTCTAGCCCTAACTTTGGGGTTAGGGTAGGACTGGTGTCTCTCAGCAGCATACACACCGAGATCAGCTGCAGATACAGTGAGAGCTGTTGCTGGCTGAGGGAGGCACTGGGCTCACACATACAAGCGAATAATGTACTGTACATGGCGCAGAGCAAGTGGAAGTGACAAGTAGGCTCTCAATGGAAGATGTGCGGAAGGCACCGGCCACCAGACAAAGGCCGGTATAGTGGATAGAGTTCACCTTCCATAATACATGGTCGGCTGCAGATGCATACAACTCATCCATAGCCAAGCTTTAAACGAACAAAGGATCGATACAAAAGTAAGGCAGTAGCAACATCAGCACTACAGGAGATGAACATCACAGAGTGAAGAATATCCATGGCCTGGGTACAAGAGACTGCGAATATGAGCCTCATAGGTAAGGCATCAGTCAAATACAAGACCAAGGAAACTGTGTCAGTCCAACCTTCCAATCAAACCCATTTAGAAATAACTCTGGCTCAGGGCGGAGCCATGGACGGCAGCAGAAGTGCACCACCGTAGTCTTGGCCAGGGAAAACCCAAGCCTATGCGCTTCAGCATATCAAGCAACGTGAATCAATGCCAGTTGGAGTTGACATCTGGGTGCACCAAAAGAGATCAAAAGGTCATCCATGTAGAGAGTAGCAAGATGATCTTTAGGCAGCACTGAGATGATGCTGTTGATACTCAGGGCAAACAGTGTGACACTAAGTACATTTCCCTTTCCCTACACCAATGGGGTAGAGAGAAGTACCCACACCCCCCCCTTATACATGGAATTGATGATCTCAGAACAATTCAGATATAAAGAAGAGGAGGCATCTCATTCGCCCCCAGCGTGTGGGGGTGTGGTGGAGCGAATGTGAGTGTGTGTAAAAGGGCCATTCTCCCACCCCTTTTCTCAGTACCCTCTCCCTCCCTCTGTAAGAATGTGTGTGTGTGTGTGTGAATGGAAATGGGTTTGTTTTGTTTTTGTTTATTTTATGTATAAAGTGATTACCATGTTTTTCTTTCTTTCCAGGCGCCATATTCTGGAAAGATAGTAGCTAGTTTTGATATATCACTATAATTAAAACAAAATAGTACTTTGTTTAAAATAATCTTTTATCAAAAGATTATATTTTGAGGATTGTTTGGATATACATTTAGAGGTAAGCTAGTCGATAAATTTACTCGGGTAATGCCCACTTATTAGTTTCCCTTCCATGTATAAGTAAATGGGTCATAAACGGAGGATATATCTCTTCTACAGAGAGTAGAAGCTTGGATGGACGGCAAGAAGGGTTCTCTAGACGAGTGCTCCGCCCAGCCCTGAGATCGAGGGCTTTCATACCTCGCTAGACACCTGGACCACCATACCCGCATTGGCTGACAATCCTGCCTCCTTTTATGTTAGCCTACTACCACCCACCTCCAGCACACAAGTGATAGCGCGTGCTCCTTTTCATCCGGTTGTTGTTGTGTTTTTTATGTTTTGTGTAGATATATCAAGTAAATTTGTTGTATTCGCCTGTTATAAAATTCTCTTTTGGTATCTTATTTGGATTGGGGAATTTGGCCTCATTTTGAAGTGTGCACACTTCCCTTGTAAATATAAATTACTGTAACTATCATTGTACTTTTTTTGTAAGTAAAGGGACTGTATATACAATCCGTTTCATTCTCCCTCGATTTCTCACGTCCGGACAGTGTAGGAAGTGGGTTGGATCGATTGGGATTAGAGATATATTTTCGGCCCGCTAAAGGGAGTCTCCATGATACCGTATCACCATGCAGTATCTTAAGCCTTCTTTAGATTGAAAAACACTTGCATAGTGCTGTCTACAAAGGAAGGCCTCACAGATGGCATTTTCCAGTTGGAGCAGAGCATCCAACATGGTGGAACTTGCAGAAGCTGCACTGTGCAGAAGACAGATGGCCTCTGCTATCCAGAAAAAAGGCTAATCTGAAATATACCAATTTCTTCATTAACTTGGGCACACAGGAGGTCAGAGAGATTGGGCGGTAACTGGCCGGGTTAGAGTGATCTTGCCACAGTTTGTGAAAAGTGAGCACAGTGATTCGCCAGGAGTCTGGGAAGATGCTCTTTACCCAGATCAGGGTTGGCAAAAAAACAAAAATTTTGAAAAAGCCCAATAAAACGCAGGTTTTTTTAAAAAACCCTGAGTTTTATTGTTTGTTTTTTTTCAAATCTTGGGGTTTTTTCAAAAAACAAACGCTGCAAGCATTAGAATAACATAGAAAAAGAATAGCTATCTCTATTTTTATATAATATTAATAATTACTTAGTTTAATAATTATATAGTAAGAAAAGAGCACTGATTGAGAATTATGGGTACCCATGATAGCCATAACCTGCAGAAGGAGAGAGGAATTATTATGAGTCAGTATTAAATAAATGACCTTAATTTGATATATATTTGTTGAAATTATAAACATAAATATGCATTTTAAATAAAATAATAAGTAGCATTTATTTTTTGAAAAAAAAGTATAATTTAAAAAAAAAAAACAAACCCGGGTTTTATTCTGGATTTTTTCGAAAAACAAATGCTACAAGCACTAGAATAACAGAAAAAAAATAGCTATCTCTACTTTTATATAATATTAATAATTAATTAATTTGACAATTATATAGTAAGAAAAGATCACTGATTGAGAATTATGGGTACCCATGATAGCCATAACCTGCAGAAGGAGAGATGAATTATTATGAATCAGTATCTACAAAATAACCTTAATTTGATACATATTTGTTTAAATTATAAACATAAATATGAATTTTGAATAAAATAATGATAAGTAGTATTTATTTCTTAAAAAAAGTAATTTTGAAAAACAAAAAAATGGGTTTTTCAAATTTCACTTGAAAAAGCAAAAAAAAAACCCTCAGGTTTTTTTTATTTGCCCACCCTGACCCAGATTCTGTTTAACAAATTAACAGAAATGCCATGCCTCGCTCACCCAGGTGTCGAAGCATGGCATACAGGACATCATCTGGACCAGGGGTGGTATCCACACACAATGCGAGAGTGGAATGCAACTCACTCATAGTAAACTTGTCATTGAAGGGTTTTCCACCTCTGGAGGTAAAGTCCAGTTAGCAGTCTTCCACGACACCACAACACAGATTGAATACTGGCATAGTAGCATCCTGGCTAGTGAATCCTGTAAAAGCATGGCAAAGGAATCTGCCACTGACATGAGGTCCAAGATTGCAATCCCATTCTCCTAAAGAACAGGAAGGGGGTCCTGTGTCCATACCTCTGCTAGAGGGGTCTTCCCATTAAGCAAAGACATGTGTGCCCACGAAGAAGAGTAGCAGGCTCAATGAAATTGGTCGACAGTGAAATCATTCAGGCAGCGCTTATAGCACATGTAGGCATAATGCTTCTGTTTGAGGGCCGCCTTACACTCGACTGACCACCACAGGAGCAGTCATCATGCAAAATGGCCAGGCATTCTAGGAATAGTAGTTAGGCCCACAGAGATGAGGTTGCTAGAGAACAACTCAACAGCCTCATCTACTAACCTAAACTCCTTGACTGAGACAGAGAATTCAGTCAATTCCTGAAATGCAGATCCACGCGTCAAGCACCACCAGGGCGGGATCTCAGGTGGCAGAGGCACAGAAATATTTGAATGGAAAAGTGATCACTACCATGGAGGTCATCAACAACACCCCACTCCAAATCAGTCGGTGAATCCAGAAAGCAGAAAGATATGCAGTGGCCCTCTTCAAAGAGAAGACCCTCACAGGAATGGGCTTATGCTGAAGGCAATGTTGTCTTCAAGGACTTATCAGGAGAGGTTGGGCTCACCATATGAGTCTTTTCTTCCCTCTGCCTCAAAACCTTAGGAAGGTGGGGCAGGTTCGGATGCGGGGGTCCCTCCTTTAGAGGATCCACCACCTTCTAGTCACCTAGCCACCATTTGGTGTAGGCATAGGAGCAAAAACTCCTTTAGTGCTATCCTCCTTTTGGGAAGTAGCTTTAGAAACCCTGGAAGATGGCCTCACAACTAACCTCAGGGGTATTGCCTCCTGTGAGTCTAATGACTCGGTGAAGGCATGCAGCCGTTTCACATTAAGGGAAATGTTCACGCTGGGTGGAGGAGGGGGAGCCCTGGATTTAGCTGGAGCTGGGTGTGAACCCTTTATGCTGCTAGCTCGACTATGGGAGTGCCCAAGGTGAGTAGAACCCACAGTGTAGCGGTGGATTTGCAACTTCCTCATCAGTTCTTCCCGCCACCCTAACAAGGTCAGCTCGGTGGTTCAAAGAGAGGGTATTGAGGAGAGAGTCTATTTTCTAATTTTATTTAGAAACAGTAAATATGGCAAAATAATAAAACCCAAAATAATCAACCCAAAATATAATATGTACAGCCCTCAACCTAAACCAAAAATAACAATATATGTATATATATATAGTTGGCCTTACAAATTTACTTTGACCAACAACCACCTGTATATATTTTTACAAAAGGCCTTACAACTGTATCTCGGCCACGCAAACGAATAGTTATTTATAAAAAAGATATCAGAAATGATGGGTGCACCCTAAACTAACTAACAGAGCGAGATGAGTCAGGGAAAATGGGAGGTGGCTCACTTTCTGCGGGATTCTGAGGGGTCCGGGACTTGGCAAAGCCAAGGACTTTAGGGACCTGGGATGCTTGATAGTCCCAACTGCTGGGTCATAGTCTGTGAGACGCTGCTTCAATTACTCCCTGGAGACTGGAAGGTGCCCTCCAAGGTCCACACCTTAGAAATCACCCTGAAGAGTAGGCGTGCACGTGCAAGGGTCAGGATTGGTTTCCAAAAGCCAGATGTTGCCGACTATGAGTACCACAGAGCTGGAAAAGAGAAGGCACATTCAGTCAATGATTTCCTGCCACACTCAAATATCTTTACTCCTAACACATTCAACCACACCCACTCTCACACAATTTTCACTCACCTATTTTCCTTCTTCAGTCACAACTAATGACTTTCAAACTATTACTAAAGACAAAATTAGCTGAATGAATCCACCTAAAAAGAAAATAGAGATGAATGGGGGAGCATGATAGAGGTCTATTGAATCCCCCCCCCCCCACACAAAGCAATGATGGTGATCAAGCGATCCACACTCACATTCTGAAAAAGAAGGGAGAGATTAGACATAGGAGAGGGGAGGCGGACAACCAAACTACTACAACAGAGTTCCAAATGGGTGCAGAAATGGCTGTGCTTGTAGGCTTGGATGGGCCAGGAGCAGAGGCTATCTTTCTTAATATTGAGGCATAAGATGTCCGGGGCAGGCCAGGACCAAGTCCTTAGCCTTGCAAAATGAGACACAATCCTGGGCCTGAATAGCCAGGATTTCCTTCTCAAGGAGATATGCACCACATTGACTTTGCAGAAGAGGAGTACGTCTCTCTGCAAGCGACACACTATTTGGACTTATCATGTGTGGCCTTGGAGCCACTTACACAGGCTTCCGGGAAACCTCAACTTTGCACATCTACAGGAGCAATTCATATGGCCTAAGCAGTGGCAGTAGTAACACCTCCACAGCAGTCGTACAAATGCCTTTACCAGGTAGCCATACCAACTTGCACACACCGACTCAGGGAGCTTGTCACAGACAAACATGACAATGAATGTAGGTGAGGGGGGGGGGGTTCTTTTTAGAAGAGGGCAGAGAATGAGCACGCTTCTCCCCTCTGTTGGCAGGAGCTTCTAGTGGCCTCAGCATGATCCTTCTTTGAAATGGAGGTCTTGGCTGTCACAGGGGCACAAGCCAGGACAGGAGATCCCTCCTTGCATTGTAAGGCCTAGGCACCCATGCTGTCTGAGGAGATGCCTTCAAAGGGGTGGACTCGCACACTTGGTACTGAGCCTGTGTTCAACCCCATGAAAGATTCTACCGTCTGGAGCTGGGTCACCTCATGTGCATCTCGGGGCCATTCCCCACCTCTAAGAAATCGCAGGACCCTTTTGTCCTATCCTGGGCTGGTGAACTGGCATCCATCAGGGAAGAGAGGGGGCATGTACAGTGACCCCTTGTAAACGCAATATGCATGCCAGCAGGACTTTGGAGGGCACACACCAATGGGCCCTGTCATTCCTCACCCCTCTAAATGGGGTGACCCTATCGAGCCGCTCCCACTACAAGCAGTCAATTATGGGCCGCTGGTGTCTGTTCTTTGCAGTTCCCTGAGAAAGTAAAGGGGGGGGGACTGCTGCTGTAAAGGAGTCACCCAAAGGCAACTCCAGAGAAGGTGTTGAGGGGCAGTCCCTTGCACTCATAGGCATAGGAAAGGAATAAGCTTCCTTTCTGATAGAAGTAGTTTGTAGAGTCCCCTTACCAAAACACAGTGAGGGAAACCTGCATTTTTTTTGTGGAGCTGCCTGAAGGTGGCTCCGTCACTGGAGAATGGAGCTGCCTGAAGGTGGCTCCGTCACTGGAGAATGGAGCTGCCTGAAGGTGGCTCCGTCACTGGAGAATGGAGCTGCCTGAAGGTGGCTCTGTCACTCGAGAATGCGGGAAAATTTTATTTGTTGTTTTTTCCTCATTCATGGACATGGTGACCCTGGTATTTCCACGAACACAAATGGGACGGCAGAACCATCTGCCACCATTTGAGCCCCCTCCTCCGACTTAAAAGCCTGGCAGCCCATCAGCATGGTGGCTCCACCTTTCAATAGATATTGAAAGGAGAAAGAAAGAGGATGTGAGGAAGGTGTGGGTGGGGATGAAGCAGGTTGTTAAAAACCCACCACTCTGAACTGGAGCTGAGAGGTGATGGGGCATTGCCCCCCCCCCCCAATCCAGGTTGATTGGGTGAGAGGAAGCTGGTTGGCATCTACCCTGTGAAGTTAGAGGCCGACCAGAGAAATTTGTGGGAGGTTGTATGGAAAGTGAGGAAGCAGGGTAAGAAGACAGGGTGTCAGAAAGAAGAGGCTAAGCTGGGGCTGGACAGGGGCTGAGTCCCATTAGCACAGCAGCCAGGAAAGCAAATCACCGTGCCCCTTACAGCGCTGTGCTCATACTGAGCCAATATATTTCCATTACATAGTAACCTTTTGGACACCCTGTAGAATAGATATTCACAAAATATTTGGGGCTGAGTTGTTAATAAACATTTTTTTTTTAAACTATTTGAGAGTATATATCCCCATTGTCTCTACAGGAATCTGCTAATATATGCAGTGAGAACCAGTGACGCTACTCCTAACTGCTCCTAACCCCCATTCCCATCTGCTCTTCATCTACCATATGCCCTTTACAAGTGCTCCTACCTCAATGCTGATTCGTGCTGGAATTTGAAACCCTCTCTTAGGTGACAAATCCTAGAAGCTGACTAGTGCCCTTCAATCAAAATTCCTTAGGCATGTATCTGTGACAGAAATAAAATACTTGGGAGTCGTAATTAATAAAGGAAGAAATTTTTTCAGGAGACAAAGGGAAGAAATGAAAGAAGAGGCGAATAGGATGGCAAATAATGCATACTCAGTAATAAAAAAAAGCTGTAACAAACATGGTAGGGCAGACCTGGAAGGCAGTGGCATTGCCAGGAATATTATATGGAGAAAAGGTGGTTGGATTTAGTAAAAAGAAATAAAAGAGCTCCAGAAAATTGAGAACAGAGCATACAGAGTGATTTTAGGGGCAGGGCAAGGAGATGTGATTGAGGTTTTAAGAGGAGATAGGGGCAACATCAATGGGTGGGTTTTGACGGATACGGATGACCTTTGATAGGCCCTTGTGGCTTTTGTTATCCATGAAATTATGTTATGTTATGTTACCCTAGAAGGGCATGGTTATCTTTACCAGTGGACCCCTTGCCCCCTTTGCCCATCAGCTATTATCATGGTGGAGACAGCATCCTTTCCCAGACGTTCTGGGAATAGTAGTCAGACGCGCAGCGATGAGGTTACCAGAGAAGAACTCAACGGCCTCATCTACCGACATAAACTCAACTGAGATAGAGAATTCAGTCATTTCCTGAAATGCAGGCCACCGCGCCAAGCACCGCCGAGATGGGCTCTCAGACGGCAGCAGCCCAGAAAATTATATTTGAATGGGAAAGTGATCACAACTATGGAGGTCATCGACCCCCCCCCCAATCAAAATCAGGCTATGCATCCAGAGAGCACAGAGATAGGTCAAGGCAAGAAAATGAAGCAGTTATCGGAGTGATGCGTAAGCACATCCACATTTAGGATACCTATCTCAAGCTCTTCAATTAGATCGGCGAGGACTTGTCCCCTGGTATTTATTGAGTAGTGTCCCCAGAGAGGATGTCTGTCATTCAAATCTCCAAGAGAAAGGGCCTCGGCGACCGTGCCATGATGCAGGAGCTCCTTCACCCATGCCGGAGACGGTGGATCCTCGAAAATAGGGCCCTTCGCCTCCGAAGTTGCAACGCCTGCCTAAGATTTTGAGGAGAAGGAGGAAAAGACTGGAAGATGGCCTGGCCACCGTGAGTCTAATGACTTGGTAAAGGCTCGTGGCCATTTTGCCTTACGGGGGGGAGCCCTGGTTTTAGCCGGGGCTGGGTTGAACTTTTTGTGCCGCTAGCTTTACTAGGGGGGTGCCCGGGTTGAGTAGAACCCACAGAATGGCTCCAAATGGGCACGAAAACAACCTTGCTCATTGGCCTGGATGGGCCAGGAGCAGATGGTGTCTTTCTTAGCATTGAGGTGTAAGACATCCTAGGGAGAGCCAGGCATGCCAGGACCAAGTCCTTAGTGGGGTGCGGCTCTCCGCAATTGACACACTTGGCCACACACAATTTGAAGTTATTGTGTGCAGCCTTGGAGCAATTTACACAGACTTCGGGTGACGCCGACTTTGTACATCTACATGAGCGAATCATATGGCCAAAGCGGTAAGAGTAATAGCACCTCTGTGGCATTGGCATGAATGCCTTTACGTGGTAGCAGTACCAACTGGCATGCACCGACTCAGGGAGCTTGTCACAGTCGAACGTGACGAAGAGTGTAAGGTGGGTCTTGAGGAACCTGTGTTTTCTCATCACACATTCGACCTTGACTGCCCCGTGGTCGGCCAGCTCTAGTGATATCTTCTATGGAGTAGTCCACGAGTTCCCTCTCATAAACTACTCCTTTCACAAAGTTCATGGTAGAGTGCAACATCACACTCACCGGGGTGCCATCAAGTGTCCAAAGAGCACTTATCTTGGCCACTTCGGAGGGATCCGCCGCATTCGGCAGAAGGCTCCTGTCTGAAAAATGGTTCACCTTCAGCTCTCTACCAATCATACCAGCTAAAGCTCTCCTTTGATGGATCATGTTGCCCAGGCCAACATGCTGCTATCAGTGGAGCAAATAACTAAGAAGCGTTGAAGCCAGCAGGCTTGAAAATGCCAGTTAATCACTGAATGAGGAGCCCCGACGTAATCGAGGCTCAGCTCTGCGCACTTTTGGTCTTATTTCACACCCAGGCAAGCCCCAGGGCCAGATGTGGCGATATTCGCTTGGTTACGTTCAAGGATGGTAGCAACCTCATCCGTCCCCGCCTTCCCTGTGGGAGAAAAGCCTCTAGTCTTTTTTTATTAGTCCTTTTCTTTTTAGGAGAGGGTGGGGAATGGACCCGCTTCTCCCTTCCCCCCCAGCAGGAGCAGACAAGCCAGATGGGCCGGCCTCTCCAAGGTCCTTTGCCGAGATGGTGAGTTCCCAGCAGTCATGGGAACACTGGCCGGAGGAGGAGATCCCTCCCCTCCTTGTGCTGTCTTAGCAGCCCAACCTTTCTGCCGAGGGTCCCGCAGGGGAGCAGGCTCGTGCTGCTCAAATAATATAGCAATTTTAATTGAAAAGAATTATTCTATTGAAATAATTAAAAAATTATTAATAACCTATCTATTTACAATTATGATTGATAATTCTCAGTTCTTACACAAATTTTCATCAATACACATGGTGCTTTTTTGCTTTTTAAATCAGTTACGCTTTAAAATGTATTTCTAATTATAGAAAACAGTGCCGCTATTCATGGGAGACTATTTATGAAAATTTTGCTCAGTGCCTATTTTTTAACTATAAAACTGTATTTTCTAGATAAAATAGGATTGCTGGTTTGTGTGCTTTCAATAACATACTAACTAAAGAAGGCATTTCCTTGTTTTAATTGGATGAAAAATAAAAAACAAGTGTATTTAACTAAAAAATAAGTTATCAAAAATGGCGTGTTTACACAGATGTGAGTAATAAATCAGCCTCTTTTCACCATCATGTTGTGGTGAGGCCTAGAATGGAGTCAAGTTACCCTCATTCATAAATCTCGGTTTATAAACAAAGAAGGACTGACCTAAGCCATTTATGTATTTTAATTAGATGCTTAATCACTAACATAAGAGTGAAATTTTTTTTGACAAATTATCATAATTATCAGAAAAAATACGATTCTATATGTGAAAGGCCACAAAAGGCCCTCGGCAATTATGTAGAACTGAATCAAGGACTTATAAGGGCCCATGAGTGACTGATGGATTAAACAATCCTATTGCAACATGTTGCTACTTGTACAGAATCAACACAAATAGTTGTATTCCTAGTCTACAAGTTAGTACAGTTTCAGCCAGTAGTGGGTGTGGTGGGTTGTTATTGTTTTTCAATGAGGCTCAAAGAATATCAAGAATTAAAATATTGTGTATAACTATATTCTAAAAAGTGTCATCGAATTGTATATCTTAAAATTACAGATTTATAGAAATTACTTGGTGAAATCTACATCTTGGCTATTAGGCCTATTCACCAAAATACAATGGTTCAACACTTGAAATACTGCCAAGACCCTACTAAAAAACATAAGTGCATAAGAATCAATCTTAGAAAAGTGACTGATGTGCTTATTGAAAAATGTGCTGGAAGATTGAAAAAACTCATTGTTGTGTGTGAACTGTTGGACCCTAATAATGAAAACCCCCACAATACTTAGAACCACTGAAAACAATGAGACTGAGCAAGATTCATCTTCAATCAGTTATTTGAGTAACATATCTTCACTTCGAGATCTGGACAGTGATTGCTTGGTTGAAGAAAATCCTTCAACTTCAATTGAACCAGTTCTAGCAGTTTTGGACCAAACACCAGTCAAAAAAGTAAAAGTACTAAGATAATATATTTTATATTTCACCAGAAAGTTGTGTTTGATCTATATGGCCCAATGAATAGAATTTAAGGTTCTGTATAAGACAAAATTGATAATTGGCAAGCTTTTACTTTGAAGGATTTATTCTTTAATGATGCTCTTTAATCTACACAAAATGCAAATTTTGCTCTGTATAATAATTTAAATATATTCTTATGTGTTTTGGGGGGGAAGGGTTATCATTGAGCCAGAAAAGGCGCAAAGCTTGTGGATTTTCACGAGTCTTGATGATGATGCTTTTTGTTTTTGACACATTCCTGTGTATGGTTAGAATTGTATACTGTAGATGCATGATCTGACAATCCTCTGGATTGTTTATATTGTATATTGTAGCTGCATAATCTGACACAATCCTATGGATGCATTTTGTGGGTGGGTTTTGACAGATGCAGATGACCTTTGATAGGCCCTTGTGGATTTTGTCATCCGTAAAATTATGTTATGTTATGTTATGTAAGCTATCAGATGCCCATAAACACTTGAAGAAGAGGCTAGAAGTCAGTTATGGTGTTCATATTAGCGAGGGGGTAAGTGATGCTTCAAAACCTGAAAAACATCTAGAAACATTAATGAATCAATTCCTGGAGAGCAAATATTGACTCTCCCCATACACAATTGAAAAAATTGCTAGTTTCTTTCAAACTACAACATATATGGTGAAAAGAAAGGTGTTCACTAAAATCAGAATTTGGAATCCTTCCAAAGATTCCAATAATGCGCAAAGGATAGGTAATATCTGAAGAACACAAAGATATAGTTAGAAGATTCTATGAGTCAGATGAGGTTAGTCTAATGTGTCCTGGCAAAAAGGATTGTGTGAAAGTCATCAGTGCTGAGGGTGCAAAAATGACTGGTCCTGGGGAATTTAAAAAACAACATTGTTTCAAGTTTAAATACTTCAATAAAGCAGGATGGAGTTGAGTCACTTTGGATAGATATTAGGTTCAGTAAAAATAGAATGGTGCATTTGGGAGCTTTTTACAGGCCACCTGGGCAGACTGATGATATAGATGAACTAATGATAAAGGAAATAAGTAAGGGATGTGAAACAGATGCAGTTATTATTGGGGACTTCAACTTAAACTCTGTGGACTGGGAAAATATGATAGGTAGGGATAGAACAAGTGGCAGGTTCATAGAATGCTTTGAGGATAATTTTTTGAATCAATTTGTTAACGATTCAATGAGGGGGGACAATATATTAGATTTAGTACTTTCTAACAGTGATCATTTAGTTCAAGAATTGACTGTTGGGGAAGCATTGGGAAATAGTGACCATCAGATAGTTCGTTTTAACTTGGGAATTGAGAAGGGTAAAATAACTGAGAATGCTGAAAAAGTTCCAAATTTTCATAAGGGAGATTATGTAAAACTTCGAAGCTTGCTAAATTTGGTAGACTGGGATATAGAATTCAGAGGTAAAAATGCTTATGGGATGTGGGATACTTTCAAGCATATAATAAATGTAGTCCAAGAACAATGTATCCCAATGAAGGCCATTAGGAACAAAAGTAGGAAACCATTATGGTGGAATCAGGAGATAGCTAGAAAAATTTCAGAGAAGAAAAGGGCATATAAAAAATTACAGGTAGAAAATAATATTCAAAATTTAAGTGATTATAGAATGGCTAGGAATGAGTTAAATAAGATTATAAAGAAGAACAAAAGGGTGTCAGAAATTAAATTAGCTCAGGATAGCAACAAAGATCCTAGAAAGTTCTTTAGTTACTATAAAATTAATAACAAGTGTGGCAGAGTTAAAATAGGACCTATCAAATATGAAGGGTTTGTGAGAGAAACTGATGAGGAAATAGTTGAGGTACTAAATGGTCATTTTGCATCAGTATTTACAAAAGAGAAACTAAATAGTCCTATGTATAGTACTCATAGGTCAGGAAAAGAGGTGTTTACTAACATTTGTGTGGATCGGAGGATGATAAAAGGACTAATAGGTGATTTAGATACTACCAAGGCCTCCGGCCCTGATAATATTCATTCTAGGATACTTAAAGAAGGGGTAGAAAGTATCTCAATAGCTCTGGACAAGTTATATACTAGGTCATTGGAATATGGAGAAATACCCGATGATTGGAAGAGAGCGAATGTAGTCCCCATTTTCAAGAAGGGTAGTAAAGAGGATCCAAATAACTTTAGACCGGTTAGCCTAACTCCTGTAGTCTGTAAAATTCTTGAGAAAATAGTTAAAAAAGGGATTTGCCAACATCTAGAGAGGGAGGGGTTAATCAGCGATGCTCAGCATGGGTTTAGATCAGGTAGATCATGTTTGACTAACTTACTAGACTTTCTGGAGTTTGTAACAGATCAAGTAGATAAGGGAGAGAATGTAGATATAATTTACTTAGATTTTAGTAAAGCATTTGATAAGGTACCACACAGGAGACTAGTTCATAAATTAAAAATGATTGGGATATGTGGGGGTGTTTCAAATTGGATAGCTGAGTGGCTGAAAGACAGGAAGCAAAGGGTAGTGCTAAATGGTGTAAAGTCAGAGTGGAGGGATGTTATCAGTGGGGTTCCTCAGGGATCAGTTCTCGGTCCATTATTATTTGTCATCTATATAAACGATCTTGGGGAGGCAGTTAATAATAAAGTGTCAATTTTTGCGGATGATACCAAATTAGCAGCTGTAGTTAAAGATATTGATGATAATTTTAAAGTGCAGGGGGACTTAAATAAATTGTTATCCTGGGCACATAAGTGGCAAATGACTTTCAACCTTGATAAGTGCAAAGTTATTAACATGGGAAAAGATAATAGAGAATTTAACTATGAAATGGATGGGCATTGGCTGAGCTCAGTAGAGGATGAGAAAGATCTAGGAGTAGTAATAGATAAGTCATTAAGGTTTTCTAAGCAGTGTATTGAAGCAAGAAATAGGGCAAATAGAGTGCTGGGTTTTATTAAGAGAAATGTCAGTTACAAAAGTAAGGAGGTTATTCTTAAACTCTATAACTCTTATGTTAGGCCACATCTAGAGTACTGTATACAGGCATGGTCCCCACATTTTAGACACGATATTAACCTTCTTGAGTCAGTGCAACGGAGGGCAACAAAGATTATTCCTTCCCTGAGGCACCTTGAATATGAAGATAGACTGAGGGTATTAAATATGTTCTCGTTCGAAAGGAGGTGTGTGAGAGGGGATATGATTGAGCTTTTTAAAATTTTTTCCGGGATAGATAAATTGGATGTTAGCAAGTTTTTTGAGTTAGATGATGGAAATCGGACTAGAGGTCACCACTTGAAAATTAAAAAGCAAGGGTGTAGGTTGGATTTAAGAAAATATTTTTTCACCAATAGAGTGGTAGACTTCTGGAACAAATTGCCGCAGAGGGTAGTAGGTAGTCCAAATCTAAATGTATTTAAGAGTAGGTTGGATGAGTTTATGGGAAGGGAAGGTTGTGATGGTTCCTAAGTTTTGTATATATTAATATTGTTTGTATATATCTATAGCTGCATGATTTAGTTCTTGACAAGCCTTGATTGGTGATACCCTTGTTTCTGGATGTAGTTTTCCTGGGAGTTTGGGTGCCTTGAAAAAGAGGCCGCTTGACTCGGATGACCTATGATGAGCCCTTGTGGCTTTTGTCATCCGTTATATTATATTGTGGGGGACTTTGATTTTGTCTTCCCCTGGTGATGGTGCTTTTTGTGGGTGGGTTTTGACGGAGGCGGATGACCTTTGATAGGCCCTTGTGGCTTTTGTCATCCGTGTAATTATGTTATGTTATGTTATGTTAATTATGTTATATAAAAATGATAAAAAGAATCCCAAAATAGATTTTCTACATTGGCTAAATTATGGCCGTCATATTGTGTGCTTGGCGGTAGTGGTGGGACTCATTCTGTCTGTGTCTAAAAAATATCATCAAAACCCCAAATTACAGCTGGCTGCATTGGAAGAAAAAGGTTGTGGCAGCGGGGTTGTGACACACTCACCAATTCTTCCTGCCACCCCAACAAGGTCCGCTCAGTGGTCCAAAGAGAGGGTATTGAGGAGAGAGTCTATTTTCTAATTTTATTTAGAAACAGTAAATAATGGCGATCCACCGCAACCTCAGTAAATAATAAAACCAAAAATAACTTACTATATATATATATAGTTGGCCTCACAATATTACCTTGGCCAAAACCACACGTATATTTACACAAAAGGCCTTACAAATGGATCTCAGCCATGCGAAAGAAAATCTATATACAGCAATGCGCATCAAAGAAATTCCAACCAAAGACCGAAAGATATCGGGAATGATGGGTGCACCCTTAACTTACTAACGGAGCAAGATGGTTCAGGAAAAATGGGAGGTGGCTCACTTTCTGCAGGATTCTGAGGGGTCCAGGACTTGGCAAAGCCAAGGACTTTAGGGACCTGGGACACTTGTTAGTTCCAACTGCTGTGTTGCAGTAGGTGAGTCACTAGCCTCGATGACGACACTCTAAGGTAGGCGCGCGTGCATGAAGGTCTGTTGTCTCAGAAAAGCCAGAGGTCAGTCAACTTATTAGTACCACAGAGCTGGAAAAGAGAAGGCACATTCAGTCACTGATTCACTGCCACACTCAAACATCTTTACTCCTAACACATTCAACCACATCCACTATCACACAATTTTCACTCACCTATTTTCTGTCCAGGTGGCTCTTCCATCCTCAGTCACAACTATTGGCTTTCAAACTATTAACAAATACAGAATTATTGTTAAGCTAAAAGAATCTGCCTGAAAAGAAAATACAGATGAATGGGGGGAGCACGATAGAGGTCTATCGAGTCCCCCCACACAAAGCAATGAAGGTGATCACATGACCCATACACACATTCTGAAAAAGAAGAAAGGGATTAGACATAGGGGAGGGGAGGTAGACAACCAAACTACTACAAGGTCCCATACAAAGATCTTATGGATTACAGTATCTGCTGTACAGAGAGAGAGAGAGAGGATTGCATGATGCAACTTTGCAAAGATTACCCAAGAGAAGAGGGTGTTTTGAACTTTCTTGAGTTGCTTGACAGTGTAAAATCAGCTCCAAATGAAATATCTTTCAAGCAATGGGTCTTTGATTGTTTTAGAATCGTAGACAAAGTGGAGCCACTTATCCTCATTAAGCCTAAAAATATCCTGCATGGTTCATCATCATTTTGTTGCACAGCAGCAATCACAGTTGAAAGAAACGTTACCACCTCAGAGCGAGGCAATTATATTAGATGATTTCTCTGAAAATTCTTTCATTGTCCAAAATGCTGCCCAAGAATTACACTGGGACAATTCCGTGCCTTGAATAGTAGCTGGCTTGCAAAACTAGCATCATATATATTCTCAATGCAAGGCTCCTTTTTGCCTCTGTATACGTTCAGACTTCTCTTTCCATTTATTCCTGAATCTAATATTTTTTGTTTCAGCTTTCCTTTTGCTCTGTCTTCTATATAGATTGCTTCTAATTCATACTTTGTATCCATGCTCACTACCTCTTTGCGCTACTCAGTCCTATCGTAGGCAGCATACACATAGCCTGCCCATGTCTCTATTCCCATCCCTCGCAGTCTCAACTTATAGTTTGCTTTCATCCTTACCACCCTCTCTTCATACCTACTCCAGCTAATTTCTCCTCTCAGTGCCTCTACTGCTACATAGGAAAGGGCCCCTATTGCAATTCTTGCCACTTTGTTTTGGATCTTTTCCATTCTCTCCAATTCTGTCTTTGTCACTTTGCAGACCAATCCCATACAGGCTTCTTGGGACTGCTATCTCTTTCCACAGTTCCCTTATCATTTTATACTTATTTGCTTGCTTAGTTGCCATGTTCCTCAGCATTCTAGTCACTTTTAGCATATTTACTTCATTTTGTCTCTTATGCTTCTCAAATATATCCTTCTGGTTACAGACTGTCACACCCAAGTATCTATAATCATTACCACTTCTAGGATATCGTTTCCTAGGATCTATCCTTCATCTCTTCATTCTCCAAATATCATTATTTTGCACTTTCCTTAACTAAATTTTACTCTCCATTCTTCCCCATACTGGTACAACACATTCAAAAGTCTTTGCAAACACTCTGCTGTTTCACTAACCAGAACTATGTCATCTGCAAATCTCAGGGTTGTCAATATGCGATCTGCAACCATGGCTCCTTGGCCTTCCCTCTCTCCAAAAGTTCTTCAATGAAGAAGCTGAACAAGTTAGGAGACATGGTACACCCTTGTCTAACCCCGATGTCATTCACCATACAACCTGTTTCTATGTCTTTCAGATTGAGTTTGACTTTGTTATTCTCATATAGTTTTTGTATTACATTTAGAATATTTGCATCCATCCACAAGTCTTTTAGTCTTGCAAACATTTTGTTCTATCAACTCATATCAAAGACTTTCTCTATATCAAGAAAGCAGAAATATAGCACACCCTCTTGTTTTCTTACCCTCTCTATTACATTCTGTAGTATATAGAGATTGTCTATGGCTCTTCTTCCAGTCCTGAATCCATTTTGCTCATCTCCAAATATCTCTTGATGTTCATCCCACTCCTTCAGTTTCTTTGTCATGATGCTACCAAACAACTTTCCTATCACACTCATTATGGCTACTGGTCTGTAGCTATCCACCAGTTTTATGTCTTTACCTCCTTTGGGCAACAAATAGATCTTACTTTTCTGCCAAGTCTCAGGAACCCATCCGTTCATCAGCATATCATTAAATCGGGTTGTAGGTAACTCTTTCATCCTTTAACATAACATAACATAATTTCACGGATGAAAAAAGCCACAAGGGCCTATCAAAGGTCATCCGCATCTGTCAAAACCCACCCACAAAAAGCACCATCGCCAGGGAAGGACAAAATCAAAATCCCCCACAATATAATATAACAGATGACAAAAGCCACAAGGGCTAATCATAGGTCATCCAAGTCAAACGGCCTCTTTTTTAAGGCACCCAAACTCCCAGGAAAACTACATCCAGATTTCCATCATCTAACTCAAAAAACTTGCTAACATCCAATTTATCTATCCCGGAAAAAATTTTAAACAGCTCAATCATATCCCCTCTCACACACCTCCTTTCGAACGAGAACATATTAAATACCCTCAGTCTATCTTCATATTCAAGGTGCCTCAGGGAAGAAATAATCTTTGTTGCCCTCCATTGGACTGACTCAAGAAGGTTAATATCGTGTCTAAAATGTGGGGACCATGCCTGTATACAGTACTCTAGATGTGGCCTAACATAAGAGTTATAGAGTTTAAGAATAACCTCCTTACTTTTGTAACTGAAATTTCTCTTAATGAAACCCAGCACTCTATTTGCCCTATTTCTTGCTTCAATACACTGCTTAGAAAACATTAATGACTTATGTATTACTACTGCTAGATCTTTCTCATCCTCTACTGAGCTCAGCCAATGCCCATCCATTTCATAGTTAAATTCTCTATTATATTTTCTCATGTTAATAACTTTGCACTTATCAAGGTTGAAAGTCATTTGCCACTTTTGCGCCCAGGATAACAATTTATTTAAATCCCCCTGCACTTTAAAATTATCATCAATATCTTTAACTACAGCTGCTAATTAGGTATCATCCGCAAAAATTGACACTTTATTATTAACTGCCTCCCCAAGATCGTTTATATAGATGACAAATAATAATGGACCGAGAACTGATCCCTGAGGAACCCCACTGATAACATCCCTCCACTCTGACTTTACACCATTTAGCACTACCCTTTGCTTCCTGTCTTTCAGCCACTCAGCTATCCAATTTGAAACACCCCCACATATCCCAATCATGTTTAATTTATGAACTAGTCTCCTATGTGGTACCTTATCAAATGCTTTACTAAAATCTAAGTAAATTATATCTACATTCTCTCCCTTATCTACTTGATCTGTTACAAACTCCAGAAAGTCTAGTAAGTTAGTCAAACATGATCTACCTGATCTAAAACCATGCTGAGCATCGCTGATTAACCCCTCCCTCTCTAGATGTTGGCAAATCCCTTTTTTAACTATTTTCTCAAGAATTTTACAGACTACAGGAGTTAGGCTAACCGGTCTAAAGTTATTTGGATCCTCTTTACTACCCTTCTTGAAAATGGGGACTACATTCGCTCTCTTCCAATCATCGGGTATTTCTCCATATTCTAGTGACCTAGTATATAACTTCTCCAGAGCTATTGAGATACTTTCTACTAGTATATAACTTCTCCAGAGCTATTGAGATACTTTCTACCCCTTCTTTAAGTATTCTAGAATGAATATTATCAGGGCCGGAGGCCTTGGCAGTATATAACTCACCTATTAGTCCTTTTATCATCCTCCGATCCACACTAATGTTAGTAAACACCTCTTTCCCTGACCCATGAGTACTATACATAAGACTTTTTAGTTTCTCCTTTGTAAATACTGATGCAAAAATGACCATTTAGTACCTCAACTATTTCCTCATCAGTTTCTCTCACAACCCCTTCATATTTGATAGGTCCTATTTTAACTCTGCCAGACTTGTTATTAATTTTATAGTAACTAAAGAACTTTCTAGGATCTTTGTTGCTATCCTGAGCTAATTTAATTTCTGACACCCTTTTGTTCTTCTTTATAATCTTATTTAACTCATTCCTAGCCATTCTATAATCACTTAAATTTTGAATATTATTTTCTACCTGTAATTTTTTATATGCCCTTTTCTTCTCTGAAATTTTTCTAGCTATCTCCTGATTCCACCATAATGGTTTCCTACTTTTGTTCCTAATGGCCTTCATTGGGATACATTGTTCTTGGACTACATTTATTATATGCTTGAAAGTATCCCACATCCCATAAGCATTTTTACCTCTGAATTCTACATCCCAGTCTACCAAATTTAGCAAGCTTCGAAGTTTTACATAATCTCCCTTATGAAAATTTGGAACTTTTTCAGCATTCTCGGTTATTTTACCCTTCTCAATTCCCAAGTTAAAATGAACTATCTGATGGTCACTATTTCCCAATGCTTTCCCAACAGTCAATTCTTGAACTAAATGATCACTGTTAGAAAGTACTAAAGCTAATATATTGTCCCCCCTCGTTGGCTCATTAACAAATTGATTCAAAAAATTATCCTCAAAGCATTCTATGAACCTGCCACTTGTTCTATCCCTACCTATCATATTTTCCCAGTCCACAGAGTTTAAGTTGAAGTCCCCAATAATAACTGCATCTGTTTCACATCCCTTACTTATTTCCCTTATCATTAGTTCATCCATATCATCAGTCTGCCCAGGTGGCCTGTATAAAGCTCCCAAATGCACCATTCTATTTTTACTGAACCTAATATCTATCCAAAGTGACTCAACTCCATCCTGCTTTATTGAAGTATTTAAACTTGAAACAATGTTGTTTTTTATATAGATAATTATTCCTCCACCAATCCTACCTGTCCTTTGACTAATGTACATATTATAGCCCTGTAAATCAAATTCATTTATAGTGTCACTAAATTCTATTTCATTAACCCATGATTCAGTAATGCATAATATATCTATATCCTCATTGCTAATACAACTAAATAGCTCAGCCTTCTTGTTTCTAAGACTACGGGCATTTGTATAGAAACAATTTAACCCCCCTATCCCTGAAGCACCTCTTGAAACCTGAATGACCTCACCTCTATCGCCTTGGAACCTATTTCTGTTATATATTACAACAGCATCAGAATCAGCCCTAATGGCCCTACCTAGCTTAGTATCATCAGCAAATTTACTCAGGTCACTACTTATACCTATGTCAAGATCATTAATATAAATTAAGAATAGCAAGGGACCCAAAACAGATCCTTGTGGAACTCCACTGCTAACACACCCCCACTCAGATTTAACTCCATCTATACTAACTCTTTGCTGTCTGTCACCAAGCCATGACTGAATCCACCTAAATATACTGCCATCGATCCCATGTGCTTTAACTTTGCTCAGAAGCTGTAAGTGTGGCACTCGATCAAAAGCCTTACTAAAGTCCAAGTATAAAATATCGTAGTTTTTATCATTATCTGCTGCTTCATACACCTTACTATAAAAAGACAGCAAATTAGTCAGAAAGGATTTACCCTTACTAAAGCCATGCTGTGATTCTTTTATCAACTTATGCTTATCCAAGTGATCTCTAATATTCCTTGCTATAATAGATTCCATCATTTTCCCTACCACTGATGTCAAACTTACTGGTCTGTAATTAAACATATTTGTTTTATCCCCTTTCTTAAATATAGGTATCACATTGGCTTTCTTCCATGCCAATGGCACAATGCCACTCTCCAAAGATTTTCTAAAGATGCATGCTAGGGGCTCACTTAACACATCCTTACATTCTTTCAAAATTCTCTGGTTAAGACCTCATCAGGACCGGGTGCTTTACTACTTTTGATTTTATCAATTTCCTTTGTCCCTATCTCCTTTGTGATCAAGATATCCTTTAATTTCTCTTCATCATTGCCCCGAAAGATCATTGACACCTCGGGTATATTTAGAGTATCCTCCTGTGTAAATACTGAGAGAAAAAAGTCATTTAGCATTCCAGCCATTGAGTCCCTATCACTCATTAATTCTCCATTGGAATCTATAAGTGGGCCTATTTTATCTCTAACCTTAGTTTTGTATAATTGATAAAAACTTTTAGGATCTTCCTTTGCCCTATTTGCCACTTTAATTTCATAATTTCTCCTTGCTACTCTAATTAACTTTTTAACATCTCTTGCTAGTTCATTATATCTCTGCCTTAAGTGATCCTCTCCATTTTTTATTTTCCTATAAATGCCCTTTTTAATGCCAATATAATGCTTAATTTTATCTGTCATCCATTTTGAGTCATTATTTTTAGTCCTAATCTCCTTAAACATAACATAACTACACGGATGACAAAAGCCACAAGGGCCTATCAAAGGTGATCCGCCTCCGTCAAAACCCACCCACAAAAAGCCCCATCACAAGGGCAAGACAAAATCAAAGTCCCCCACAATATAATATAACAGATGACAAAAGCCACAAGGGCTCATCATAGGTCATCCGAGTCAAGCGGCCTCTTTTTCAAGGCACCCAAACTCCCAGGAAAACTACATCCAGAGGATTGCATCCAGAAACAAGGGTATTACCAATCAAGGCTTGTCAAGAACTAAATCATGCAGCTATAGATATATACAAACAATATTAATATATACAAAACTTAGGAACCATGACAACCTTCCCTTCCCATAAACTCATCCAACCTACTCTTAAATACATTTAGATTTGGACTACCTACTACCCTCTGCGGCAATTTGTTCAAGAAGTCTACCACTCTATTGGTGAAAAAATATTTTCTTAAATCCAACCTACACCCTTGCTTTTAAATTTTCAAGTGGTGACCTCTAGTCCGATTTCCATCATCTAACTCAAAAAACTTGCTAACATCCAATTTATCTATCCCGGAAAATTTTTTAAAGAGCTCAATCATATCTCCTCTCACACACCTCCTTTCGAACGAGAACATATTTAATACCCTCAGTCTATCTTCATATTCAAGGTGCCTCAGGGAAGGAACAATCTTTGTTGCCCTCCGTTGCACTGACTCAAGAAGGTTAATATCGTGTCTAAAATGTGGGGACCATGCCTGTATACAGTACTCTAGATGTGGCCTTGTGGTGGGGCGAATGTGAGTGTGTGTAAAAGGGCCATTCTCCCACCCCTTTTCTCAGTACCCTCTCCCTCCCTCTGTAAGAATGTGTGTGAATGGGAATGGGTTTGTTTTATTTTTGTTTATTTCATGTATAAAATGATTACCATGTTTTTCTTTCTTTCCAGGCGTTATTCTGGAAAGATAGTAGCTAATTTTGAGATATCACTATAATAAGATTGTACTTTGTTAAATTAATCTTTTATCAAAGCGTCATATTCTGGAAAGAGGTGCGCTAGTCGATGTATTTTCGAGTAATGCCCACTTATTAGTTTCGCCATCCATGTATAAATAAATGGGTCATAAAAGGAGGATATATCTCTTCTACAGAGAGTGGAAGTGTGGACTGGTAGCAAGAGGGGTTCTATAGATGAGTGCTCCACCCAGCCCTGAGAGGAGGGCTTTCGTGCCTCGCCAACCACCTGAACCGCCATACCCGCCTTCGTTGACAATCCTGCCTCCTTCTAAGTTAGCCAACTACCACCCACCTCCAGCAAGTGATAGCGCGTGCCCCCTTTTCGTTCGGTTGTGGTTGTGTTTTTTTGTTTTGTGTAGAATATAAGTAAATTGTTGTATCCGCCGGTTATAAGATTCTCATTTGGTATCGGATTTTGATTGGGGAATTTAGCCTCATTTTGAAGTGTGCACACTTCCCTAGTAAATATAAAATTGTTGTAAATATAAACTGTAACTATCATTGTATTTTTTTTGTAAGTAAAGGGACTGTATATACAATCCGTTTTATTCTCCCTCGATTTCTCACGTCCGGACAGTGTAGGAAGCGGGTTGGATCGATTATCGTTTGGGAATAGAGATCTATTTTCGGCCCGCTACAGCCTAACATAAGAGTTATAGAGTTTAAAAATAACCTCCTTACTTTTGTAACTGACATTTCTCTTAATAAAACCCAGCACTCTATTTGCCCTATTTCTTGCTTCAATACACTGCTTAGAAAACCTTAATGACTTATCTATTACTACTCCTAGATCTTTCTCATCCTCTACTGAGCTCAGCCAATGCCCATCCATTTCATAGTTAAATTCTCTATTATCTTTTCCCATGTTAATAACTTTGCACTTATCAAGGTTGAAAGTCATTTGCCACTTATGTGCCCAGGATAACAATTTATTTAAGTCCCCCTGCACTTTAAAATTATCATCAATATCTTTAACTACAGCTGCTAATTTGGTATCATCCGCAAAAATTGACACTTTATTATTAACTGCCTCCCCAAGATCGTTTATATAGATGACAAATAATAATGGACCGAGAACTGATCCCTGAGGAACCCCACTGATAACATCCCTCCACTCTGACTTTACACCATTTAGCACTACCCTTTGCTTCCTGTCTTTCAGCCACTCAGCTATCCAATTTGAAACACCCCCACATATCCCAATCATTTTTAATTTATGAACTAGTCTCCTGTGTGGTACCTTATCAAATGCTTTACTAAAATCTAAGTAAATTATATCTACATTCTCTCCCTTATCTACTTTGGGGAAGATAACTGGCAGCAATCCTGAGCAAGAATTTTTTTGGTGAGTGTTAACTTTTTGCCTTAGTAAATTTCTGAGAGTATGCCTTTTTGTATAGATGGTGAGAGCATGCCGTTTGAAAGTAGTGTGTATGTGGTGTGTGATGCATGTGGAGTTGAAAGGAGAGTGAATGTAACTGAATGCCGTGTGTGTTTTCTGGAAGGGGAGGTTAGGAGGTTGAGTGGGGAATGTAAGAGGTTGAATGATTTGGTGTTTGAGGTGAGAAGAGATGCAAGTGTGCGATTGAAGGGTGAGATTAGTGCTAAGAGGGTGGAAGATAGGGCTAGGACTGGGAACAGTGTGGAAGTTGTGAGTGATGATGAATGGTGGGTGAAAATGGATAGGATGGACAAGTTAGGACAGGTTAGATGTGTGAATGAGAGGGACATAGAACCTGTTAGGTTGACTAACAGATTCAATGTCCTGAGAGAGGAAGAGTGTGAAAGTGATTTGCCTGGTGTGATTGTGGATGAAAGCAGGATGGGTGGTAGTGTGACTGAGAGCAGGAGGGAGGGTAATGTTAGGCCAAGACAGAATAGGAGAATGACTGAGGTGCTAGTGATGGGTGACTCTCAGATTAGGTATTTAGATAGGAAGTTGAGTGATAGCAAGTGGAAGGGAATGAGAGTTTGTCTGCCGGGTGCTGGTGTAAGTGATGTTTGTGAGAGGTATGATAGGTTGGTTTCTGGGTGTGAGAGGGATGCAGTTGTGATTACGCATGTGGGGGTGAATGATGTAAAGAAGGTGGGTACATGTGAGTTACGTGAGCAGTATAAAAGGTTAGTTGAAAGGATGAGTAAAAGCAGGGTAAAAGGTGTTGTTTCTGGTGTGCTTCCGAAATTGGATGTGGGGGTAGAATGGTTGTCGCGTGCAATTGGTTTGAATGAATTTGTGAAAGGACTGTGTGAGGAGTTAGGATTGGTGTTTGTAGATGTCTAGGGAGGGTTTTACGGGAATAGGAGGTTGTATGCGATGGATGGGCTCCATCTTAGTCGGGCAGGTGTTGAGGTTCTATGGGGGGAGCTGGATAGTGTGATTAGGTCCTTACAGGTGGGAAACTAGAAGCTGTTAGAGGTAAGGGAATAACAGGAATAGAGGGCAGGTGTAGGAAATGGAAGGGATGCAGAGATAGAGGAATAGCTATGGGAGAGGGCATACTGATGCGTTATAGGGGGACTAATGCACAAGTGAATGAGCAGATAACTAGGAATAAAAAAGCTCAATGCAATGAAGATGGGAATAATAAAAAAAACTTAAAAATATACTACACAAATGGTCGGAGTATAAGGAATAAGATAGATCTCTTAAGAGCATTAGCGAGTGAAGAGAATTTTGATATAATTGCGATAACAGAGTCATGGCTTGATTTGGCAGGTAATCACTTTAAACCTGAGGTTGAGATTGAGGGCTTTAACATGTTCCATACAGATAGGAATAGGAAGAGAGGAGGAGGAGTTATTATTTATATTAAAGATAATCTCCAGTGTTGTGTAAACAGTACAATTAAATTAGATGATAACACAGAGTCATTATGGCTAAATGTAAAGGAAGGTAAAAACAGGCTTGTCATAGGATTATTATACAGACCACCAAATCTTAGTAAGGAAGGTTCAAATCTTCTGTGGCAGGAGATTGAACGGGGATGTAGAAGTAAGCATGTGTGTATAATGGACGATTTTAATTACAGAAATATAGACTGGGAAGCTCTTGTGGGTGATCAGGAGGCTGAGGAATTTTTGAATGTTGTCCAAGATAATTTTCTGAGGCAGATTATTAACGAACCCACTAGAGTTAATAATATACTGGATTTAGTTCTGACAAATAGGGAAGAAGTTATTAAGGATACTGAGATTGGAGGAAATTTGGGTAATAGTGACCATTGTGAAATTAGATTCAAGATGAAATGGAATGGTATTGATAGTAGCATGAACAATGTTAAAATTCCTGACTTTAGAAGAGCAAATTATAATGGGCTAAGGACTTACCTGGAGGCAGTTGTACAGAAACCAGGCAATGAAATCAATTCAGGAATAGATTCAATGATATCAGTTAGTGGAGACAATAATCACCAGGAGGAAGAGATTACAATTGAAGAGGAGTATGAAAGAATAATTGAGCAATTAATTACAGGTCAGATGATTAACATTCCATATAAGGAGATTAGGACTAAAAATAATGACCCAAAATGGATGACAGATAAAATTAAGCATTATATTGGCATTAAAAAGGGCATTTATAGGAAAATAAAAAATGGAGAGGATCACTTAAGGCCGAGATATAATGAACTAGCAAGAGATGTTAAAAAGTTAGTTAGAGTAGCAAGGAGAAATTATGAAATTAAAGTGGCAAATAGGGCAAAGGAAGATCCTAAAAGTTTTTATCAATTATACAAAACTAAGGTTAGAGATAAAATAGGCCCACTTATAGATTCCAATGGAGAATTAGTGAGTGATAGGGACTCAATGGCTGGAATGCTAAATGACTTTTTTCTCTCAGTATTTACACAGGAGGATACTCTAAATATACCCGAGGTGTCAATGATCTTTCGGGGCAATGATGAAGAGAAATTAAAGGATATCTTGATCACAAAGGAGATAGTGACAAAAGAAATTGATAAAATCAAAAGTAGTAAAGCACCCGGTCCTGATGAAGTCTTTCCTAGAATTTTGAAAGAATGTAAGGAGGTGTTAAGTGAGCCCCTAGCATGCATCTTTAGAAAATCATTGGAGAGTGGCATTGTGCCAGTGGCATGGAAGAAAGCCAATGTGATACCTATATTTAAGAAAGGGGATAAAACAAATAAGTCTAATTACAGACCAGTAAGTTTGACATCAGTGGTAGGGAAAATGATGGAATCTATTATAGCAAGGAATATTAGAGATCACTTGGATAAGCATAAGTTGATAAAAGAATCACAGCATGGCTTTAGTAAGGGTAAATCCTGTCTGACTAATTTGCTGTCTTTTTATAGTAAGGTGTATGAAGCAGCAGATAATGATGAAAACTATGATATTTTATACTTGGACTTTAGTAAGGCTTTTGATCGAGTGCCACACTTACGGCTTCTGAGCAAAGTTAAAGCACATGGGATCGATGGCAGTATATTTAGGTGGATTCAGTCATGGCTTGGTGACAGACAGCAAAGAGTTAGTATAGATGGAGTTAAATCTGAGTGGGGGTGTGTTAGCAGTGGAGTTCCGCAAGGATCTGTTTTGGGTCCCTTGCTATTCTTAATTTATATTAATGATCTTGACATAGGTATAAGTAGTGACCTGAGTAAATTTGCTGATGATACTAAGCTAGGTAGGGCCATTAGGGCTGATTCTGATGCTGTTGTAATGCAGGAGGAATTGACCATTCTGTCCAATTGGGCCGAGAAATGGCAAATGAAGTTTAACATAGACAAATGTAGTGTACTTAGTATAGGTAGAAATAATCCATTGAATAGTTATAAATTAAATGGCAGAATTTTAGGGAGGACCGATTGTGAGAGGGACTTGGGTATTTTGGTAAGTTCAGACCTTCGTCCTAGAAAGCAATGCCTAAATGCTAAGAATAAAGCTAATAGGATATTGGGATTCATTAGGAGTGTAAGCAATAAGAGTGCTGAAGTCATTCTAAAACTGTATCTGGCGCTAGTTAGGCCTCATCTAGACTATGCAGTACAATTTTGGTCACCATATTATAGGAAGGATATTGATTTGCTTGAGTCTGTGCAGAGAAGGATGACAAAGATGATTGGTGGGCTAAGGAACTTACCTTATGGTGAAAGGCTCAGAAAACTAAATCTACATACATTGGAAAGAAGAAGAGTCAGAGGGGAATTGATTGAAGTCTTCAAATGGGTAAAAGGATATAATAAAGGGGATCTGGGTAAGGTTCTTATACTTAGTGAACATGACAGGACACAAAGCAATGGGTTTAAGCTTGATAAGTATAGGTTTAGGAAGGAGATTGGGAGGAATTGGTTTACAAATCGTGTGGTTATTGAATGGAATAGGCTCACTAGACACGTGATAGAAGCCTCCTCTCTGGGTAGTTTTAAGAATAGATTAGATAAATATATGGATGAAGCTGCTAGATGGGACTGACTTTTTTTATGTACATATGTATATATTTTTCTAAGGAGTGGGGAGATTATATTTTGCGGTTGCATGAATGGACATAATCCTCTGGATGCATTTTATGTATATTGTAGATTAGATCTGATGAACTCCTGTAAAGGGTGACAATATTGATGACTTTTCTCTGGTAAGAAATCTTTTGTGTGTTGAATGGAACAGGAGCTGCCAAGTGTAGGCCATGAATGGTCTTTTGCAGTCTCCTTCTTTTCTTATGTTCTTAAAGTCTAGTAAGTTAGTCAAACATGATCTACCTGATCTAAACCCATGCTGAGCATCGCTGATTAACCCCTCCCTCTCTAGATGTTGGCAAATCCCTTTTTTAACTATTTTCTCAAGAATTTTACAGACTACAGGAGTTAGGCTAACCGGTCTAAAGTTATTTGGATCCTCTTTACTACCCTTCTTGAAAATGGGGACTACATTCGCTCTCTTCCAATCATCGGGTATTTCTCCATATTCCAATGACCTAGTATATAACTTGTCCAGAGCTATTGAGATACTTTCTACCCCTTTTTTAAGTATCCTAGAATGGATATTATCAGGGCCGGAGGCCTTGGTAGTATATAACTCACCTATTAGTCCTTTTATCATCCACACAAATGTTAGTAAACACCTCTTTTCCTGACCTATGAGTACTATACATAGGACTATTTAGTTTCTCTTTTGTAAATACTGATGCAAAATGACCATTTAGTACCTCAACTATTTCCTCATCAGTTTCTCTCACAAACCCTTCATATTTGATAGGTCCTATTTTAACTCTGACAGACTTGTTATTAATTTTATAGTAACTAAAGAATTTTCTAGGATCTTTGTTGCTATCCTGAGCTAATTTAATTTCTGACACCCTTTTGTTCTTCTTTATAATCTTATTTAACTCATTCCTAGCCATTCTATAATCACTTAAATTTTGAATATTATTTTCTACCTGTAATTTTTTATATGCCCTTTTCTTCTCTGAAATTTTTCTAGCTATCTCCTGATTCCACCATAATGGTTTCCTACTTTTGTTCCTAATGGCCTTCATTGGGATACATTGTTCTTGGACTACATTTATTATATGCTTGAAAGTATCCCACATCCCATAAGCATTTTTACCTCTGAATTCTATATCCCAGTCTACCAAATTTAGCAAGCTTCGAAGTTTTACATAATCTCCCTTATGAAAATTTGGAACTTTTTCAGCATTCTCAGTTATTTTACCCTTCTCAATTCCCAAGTTAAAACGAACTATCTGATGGTCACTATTTCCCAATGCTTCCCCAACAGTCAATTCTTGAACTAAATGATCACTGTTAGAAAGTACTAAATCTAATATATTGTCCCCCCTCGTTGGCTCATTAACAAATTGATTCAAAAAATTATCCTCAAAGCATTCTATGAACCTGCCACTTGTTCTATCCCTACCTATCATATTTTCCCAGTCCACAGAGTTTAAGTTGAAGTCCCCAATAATAACTGCATCTGTTTCACATCCCTTACTTATTTCCCTTATCATTAGTTCATCTATATCATCAGTCTGCCCAGGTGGCCTGTAAAAAGCTCCCAAATGCACCATTCTATTTTTACTGAACCTAATATCTATCCAAAGTGACTCAACTCCATCCTGCTTTATTGAAGTATTTAAACTTGAAACAATGTTGTTTTTTATATAGATAATTATTCCTCCACCAATCCTACCTGTCCTTTGACTAATGTACATATTATAGCCCTGTAAATCAAATTCATTTATAGTGTCACTAAATTCTATTTCATTAACCCATGATTCAGTAACGCATAATATATCATTATATCCTCATTGCTAATATAACTAAATAGCTCATCCTTCTTGTTTCTAAGACTACGAGCATTTGTATAGAAACAATTTAACCCCCCTATCCCTGAAGCACCTCTTGAAACTTGAATGACCTTACCTCTATCGCCTTGGAACCTATTTCTGTTATCTGCCAAGTCCATTCTACTTTCAGTACTATAATGTCCTCTCATAATTCCCTGACCACTATTAGTATCTAGTTTCCCGCCCGCAAAGACCTAATAACACGATCATACTCCTCCCACAACACATCTACCCCCCTCCTACTCAAATGCAGTCCATCCATCGCATACATTTCTTTCATTCCAACAAACCTATCCCACACATCCACAAACATGACACCTTCCATCTCACACATCCTCCTCACATAATCATTCAGCCCAATTGCACGAGACATCCATTCTACCCCAACATCCATTCTTGGAAGCACACCTGTCACAACACCTTTCATTCTACTTTCTTTCACCTTTTCAATCAACCTCTTGTACCTCTCACATAACTCACATGCACCCACTTTCTTCACATCATTCACTCCTACATGTGTAATCACAACGCATCCCTTGCACAGCCAGACACCAGCTCCTCATACTTATCAGACAGATCTCTCACTCCAGCACCCGGCAAACACACCCTCAAACCATTCAATCTACTTGCATTCAACTTCCTATCTAAATATCTAACTCGCGAATCACCCATCACAAGCACTTCAGTCAGACTCCTATTCCTAACCCCCACAGACCTAACTCCATCCCCACTCCTATTCTCATTCAAACTACCAGTCACTCGAACTCCACCCCCACCCCCATCAGTCATATCACTTCCAGTTACTTCCTCTCTTAGGGCACTGAATCTATTAGTCAAGCTAATAGGTTCTGTGTCCCTCTGACTCACACACCTATTCTCCCCCTGGCTAACCACCTCAACAGAGGCAACCCTATTCTCACAAAGAACAGGAGAAGCCTCCCTAGCTTCATGTTTCCTAACCACTCTCCACTGTCCCCCATCCTCACTAGGCCTATTTCTAACTAATCTAAGGGGGCTAACTTCACTATCACTAGAACTATCATATCCTACCTCCTCCACCGGCCCTCTACCTTCACCTGAAACATCTAACTGGCCTACCTCACCACCTAACCTATTCCCAAATCTAGGCCTAACACTAAGTTCCCTCCTGAGCTCAGCAACTAACCCCTCCAGCCTACATATCCTGTCTAAATCCTGCCTTCTCATCCCCTCTAAATCTACAATGCATTCACGCAGCCCACATACAACACATGTATACCCCTCACCTAATACACCAGAACCAAGGCATACATTCCGACACTCATGCTCACTTTCATCCCCAAACTCCATCACTTATTCAAACAAAGAAAGAACTTAAGTAGCAATAAGAAAAAAAAAGAAGAGCAACTTAGCTTTCGCTGATTGTGGTGAGAAAAAAAACAAAAAACAAACAAACTATAGAAAAATCTGAAAAATAGATCAACAGACTGAGAGCTCTATAAAACACATCCTACCTGTTCGAAGGTCAGTCGAAGACTGATTAACCCCTCCCTCTCTAGATGTTGGCAAATCCCTTTTTTAACTATTTTCTCAAGAATTTTACAGACTACAGGAGTTAGGCTAACCGGTCTAAAGTTATTTGGATCCTCTTTACTACCCTTCTTGAAAATGGGGACTACATTCGCTCTCTTCCAATCATCAGGTATTTCTCCATATTCCAGTGACCTAGTATATAACTTCTCCAGAGCTATTGAGATACTTTCTACCTCTTCTTTAAGTATCCTAGAATGAATATTATCAGGGCCGGAGGCCTTGGTAGTATCTAACTCACCTATTAGTCCTTTTATCATCCCCCGATCCACACTAATGGTAGTAAACACTTCTTGGAACCTATTTCTGTTCTCTGCCAAGTCCATTCTACTTTCAGTACTATTTCCTCATCCTCATATGGAATGTTAATCATCTGACCTGTAATTAATTGCTCAATTATTCTTTCATACTCCTCTTCAATTGTAATCTCTTCCTCCTGGTGATTATTGTCTCCACTAACTGATATCATTGAATCTATTCCCAATTTGATTTCATTTCCTGGTTTCTGTACAACTGCCTCCAGGTAAGTCCTTAGCCCATTATAATTTGCTCTTCTAAAGTCAGGAATTTTAACATTGTTCATGCTACTATCAATACCATTTCATCTTGAATCTAATTTCACAATGGTCACTATTACCCAAATTTCCTCCAATCTCAGTATCCTTAATAACTTCTTCCCTATTTGTCAGAACTAAATCCAGTATATTATTACCTCTAGTGGGTTCGTTAATAATCTGCCTCAGAAAATTATCTTGGACAACATTCAAAAATTCCTGCCTCCTGATCACCCACAAGAGCTTCCCAGTCTATATTTCTGTAATTAAAATCGCCCACTATACACACATGCTTACTTCTACATGCCCGTTCTATCTCGTGCCACAGAAGATTTGAAGCTTCCTTACTAAGATTTGGTGGTCTGTATAATAATCCTATGACAAGCTTGTTTTTACCTTCCTTTACATTTAGCCATAATGACTCTGTTATCATCTAATTTAATTGTACTGTTTACACAACACTGGAGATTATCTTTAATATAAATAATAACCCCTCCTCCTCTCTTCCTATTCCTATCTGTATGGAACATGTTAAAGCCCTCAATCTCAACCTCAGGTTTAAAGTGATTACCTGCCAAATCAAGCCATGACTCGTTATCGTAATTATATCAAAATTCTCTTCACTCGCTAACGCTCTTATGAGATCTATCTTATTCCTTATACTCATGAATGTGAAAATTTCTATTTTTTTTAGTATTATATTCCTCTATTATGTTTCTTATCTTGAATCTTGTTGTAATGATCTTATGATCTGATAGGTCATATATGTCCTTGTTTTCATCAGTTTTCATATGTAGATTATCGGCGCGAACGATGGGATGTACTATTTCGTCCGTTGACGGCTCGTGTGGGGGTAAACACAATGGGGAGACCACACTACGATGATCCTGAGTTTCATTAAATTAGCAGGGTCTGGGGGACACAGCCCACAGTATATAATCCTAATTGTTTATAGAATAATGTTCTGCCTTTACAGAGGTGAATGCTTTAACTACATCATGTCAGCGCCTTTAATCGTTTTGCGAATTATAATAGGGGTGGGGGTGGGGTCTTACGTCAGAAATGACTGATTTGAATTTTTATTTTGTTTTTCACTTAATAGTTTTTTATTATCTTCATTTGGAGTCATTTTTATTTGTCAATATATTTATCCCTATTTTACTATTTGTATTACCTTTTTTTTTATACATTTAAATCTAATTAGCTGGAACATTTAAAGGAACTACTTTTTTTTAGCCGTTTGCGTAGCATAGAGACGTTTATTACGTAGTTTCAAAATGGAATCGGTTGGCGAAGTTTGTCCGTCGTCTATTTCTCAATTATTAACTCTAGTTATTGATAAAGAAAAATTGGTAACCTTTTTGGACTTTCATAATTTAGTTAAAATTAAAAGCGATTGCGAGATTTGTGGCCGGGCATTAGATGTGGTAAATATGTAGATTAGTGACTCGAACGACGGGACGTACTATTTTGTCCGTAGTTTAATCCCTAAATACGGAATAAAAAACGAACAGTTCGACGCCTATCTTGCAAGTGCTTCCCGTTGACCAAAACGGGAATTAAAGAAAGATTCCACGCTTTCCTCATCGCTATTTCTGAAGTACACCTCCCGAAATAAAGTAAGTAAACAGCGTTTTTCGTTCTTTAGTTTTTTATAACAAAGATGGCGTCAGTTATATTTCGAATAGGACTCAAACGCGAGAAAAAAATAGGTTTTCCTCATCGCTATTTCAGAAGTATAACCACTGCAATAAAGTACGTAAACAGCGTTTTCCGTTTGTTTACTTTCGGGCATTTTTTTTAATAAAAAAAATGGCGCCAGCTATAATTCGAAAAGGACTCAAACGCGCATGAATATTCCGACACGGGTGAACGATAATATTTACCCCCAAAAATTTTTTTCGGCCGTCCGCTAATCTACATATTTACCGAAAATATAATAAAAAAACCCATTCCCACTCACACACACATTCTTACAGAGGGAGGAAAAAGGTATTGGAAAAGGGGTGGGAGAATCGCCCTTCATACACACTCACATTCGCTCCACCACATGGTCATGGGCCGCGGGGTATCGCGGTGCCATCGCATACCTTCTTACATGTAGTGCTGTGTATAATGGGTCTCTGGCGAGTTTCCCGAGTTGTTGTGTGAGTCTGGTGTGAGCGTATGTGTTGAGGGGTACTAATTTGTTGTTGTCGTGTAGTGTGGCCATTCTCGAGTACAAAGGAGAGCGGCAAGCGCGCTTCAGAGCAGAGTTCTGAATGCGCTGAGCCTTCCGCTTCCACGTGTCAGTCGCGGCTACGAGTGGCAGTGGGGCGTACGTGAGAATAGGTCGCCCGAGTGCTTTATAAAGGTGTAACTTTAGTTTTTTGCCCGCAGAGTAGAACTTGCTCAGCGATGTGTTCGTTCGTGAGGCTCTTGCTTGTGTTATGTTTTGTTGTATATTGAACCTGAGGGTCTTGTCAAAAGTTACCCCAAGGATTTTTGTACATTGTGTGTATTCAAGCCTTGTTGGGTTAGGGTGCTTCATGTCTGATGTGTGTGAGAAGATTTTTAGGCTGTGCATGAAGTGATCTCTAGCGCCGTAGAGTGTCATCTGTGTCTTCTGAGGATTCGTGGCAATCAGCCATTTATCCTCGTAATCTGTCTTATCGTCTAGTATTGTTTGTGCGTGGAGCGCGATTTCTTCTGGACCACGGCCGCTGACGAGAATGGTCTCGCCATTGGCATAGGCCACTGTGTATGTGTGACATCAGTTTTCGGGTGGGCGTAGGGTGTCGTTTGTGAACATAATATATAGTGTGGGTGCCAGTACGCTTTCTTGAGGAACGCCTGAGCGTGGTGTAAAGGGTCGTGAGAGGATATTATTGTATTTTATGGGGCATCTCCGTTCAGTGAGGTAGTGCGAGAAGAGCCTTCTGGTGCAAAGAGGTAACTCCGCATTGTTGGCGAGTTTCCAACGGAGTCCCTTGTGCCACACTTTATCGAAGGCCTTCTCCACGTCATTGCTGATGGGGAGAGTCTACTGATGTACCTGACGTTTTTTTTTTGTATTCTGTCGGCCGCCTGAGTGGACCGGCCTCTCCTAAACCCATATTGGTGGGGGAAAAACCAGTCCCTCTCTTCCAGGTACTTCCGTTGGCGGCAGTTGATTATTCGTTTGAATATTTTGCCTAGGTGCTCTAATATAGCAATAGGCCTGTAGTTGTTTGGCTGTTTGGGGTCTTTGTTCGGTTTGTGTGTGGAGTATGTTGTGAGAGACTCTGAATATGTTAGGGCAGTCGCCTGAGGCTAGTGAGGCGTTGAATAGGTGTATAAGTGCGGGGTATACTCGTATGTTTGCGGGGAGGTTGTGTATTAGTGTGGTTGGTAGTCCGGAGGGACCGGGGGCGCGTTTTGGTGTTGTTTCAATGTAGTGTTTTATTTCCTCGACGGTGATTGGAGTGGGCCTTAGCTCGTGAGTGTGGGCCCGACACCACTCCTGGACTTCCTGGAAGTGCTCCCGCGCGTGTGGTTTGGGTGGGTTGTGTGTGTGTACTGTGTCCCAGTGGGACCTAAATGCTTCAAGGATGACGTTAGTGTCTGTGAGTGTTGGTTGTTTACTTGGAGGTTGATGGGTTTGCATGGATCAGTGCCTAACATCCTTTTTACGTGCCGCCAGAAGAAGGAAGGGTCCGTGCAACGGGTATAGTCCGCGATGCGGACGACTTCTCGCCACTGCCGGTTTCTATCTAGCTGCACGCACTGTAAGATGCGGGCACGTAAGTGATTTATGTTGTGTTGTCGTGGGCCTCTAGTATAGTGATTATTGTACTGTGTGATGAGTCTCTGAGTGTGAATGGAAAATGTGAAATGTTTTATGCAAGTGTATTTTTTGTGTGTGGTGAGTGTAGGTTGCGTGCTGTGGTTATAGTGTTTAAGCTTGAGCACCAGTGGTGGTCTAACAGGTCTGGATTGGTGTACTCCAGGTTGAGGTTTTGTGGCGTGTTTTCTGTTATGTGTCTCCTGAACTCTTCCCAGGTTGTGTTTTTGTAATCGTAGAGAGGTGGTGTAGGTATGAGTATGGGAGATGTGGATATGATGAGGCATATCGGTATGTGGTCAGAGAGTACGTGGGCACCCGGTGATATGGGTGTGTGGAAGCGTGTAGCGTGGTCGTTGTGGAAGACATCGCCCGGGGACGTGGTACCTCCGTGAGGACCGAAAAATGTGGGAAAGGCAGGGCCTACGTGCTCGCAGCGATAACGCCGCAAGGCATCGACCAGGTACCTTCCTGCCTCATTCGTGTTGTTGGAAAGGAGTGTCGGGTGAAAAGTGTTAAGTTCTCCCGCGAAGAAGATAGGGAGGTTATGGTTAGATAGGGCCCGGATTGGGACTTCTATGTTTAACTGTAGGCGTGGTGGTCTGTAGTGTGTGGCCACTAGAATGAGGCCGGAGCTTGTCTCTATCTTGCAGGCTAGAGAGGAGTCGTCTTGTGTTTGGATGAAGGAGTGGTGTATGGAGCGCTTTACTAGGATCGCTGACCCTAGGTGCCGCGCCTGTGGAGATAGGTAAGTGTGGTAGCCTGCGATGCGGAGTCTTTTGTTGGGAGGAAGTAGGTTGGTTGAGTTCAGGAGTACTATGTCCGGTCTTTGTGTGTTTAGCACTCAGTTGGCAACAATATGGCGAATACCGTGCTAACTGCGTACGTTTAGCTGTGTCACGTTGAGGCGACCTATTGTCGAGGGCGGAGTGCGCGGGAGGCTGATTTTCCCGGTACCGTTCCTCTCTCCTTGGTTATTGCTCAGGAGGCCTGAGGAGCCAGTACCTTTACCCGTGTCGGCTGTTGTTTATGGGGGTTGTCAGCGGTGTTGTTGGGTGGGCAGGCCGTGGTGGAGGGAAGAGTATGTTCTGTGGAAGGAGGTATCAAGGTAGCAGGCTTGGAAACAGGGTTGGAGAGGGTAGAGTCTAGGAGGGAGGAGATAGTAGCAGAGGTGGATGGAGTAAAGCTAGGAGATGAGGGGCTAGAGATAGTAGGAGAGGTGCAGATTATGAGAGTTGGGGTGTCGGGGGAAGGAGGAGGTTGGGTCGAAGGAGGGATGAAAGGGGGAGGAGTAGGAACAGCAGGAGGGGGGAGGGCTTTGCCCGTGGTTGTGTGTGTGAAGGGGGGAGGGTTTTTTTGTTTGGTACGGGGTGTTGTGGGGGGGGGGGCTGAGGGGAGGTGGAGGTTTTGGTGTCAGTGGGAGTGGGGTTAGAGGCTGTGGAAGGGGGGCTGGGGACAGTTGGAGGGGGGGTTGGTGGCAGTAGGGGGAGGAGTGAAGGTTGCCGAGGGGGGAGTTCTGGAGATAGGAGGGAGTTTTGATAAAGAGGTGGAAGGGGTGGGGGCAGGAGAGGGAGGTGGGAGCAGTAGGCGGAGGGGTAGGTAAAGAAGGTGCAGGGACAGAAGGGCGGGAGGAGGCGGGAGCGTGATGAAGGTGGGGGTCGGTGGGTCCAGGTGGAGAGGTGTGCGTGCCCACCGGAGTGGGGAGGAGTGCAGGTCTTCTATTTGTGTGCTCGTCGATTAGAGCGAACACCTTCTCAGGAAAGGTGATCTGCTCTAGTCCGTGTGAGGCGAATAGTGTGTTCAGTATGCTGGCGTATATACGGGGGTCGCCCCTCGACATGTCCTTTGCCACCGTTGAGAGCAAGGCGGCCAGGTGCATCTTCGGGTTTGTGGTCTCGTTAGTTGTGTGATGTGGGGGTGGGGGGGTGGTGTGGGGTGGAGTGGGTGTTGGTAGTAGTGGGGCCTTTTGAGTGTAAGGTGCTAGGGTGGGGGCGGATGACTGGATATGTGGGTGAGTTTGGGGTGCTGCTGGGGTTGGGTTTGTCTGGGGTGGAACAGGGGGAGGTGCAGACACTGTTGCGCCGGCAGCTATGGCGAATGTTCTTGTGAGGGGAGGGGGGCGGGTGCGGAGTGTGTGGTTGTGTGGATAGGTTGTGGACGCCGTATAGCCGCTACGGCGTCATGGCGGGCTTTACTTAAGCAAGGTCATTTTGGATTGACGGCGACATGGTCGCCGCCACAATTGGAGCAGAGGGGTGTGGTGGCTGTGCAGGTGGTGTAGTGGTGCCCCACTACAGTGCACTTTGTGCAGACTAGGTCTGCTAGACATGTACGTGTTACGTGTTACGTGTCCGGTTTTGTAACACCGATGGCTTCGTGTTGGTCTTACGTTATGTTGTGACCCCATGTTATGTGGGTGTGTTAGTGTGCCGCAGACCTTGATACCCTGGTCTAGCAGCAGTGTTTTGTTGTTTTCGTCGGACAGTGTGATCACTGCCCAGTGTTTAGTACGATTAAAGTACAGGTATGTGATGACCTCCTCCCCATACTTCTGTCTGAGGTGTGTGCGGAGGTCATCAGTAGAGAAGGCCAACCATAAGGGGTTGGTCTTTGTAATTCTTATCTGGTGTCTTTTTAATATTCCGTCAGCTAATTTTGTTTGAAGGTTTTGAGTGGCGAGTGTGTCAGTCGCGTTTTGGTGAAATGTTAGTGCGTCCTCCTGTGAGCAGAAGACAAGCTTGTGTCCTGTATGTGTTCTTATGATGTTTGTGATGGGAGTGTCATGAGTAGCGGCTAAGTTTAGTAGTGTATGTTGGTCGTTCGTGGTGGGGCTCTTCTCTTTGGTGTGTAATAGTGTGAGGTGTGACGTGCTGGTTGACATTTTGCTTTTCCTTTACTTTTCTCTCTTTTGGGGAGTACCCACGCCCCGCCGATGACGACCCCGTGAACGTGACTCGGATGTGGTGAAGGATAATAGGTTAGTATGGACCTAGTTGGGCTCCTCAGAGGGTGTAAAAACATGGCGGACTTAATGATGACTGAAGCTAGAATCAACTGACTCCAGTCGGGGTTCCGCCCCCTATACTGGGTTTTGGGTATTTAACAGTTACATCGGTTTACAAATGCAGTTTAGCTGATTATATAGGGTGGGAGGGTTAACTTTTGGGGGGAGGGGGTTATTCTAGACTCATTCCTGTGAATGTTTTTTTATTTTTGTATATTATGATTGATTTGGATTTTGACGAGTCTTGATGATGATGCTTTTTGTTTTTGACACTTTCCTGTGGATGGTTCTAATTGTATATTGTAGATGCATGATCTGACACAATCGTCTGGATTGATTAATTTGTATATTGTAGATGCATGATCTGACACAATCCTATGGATGCATTTTGTGGGTGGGTTTCGAAGGATACGGATGACCTTTGATAGGCCCTCGTGGCTTTTTCAAGAGGTCGTATACTGTAAAAATTCAAATAGCCGCTGTGATTTGTTTTTTAGATAGGCTAAAGTGTTGAATTTATCTGATATAATATTAAAGTCTAAAAAATTAATTCTTCTATTTTCACATATGAATTTCAAGACAGATCCTTCTTTAAAATGAATTTTGTTTTATTTGTTGCGATGAAAATATGGTAATACTCGAGTTTATGGGTGCACGATAGGGAGCTACGATTACTGGGTGTTTGGGAGGGGGGAGGGTTAACTCATGCCCACCCAAAAAACAAAAACCGAGGTAATATTTCAGTTTAGGGGCTCACGTTAGGAGGCGCTATTTCTAGGCTACAATTAATGCGATCGGCTCTGCACGTTTACCGAAATAATAAAGACGACAGCGCCGCCTACTATTTAGGATATATCCGCCAAAAAGTAACATTTTTTAGTTACTCTTGCAATGGGGGGCGAACCATACGAGGAGCGGCCAATAAGTTTTGCAATTTCGGATATAAGGAAAGGAGATATGAGGGAAAGTGTTTTATTATTTTTCAATATAACTACCCTCGACTTCAATGCACTTGCGCCACTTGTCCCTGAGGCTTCGAATTCCCGACAACCAGAAATCTCCCGACTGCTGTTCAATCCACTCCTGGACGGCGAGCTGGACATCTTCATCGTCCCCAAACCGGCGTCCACGCAGTGCAGCCTTGAGCTGTTGGAATAAAAAGTAGTCGCTAGGGGCCAGATCTGGAGTGTAGGGGGAATGGTTGAGCTCCTCGAATCCGCACTCGCGCAGGGCAGCTTGTGCCACTCTGGCCTTGTGGATTTTGACGACGTTGAAGTCGATCATGGGGCGTGAGGTTTCTAGGGGCCCAACGGGCAGAGACCTTGGTCATGGCCAAATTGTCGTGGATGATGTTGATAACACTTCCATGTGATATTCCAAGTTCTCGCTCGATTTCTTCGACCTTCACCCGTCGATTTTCGAGGATCATCCTCTCCACAGGGGCCACATTGTCCTCGTTGGTCACATGTGACGGGCGTTTGGACGGGGGTCATCTTCAAGGGACTCACGACCATGGCGGAACTCCCTATTCCAGCTAGCAATGGTTGCATAGGAAGGGGCGGTGTCGGTGTACACTGCAACCATGCGTTCATGGATCTCTCTTGCATTCTTGCCTTCCTTGGTCAAAATTTTGATCACTGCGCGGTGCTCAACCTTCTCCATTGTTGAAAAATTTGTGACTGACGATCTGCGAACAGCTACTGCTTATTAAATAGACGAGGAAGGAGCGTGCGGCTGCAGGTCTTGACTTGTCCTAACACCCCCACAAACAGCCATTCCCCTTCCTCTGTTTTGCCCTTCCTATTCGCAAAACTTATTGACTGCCGATCGTATATATATATATATATATATATATATATATATATATATATATATATATATATATATATATATATATATATATATATATATATATATATATATATATGCAGGTACTATTGAAGTCCACAGCTGTGGCAGCATTATTAATTTTAACTTGTATTTTCTTAATATTACTTACAAGTTTTTTAACGGAGTCTTCGAGGCGAGAAAAAACATTCGCGAATGACATTCTTTATTCCTAGACGTCTTTCGACCATGTTAGGTCATCTTCAGGGAATGAACAGAAATGGAATTATAAAAATGAAATGAAATGAAAGGGAAAGTGGGAAATAAAGTTTTAGATCTCCGTGCCCAGCCCCCACCCCCGACCAGTCCCTCCCGGAGGTGGGACCCGGTCGGGGCGAGGCCTGGTTCCTCCGAGTTTCCCTGGCGCCCTCCTCCCTCTAGGACTGAAGGCACCGATGGAAAAGTTCTCCAGAGAGGGGGAGAGAGGGAGGGGAAGAAAAAATAAGTAAGGATAGGACAGACTGAAATAAAGTTAAAGGCTTGAAAGTTGACCAAATTGGCCGGTGGACCTGCTTAATGTGGAACCCGGACCACGGTATTTTTATTTTTTACTAGCTTTTAATTGTTACGATTTGCTGTACCTGTCCCTGGTGTTAGGGTTTGGCCCATCTTTGGATAGCGGTAAAGGAGGAAGATGATTGAAGTGGAAGGATGTTGGAGGTTTGCAGAGAGGTGTAAGTTGCGTGGAGGTCCTGCTAATCTCTGTACTATAAACTAAATTTAAAGTTAAGTTCGAAATAAGTTAGACTGAAAGTGTGTGTTTGTTTATTTCTGTGGTTGTTTTGTTATTATGTTGTGTGTGTATGAGATAGGCGTTCAAACTGTTGTTAGCGTTATTTGTTTTCCTGCTATGTTAATAACTCGAGTTTCTATGATTTTCTGTAGCATAATTCTCGTATCTATATCTGTTGTGTGGGCTCATGTTCCTTGGTTATTTATTTGTTTAATTCTCTTGTTTATTCATGTTTTTTTTTCCTTTTTCGTTCATTTGCACTTTTTGGTTAGTTTTGTCATTCCTTGTGGGTATCAAGTCTAATCCGGTGAGTTTGTCGTTATTCGGGAAATTTTTGTCGCAATCGGGTTTCCTTATTTGGTCTACACGTAAATCTCCTCCTCTTCCCTTTAGTCCGCTTTGTTTTTAGCACTAGGAAACAGCCTATGTTGTCTCCATCCTGCCCCTCGTGCTACCTGATTATTTAAATCCTCTCCTATTTCTTCTTGTGTTTTTTCTATGATTTTTTTGTCTCTTATTTCAATTATTTTGTTTAATGGTTTTATTTTCGTTTCGATGTGTAAGTCTCTTTGTTTCTTCTGCTCTTATTATCGCGTGTTCGTAATTATGTATACTGCCTTATTCTGTATAAGTTGCATTCTTATTAGATTGCTTCTTGAAACCGTATATATGGCAATTGTTGGATATATCAAGGTAGGCTGTATCATGGACTGTTAGATCTTTTTCTTATTTTTCATGTTTAGATTTCTTAATCTGTAGAGTAAAGTTAGCATGCCTCGTGCTTTGTTTATTCTTTCGCTCACGTGTTTCTTGTAACCATTTTTGGTAATAGTTAGCCCTAAAATCTTGCTTCACCATTTTACCTGTATCGCTCTTCATCTACGTAAACTTTGGATAGTTTTCTGCGAGACATAGGTATAATTTTAAATTATCTTTATTCATTTTAATTTTCTATTTGCGTTTATACTCGTTTAGATTTTCTATTTCTGTTGTCGTTACTCTGACCTGCATCTGAGGATTCCGATAAACACGGAATTAATTGTATGTTCACACAGCCCTCATTCCTGGGTGGGGGAATAACCGAGGTATAAACTAAGTATAACGAAAGAACTTAAACACCCTCCTTGAGCGAGGCCAGCATTAAGCTTGAATCTTTCACCTTGGTAATTCCCCGTGTCTATGTATACATATCTTTCCATGACGTAGTCGCATAAAATTCTTTCCAAATAGTTGTTCATTTCCAGATTTAGAATTTTATGTTGTATGCCTCTTTGCCAGACTTTATCGAATACTTTGGACACGTCCCGGCATACAATGTCCATACTGCATTTCTCTCCTTTCAAGCTTAGCCTCTTCTCCTTCCTTCAAAACACTTGTATTTCCTCGCTTTTCATACCTCTCCCACAACTTTCTCTGGTCACCCTCTAATTTCACAGGGTAGATGCTGACCTTCTTCTCAAGTCAACCGTCGCAGATCGGGTTGGGGGGAGGGGGGGGGGAGCCCTCGGGAAGCTCCCCCGAAAAAATGGAGGTCCCTTCCTCCCTGTGCTTGCGCAGGGGACCCTCCATATCTCTCTAACCGGAGAGGAGGATCACTCCTCTCCTTCGCCTACGGGTGTATGGGACTCCCCCTTACCCCCTTCTCTGGAGGTGCTTTCGGGAACCTCCCTCTTTCCAGTATCAGTCCCCTCTGTACTTTCCAAGAGGACTGCCAAGAAAGCCAGCAGGCAGCCCTTAGCCAGCCGCTCCACATCGAAGCGGCTCGGTAGGGCAAACCCCCTTAGGGAGGAAAGGGAAGCCAGGCCCCTTCGGTCGCTTCCCTCAAAAGACCTGCTGGCAAGAATATTAAACCTTGCCGGGGTCAAGGCCTGTGCCTCTCCACAAAAGACTGGTGACGCTGCCAACGGGACCTGCGATGTCCTGGGAGGGGATGGCCAACTGGAGGCCCCTCCTGTGATAGACATGGTCCTTGGGGAAACCCATCCTCAGACGGTAGGGCCTTCTATGGGGAAGAAAACGGGTTCGGCGCCAAGCACCGAACCCGAATCCGCCCCTATGCAAGGTCCTCATCAAACGGATGAGGGCTCCGAGGCAGTACAAGGAGGGGAGGGATCTCCTCCAATCGGTGCCCCTGCGACCACCAGGACCTTCTCCATTTCGGAGAAGGACCTGGCTGAGGCTCGTCCATCTGGCCTAGGGGCTCCTATCGGCGGAGGTGAGAAGCGGGTTCATTCCCCGCCCTCCTCTCCAAAAAAGAAAAAGACATAGACTAAGAAGACTCGGGGCTCCCTCCATCCTCCGGGGCTACGGGGACGGATGGGTCTGATGCCACTTTGGCAAGCGACCAAGCCAAGATCGGCACATCCGGCCCCTCTGCCCCATCCCAGTTGCGGAGCCACTGACTAAGACTAAAAGTGCACAGGGCGGAGCCTCGATGACATCGGGGCCCCTCATTCAGAGGTTACCTGGCGTTTTCGAGCCGACTGGCTTTAAACGCTTCCTCGTTATTCGCTCCACTGATGGCACTATGTTGGCCAAGGGCAACATGATCCATCAGAGGAGAGGATTAGCTAGTGCAATTGGTAGAGGCCAAAGGTGACCCGTTTCTCGGACGGTAGCCTTCTGGCGAATGCGGCGAATCCCGACGAGGCGGCCAAGATAAGTGCTCTTCGGACACTTCATGGCACCACGGTGAGTGTGACGCCGCACTCTACCATGAAATTTGTGAAAGGAGTAGTTTATGCGAGGGAACTCGTTGACTACTCCATTGAGGACATCACCCTAGAGCTGGCCGACCATGGGGCGGTCAAGGTGGAACGTGTGATGAGAAAACAGGGAGGGGCCTCGAGATCCACCCTTACACTCTTCGTCACGTTCGACTGTGACAAGCTCCCTGAGTCGGTGCGTGCCATTTGGTACCGCTACCGCGTGAAGGCATTCGTGCTACTGCAGCGGCGGTGCTATTACTGTCACCGCTTCGGCCATACGAATCGTTCTTGTAGACGTGCAAAGTCGGGTCACCCAAAGTTTGTGTAAATTGCTCCAAGGCCGCACACGATAAGTCCAAATCATGTGTGGCCAAGTGTGTCAATTGCGGAGAGCCGCACTCCGCTTTTTTAAAGCAATGTGGTGCATATCTCCTCGAGAAAGAAATCCTGGCCGTTCAGGCCCAGGATCGACTCTCATTCCTCAAGGCTAAGGACTTGGTCCTGGCGCGACCGGCTCTTTCTTGGACGTCATATGCCTCAATAGTTAGAAAGGCACCCTCTGCTCCTGGCCCATCCAGGCCAATGAGCACAGTTGTTTCCGCGCCCATTCGGAGCCCTTCTGCGGGCTCTTCTCAAACTGGGCGCTCCCCTGGTAAAACTGGCGGCAAAAATGGTTCACATCCAGCCCCGGCTAAAACCAGGGCTCCCCCCTCTTCCCCCAGCGTGACCGTTTTCCGTAAGGCGAAACGGACACGCGCCTCCACCGAGTCGTTAGACTCACATGAGGCAACACCCCTAAAGGTGGTCGCTAGGCAATCTTCCGGGGTTCCTAAAGCTGAGTGGCTCGAGGACGGTGATTCCTTGAAAAGAGCGCCTCCCGCCTCCGAAGCCGCAACGCCCGCCTAAGGTTTCGAGGCGGAGAGGGGAAAAGACTAGCATGGCGAGCAAAACCTCCCCCAATAAGTCCTCGAAGGCGAAAGCGCCTTCAGCGCTTTGTCCGGCCAACAGCGCCCGGGGTTCTGCCCCCGGGAAGCGTATGGCCATTCCCGTGAGGGTCTTCAGTTCGAGGAGGGCCCCCGCGTCTCCTCCGAGCTAGGCCTGCAGGGCATATTCCTTCAATAGAATCGCCGTGGACTCCGGGCCAACTGGGAGGAGCTGCGGAGGCTCGTCTCGTCCCATTCCCCGTTAGCTATCTTTTTGAAGGAGACCATACTAGGCGCGTGCCCCCTGCCAGCCCTCCTGGGGTATAAGGGTCTTGCAACCCCACCACCGAGGGATGGCCGGGTTGGGGGATGCGCAGTTTACACACGGCATGATGTCACCGTTCTTCCATTCTCTTTAGATACCTCCTTTCAGGCAGTGGCTGTGCAGCTGCACCTGGATAGGAGGTATACTATCATTTCTGCGTACATTCCACCGTCAGCTGACTTCGACGCGGGGGACTTCCGCTGCGTCGTGGCACGGTTGCCGAGACCCTTTCTCTTGCTTGGAGATCTGAACGGCAGGCATCCTCTCTGGGGATATTACTCAATAAATCCCAGGGGACAAGTTCTTGCCGATCTGATCGAAGAGCTTGAGATGGGTGTCTTAAACGTGGATGAGTTTACGCATCACTGTCCGAGAACCGCTTCATTTTCTTGCCTTGACCTATCTCTGTGCTCTTCGGATGCACAGCCTGATTTTGATTGGGGGGGGGGGGCGATGACATCCATGGTAGTGATCACTTTCCCATTCAAATATCATTTTCGGGCAACTGCCGCCTGAGAGCCCACCTCGGTGGTGCTTTGCGCGGGCGCGGTGGCCTGCATTTCAGGAAATGGCTGAATTTTCTATCTCAGTCGAGGATTTTAGGTCGGTAGATGAAGCCGTTCAGTTCTTCTCCGGCAACCTCATCGCAGCGGGCCTGACTACTATTCCTAGGGCGTGTGGCCGTTTTGCACGCCGACCACTCCCATGGTGGACAGCCGAGTGTGAGACGGCCCTCAAACAGAAGCGTTATGCCTACATGCGCTATAAGCGCCGTCCGAATGACTTCACTGTCGCTGAATTTCGTCGGGCTAGGGCTAGGTTCCGGTATATTTCGAAGCACGCCCGCTGCTCTTCTTGGCGGGATACGTGTCTTCACTTAACGGGAAGACCCCTTTGGCAGAGGTGTGCAGGCGAGTCAAAAGGATTCGGCGCAAATTCTCGCAGGTCCCCCCTCCCGTTCTCCAGGAGAATGGGACCGCAATCTCGGACCCCGCGTCCGTGGCGGAATACTTCGCGGCCGCTTTTTTCCGCATTCTTTAGCCGAGATGCTGCTCGGCCAGCATTCAATACACGTCGTGATGTCGCGGAAGGTCGCTGGCTGGACTTTACCTCCAGAGGCGGAGAACCCTACAACGACAGGTTTACTGGGAGTGAGTTTCGCTCCGTTCTCGCATCGTGCGCGGCCCCCGCTTATGGTCCGGACAATGTCCCGTAAGACATGCTTCGACACCTGGGTGAGCGAGGCATGGCCTTTCTGTTAGATTTGTTCAACAGGATTTGGATGGAGGGTCTTCTCACAGATTCCTGGCGAATCGCTACTGTGCTCACCCTTCGCAAACCGGGGAGAGATCCTTCTACTCCAACTGGTTTCCGCCTAAACTCTCTAACCTCTTGCGTGTGCAAGTTGATGGAGAAATTGGTAAATGTTAGATTAGCCTATTTCCTGGACAGCGAAGGCCATCTGTCTTCTGCACAGTGCAGCTTCCGCAAGTTCCACCATACGTCGGATGCTTTGCTCTGACTGGAAAGTGCCGTCTGCGAGGCTTTTCTGCGTAGACAGCACTACGCCACGCTGTTTTTCGATCTGGAGAAGGCCTATGATATCGCATGGCGATACGGTATCATGGAGACTCCATACGATGGGGGCGAGGGGACGCTTCCCAATGTTTATATCTTAATTTTTGCGAGATCATCGATTCCGCGTACGGGTGGGGGAGCCCTCTCCGGCCTAAAGGAGCAGTAAGAGGGTGTCCCGCAGGAAAGTGTCCTCAGTGTCACACTCTTTGCCCTGAGCATCAACGGTATCACCTCAGTGCTGCCCAAAGATGTTCTCGCTACGCTCTACGTGAACGACCTTTCAATCTCTTTTGGCGCGACCCAGATGCCAACTCTGGAGCGTCGACTCCAACAGGCATTGAACCGCGTCTCTCGCTATGCCGAAGCGCACAGGTTTCAGTTTTCTTTGGCCAAGACTAAGGTGGTGCACTTCTGCCGCCATCCACGGCTTTACCCCGACCCAGATTTGTTTCTTAATGGGGTGCGCCTGGATGTGGTGGAATCGCACCGTTTCCTCGGTCTTGTATTCTACCGACGCCTCACCTGGGAGGCTCATATTCGCGGTCTTAGGGTCTCTTGTACCCGCACCATGGACTTTCTCCGTTCCGTGACGTTCAGCGCTTGGGGCTCTGATAGGGCTATTGCCCTACTTTTTTATCGATCCTTTGTTCGTTCGAAGCTCGACTACGGATGCGAGTTGTATGCATCCGCAGCCGAGCGTTTATTGCGGAAGGTGGATTCGATCCACCACACCGGCCTTCGCCTTGCGACCGGTGCCTTCCGCCATTCCCCCATTGAGAGCCTGTTGGTCGATGCTGAGGATATGCCACTCGCTCGGCGCCGCGTGCAGTGCATCACTCGCCTGTACGCGGGAGCCCGGCGCCTCCCTCAGTCGCCAACAGCTCTCACTGCATCCGCAGCTGATCTCGATGGTGCCTATGCTGCCGAGAGACGCCAGTCTTACCCTAAGCCTTTTGGGTTTAGAGCCAGGAAACTCCTTCGAGAAGTAGATATAGCTCTCGGGCCGGTGGCGCTCCTGGTTCTGCCCAGGACACCACCCTGGAGGGTACTACATTTGGCTATTTTTCGCCACGCCTCTGCTCCCAAAGCTTGTACGGCGCCGGGAGTATTGCGTTCACCTTTCTGGAGCACACCTCGTGTCACGCTGGAACCGTGCCAGTGTATACGGATGGCTCCAAGTCCCAAGAGGGGATCGGCTTCCACGCTGTTTTTCCTCTGTTTGAAGTCAGCAGGGCTCTGCCAGGCGCTGCGTCTGTCTTCACGGCCGAGCTGGTGGCAATACACCACTCCGTACGGGAGATTACGCGACGTGCCCGGTTCGGAGACCAGATTGTGATCTATAGCGACTCACAAAGCGCCCTGAGTGCTCTCGGGGCATTGGAATTTCCGCATCCCCTGGTTCGCGAAATCCGTGACGCCACGGTTATGGCGAGCCGGGCAGATGTCGAGATTATCTTTTTCTGGGTTCCTGGACATGGAGGAATTGCGGGGAATGAGGGCGCCAAAGAGTCCGTGAGGACTCTGCGACTGGACCAGTGTTTCGCTCTTCCTCACACTGACTACATGGCAGGAATTCGGGCAGCTCTTCGGACTGCTTGGCAAAGAAGATTGGAGACGGTCGAAGGGAACTTAAAGTTGCGTGCCATTGCGCCGCGACTGTTCCCATGGACCTATCTCCCAATGTCGCGACGGCTTCAGGTCGCTTTCTGTCGTCTCCGAATCGGACACACTCGTGTGACGCATCGCTATTTGATGGAGCGCTCGCCTGCGCCCTATTGCCACGACTGCATCGTCACCAGACTGTTCGGCACATTCTTGTCGAATATCCCAGTCTGGGTGATCTTCGCGCACGTTACCTGTCCCGGTACCGGGACAGGTACCGCCTGTCCTTTGTACTCGGGACGAGTGCGTGCACATTGACTGGTGGACTTGTTGACTTTTGGGGGGGAGGCCAGCCTTCTCCCTATTATTTATGCAGGTTTTTTTTTGGTTTTTTTGGTTTTTTTGCTTTTGTTTTTTTTTTCCTTAAGGTTGCACGCTCCTGCGCCGTGGGGACCTCCCCCCGACGCACGAGCTTGCTTCCTTTCCCCCTTTTTTGGGTGTTTTTCGTCTCTTTAATTTTATTTTAAAGTAGCCTAGAACTAGGCCAGTTTTAATACGGCGACTAATGCCCAAGTAGGCAGTCGCCAGATGAGCTCTTAAAAAAAAAAATCTCTCCTTTCACTCTGCTTATTTTTTCTGTAATCACGCTGAGGGCCATCTCCGTATTCCTGTTCTTTCTGAAGCCGAATTTTTTATTGTTCCAGAGATTGTTTTCTGTGAGTACTTCATTTAATTTTGTGTTCATGATTTTTCCAAACACCTTTCCGATGAAGTCGAGAAGGGATATAGGTCGGAAGTTTTCGACCTCCGAAGGTGGTTTCCTCGGATTCGGTATGAATACCATTTTGGCTATCTTTAATTCAGCGGGGAACTATCCCGTGTTTATGAAGGCGTAAACACGTTCCTTATCCCTTCGAGTATATTATCCGGTGCTTCTATATAGTTTTTTTTCGGGTGAGGCCCGATTTCCCAGGGACCTTTTATTTAAAATTTGAGATGGTATTCTTTAATTCCTCGATTGTGATTTTGGCGTTAAATCCATCGTTCGTATACGTTCCTCTTCTGCGTAGTGATATGGGGAAGTCCTCTTAATCCGTTTTAGTTCGTCAATTATTTGGTTTTTGAAGTCTATATCGTAGTTTTCGTTTTCCTCTTCGTCGTTGTTGAACCCTCCTTTCTAGTGTTCCCTGAGCAATTTTTCAATTTCACGTTCATCTTCGATTAATTTCCCGTTCTGTTCCTAATCTTTATTATTCTTTACCTTTAGTATTTCACTTTTTTTATATATTTTTCCAAAATTCGCGGAGCAATAGCTCGTTGTCAATATTTTGAACGGCTATGTCCCAATATTCTCTTTGTTTGTCCGTTATTGCACTTGGGGGTTCTTTTTTCTTCGTTTATCGCTTTTATTTCTGCATTCTTAGTTTTCATTGAGTCTGTCCGCATAAAGTATTTAACTGTTTTGTATGTTTCTGGGTATTGCATTTCGTCAGCTGTTTGCATTTGCGTCCTTATTTTTTCCAGCTCACCGTCCATTTCTTCTAAAGTAGCTTTATTTAGTCTGTTTGGGTCGTAGTCATTCAATTCTTGTTTGTATTTTCCCAGTCTGCTCTATGGTATGCCTTTCATTTTTTAGCGTGTATTTGTATTGGTTACTGATTCATGGTGAGTAGTTTTGCTGTGTGGTCGCTGCAGATAACATCTACAAGTTCCATTTGGTAGTTAAAAGGAATGTTATTGTTTGCTAGGCAAATGTCTTGGAGTTGTCGCTGTTCTGTCTTTAATTAGGGTTGGATACTCTGGTCCTAGTCTTCTTATTATCCATCTGTCTATTAGAGCTTGTAGGTCTTTTCCTGTTTGGTTTCTGTTCCTATATCCTGTGTACGTGCATCTTGTGTTCAGGTCTCCCCAAAAGAAAGTTGGAAGTCTATTGTTAAATATTTTCACAAAGTTATTTATTGGGAGATCCCGGTCGTCGCGGTGGTTGGCATCCTTAGCGATTATTATATTGGTTTATTCCATTTTGATCTCAATTGCGAGGTAAGATTCGGTTAGTCCTTGTTTTATTTTGTACTCTATTCCTTTCTTTATTGCTATTGCTGCTCCGTCGTGTGATTCGTTTTTGTGATTAGTCGCTATTAAGTCGTGGTTCCATATTTTTAGTTTGTGAGTCTCAAGGTTAATCCCGTGATCTGAAATTAGAATGATGCCGGGATCTATTTCTCTCAAAATATTTCCGCATGTGTTTTCTTTATCCTTCCTATCCTTCCAGCCATTCGTATTTATCTGTAGAATTCTTAATTTTCTATTATCTATCTTGTTTGTATGTTCTTGAGCGGTTCTTCTTTTTGAGAGAGTGGAGGTATTACGTAAATTTATTTGAATCTTTTCCTGGTATTTCTGCCTTAAATCTCTGTCCTTGCTGAGGTCTGCCTCTTATCCGTTTCACATTTCGCGGTTGGTATTTCCGGTCTTTGGTCGCATAGCGAGGTGTCCCAAGTCGATTTTCTTTTGTTTTTTTGTTTTTGCGTCGGTGATCCTCTCAGATCCTGTTTCCTCGCCTTATGTGTCTTCCTCTTGTTCAGATTTGCTTTCCTTCTTTGTGTTTCTTCCAAGAGTTTCTTTTTTGTATCTTTTTAAATTTTTAAGCTAAATATAGTCAATGAATCAATATTTTGCTAGAATTTCTTTGGCTCCAGTCCATTTTTCTTGAGCATGGAGTTCAACGTGGTGCCATAAGTTCATGGTTGGGCAATGTTTAAGACGTGAGAGTGTAGAATCCATGTCAGTATTTTTACGTTCAGAGTTTCGTCAAGCATCATTTGAGTGGTTGTTCCCATGTTTTCTGCCGCCGCATATGAGGTGTTTCTTATTTTCTTTGTTGTGTTTAAGTTTCTTTCCTCTTTATTGTTTCTTTTCGCTTCAGACATGTAATTGCCATTGTTCTGTGGCTCCCTCCGCAATTAACACACTTTTTCGTGGAGTTTGTGCAGCTCCTCCAAGAATGTGGGCCACTGCATTCTGAACATATTTCTCCTTCCTTTCTTGGGCAGTTTGCGGTGATGTGGTCTTCCATTTTGTAGCATCTAAAACAGATTTGTATATTGTGATACTGGTCCCTTTGAATGTTACAAACCGGGATTCTCATACTGTATGCGAGGATTCCCTTCTGTAGTGCCTTTGTTGCAATCTCGGTTGACTCGCACACTATTTTAAATACATGTGTGTGTTCCTTAAATTTGATTATGTCGTGTATCTTTATCCAGGGTTGTTGTTCCATTATTTCATATTTTATTTCATCTGAGGAATGTTCCCCCAACCATGATTCTACCTTACGGCATACGATGCTTTGGTTGGCAATAATCTGGGGTGGTACTTTAGCCTCTAAGTCGATTTTCCTTAAAGTGATGGTTCTTGCCGATGAAAGTAGCAGTTCGACATCGTTGTTTTCCGCACAGATGACAACAAATCAATTAGCTGTTTCTATTCATTTGATCAGGGCGATTTGTAAATCCTTGAAAATGCTTTGTGCTACACCCTGTGGTTTCCGTTTTATCCCGTTCTGAATTAGCCGAAGTGGGAGCCTCCTATCTATACCGAAGTGAGAAGCCCCTATCTGTACCTGATACTATCTCGCCTGCCTGATCTGGAGCGCACACTCCATGACCACCCTACCTAATTAGGCCTGGCCCTATAAGCGGTCCTGCAGTCAGATTCGGATTCGTCACCGATAACCGAGCCCCTTCTCTGGCCCCTTAACGGGGTCTCCTTCGGGAGTTCAATACACCCTACTACTGACTGCTTCTGAGACCTTGCTGGTGGTCAGGTTATAATGTGCTAGATGGAAATAAAGTATGAGAGCTTCAAATATAAAAAAGGTATAGTACGAGATAGGACAAAATTAAGGAGATGACTGTTTGGGGGTGATTCCCCGCGAATCGGAAACAGGAGGTTCTCTCCAATCAGTTCGATTCGGGCATATATTTCTTCTTTCTTCTCTTTGATATATACTTATAAGTATATAGAAAATGCTCTCTTCGCAAAGTTATTTCAAGTCAAAAGATTGATGTAACTTAGCAGTGCGTAGATCGCTGTGAGTTGTCATATGAACTGAGCATGTCACAAATAATCAGACAATCTGAGCTTTCCAATTTAATGTTTCTTGTAGCGCTTAGTTTTCCCTTAAAAATTTCCCGCGCCATGATTGGCCAATTTTTGTAATACTTATGTTCGCGTAGAAATACTATATATAATGTAGCAATTTGTGAATAATTCCATTATTATAACGAGAACCCGAAGGAGAGAGCAGAGAAGGCAGAGTGAGCTCAATGGTGAACTGGGGATAACCCCCATAAACGTCGAGCTTCACCTGAGAGCAAGCAAGATCTGGGACAAAGTAAACCGGCACCTCCCTGCTGAGTTTGGGCGGTTAATGTAGTGGCATTATTAGACAACTGCTCTACTTCATGCCCAGCGTGACACCCTTCGTCCTCGAACTAGACGAGACAGTAAAGACACAAGCATAAATGGGATACTTTGAAATGTGCTTTGGGGGGCACTGTAGAAGTATTCGCTGAGTGCTGTCTTCCAGTTCGAGAACGAAGGGTGTCACGCTGGACCTGAAGTAGAGAAGTTGCCTAATAATGCCACTACATTAACCGTACCAATTTGTCTTGGAACTTTTTCCATCTTTCGAATGTATTTGGCTAAGATAACCCTGTGATTATATCAATAAAAACGGTTTTCTACGACGGTAAAGAGACAAACATAAAGGGGATACTTTGAAATGTGCTTTGGGGGGGCACTGTAGAAATATCGCTGAGTGCTGTCTTCCAATTGGAGACGAAGGGTTTCACGCTGGACCTGAAGTAGAGCAGTTGTCTAATAATGCCACTACATTAACCGTACCAATTTGTCTTGGAACTTTATATATATATATATATATATATATATATATATATATATATATATATATATATATATATGGGGAAATCAATATCGCCAGGATAAAAGAGACGCTTGTTCGGTTACACAGAGTCAACAGCTACGTGGCATATTAGCCGATACATTACCCTCCCCGCCTTCCCTTTAGCCCCGCTGGGACAACAATCCGCGATATCACTCGCAAGGAAACCTTATAATCAGCAGATTTCATAGCCCGTTAGTATAAACAACGGAGGGTGGTATAGCCTTTCGAATAAAAATCCATGAACAAGCTCACTGTCCCCTCCTATTGTTTAGGTCTAGTTTCACCAAATAGACGAAATTTAATTTTCTCTGACGAAAACCAGGAGAGACCTTTAGGGCTAAGGGGCACCGCCCTGAAAATTGATGCCCTAGGAGAGAGGCTTAAACATGGGCATTCATCTCCCTCCCCTACTCCCAGGGAATAATTGAGGTATATATACGTCGATCTGGAGAAAAGAAGAAAGAATTGAGTTAGCAATCGAGAGAAGGCGAGTACCGGCGTCAGTCCGGACATTAAGAAGAAATAGAAAGTGGAACCGAGTGGGAGTTTTCCTCCTGAGATTGTTCATTTTGGTCACATCGAAGAGTAGACCATCGGTATATAGAATCACTTTCATAACCCTCTCGTCAGAGAAAGCCCCTATCTCAGTTTTCGAATAAAACCAGAGATATCCCTCACCATTAAGAAACACCAAAGTGAAGTTCCACTCGAGAAAGGATTCGCCTCTTGGTCAGGTCTCATCATCGAGAAGCTCCCACAAGTTTAACCCAAGGATTGGAATAATCATACATCCACTGTTCCTTCGCTTATATCGTCAAGTCAAGATACATAGGCAGCGCCTCTCCCCAATGACCTCGAAGTCAGCTGTGCGTCCGATTCCGCGACAACACGCCTCGCCTACCTCGGGTTTAACTCAGCAAGACGAACAGCTGTTCTTTCCGATTCAGCCTCCCGTCTGCGACAACTCACTCCTCAAACCATCGCCTAAACGAGGCTCTCGCTCATCTGAATCCACTTTGTTTAAAGGTAAATGGATTCCCATTTAATTATGTTCTTTAATTAAAATTCCGTACTAAAGTGAATTTTTGCGTCAACCATCGCGTAGTATCATTGGTAGTATTAATTTTTATTTAGACCCTCTTATTATAACTTTAGTATATTTAAAGTTTTATTATTTCATTTCTTTATTAATTAAAAGTATATTTTTGCCCTAGTTGTTTAATTAAATTCTCGAAACGCTGCATATGGTACTAGATATATAAATTTACGAATCCTTCCTGGTTAAAGAATCAAATCAAAAGATAAATAGAAGTATTAGAGCACTCTTAGAGAAAAAAAGAAACGGAGTTATTCATGTACGGAACAAACGTATATACATACTCGGCCGTATACCACGACAATATATATATATATATATATATATATATATATATATATATATATATATATATATATGTGTGTGTGTGTGTGTGTGTGTGTATATTATTAAAATATTCGACCGAAGAACTAACCATTACCAAATATTGAAGAAGGACCGTTTCCAGAATGCCCTGTCAGTTTCTCGAGAGATTAGTCAGATTTTGACTATCAATACCTCTAGGCTGAATGTGTTACTTGGCTAGAAGAAAAATATTCACGCGTGATTATCATTTAACAAGCCATTGTTCAATTCGAAAAAAATGGCTCGTCTTGTATTCGCCACTGATCAGATTATATGACCGGAGCGTATAAAGCAAGACACTACTAGTCTATATATTATTCGACGCTAGTAAGAGTTAAGGGAGAAAGGGAAACACGTCAAAGCGGATTTCAACCGGAGCGTGAATGCGGACGTATTAGTTATTATTCTCTCTGATACTTTCTGATTAACTACCTTTTTTATCTGACTGTTTTCTTTCTATTTATATTTGCGCTCTAAATCCAAAAGGCGTTGCTTATACATTGGACGGCTACCGTCGGACACCCTACCTCCGTTTCCTATCCTATCTCCAATCCTTGGGCGAATCTAGGAAGTCTGTGTACAATGTGTGTACGCTTACATGTTAAACCTTTATTTGTCTTTCTATACAACTTTCGCTGTGCATTTTCTTGTGGTCAGCAGCTGTGTTTACTCGGTCTCTTCGTAAATAAATATCCGTCTTTGATTACTCTATCTCGAGACACAGCTTTATCAAACACAGGTGTTTAACCATTTCTTTGCTCGTCTTTTGTCTCTCACCCTTCTTGCTACATATGTATATTTATAAAACCCATTTTATTTCTAATATACAATTGGATCTATACATTTAATAGGGCATGCTCGGGCCTATTGAATCCACCAATTTTGGGGTGCCAGAAGCCTACCTATGCGTAATTCAGCCACTACACGCTTACGGGGCACACTGAATGCACATGCCCCACCATCCATTGTAAATTTTTAGCCAATTTATTCTAATTATTTAGTTATTCATTTCTCAAAAATCAAAATTCATATTGCAGCTATTTTATTAGGTAAAATTTCGGATAGTCGTATTCATCCTTATTGTCTTAATTTTATATCACATCGTCATTCATACACTTAAATCATTAATTAGTTAATACTTATTAAATGAATAAGTTTTGTTTCCAGTCATTTTCATATCCCTTTTGCTTGTATTTATTCATATTTATAGTGTGAGGAAGATTGTCAAACAGATATCGATGACCCAAGCAAAACAAAACCCACGTCTTACATAATCATAATTAAATTTGCCTTTAAATGGAATAACTCGTCCATTATGTGTTTTATGGCGGTAATAAGTGTATGATTAATTTTAATTAACCTTGTCTGTCCCTGAATGTTCCTGCATGTAGAGAGTAAAAATTGGGAGCCTTTAAGAGGTTATCTACGTCAACATCACGAAGGGCCTTACCAAAAGTGGTTTATCGATTGCAGTTGAGGCAGTAGTGTTGAATCACGGTACCTGCACACCCCATTAAATGTCGGAGGGCGAGGATTGAGTCCATGCACCTAGCCAAATGAGACTTTAAAGCAAGGATACTTCAGACTGAGGCTGGAATACAAACCTCTGTATTAACGCTTTAGTGGGGAGAACCTGTAAATGACGTTCAGGATTTGAAGGCAGGGAAGTCGAAGACGAAGCTGATCTCAGAACCAGTAAACGGTTACTGGGCTAATGATAGTTATCGACGTAGCTCTCAAAAATAGCATGGTGTTCAGCGCAAATTTAGAGGCGAGTGTTATTTTGGAGAAAGGTGGTGTGATTGGGGAAGGAAAGTGATGTTGCAAGAGAGTAAGAGGATGTGGTAGGATGGGATCTATATAGAGGCGAAGGGGGTATGGTTGGTTAGTCGCGGAAGATTGCGCAACAACAGCTGTTGGAAGATATTGGGAAGGGATCGTAGGGGTTGCATAAATAAGATTTGCGCCCTTCTCCGGTTCTCCAAACCTGGAAGTTAAGCTAGACAATTTAGAGCTCGTATGTAAGCCGGATCGGGAGACATTGTAAAGCTCTCTTTATATTTAAAAAAAATGTCATCTGATATGGAGAAACAGAATATTAAACGGCAAGGACACATATACTACTTAGCCCAAGAGCCCCTTTCTAGGGAACATTGCATCAGGCGACCGCAAAAGCTTTTAGGCGCCCACTCTTGAGTTGGTGACCAAAAGACCCTCACCGTGGTGACTCCCACCTTTACTTAAGTTCTATAATAAAGCAAGATGAAAGAACCGAAAGGTGAGAGGTGATAGAAAAGGGGAGGGGATGCAGAGATGGTAACGGTCTACCTAACGGGCCCTCACACAGTGAGGAACCCGTGAGTCCACACCCCTTTCCAGCTCCGAGGGAAGAGCTTACGGCGGCTTGGCTACAGAAAAGTTGCATGTTAGGATGGCTTCATCTTCATTGCAGGCATTTGCTTCACACATACGAGAGAAACCCTTTCTCATCTTTCTGATTTTTTGTCGATCTTGTCAAATTGATTGCCAATATTTGACATATTTTGAAGATCATCTATCTTTCTTGTTATTGGTTGTCTTTTATCAAGTAGACTCTAATCGGTAATTTTTCTTCTCCATCTCTTTTCTTGGAATCTTGCAACATGGCCTGCTCAGCCCCACTTTAGTTTTTTTATAGCTTCCACCATATCCTGAAGTTTGGTTTGCTCACGTATCCAAGTGGCTGATTTTATGTGTGCTAGGTTATCTCCATCAAAATGCGTTGCGTTGATGTTTTTTTGTGTTGTTCTAAGTTTTAAAGCAAGTGTTCGGTCAGGTTCCAAATTTTGCTTCTGATGATGATGCTTGCATTCACAAAAAATTCCTTCCAGAGTCGAAACCCAGGTGATTCTACGCTGGATTTCTTGAACTTTCCCGTTGACATCGTAATCTGTTGATCCAGATAAATATATTTGCCTACAATTTCAATTTTCTCGTTGTCAATTGTGATGTCTATCACGTCAACCTCTGGTTGTTTTGTCATGACTTTTGTTTTTCCAAGATTTATTTTTAGGCCTATAGGGGTGCTCCGTTTGGCCCTGTTGTGAGTGGGTTTGGTTACCAAGGGTGATTTGTCACCGGGTTTTGGTAGCACTCCTGGGTAGCCCAATAGGTTTTTGGGTTCGGCTTGGTGGCTACTGGCTTGATTGTTCAAAGAGTGCCTTGTACGTGAAGCACAGACTCCATAGGGTAGAAAGCGTTCTTCTTTCTTTTGATTCTAGGCTTTGTAAAGGTGATCAGGGATTTCCTCAAAGGTAAAGAAATCTTGAAGTAGGATTCAGTATTCTTTAAGATCGCTGGTGTTTCTATTGAATCAAATGCTTTCTAGTAGTCTACAAATACCTAGTATAGAGCGATATTGTACTCTGGTGAGGGTTGAGGAACTGCAGGAGACTTTTCTAGAGGATTAAGGAATTCTTATTATTACCCCTACCTAACCGCATATATATATATATATATATATATATATATATATATATATATATATATATATATATATATATATATATATATATATATATATATATATATATATATATATATATATTCACCACTTTATATTTCTAATGTCCAACCATAATTTGTTCCGTTTAATTTCGTTCTGCCAGTGAGAACTTTCCCATGTAAGAATTATTACTTTGCCCAACTTTTGGATATATCTCTTCAATACCGATGTTGAAATGGGCATTATTTTTGTTTAGGTTTGTCCTGATCTCTACATAAAATCTAATTTTTCCTGCGTTCAAGCAAATTTCGGAGCGTACACTTGAACATTTTTGAGGTTGTATTTCTTAAAGACTTAGGTTTCCGTTAGCTACTCTTTCCGATATGCACTCCCTGAACATTTCTTTGAACTCTCTATGTACCAGGAACCCAACTCCATGCTGCCTTTGATCTTATTTTCCTTTATGGTAGAGTAGGCGATGGTCACTTGTTTCAGTGATAGCTTCTCCGTATCGTTGGGTTTCACACACAGCAATTATATCTCGCTTAATATCATTGGACTTAGCGAGGACTTAATGAGCAGTCAGCGAAAGGAGGGTTGTTTATGGCGACTTGTCATAAATGGCAGTCCCCCAGATGGTCGCTTAAATGAAGTGAAAGGAGTGCATATATGTATATTATACGTGTTTTTAATGGGAGGGGGGGCTAACCACCGATTAGCGCAAGTGCATCCCACTTTGCGAAAATGATTATTATAAAGTGGCAGTTAAAAGGAAAATGGGAACGGGAGTAAAAAATGCAACGCAACGATACCAATAACAGAAGACGAGTGGCAAAGATAATTAATTTCTTTCTTGACTTTTCCCTGAAATTATTGCCACTACAATATTCGGACTAAAATATTAAATCTTTTGATTTATTTTATCAAACAATTTAATGTTACTTACGATTAAATTTATTACCGGCGATGATGGCTATTTCTGTCTCGTGAGTATGTTTACATGTAAGAGTTCATGTTATGTAACTCATGCTTGATTTTCTCTCGTCGCCAATGTCACTTTTATTTTGGCAGATGTTTTGTACATTGTTCAGGGATTCATTTGCAGCTTTGGCAAGCATGTGCACCGACTTATTAGAGACGCACATAGATCGGTGTCGTGAATGGACGTGAGGTCTAATTTTAGTTTGCATTTTTACAACGACGAATTGAAAGGAATTTTATAGTTATTATGTCAAAGAGCATCCATTATTTTTGTCATGCTGCCTATATTTTACTAAATGAAATATGTCAAACGAAAACACAATTTATAAATGCAACTTGGTAGGAAAAATAAACAAATTCAAAATAAAATTTAACTTAAAAGCATTCTTTTAAATGTAGCTGATTCCATCGGACAAAATAAGGTACTTTGTTCTAGGATTATACATCATTGCACTATTGTAAAAAAAAAGTAATGATGCATTGTAACTTAAAATATTTTACATTCCCTGTTGTATTTCAAGTAGACCGAGGTAAAGCGATGTCTCACTTCTGACTCTACCCGAAATAAAATAGTATCGACCAATTATAAAAATATATTAATAACCTGAAATTGAGATACCAATTAACTTCAGGAAATTTAACACTTGATATATATATATATATATATATATATATAATATATATATATATCATACTGAAAAATGAACAAAGGTAAGCATTTTTCTTACATTTAAGTGACTAATAACGTAAAATATAGTAGTAGCCAGTAGATTTTTATATCCACTGTTGCCTGCTATTTTTGCAGGAAGAGAAGAGTTTCTGCAGGAAACTCTTCCATCGGACAAAATAAGGTACTTTTTTCTAGGATTATACATCATTGCACTATTGTAAAAAAAATGTAATGATGCATTGCAACTTAAAATATTTTACATTCCCTGTTGTATTTCAAGTAGACCGAGGTAAAGCGATGTCTCACTTCTGACTCTACCCGAAATAAAATAGTATCGACCAATTATAAAAATATATGAATAACCTGAAATTGAGATACCAATTAACTTCAGGAAATTTAACACTTGATATATATATATATATATATATATATATATATATATATATATATATATATATATATATATATATATATATATATATATATATATATATTTATATATATTATATATATATATATATATATATATATATATATATATATATATATATATATATATATATATATATATATCATACTGAAAAATGAACAAAGGTAAGCATTTTTCTTACATTTAAGTGACTAATAACGTAAAATATAGTAGTAGCCAGTAGATTTTTATATCCACTGTTGCCTGCTATTTTTGCAGGAAGAGAAGAGTTTCTACGTGTCGATATTTTTTCCGATATCAAGTGTGAAAATTACTTAACTTAAGAAAATATACTTTTCGAATAGGGAGGAATGAATTGCGACATTTGGGGATCTATCTTCTCCATATAAATATCATATCTAGAAATATCTAAGGATAAAACCAAACTATTTCAAATTTATCTATGAATTTAGGGCTAACGTTTCACAGGACAAAATATATGATTTGGTCGGTATCAACGAGGGTAAGTAAAATTGGATCGGGGCCGGGGGTTACATGAAATATCCAAATACAATAACTTATTTTACTTAATTCTAATTAAAACACGATAGTTGACGTGCAATATTGTACTTTTGCAAGATTAAAACTGTATCACATAGCTGAAAGCACAAGTTTAGAAAGATTATAAAAATGTCAATATATTTGTATGTCGAGATTTTCTCTCCTTACCTTTTCCTTAAAATCAATGATTTGATCCTTGGGCACGAGCCACGTGTAAGGATTGCCGAGGATCTGAAGTTTCGGGCATTCATTTACGAGTCTAAACATAGTTTTTTTCGTGATTGTGGAATGCAGTATTTTGATCCTTGTCAAATTTCTCCAAACTCCTCCATCTAAAAGTTCACTGACTAGTTGGTCATGCAGGACATGAGGATCTTTGAGAATGAGTTCTAACGTATTCATACTGGTGCATTTATAAAGAAATATCCTCAAGTCTTCATCTGATAGCTTCAATGGACATAGCTTCAGTGTATGTAGATTTTGGAAGAATTGATTACCAACGTATCGAATGGGATTAGAATCTTCATCGAGATTATACCCCTCCAGAATCAAGCTTTTCAAGTTAGGGCAATAACTCGCGAGATTCCATAAATGTGTATGGGTGATTTTTATCTTATCTTGAGAGAACTCGGTTCTGCCGGTGTAAAGGAAAAGATTTTTTAACTGAGGCCCCACCTTTTCAAGATAACTCATTAGAGCGTCGGTATTGACGTCGACAAATTTGACTCCAGTTAATTTCTTTAGACGAATTAACTTGTGCAACCTTAATAAATCTATTTCGATATTGCCATTAAAAGACATTTGAATGTATTCAAGGTTTGGGCACAAACCTGTAAGAACGGTCAATTGGTCTTCATCGAGTCTCTCACTCGAATGAAATTCTTTGAGATTACATTGTATTCCCTTATGGTCAATACTTTTTAAATAAGTAAATAGTTTCGACATAGTTATGTCCGGGACACGCAAAATATGTATATTATTAAGGGCCAACATTATAATGGCGACTCCAGCCTCAGTGATATTGGTCATCGAGAATGTTATTTCCTTCAGCGTCTTAGAACAGGCTGACGATGGTATTAGTCCATGTTTACCATCGCCACCTAATATATCAATGCTCTGACGTAAGTTTTCTCGGAATCCACATAACCGCAAAATCCCCTCATCCGTTACATCACACACTCGTAGATCTAAGCTGTAAAGATTAGAACAAGAAGAAGCGATGACGGCAAGCATTGTATTGTCACAAAAATCAGTGCATTGGAGATGTGTCAAGTGCTGGGCTGTGCTCAAAAACCTGCAAATCCTCGTCACTCGGTCTCTGCTTCCTACGTAGAAGAGCCGTAGTTTTTTCAGATGTGAGGCACTCTCTTCATCTAGAACTCCCGACTGCACCACTGAGCCGAGAAGGTTGAGACTGTTCACTTTCAAGTTCAGCAGGATTTTGATATGGGAGTCGAGCAAGGGTTGCTGTAGCCGCTCTTTATGTGCGACGATTCTTCCACCTGGAGAGGAGGGAAATTGAAAAAAGGTTGTTAAAATTATGAAATACGGGAAAAATGGACATGTTTGATTATCACCATCACACCCTTGGAATGTGCATTGTATATGCAAATGCTAAAAAAAAGGAATAATAATAATGGCACCGGGTCTACGCGATTCTCATGACGAGCTGAAATCATTGAACGGATTATTATGTAAGAGAGCTGGTTCACACCGTTAGGTCTCGGCTCGATTCAAGCATGGGTCGTCACCTTTTGCAACGCACTGTTGATATCACAGAGGTCTATTCTTATTTAGCCATTAAGGGGGATAGAAATGGAGAAATTCTTTCGTGATAGTGATGTACAACGCCCCCCGCCCCAAGGTGACATCGGCTCGCATTTACGCCATTGCACAACCCTAATTTTCATCAGCTACGCGCAAGGGTTTCCAGCTCCAAGTTTTCATGTGTTCCTTCTAGGAACTTGTTCCTGGCGATGTATAATTCACCCTCCAGATCCCGGGACTCAGGGCCACAAGGTTTTGCTATTACACTTCTGATTTTCATCATTACTTCCATACTCTTCCTATACTTTCTGTTTACAGTCATTTCGAGACTACATAGAACTAATCAAACGTTGCATTATGTCTTAGTATGTGTGTATGAAAATTTTGCCATGACTGTATATACAGGGTGACCCCCTCCCCCCAAAACGGCCACCAGCTGTCGATAAGTTTCACTTCTTAATGTTTTGTCGAATTAAGAAATGAAGCCTATTGAAATTTTCAGTGAATATAAATTCCTCTTTTTGTTGTATTTTATATTTTTAACCAAATAAAAAAAAATCAGCCACAGTTGAATTAAGTTAACGAATCAAACGTTGATCGGTTCGAATTAGTCTTGATAAAATAGGATTGCCACAAAGGGGGTATGTTTATAGACGGATTTACCAACATGGTAGATATGAATGGATTCGAAACGTCAAACTCCACTCACTCGTGGTTACCATACCCCCTCCCCTACCAACACTCCGCAGGAGCTCTCGCTAGTGTAGTGGATACAGCGTTGGACTTCTGACGTCGAGGCAGGGGGCCAATCCCAGCGAGCGCGGACACAAAATTTTCGTGGTGTCATGAGTTGGCCGCCCATTGGCCGGATACGCTGATACCCCTACAGGGTTATGTATCATCATGCACGTAGCCAATTACAACCCCGCTATCATTTCCTTTCTGCCTTCATAACACAATATATCCACTCTCTCTGCTCCGTTCAAGGCACTTATTATATCCACATACCCTAAACGCGAAACAGGCCCCCACCCCCTTATGGGGTCACAAAAGGTTGATATGAAAAACAACAAACTACTACCCGACACCTCCCTCCCCCTTTCTAAAATGTGGCCCAGCCCCTGGTGCTTTCGAGGTTGCGAGGGCTGTCATTCTGATCTTTATATGCATTTCATTATCCGGTCGAGGGAGTTCGTCCATGATGCGAGTGACGACTGGATTGGATCTACTTACCCATAAAACAAGCACATAAGCAACCATTTAGGTGCTGAGGTTGCTGCATATTATCCATCTAGATTCCTTCTTATTGTCGTAGCATCCCCCCCTCCCCCCAAGGTGGGGACAGAGAATGTTCCTCATTGAGAGGATTATTAATTTAGGTACTTAAATCTAAAAGTGGGGAAACTCTACCAGAACTAAAAATGTGTGGGAGAGAGTAAGAAGCTAAAAATCAATTGAGTGATGCGAAGGATGTGAATTGCCAGTAGGAAAAATATGCTAAGATTCCGAGTGCCTTCGCCTCTAAAACAGACAACATTCAGGGAATGGAGAATAGATGGAAAGATAAGGCATATATATATATATATACAGCCTTGGCCAAAATTATTGGGCAGGTGTGAAAAAGTGAAGAATATGATTGAAACTCATTTATTTCATACTTGACATAATGGGAATGGAGAACAAATGTAAATATAAGGCATATATATATATATATATATATATATATATATATATATATATATATATATATATATATATATATATATATATGTGAGTCAAGATTGTGATAAATAACACTCACAAGAAAAACGAAAAAACTATCCGAGTGCTTTCGTCTTTATTCTAAAAGACCTCTTCATGCAATAACGTAGGTCAGGACAGACAATGTCTTAAATAGTAAGGAGTAGGGGGGATAATACGTCTACCTGCATCAAAACCCTAACTAAAGGGGTACAAATTCTTTAAACATTTTAATTTGTGATTTAATATAATTAGATATGATAGGATCTAGGCTAAACAATCCAGGGCTAATAGCAAAATTTGGGGAAGTATTAATAGAGATACACTCCAAAATATTTCTTGAAATGTAGTTTGTACATTTAATAATAGGTTTAACACTATTCCAATTAATAGTATGATCCTGACTATGGATATGTAAAAATAATGCAGATTGTTGACAAAAAATTTTATATTGCGAGTAGCCCTGGATTGTTTAGCCTAGATCCTATTATATCTAATTATATTAAATCACAAATTAAAATGTTTAAAGAATTTGTACCCCCTAGTTAGGGTTTTGATGCAGGTAGCCGTTTTAACCCCCCACTCCTTACTATTTAGAAACATTGTCTGTCCTGACCTACGTTATTCCATGAAGAGGTCTTAGAATGAAGACGAAAGCGTTCGGAATCGTTTTTCCATTTTCCTTGTGCGTGTTATTTATATTATATATATATATATATATATATATATATATATATATATATATATATATATATATATATATATATATATATATGAAATGAAAAACTCACAAAGTATCACGTGAGGATAGCAAATGAATGCAATGTCCCGCGGGAAAAAGTGAAATGGTGTTTCCGAGTACTTTCGAACTTTATTAATTTCCTTATCAAGGATAACTACAAGAAATAATATTATATTAGAGGTACATATAAGAAAGAAAAGAATGAAAGACCGCCTCAAAAACAGTAGTGTGCAAATTAGTTCGGATAATACCAATTATTTGGACTATTTCATAATGTCTTTATTTTTGGCAACACTAATGAAGTTTTTTTTTGTTTTCCGTGCAGAATAGTAGACTGGTAACATCTGGCAACTGTTTTGTTGTGCCCTAGTTACACTAAGCCCGACAGTGCTACACCAGAGCTTGTCGTGTATGATTATTGCTGGGAGCGTGCTCCGTGGTGTACTTGGCTCTGCCGGAAAATTCAACTTCCAATCATTATTAGACTATAAATTTATTATGGATATCACGCCCAAGAAGCGTGCAAGTATTATAGCTTTTAAAAAACATGCATCAGACGGATATCTGACGAAATGAAGGTAGCAGAGTCAACTGTTGGCGACATTGTGAAAAGAGCTGAAGACACTGGTGAACATTCAACACTGCGACAAGGAAAATATGGAAGAAAACGAAAGACAACACTTCACGATGACAAGGCTCTCATCAAAAATAGTGTGAAGGATCCCAATAAAACCAATACAGACCTCCAGAGAGATTTGTCTTTAGCTGGTGTAAATGTTTCTTCCTCAATCGTCCGGTGAAGGCTCATTGAAATTGGCAGATTTGCTCGAAAATCGGTACGTAAACAGTTATTGACTTCTGCTATGAAGACAAAACGTCTTCGCTGGGCACGCAAGAATGCTAGATGGAAGACAGCTGACTGGAAGAAAGTTATGTTTGCAGACGAATCGCATTTTGAAGTACATGGACATAGGTCAGTGGTAGTAAGACGAAGCAAAGATGAATCACTTCAGCCAGGACACATTCAACAGGCGTCAAAATACCCACCTAAGAAGATGTTTTGGAGTTGTTTTAGCGCTAAAGGCCTAGGGCGACTTGTTACAATTGAGGCAATGATGAACAGTGTTATATAAGGCAATCCTGCAGACTCCCTTGTTTCCCGCGATGCAGAAAGACTTTCCTGATGGAGGCGGCATTTTCCAGCAGGATCTGGCTCCGTGCCATACTTCCCAAATAATGCGTACATTCTTCGAAAAAAGTGGACTTACCGTTATAAATTGGCCTGGAAATTCTCCTGACCTAAACCCCCATCGAGAATCTATGGGCTATAATTAAACGTAGAATGGAGAAAACCGACTGTTCAACGATGCAGAAGATGATTTGTGCTGTTATCAATGACTAGTACCATAATGAAGAACTGGCAGAAATGTTTTCAAATTGCTTGAATCTATGCCAGAGAGAGTGAAGCAAGTTCTAAAAGCAAAGGGCGGTCATATTTCATATTAAATGTACCATTTATCTTATCATTGACGTATTCTTTTCAAATATAAATAACAATTATCAAATAATTGTTTTATTTCACCACTGTCCGAACTAATTTGCACTCCTGTTCAAGTTGTGAGTTTCTTTTCATATATATATATATATATATATATATATATATATATATATATATATATATATATATATATATATATATCATTGGGCAAATTTTGGGGGAAGGTGTGAAAAAGTGAAGCATATGATTGAAACTCATTAATTTCATACTTGACATAATGTAAATAAGCATTTTTGCGTATATTATATCAATAATTAAAATTTGATGTGTCATTTTGTTTTTATAACCGTTTTTATGCTTTTTGCATACTTGAGACTAAGTTGGCACAGGTGGTTGTCTCATTTTCCTGCAACTCTTCAGGAACTTTGGCTGTTAATTCACTTTTTGACAAACATTTGTGCACCCTCACTCTTGTGCCCAAGTGTGACCACAAATGTTCAATGGGGTTGAGGTCTAGAGATTGAGGGGGCCATTCCATCAACGTCACCTCTTTCTTTCAAACCAACCCTTTGAGACTCTAGATGTGTGGCATAGATCATTGTCTAGTTAGAAGATTTTACCATCTGGTATGTCATCATTGAAATTTTTACCTAAGGAAGGTTGATAAACCTAGTCTAACATGCTGGTGTAAGTGTTGGAATTAATTCTGTCCTTACAAGTGAACAACAATCCTGGACCTGAAGACGACATGCAGGCCTAAACTATTACACTGCTACATCCAAATTTGACCGTGGGAACAACACATCTGGGATCATAAGCTTCCCCAACTCTTCGACAAGCATAAATAGCTCCAGGGGTTGCAATGATCTGAGGAGAAATGCAAATTTTACTCATCATTTTTGGTATCCAATAAAAATGTGTACAAGTGTAATAAATTGGTGTAAACGAATGTGGAGAACCTACTTCAAAGTTGCATTCATCAGACCAAGCAACTTTAGCCCAATCATCATCAGTCCAATCTTTATGTTCTTTTGCCCAAGACAATCGCTTCTTCTTGTTCACCTGAGACAACCATGGTTTCTTTCTAGCTTAACATCCTTTCAACCCAGCTTCTAATAACTTTGTTCTCACTGTGCGTCTTGATATCTCTTTGTTTGTTGCTCCTCGAAATTCAGCAGCTACATCAGAAGAGGTTTTTATTCCTATCGGCCAGAGATGTCCTTTCCAGCAACCTCTCTTCCCTCGGAGGTGTACACCTTTTGCGGTCTTGACCATCCCAGTTTTTGAAAGAATTGGTCTCATTGTACTTTTTAATGGTTGTTTGGATACCGTTTCTCGCGCATTTCAATTTTCTTGCAATTTTGACTTGGGGTAATCCCTTTCTGGACAATGCAATGATTTGAGCTTTTTGAGCTTCAGGAATCCGTTTCTTCGGAGCCATTTTTAACAAATAATTACCACTTGTAAGTTAACAATAAGATAATCACTGAAAAAATAGAATAAACGTTAGTATCACACATTGAATGGCAGAAGGTTGTCCCAACCACTTATGTACAATATGCAAAGACGCATAAAAGTGGTTATAAAAGCAAAAGGAGGACACATCAAATATTAATTATTGATAGAATATAGCAAAAATGTTTATTTGTATTATGTCAAGCATGAAATAAATAGGTTTCAATCATATTATATATATATATATATATATATATATATATATATATATATATATATATATATATATATATATATATTTATTAAGAAAAATTATTGCAGTAACGCAATTAATTATGCGGTTAAAAGGCTATTTTTGGCAAACCAGTCTTCCTCAAAGCCTTCGGTAGGAGCTCTTCTCACATACACGAAAAGGTAGCACTTAAAATAGGCGTTCTCTCAGGGTGACACTTAAAAACGCTAATCGAAAGATAGTTTTTTGGCTATCTGAGAGAACGCCTATTTTATATATATATATATATATATATATGTATATATATATATATATATATATAGGATCCACATGACCGATCCTCATCAGTTCAACATCCTATCTCCTTCATGGACTGGCCACCTCAAAGTACCGATCTCAACCCCATAGAAAACGTTTAGAAGATTATTGGAGATGGGGCGTGAAGGAGAAATCCAAGGAACCAGGATGAACTCTGCGAATTGTTGAAAAACGAATGGAACAATATTGCCCCATCATTTTGCAAGAAATTAATTCAGTCCTGTGATGACAGATGTCGGAAGGTCATTTGCTAGTAAAGGGATGTTCAAAAAATATTAATAATAAGGGTTTAATTTTGTTCTCGTTCCATTTTACGTTTTCTTCTAAGTGACCCTTAACTTTTTGCAACTGCAATTTGGAAGATAGTTTATTTCCTCATAACTTACGAAATAATTAATCCATTCAAATGAAATTTTCATGAAAGATAGATATTAAATATGTGTATAATATATACTCTCAACGTTTTGTTAAACTTTTTATAAATATTTAAATACACTTGTTCTTACTGACCCTTATATTATGGCGGCCGATATATATATATATATATATATATATATATATATATATATATATATATATATATATATATATATATATATATATATATATATATATCCTTGGGAAAATTTATGGGGCGTGTATGAAAAAGTGAAGAATATGAGTGAAACTCATTTATTTCATACTTTACATAATACAAATAAACATTTTTGCGTAAATTTACTAAATACTTTCTCCGATCTTAGGATCCATATCACCCTCACATATAAAAAAAATCAGTTGATCTTTGCAATAAGTTAGAGAATATGAATGTAACATCAGACCTGAGATTATTCAATTATGATGTTACCTCATTATTCACTAAAGTGCCCGTTGATGCCTTATTGGATTTCCTAGCTGCTAACAAGTGTTTGGCATGACTATGGGTTATCCCTTATCTCCCTGTTTGTCAAATATATATATGGAATATTTTGAAACGAGGCTGATTCCACCGGTTTGGTCGACTGAACTTGTTTGGTACCGCTATGTAGACGATGTCCTGGAAATTCTAAAGGAAGATTTTGACCTCGATGGTTTGCTTTTATTTATTAATTCATTGGTTCCGTCAATTAAATTTACTTTAGAAAAGGAAGAAAATAGTAGGCTTCCTTTCCTAGATGGTCTAATAATTAGACAACCAGACAGGTTTAAGTTTTCTATTTCCAGGAAACCGACAAATAATTTATCCTATCTCCATTTTTATTCCTTTCATTCTTAAAAATATTAAAACATCAGTATTTTCTTCCATGTATCTTAGGGCACTCAGAATATGTAGTCCTGACTATGTAGATCAAGACTTTACAAAAAAGGAAGAGATTGCCTTTAATCTATGTTCCCCGAAATATTTTTTGGAAAAATGCATGAAAAAGCTAAAAAAACATTCTATAACCGCAAGTTAGGGAAAACAGAACCTTTATACACCATATTACCATAATAATTTCTTGTATGAAGTACCAATGTTAAAACAACTTAATATAAATGTAACTTTTAAATACAATTATACATTCAAAAATATGTTAATAAAACCTAGCCAAAGTATACGAAAGTATACTTTGTTTGGATTGTAATTTATTCTATGTAGGACAAACTTCTAAAAATATCTCTGTAAGACCTAAGCCGTCCACAGGCTTAAGATGGGTCACCAGATTAACTGGTCAAAAGCAGATACCATAATGCATATAAATGATTTTATTAGCAGAAATATCTTTGAATCGTTCCTAATCTCCAGCACAAAGGAGAGAAATGTAAATATTAGCCCTGGTTTGTTTTCCTTAGATCCAGTCCTATCTTTCTTGCTCAAATCAGTTATCAGAGGTCATAAAAAATCTGACCTTATAGAAAAATCATTGCTCTCTATAAATACGGTGTCTCTATATTTTGTAAACCAAACCAATGTGAGTTTGAAAATGTTAAGACAACGAAAGTACTAACTCCAACCAATCTTTTCCTTACATGGTATACACAAATATTTATACTTATCACGTGTTACCTCTCGTGATTTTTACTCATATATATATATATATATATATATATATATATATATATATATATATATCTTAAGAGAGCCGAGAGGTTGCGCGTTGCCAGGCGTATACGTATTTTTAGGATAAATATGCAGGCTAAGTTTAGGAAGTTCATTATTATAGAGGGTGTTCCATTAAGACGGATCGAAGTTAGCAGTAAATAAAACAGTGTTATTAGTGAAAATTTATTGATTTCACTATTGGATCATGTTATTTGAGTCATGGCAATTATGTGTGAAAAATAATATCGCCTAAATGTCCGTCAAGACTTCGGCAGCACACCTCCACTCGAGGGTCAAAATCTTTTATGACGTCTCTGCATAGTTGCTCGTCGATCTCACCAATATGCCTTATTACAAGGGGCGGACAATAAGTTTTGCGAATGGGCAGGACAAACAGAGGAAGGGGGATGGTTGTTTGTGGGGGTGTGAGGACAAGTTATGGCAAGTCAGGACCCGCAGCTGCACGCTCCTGCCTCGTCTATTTAAGAAGCAATAGCTGATCGCAGATCGACAGTCACAAATTTTTCAACAATGGGGAAGGTTGAGCACCGCGCAGTGATCAAATTTTTGACCAAGGAAGGCAAGAATGCAAAAGAGATCCATGAACGCATGGTTGCAGTGTACACCGACACCGCCCCTTCCTATGCAACCATTGCTCGCTGGAATAGGGAGTTCCGCCATGGTTGTGAGTCCCTTGAAGATGACCCCGTTCCAGGACGCCCATCAGACGTGACCAACGAGGACAATGTTGCCCGCGTGGAGAGGATGATCCTCGAAAATCAACGGGTGAAAGTCGAAGAAATCGAGCGAGAACTTGGAATATCACATGGAAGTGTTATCAACATCATCCACGACAATTTGGCTATGACCAAGGTCTCTGCCCGTTGGGTCCCTAGAAACCTCACGCCCCATGATCAACTTCAACGTCGTCAAAGTCCACAAGGCCAGAGTTACAAAAGCTGCCCTGCGCGAGTGCGGATTCGAGGAACTCAACCATTTCCCTACAGTCCAGATCTGGCCCCTAGCGACTACTTTTTATTTCGCTAGCTCAAGGCTGCACTGCGTGGACACCGGTTTGGGGACGATGAAGATGTCCAGCTCGCCGTCTAGGAGTTGATTGAGCAGCAGTCAGGAGATTTCTGGTTGTTGGGAATTCGAAGCCTCAGGGACAAGTGGCGCAAGTGCATTTAATTCGAGGGTAGTTATATTGAAAAATAATAAAACACTTTTCCTCATATCTCGTTTCCTTATATCCGAATTGCAAAACTTATTGACCGCCCCTCGTATCTTATCCTTCATCGTGGTGAGCAATTGACCTCGTTATTTCGAGAGATGATCCGACCTGGGAACTTCTCATTCAATAAAGCTATTGTTGCATTGGCTGTGTGGCATGTGGCGCCGTCCTGTTGAAACCACAAATCTTCGACATCCATAGAATTCAATTCAGGCCATAAAAAGTTGGTTATCATGGCACGGTATCGCTCGCCTGTCACCGTAACAGAATTCCCGTCTTCATTTTTGAAGAAATACGGCCCAATGATTCTGCTAGCAACAACTGCACACCAAACAGTGACCTTTTGTGGATGCAGTGGCTTTTCAACAATCTTCCTGGCATTTTCATCAGCCCAAATGCGAGAATTCTGCTTATTAACGAATCCGCCAAGATGAAAATGGGCTTCATTACTAAAGATGATTTTTTTGCGAAAAATCATCATCGGCTTGTCTTTGCTCGTGCACTCAAATGACGAATTTACGGTGCTTCAAATGGTCAGCAGTCTTCAGTTCTTGTGTCAATTGAATTTTGTAAGCGTGTAGAGACAAATCTTTTGTCAAAATTCGATGTAACGTTGTTGTGGAGGTTTCAATTCCTGCGCGCGATGACGAATAGAGGTATCTGGATCTTCGGCCACATTCTTGTGGACTGCAGCAATGCTTTCAGCTGAAAGGCGTAAACGAGCACGCAGTGGCGTTTTCATATCTGCCACCGACCCCGTTTGTTTGAATTTACCAACAATTTTCTCAATTGCACTCTCGGTTGGTGGATTATGTTGACCAAAAAAATTGCGAAGTGCCCGAAATGCGTTTCTGTTTGAACGTCCATTATCGTAATAGGCTTCGATAACTTTAACACGTTGTTCGATTGTTAATCTTTCGATGGTTGAAATTGCCAAAGACTGAAGTTGTTAAATCTGAAAGAAAAAGAAAAAAATCATTAGACGCTTAAACTTAACTCACATTTAAAATCGGTCCAAGTTATTGGAACACCCTTTATTATAACTTCGGGTAGGAATCCATTTTCAAGCATATGACATTATAAATATATACAAGCATAAGAATTTTTTGAGACGTTATCACATATTTAAACATTAATTATATGGGAAATGGGAAATAGCAGTGGTGGTAATATTCAAATTATAAAAATGCAGGAATTTTAACTATTAGAGAATGGAAAATATGTTGTTTTTTTTTTAAATAAAAACAGATTAATTAGCATTCGGTGTCTTCCTTGTAAAAAAGGGAAATAGTAGAAATATTTGAAAAATATAGGTTGTTTGGGGGGAGTGGATTTGGCGTGCGTAATTCGTGGGTGATTATAGTTGTAGTAAAAGTGGAAATGAGCTTGTGTCGGAGTTTAAAGTGGGGTTTGTAAATCCAATATAAAGAGATTTCAGTGTACGTAGTTGGTTTTCGGTGTTTGCTGTGTCTTTAATTGAAAAATTATTTAAGTTGGTTTTATGGAGTGCATGGCTGTTTTCGTAGTGTATTCGGATAGGAGTGTCGTAGAATAGGGTCGAGTTCAACCCTTCCTCCGTTTCTCACCAAGAGAGATGACGGCTGTGTGCGTGAGAGAATTATAATCAGAGTTGAGCGGTCCGCTACATTAGTCCCCCACTCCGCTACTTGCGGACTCTCTAAATGGTAGCAGAGTAGCGGAAGCGGTTTCTATAAGCCAAAAGTAGCGTAGTGGGTAGCGGACTGAAAAAATTCCAAACCTCTCCCGCTACCTATTTTAAATTTCTTTACAATAAAACTGCTAACTTGGGACATAATATAAATTATTTTTTCTTGAAATTTATTAAAAAATAGTGAAAAGCTGTTTAGGGGCAGCGCTTTAGTAGCTAGCGATTTACAATAAAAAGTAGCGATAGCGGAGTAGCGGGTAGCGGTTTAGCGATTTTGAAAAAGTAGCGCTAGCGGTTTCAGCTAGCCGAGGTAGCGAGTAGCGGATAGCGGTTTAAAAAATTTGGTAGCGGCGCCCACCTCTGCTTATAATACAGGCAGAGTACAAATTAACCGAATTTTAGATTGGCCAGATAGTCAGCTATCTGGGTAGGTTCTGGGCAATAGAAAAACGAATACAAAAATAACTTTACTAATATGCAAATTAATATTCTTTTTACAAAGGTTAACGGGTTTTGAAGCAAGCTATACAACACATTAGATGTCGGCGTTCTGAGACACAATTTCGGCGCACTTTTCCAGCCTCCTTCTTAAATCTAGTAAATACGAATAAGAAGCCTGGATGTTTTGATCCAATTTATGATTGGAATAAAATTCCTTTAAGATACTCAGGGGGCCTCTGACGTTCCTAACATATAAAAGTTCAAAGGGGGCGAATCCTAATGTACGATGGGGGATTTCACGGTAGGCAAAGAGGGCTACTGGAAGGAAGTGGTGCCATTCAGTGTCCTAATCTGCACATAACTTCCTGAGAATGGCCTTGAGCCTTCCATTTAGCCTCTCGCACATTCCATTTCCAGTCGGGTGAAAAGGGGTGGTAAACAGGGGCTTGATCATCAATAATTTACCGACGTACTCCATTAATTCGGAGGTGAATTGACGACGACGATCCGAGAGGATTTCTTTGGGTAGGCCCACACTGGAAAAGATGGAAATAAGGGCTTCGGCGCACGAGATGCTTTCGATTTTCTTGAGAGGCACGGCCTCGGTGAATCGGAGGCAAAATCGACAGCGTTAAAACGTAACTATGGACCTCGCTCGACGGGGATGGATCGGTCCGATCAGGTTGATAGCTACTCGGGCGAAGGGTTTAGAGATTAGCGGTCCTTCTGCAAAGGCGCTGGTTTGACTAGTCCTTTTATGGCCGTCTTTTGGCAAGTGTCGCACGAACGACAATATCGCAGAATTTCGTCGGTCGCGCCAGCCCCTAAAAATATTTTAAGATCTTTTGAGCGGTCTTCGTGTGGCTGAGGTGACCAGCAAATAGGCTATCGTGAGCAGTCTGCAGGATTAGAGGGACGTGGGAGCAGGGTGCACATAGTGTGTGGTACTCGGTGTACACGCGATAGAGGAGGTCATCCTTGTTGATGGAGGAAATCACCTTATTCCCTCTGACGGTTTCGCGCGTTTTGTTCTTGGCTTTTGACCACAAGGGACGAAGAGACTCACATTTCCTCTTGCTTTTGGCAAAGTCATGGCTCATCGCACCTGGAATTCGCGGGCACACGGAGGTTCCAGAGGTGTAGGGACTTGCAGTTCCTTCTTCGCGCGGGAACGGGTAGTAACGGGTTTGAGCCACGGGGGCGCAAGAAACCCGGGGGTATGACCAATTAGGACAGCGCAAAACTTGATGGGGGCTGCAACGAATTCAGCCCAACCAGTAAAATATGCGCACTCAATGTAGCAGTGAACAATGGGGAATTTAGTAGCGCGCCCCAAGTAATCATGCATAACGGTAAACTTATCGTGGTATAGAGCCACAGGGGGTAGTAGTTAATCGGATACAACAATGCACGTGCACTTGTATCAAGGACGAGCGTTGAGATCCGGCACCATTTCGGTGTCTAGTTTCAAATTTGAGGGCTCCAGGGGAACTTTTATCGAGCAAAAAGTTTACCTGGTGGCCAGCAGTATTCAGCGGGTTTGAAGAGGGGGGGGGGACTCATTTCGCGACGGTGGTGGCGTAGAAGTGGCACTGGCTTGGTGTACCTGGTGAGAAGAAGGGGTGCTTCTAGACTGCGAGTTTTGAGGGCAATTGGTTCTCCCGTGACCCTGAACTCCACAGGAATAGCACACGATGGTCCTCCTGGGAAACGGCGAAGCAGGGGAGGGGGGAGCAAAGGGCTTTACATCACGGTAGCCAGACGAGAAGAGAGGTTTGAGTTTGGCGGGCCCAGTCACCTTGACGAACTTATTCCTATTATTAGGAACAAATTTTTTCTTGCCGGTTTTGGATTTAGATGGTGGTTCTGATTTCATCCTTTCTTTCGGATAGCAGTTGTGGCTAGCCGCGTAGACGTCTGCCTCTTCGATGCATTCCTTGAGAGTACGGCACCTCCGTTCCTTCATGAAAGATCTAATTTCCGAAGGGAGCGACGCAAGAAATTGGTCCTTGAGGATGAAATCGACCAGAGCGTCTATTTTTGGACGCGTCAATCCAAAAATAGAGTAGCCGAACTGTCGAAAGGTCTGGTTTGGTTGATTGCGACAGTGCCCAAATTTAGCTCGGTAGAATTCCGGAGTCATGTTATAAGCGGCGAGCAACTCGGATTTAACGATGAGTAATCAATTGTTGCCTCTGATGGGAGGGAGATAAAAATATCAGAGTTGAGAACTCAGCAGGGGCAATAATTGTGCTATGCTGTCCGTCTCGATGTCCCAATGGCTCACCTAGAAGATCTTTTTGAAGTGGGTAAGATAAGACCCGAAGTCTTTGCCTTCTTTAAAGACAAGGAGTTTTATGGTCGCAGACTGCGGTGCGTTTAGTCTAGAGCTTGAGGAGTTTATGGAGAGCGTCTCGTTCCTACCTCTACTCATTTCCAGTTTATGAAAGCGAATTCTCTCTCTTTCTTCTCGTTCTTTTCTATTTCTTCCTTGTCTCTTCTTCCTGGATGTAGCCTACCTTGAGTCACTTACCTTGGGTCTTGAAAATTTCAAATGACATGATATGATGCTGATTTTACGCGACGGGGACAACAACAAGAATTAAATTAACGCACGACAATGAATATGGCGGAATTATGGATTGATTTACGCACGAACGAGAGTGCGAATGGTTTTGCTAAACAAAACGAAAACACGAACAACAAAGGATGGGGGAGGGGGGGGAGGACATTCGCAAGAGCTTTTAGTGCGAGATTTTATGGATTTCTTTACGCACGAACGAGAGTGCGAATGGTTTTGCTAAACAAAACGAAAACACGAACAACAAAGGGGGGAAAAACATTCGCGAGAGCCTTTGGTGTCGAGATTTTACCTAAATCCCTCAATGTGATTGACACGAGAGTTATAGCACTCCTAGCATATATATATATATATATATATATATATATATATATATATATATATATATATATATATATATATATATATATATATATATATATATATATATATATATATATATATATATATATATATATATATATATATATATATATATATATATATATATATATATATATATATATATATATATATATATATATATATATATATATATATATCAGTGGCGACTCAGGCCTGAGTATAAATTTAGTGAAGTGAACGTGTATTTGCAAGCTGATTTAATTTCTGCCAACACTGACGTTAAGTAAGTAATTGCAGGTAAATAATTAGGGGCTCCTTTTATTGAGCCTGGTCGCAGTTCATATATTTTCGTTCAGCGTCTGGTGGTCGTCTTAGAGGTGCCCTGTATCAAAAAATGTATTTCGCAGCAGACGTTCTCTCCACATTGTTCACACGCGCTTGACTAGAGGGCTCAGAAGTTACACCCCGAGTTCTCTATAATCCTAAAAATGAAAAGTAATTCAAATTCAATGTTTTCTTGAAACAATAGATTTCTATAGAGAATAGAATTTAAATTCTAATCTATGAAACGTTTGCGTTCTACAATATTTTAAAGAAACGAAAAATTATCCAGCAACTCGGGCTAATCTCTTGTCAAGAGTACAGTACAGGCGACATGATATCATACGAGTTCGCCATCAAACAAATACGACTGGAGTTCATGTATAATTGAAGTGAGTAATTTTTACATTAAAACTATATTTCTGTCTTATTGTTAAATTATCAGTGCACATATAAGTCTGCTGTGTGCATTATCTTACCTTCTTTTATACATGCGTCTCATGCGAAATCTGTGATGAGTCCGAGTGACGCTGATGACCAAGAGTCGCATATATATATATATATATATATATATATATATATATATATATATATATATATATATATATATATATATATATATATATATATATATATATATATATATATGTCGTGGTATGACATTATATTTCATCAATACCATATTATATCTATGGGGACGGACCAATAACTTAGAGGCGAAGCGAAAAGAGACGGAACACCACTAGTTTAGATGAGCTGAGTAGCGAGAAAGAGTGCAACGAGGTCAGGTAAATTATGGGCAATGGCAAAGCTCAAGGTTATTTAAAGAGGCATGTACAAAAATATAATTTTATTTACATAAAAATAATGAGAATTGACGGGCAAAATTACATCAGATGAACGAGGGGGGTGATTGTAGTTATGAATCAGACTATGAAGTTAAAATTAATGTGTTACGGGAGGAGACAATTCAAATGGGGGGAATTAACGCAAATGTGTTACTAAAGGGGAAGAGGGGTTGGCTTACGGAGGATTCCGGGTGAGAGGTTAGGGTAAGGCTTCACGGATGTCTTCTGCACGTTTGGCGAGGCCGCTCGAAGCTTCTGAGCGGGATGTTAAAGTGATGACGGTTCTTCCCCCAAAGGGGGGGGGGAGTAACGTCCGGTATAGGGGAGAGTATTTCGGTCACCCGAAAACGAGGGGCGAACGAGGAGGGCTTCAACAGGAGTTGACGAGAGATGTCGGAAAAATCACTCGGTAGTGATCGTTAAATGGAATTACCTCACTGGCTGGGGCTAATTCAAATACACAAAAATAGTTCAGCTGTCACTTTGCTTTGTTGTTAGCACTCGACTTGGAACTAGGGGAGTTTTCTTGGGGTCCGGGCGAGACTTCTCAACTCTGTGTCGGTTTCATAAAAAAACGAGCAATATATATGTCTGAGGCTCTCCCCGCGGGGGGTGGGGGTGGGGGTGGGGGGTTTAGTGGAAAACAGCTCTACTCTCGAATGGCCTCGAATCTTCTTGCCAAGGTTAATCTAGCCCGTGTAAAGGTGAATCGTGGTGGACGCGGTTCGAGGCTACCGCTTGTGGGAGGGGGGGGGGGGAATTATCAATTTAAGCCTAACAGAATCTTCTCCAGCACATGGAACTTCCGGGCTGGAAAAGAAATTCCAGGTGGAATTCCCTCACAATATATATATATATATATATATATATATATATATATATATATATATATATATAACGGGTGTCCCAGAAAAAAGCTAACCGTACTTTGAATTAGTATAACTCAAAAGCTCTTGGAGAGTTTTGGGTCCTGCAAAAGGTGTTTTGTTTACTGACTATTTATCTGTTGATTCTGGAAATTTCATTAAATTCCCTTTTATGATATTGTTGATACACTAATGGGTTTAGTGGAAGCTATCAAAAATATGTTTGCGCAAGGAAGTAAAATAATGAAACGATGCCTAGGAAGGCTAGGCCACCGTGCACTTTCAAGAGAAGCGTAGGGAGCCTAGGGAGCCTAGGTCCCTGTGCGATTCTTCAAGCAAAGCCTAGGCCATTTTACAGTGGTTTTCCAGCCACGCTGTGGTATGGTCTCGTCATTATTGTTTACTAAGCAAATAAAAGCGTTTCTGTATAAAGTTTACTTCCATAGAACCTTTTTAATCATGCAGTTAACAAAAGATTAACGCGTATTTGTAGTCACAAACTTTATTAAGACTGGCAGTATTAAACAAGTACAAGATTCATTTGAACAACGTTTTCCAGGTAGGCACCCACCAAGCAAGCCCACAATTTGAAAAAATGGTCGCAAATACCAACATGAAGGAACATGCTTAAATCTAAATAAAGGTCCTTCGGGTCGTATGAGAACCATAAGAACAACAGAAAATGTTCAAATGACACTTCTTCAAAATCCACATGTATCAGTCAGAAAGAATGGGTTACAATTGTCAAAGTCATCATTCAACCGCATTATTAAAACATACTTAAAATGGCATCCCTATAAGATGCATGCAAGACACCAGCTTCTTGAAACTGATTTTCCTCGTCGTAGATAATTTGTCGAATGGCTTCTGCATAAACCTGCTCGTTTCTTGGAAAACATTTTGATTGGAAACGAGGCAGCCTTTTTCATGAATGGAAAGGTAGATAGCCATAATATTCGGCAATATGAGCCGCTGAATCAGCATTCAACTTTGACACACGTATTTGTCAGCAGAAAGTGTCTCTGTGGATAGGAATATGCGGGAATGGCTATCTTGTCGGCACATTGTTTTACGAGAATAACTTGAATGGTGCTGTCTACCTGAGCATGATCAACGAAAGGATCTTTCCGGAACTCCGCCAGATTTACGGCAATCAATTCAATAGACTTTGGTGGATTTAGGACGGCGCACTAGCTCATAGGCAGCTTGCTGTAAGAACAAAACTAAGAGAAACGTTTGACAGCAGCATTGTCGCGCTAAATCATGCAATTGAATGAATGGCTCCCAAGATCCCCTGACTTAACACCGGGCTATTATTTCTTGTGTGGATATCTAAAGAATAAAATGTATTCTACTCCACCACAAAAGCATCAACCAGTTAAGAGATAGTATCATATGTGAAGTAAATAGACTTAAGGAAAATTCCAAGTTAATCAAAAATGTTGTTCAATCAATGCGATCAAAGGCACAACTGTGCTTGGAAAGAAATGGAGGACATGTTGAAGGAAACGCTGCTTAGAGGTGATTTTGTTAAAAATGGATTTAAATATATTTCTTGATTTTAAATTTCGAAGTTTCATTATTTTATTTCCTTGCGCAATCATAATTTTGATAGCGTCCACTAAACCCACAGTGTATCAATATGGTAAAAGGGAATTTAAAGAAATTTTCAGAATCGACAAATAAATAGTTCTAAATTTGCTTTCTTTTATAGGATCCAGAAATCTCTAATAGGGTTTGAGTTATACTAATTTAAAGTACGGTTAACTTTTCTCTGGGACACCTTGTATATATATATATATATATATATATATATATATATATATATATATATATATATATATATATATATATATATATATATATATATATATATATATATATATATATATATATATATATATATATATATATATTATTACACAAAGATTTTATTACTTTGTCATTTCTTAGCTTAATAATAAAAAGAGGGAATTGCAAATAATCCTGGCTGTATTATTAAAATTCGGGCAGATGCTATACATACACATTCAAGAATGTTTTGAGATAGATAATTACTAAAACACAAGATTACTTTGGCACTATCCCAATAAATGACATGATTAGAGAGGGACATGTGCATAAATAAAGCACTTTGCTCATTGCATCGGCGGACATTGGATCGATGCCGTTTTATTCTTGCACAGAGTTATTGGCCTGTCTGTCCACTGCAACGCTCTTCACGGCAATCACTACATTGAACATGATAAATAACACCCGCTTTCGGGTGGAAAGGAAAGGAGTTTTTACAAATTGAATCACAGTTAAATACAATATTAATGTTAAATTGCTTACGAAGGCGGGAGGTAGGGGCAAAATGACTCATAGACGGTAAGATTAAGAGGTTTGGGCTTAGATTTTTGAGTATTATTAATCATTAAAAGACTTTTCAAATACTTTTTTGACACTTGTCGAGAGAGTGTAAAGGGGATCAAAATTTAATGTCTACACAATGAGGTATAATAAATATAGTATATTAATTGTTATATGATTTTTACAAATTGAATCACAGTTAAATACAATATTAATGTTAAATTGCTTACGAAGGCGGGAGGTAGGGGCAAAATGACTCATAGACGGTAAGATTAAGAGGTTTGGGCTTAGATTTTTGAGTATTATTAATCATTAAAAGACTTTTCAAATACTTTTTTGACACTTGTCGAGAGAGTGTAAAGGGGATCAAAATTTAATGTCTACACAATGAGGTATAATAAATATAGTATATTAATTGTTATATGATTTTTAATTAAGAATTTACCTGTGATTCTAAATATATAATTGTTTTAATATAAAAAAATGAGAAACTAATATATTTAGGACATGTAAATGGAATTATTATTATTCAATTGGTTAAACGACACTTTATGTGTTCAAATGGAAGACCCTACCCTCCGCAGCAAGGGTTCGAACACACTTAAAGTTTGCCTTGCAATCGGGCGACACTCTTCTTCAATTGAAAGCTCCAATTGTTCAACGGTTTGGGATCTTGAGGTATAAACCTTATTTTTAAGGTACTCCATTAAGAAGAAGTCCAGCGGTATTAAATTTGGTGAACGCTGAGTGTATTCAACAATACCTCATCGTCCTATCCATCTGTTTGGAACTGTCTCGTTCAGGTAATTTGTGACAGCTCAGTGAAAATGGGGAGGGTGGGTGCTTCATCTTGTTGGAACTAAAACATCATCACCCAATAAATGAAAAATTACTGGTACAATTCAACCCTGAAGCATTTTCACCTATGAAAAACCATTCATTAACAAAACAGATGCCCTGGTAAATTTACATGACGCTGTGATGATTTCGGGTGCCCAGAATGTACAGATATGATGATCAAATAATTACATAGTTCTAATGACTATAGCTTCATCACTTCAAACTATCCTATGCCCCCCCCCCAAAAAAAAAAAATGGGGTTTCAGCTACTTTGGACTTAAATCCCTCACAAAATTTGGCACGATCAGTATTATCCAAGTTAAGGGCATGCAATAAACTTGGGTGTAGCTTTTAAAGTTTGCTCGCATTAAAATTAGATTAACATTTGTTTTTGAGACTAGGCTTTCGCGAGCAGCTGCCAAACTGACTTTCTTTGTGATTGTCGAAACTTCTCAAGCACCATTTCCGATCTCTAGTTGTTGTTTTTTTTGTTCGATGTCCTAAAAAATGTTGCTCTTGTACATTTTGTTCAGTTCGTCCGTTTCAAATTTATTTCCTATGAGCAATCACAATCCGCGTTGGTGTTTCTATTTCAATTTCCGGTCTCCCTTTTATGTCTTCTAATTTGCAAGATCACTTTAATATAAACTTAAGTTGTTCGGATATTAGTCCTTGAATACCAATTTTCAAGAGTGATTATTACCGAAGTAGAAAAGAACAAACGTTGCAGAGTCAAAGGCTGTAAGTAGGCTCACCTACTTAGAATGCAACGCAATGTTTAGGATAGGCTAGCTGATAAACCAAACACAACAGCTGGTTAAATGGGAGACTATCGTAAGAAATACTGGAACTTTAAAATACTTTTATTTAAACTACTGAAACTACTATTATCAAACAAGGTGTGTGTGTATATATATTTTTTTGTGACGCCATATATATATATATATATATATATATATATATATATATATATATATATATATACGGGAAGGCAATCAGTGGAGCACAAAAGAACAGCGAGGAAAAGGACACTTTTTTTATACCTTGATGCTAATTAAAATCTATAAAAGAATTCGCTACTACATAATATGTATCCCTCTATCTGTTCTTTATTCCCTGAATGAGGTCTGTTTAATAAAGGCGAAAGCGCTCGGAATCATATTTCCTTTTCCTGCGGGTGTGGAAGACTCAAAACCACCTGCTGACGTTAGGGCAGGTAGAGTACATTATTTTCAAGATATCTGAAACAGAGTTGCCTATGGTGCAAATAGCACCCACGCCCTTACCAACCACACTTACCGATCGCAGCCTGAACGGTGCCAGGAAGGAAGTAGGTGACGTGATTGAGGACGCTCAAGATGTCCAGATGTGTGCGCTGAGTCCTGGGAAGCTCGGCGAGTGCCTCCAGGAGGCGAGCAAGATGGCGGATGCAGTCGTGGAAAAGCGTGGCGGGCTGGCGTCGGGGGGACATCTAAAAGGAGAGCGAAATATGAGGCGAAATTCCTCGGGTGTGGTCGAGGCTTATCATCTCCAAGTATAGAGAGGGGCACGTGGTTCAGGAAGAGTGTATGTGTGAAAGGACGGAATTAATAAATGGAGGTGTGTATCGATAGATAGAGGCGGTGTCGAGAAACCCTAGGATGGAGGTGGAAAGGGGAATGGCCATGAGGGGCAGTGAGGAGCAGGGGGGTCTGGTAGGCGGGGTGAAATGACCTGGGGTATTTTGACCGGGTTTCTTTAGGCTTAACATCCTCTTTCCCTCGTTGTCAGGTCTATTCGGACGGTATAAAAGAATGAGGGGAGAACAGACAGATGAAGACAAAAATTAATGAAAGGAGCTGCATATTTGTCTGGTTTTAGATTTAGAGAAGTGAATTGGTTGGTTTATAACACAATGCCCCTCCCCCCGCAACGCACACCGCTCACTGATGCCTTGGGGCTAACCGGAGATCGTCATTTTTATCTTTATGTGAATTACATAATCCTATCAGGGGATCTCGTTTTATGGAAGAGGGGTCTCGTACACGCGGGAAAGACGAATTGGGCAATATACCCAAAAATGTTAATTATATATATATGTATATATATATATATATATATATATATATATATATATATATATATATATATATATATATATATATATATATATATATATATAGAGAGAGAGAGAGAGAGAGAGAGAGGCAAGCATCAATGAACGCGTATATTTTTATTAATTATTTTTAAAAAGGCGAAAACCATCGATGGAATATCTCCATTTTTAAATGGAAGTTTCTAGAAACGTGGAGTGATGGGGGGGGGGTAAATCCTCTTGGAGAGGAAATAAGAATGCCACTCCCTTGATTTCATCCGCGCTTCCTAAGAATCCCACCACCTTAATGTCAGCTGCACGTCGTACAGGGTGACTAAATGCGATGGTACCCATTGAGTCCGCAAACTCACCTTGAATCGGGTCTGAAAATAGCCAGCTCGTGCCATCACCCAGCCGTCACAAGCGAACTTGACATAAACAGAGTTACCCAAATAAGAAATACTTGGGTCATTTGGACATGGAAGGAACGCAATTCTACCCATTTTTCTTAATTACCAGCGCAAGCTGATCCCTGGTGAAGATTAATAACAATGGTTAAGGATTAATACCAAGAGAACCTTGGCGTATAAAGGCCAGCAACAAGTTATGACAAAGTTCACAATCACTGATTTGCATTGCCTGGAAGCGGGAACTTTCGACCAATTAAGCAACCAAGTTTAAAATACCCAAATATGACGGGAATAAATGTTCTGCTCCTCTTGCGTCAATCTGGTACTTTAAAGTTTGCCCATTCAATTGACGAGTGCGCACTACCCGTCAGTGCCGTCCTGAGTTGACCACTTGGCTCTTTAAGGACTTCATCTAGATATTTTCCAGACATTGATATTTAAATATGGTCAATGCACTAAATAAACTCTAGGAAAGTATAAATATGAAGAGAATACAATGACATAAGAAGTTTATAACTTTTAATCATTTGATATTAGCAGCATCAATATAAAACTGAACCCATACCATTCACAAACTATTTAGATGCTTATAACTACAATTTTCATATGGCCGAATTTAAAATATCGTGACATCCCTAACTACTCTATATTTAGCAAAGGATGACAGAATGAAGGCAATCCATACTGAGAAGACAGAAATAACGCCAAAGGGGAAAATAGAATTTGTCAGTGAGATGCTCTACCATTAAGCTATTAAGCACACTAACTCAAACCCACCCAAAATCTTAACCCGATCAAACCAAATAATTCTCCAGGCTAGGAACATCCTATGGATTTTTATACCCTATCTTCTTACCAGCTTTTAAAAGACAAATTAAATATAGGGAAAGTTCTGTGATTTGTACATATTTGCTCTTTCTTTATATATATATATATATATATATATATATATATATATATATATATATATATATATATATATATATATATATATATATATATATATATATATATATATAATATATCATGAGCGCGAGAGAATGATGAAATAAATCCAACTTCACCGCAGGAAAGAGACAACGGAATAATCTTTCTTCGGAAATATTTATTTCTTACTTCGAAAAAATCCGAGTTGGGGTGGGATTCGAACCGTGCACATTGAGGCAGCGATGTTGCCTTCCTGGAAACACTAATGCCCATAGTTTCATTTACTTCTTGGGAAATCCTGGCTGTTGTCTTGAATCGGTCCTTTTCTTTGAGATACGCACGATGGCTTGGTCGTCTCTCTTTGAGGTTTCCTTAGGCCTACCTGTATAAATTCTACTGATATATGTATACATATAAGCCTGTGGTATCGTAACGCGATACAATATTATGTACGACACTTTGGGTGCGTTTAACCCTTTCGGCTATGTCTCTGGTGGAGAGATGATCCTCTTGACGTGACTTAACAATTGCTCCTGGATATAGGCAGGTGTAGTGGGTTCCCATGGGAAGTTTGCTACTTGGAACTTGACAAGGTAATGACTGAAAATGGTTGGAATTCATGGAAGTAAGTTACGACCCTAAATTAGTTGGTTGTCTCAAAGATAGAATATAATTACGCTGCCCGGATCATTTTGACCAGCATCTTTTGGGAATAAAAATGCTCGTTTGCCGTAACTTGCAGTTTCATCGATCCTAACATGTACAACTTATAGCCATTTATCGTGCATTACTTACCATTATTTGGTTTGAAGCTACTGAAGTTCTGTGATGGAAACCTAAGTGGTCGAATCATTATGGCCGCTACTGCATATATATATATATATATATATATATATATATATATATATATATATATATATATATATATATATATATATATATATATATATATATATATCGAAAAGAGATTAAGTGCGGCAATGTAACGTGATCAAACCTGAAGATTGGGTCCAGGAGGCAAGGAACGAGGTATTATAAGCTTTCAATAACAAGTTCTTACAAAGAGAGGAGCATCCACTCAGGAGCAGGTTTATGAATGAGCGTTAACTGAAACTTCCGGAAACAGACTTATACAAATCCAGTCAACTTGAATTTATAATTTGAGCTCTGTTTGGGGGGTCTTCGGGAAAGGGCAGCAACATGAAAACAAAGAAATGGACCTCCGAAGCGGACGTTCGAGACCAAAGAACACAGGCTGCGTCACTCTCTGACTCGAACACTCAGAAACGCTGTCGCAGATTGCCTAGAGGCAGATCTCCGCCCCCCCCCCTCCCCCCGCGACGGTCCACTCTTCCTCCTTCCATCGTCTCGCCACACGAAGGTGATGTCACGAAGGGCAAATTGCTGTGTCTCAATAACAGTCTTTAATTTCAAATGAAACTGGCGAAACCTTCGAAGAAATTTTTGCTTCCTGTACGAAAAATAAGAGGGGAGGTAGTGAAGGAAATAGATGTAAATATAGAACAGAAACAGTTAAAAAAAAGGTTAAAGATGATAAGGACTGCGAACATTCTAGGGCCTTGGTGAGTGATAAACTTCCAGGAACAACTGTTAACAGAGTCCGAACAAATGAAGTGGATTGTGAAAGAATGTTTAACCTAACCTCCAGGTTTAAGGCAATGTCCTTTTATTTCGTACCTCTAACGATTATTGTATTGATGTCTACAATTCATCATTTCACAGCTGAGTGAACACTCCTACTTTAGATTAGGTGTTTCCTCTTCCCTTCCCGCAAATTCAACACTAAATCACTGTCCATAGAGGGTCACGTGACAACAATCAGTGGAAAACGTACCTCGAAACTGCATCGTTCCTGAATGGTTATCGATGGAAACTGATGCTATTTGGGGGTCTATTATTTCGTGAAGGCAAAATAGTGAACAATCTTATGATGCCTTTCATGACCTTGCGACTAACAAGGGTATTGTTTCCGGGATCAACAACGGATGACGCAATCGCAATAAGCAAGACTATTTGTATCCATCTGTAATGTTTACCATAAAAAAAATAAACTTCTGTTTAAAAACAGATGAAAGTGGATTTTTGCACTCAGCAGTTTCATAACATCCACCACTTGGCAGAGCAATTTCCACAATTCGTTTGAGGAGTGGGGAGGGGGGGTGGGGGGTGGCGTGGGAGCGGGGTTTTATGTGACGCTGATAAATTCTTGATGTTTATATCTCTAGTAATTGACATTGGTCAATTCGCGAGAAGGAGAATCCCATGATGAGTGAAGCCAGTTGAGTTGTTTTTCAAAACAGTAAAAACACCCATTATTTTTCCACAAGTCGTGCGAAGGAGTATACAAGTTAGATTGTTGGGTAGAGAAAAAAACTTAAAATTGGCACCAGACATAATCGCGACTGAATTCAAACCAAGAAAATAATTTTTTTTGTCACCAGCTTAAATAAAAAAAAAAAAGGTTTTACCGCAAGATGTTGATTGAACTGTTTCAAAAGAGGGGTAACTTCATGGCTACCACAGTAAAATGAGATAAACGATAGACTTGATGACCATAGGAGAGGTATTTGGGGCCCAAACCATATATTCTACTTTAAAATACTGTTTGTATTACAAAATATTATTAATAAAATTGGCGCAATTTGTTCACATTTTTTTGTTTTTGTTTTAGGGGTTAAAAATGTATTTTGAATATTTTAGCTGTTTGACTTACTAAAAAAAAAACAAAGTGAAAATAACAAACTTTAATTATCCTAAATACTGGGGCAGGAAGGGACCCAATTAGTGTAAGTATAAAGGGTACATGCACCCAGTTAAAAGCACTCACTTGCCCCCCCGCCCCCTGTATAGAAATGCGAACGAAGTATTCCGTGGTGCAAGGAACATCTCACAAAACTTTAGAGTAATTCAGATTCAACTTCATTATTGTGTAAATCCCTATATACATTTAATTAACCCTGCTTTAGATCTTACTCAATTTTACCAACCAGCATATGCGACACACATGTATCATCTTAGTCCATGACCAGGAGTAGGAAGAGTATTAGAGTTTAATTGACGTAACTCTGTACACAGATACTTGAGGAAATCTGCTCCTGGCTCTTCTTTATAAGCAGAGTGTAATAGTTTGTTGTCACTTTTTGAAGGTGTAACCGATGTTTTGAAAGTTATAACTAGTAAATAATTAAGCTTGCTTGCACTTCTGTATGTGCGTGAAAGTATGCGTGCACATAACATGCGTAAACAGGCCGAAGGGCAAGCCAAAAATTCCGTCAAGGAGAAGCTGATCTTGCAGCACATCACCTAAAATAGCTAAATCAAGCAAATGGTCCCATGCAGCAGCAAGGATAACCCAGGTATTATTTTTTTCTTATAACTATTTTAAAGATAATGTTGCTATTGTTAGCTGTTGTTTTAAAGGAGGAAATTGCTGTCAATTTTGTTCTATATGAAACAACTAAACCGAGAATGACAACCAAGAGGTAAGGTATAAAAAAGGTTTGTACGGAATATGGTGGGCTAAGTTGTTGTGTATTTCCTATATCATTTATTTCACTAAGACTTGACTTTTCTTAGACTGAAAAGCGCCATATAAAATTTATTATTATTATTGAAGAATTTTCTAGCAAAACAACAACTTCATATCCGAACTTCTCAAATATGAAATTCAGAGAAAAACAACATGAACGAGCCACGCCAAGAACACAAGATGAACCCACCCCGCCCACTCGTAAAGAAAAACCACATGTACGCACATCGCAAAGAATAACATGAACGCCCCTCCCCCCTCCCGAAAAAAACACAAACAATACAACATGCACGCAGGATGCCCACCCCACCCCAAAACAGGCAATAATGCGCCTCACCCCCCTCAAACAAACATGAACGCGCCTCACCCACACCCCCTAAACCATGATTGCCCTCCGCAAAGAAAAACAACAAGAACGCTCCTCGCCCTCCCCTACAAAATCCATGAACGCACCCCCGCAAAGGACGCACTAAACTTCGCAAATTGGAAGGAAACGTCACGGGTAAATTCTTAACAAGGACAAAAAGGAGACTTAATTAGGTTCGGAACTTATTTTTAGTCGCGGGTGACTCTATATCTCACTATGTCGGTTGGTCCCCGTTTTGTTTTCATTATTTTTGTAATAACATTGTAACTATTTAGCCGATTGCAACGAAATTTGAAATCCTTATGTTGTTATACATTCTCTTTCGAATGATATGATTGCCAAAGTCCTCCCAAAGTTAGCCCGGGAATTATTTTGTTTTGGCAATAACATCATAACTATTCGGCCGATTCTGACTAAATTTGAAAGCCTTATGTTGTTTTCCATACTCTTTCGAATTATATAATTATCAAGGTCCTCCCAAGGTTAATCCTGGAATTATTGAAATTTTTGAAGGTTTCCAAGGTTAGCCGGGGAATTATTTGGCAATATCAAAACTATTCGGCCGATTCTAACGAAATTTGAAACGCTTATGTTGTTTTAAATTCTATTTCGAATGATATAATTATCAAGGTCCGCCCAAGGTTAGCCCTGGAATTATTTTATTTTGGCAATAACATCATAACCATTTTGCCGATTCTAACGAGATTTGAAACCCTTATGTTTTACATTCTCTTTCGAATGATATAATTATCAAGGTCCTCCCAAGGTTAATCCTGGAATTATTGAAATTTTTGAAGGTTTCCAAGGTTAGCCGGGGAATTATTTGGCAATATCAAAACTATTCGGCCGATTCTAACGAAATTTGAAACGCTTATGTTGTTTTAAATTCTATTTCGAATGATATAATTATCAAGGTCCGCCCAAGGTTAGCCCTGGAATTATTTTATTTTGGCAATAACATCATAACCATTTTGCCGATTCTAACGAGATTTGAAACCCTTATGTTGTTTTCCATACTCTTTCGAATTATATAATTATCAAGGTCCTCCCAAGGTTAATCCTGGAATTATTGAAATTTTTGAAGGTTTCCAAGGTTAGCCGGGGAATTATTTGGCAATATCAAAACTATTCGGCCGATTCTAACGAAATTTGAAACGCTTATGTTGTTTTAAATTCTATTTCGAATGATATAATTATCAAGGTCCGCCCAAGTTTAGCCCTGGAATTATTTTATTTTGGCAATAACATCATAACCATTTTGCCGATTCTAACGAGATTTGAAACCCTTATGTTGTTTTACATTCTCTTTCGAATGATATAATTATCAAGGTCCTCCCAAGGTTAATCCTGGAATTATTGAAATTTTTGAAGGTTTTAAGGTCATAAATCAGAATAAGTTTGAGCAGAATAAGCCGCACAAAGGACGATGGAGCCCTAGGTTAGCCGTTGTCTATGGCACGGAAGGGCTAAATATGACCCTTTGCCACCCAGACATAATAAAAAGTTATGCTACTGATGGAAGAAAATTACTGTTGCTTTTTAAAATGTTTATTTTAATTTTGTATTAATTACATTTTATGAGCATATTAACATATTTTTACAAGAAATGGAGGTGTGTCTAAGTAATTACAATAAGTGAATGGTGCATCTGAACGTGTGCGTGTAAAAATGATGGATGGAATGTAAAAGCTCCTCTTTCCTGATCTATGAATAATATTTTACGCAATAAGATTAATAAGTTCGGTTGATTTGGCAGCAAAATATCATATAAAAAGCAAAATGATCATCAAAGAAGCAAAAAGATCATCGCAGAAGCAAATGGAACATCGGAGAAACAAGAACATCATCGAATAAGTAAAAAGATCACCGAATATGCAAAAGGATCATCAGAGAAACAAAATCATCAACGAAGTAACAAAAAAATATCGAAGAAGCAAAATATCAACGAATAAGCCAAATATAATTATAAAAAAGCAAAATGATCATTGAAGAAGCAAAAAATCATTAAATAAGGAAAAGATTATCGACGAAGCAAACATCAGCGAAATATATCATTAAAGAAACAAAAACAACATCGAAGAAACAAGCAAAAGTTAATTATCAAAGAACAAAAAGATCATCGAAAAGCAAAAGATCATCGACGTAGAAAAATATCATCGAAGAGACAAAATATCATTAAAAAAGAAATGAGATCAAATAAGCAAGATATAATCGAAGAACCAAAATATCATTGAATAATCAAATAGATCATCGAAGAAACCGATGATCATCGAATAAACAAAATATCATCGTCGAAGCAAAATATCACCGAAGAAACAAAATATCATAGACGCAAATAGATCATCGAAAAAGCAAAATATCATTGAATTGGCAAAAAGATCATCGAAGAAACAGAAGATCATCAAATATACAAAATATTTTCGACGAAGCAAAAGATCACCGAAGAAACAAAATATCCAATCAATCACCTGAAGAATCTGACCCCCCAAACTTTCTACTGAAGAATCTGACCACCAGATTGCCTCTCCTGAAGAATCTTCCCCACACCCTTTCCAACGTTAAGTTTAGGGGTTTATTTATAAAGGTGGTTTTAAAAAAAACCAATTTATATAAAAGATAGAGTTAAAAAACAGTTAATTTAAATTGTAATTGTATTTAAATTGTATTTGCGCACACAAAGCTTCAAAATGATCGGTAAATCGCACACGCCACATAAATTCGTGTAGGTGGCTTGCCAAAAATTCTCTTTTACAACCAACCTTTCATTGCCTTGATTTTGCTCTTCTGTTTGTTCCAGAAAGATTCTACCGTTTGCGTATGAACTCCAGTTTGGGAGTCTACAAAATGTATAGAATGATTTACTGTAGGATGTGTAAATCCTAACTAACCGTTGCATGTTTCCATATGCTTTCCATTCATCGGAATGAATAATTGAACCAGCAAGTACTACTTTTTCAATGATGGGTAAAAGAGTGCAGCGCTCCTGTCAGGTACGATTTCCATGTAGCCAATTGCGGGCGCATATGTAGGTTGTATCAACAATACCGAAAACCCAAACCTGACTTTGAGGGCCTCTTTCTTTGTGATGTTTCACTTTGTGCTCAAAGCAAGCAAGATTCATCAATCTCTATCTACTACGCGTCCTGATCCTCCAAGTTTAATCGGGTTATCTACGAAATAATTGGCACAAATTTCCCTGAAAAAATTGTAGCAATCAATTACACGCTTCTCTGAAATTCCTGTTTGTCGTATAGCTTTAGTTATACAAAGGTTTTCCGACCAAACAAAAGAAGAGAGTAACATTAAACAGATCAATCGTAAGCCTTACATATTTAATTTAGTTACTCTCTCAACTTTTTTGGATAAAAAAATAAGATGAAACAGAAATTGTGCCTCCTGAATAATCTTCTGCCCAGAATGTCTTTTCCCAAAAATCTGACCCCGAGAATATCTCTTCTGAAGAATCTGACCCCAAGATTGCCTCTACTGAAGAGTCCCCCCCACCCCAAGGTGCTTTGGGGGTCAGATTCTTCAGGTGATCCCAAAAGATCATTGAAGAAGCAAGTAGATACTCGAAGCAAAAGATCATCGAAGCAAAAAAGATTTTCGACCATCGCATTCGCCCTCCGATGAGTCGAACCACATTTATCTTTATGTATTTAGTTTCTACTTGTTTGGTTCATTTAAACCGCTGCAGTTATCTATTTAATCCTTTATTATCGCATTGTGTGAAATTGAATTCTTATCTAATTCTTATCCCCTCCTTAAATGGGGTAAGAATGTCTTAAAGTTTAAGTTAGGTTGTTTTTATAAGGGGCTTATTAATTAACGTTATTCATTAGTTAAAGGCTTAAAGTCAGCTGTTTCCATACTGCCTTTGCTGAGCTTTGATTCATCTTTCTTCAATGTGCAAAGTGAGGATGTTTTTGACCGCTGACTTAATTCAATTTAAAGCGAAAATCAATGAGGTCTTCTCTTACAAGGAGACAACTGTAAACAGTGTTGAAGCTAGAGGAAAAAAAAAGTGTGTGAAAGGTGGTATATAGTTGGGGAGGAGTGTGGGGCGGGCACAATCATCTAGATAATAGTTGCGGCATGGTGAGTGATACTGCCCCCTCTTTTAGGGGCCGTGCTATTTCTACCAGTTTCAGGCGTTTTAACACTCCGACACTATACACCCCCTTATGAAGGATGATTTAACAAAGGCAGATACTTAAATTATATGTTCACACTTATATTTAACATTAAAGCTACCACAAAATAATTACCTATTATTTTTTTTCTGAAAAAATTTCCATACTGTCAATTTCTGAAAGAAAAATTACCAGAATACGGCCGTAATTTGACGCACAAACTCTTCCTCACACCTAGTTTGCTCACTACTGTCTTAGTCAATAACCCCTCCCTCCCCCCACCTCCCCAAACTGTGACAAGGGGCTCCTATGAAATTAAGTTCGATTAATTCTGCCAATAAATGATCATCAAAGAGGTTTTTAAGCGCATTTACATAGATTTGAGACCATATCACCATTTCTTATAATCCAACCAATACAGTTTTATTGGTTGCGGTGATGCCAGGTGGTTAAGAGAGTTTCTAGCCTTCTTTCACTCTAGTTTTGGCTATTTTTTTCCCCAAATAATACTTGAAAAATACCATTGTTGCTTTGGGATAATTGACATATTATTTTATAATTCTTTTTGGATGGGCAAAATTTGCCCAAAATAGATGTCCAGATAAGATTAAAACAAGACACGAAAACATTTTCAGAAAAAGTAGTGAATTTGGTTAGAGTAGCCCAATATAAACAAGTAAAAAGTAGCAAACATAGCAAAAGGAGTAGTGAGGCCCTGTAGAAACTAGCCCAATTCACTACTTGTACCCCAATCTGGCACCCCTGGGCGGAAGAGCAAAATAAAATTATCGCGTGCATGTTTCATAACATGCACAGAAATATGCTACAGGATATCGGAATATTATGACGTCATTGTTTCTGTTTACAAAGTCTTAAGGAAATTATTTATTTCTGCATTTAGAATTTTAATACAATTTTAATAGTTTGTTTTAAGTTGTATCAGTTAATTTAGAAGAAAAATTTAGACAAAGTATTTAGTGATTTCTCGTATCTTCCGATGTCAATTAACTTTTTAAGAATCATACTTAGTTATACAAAGGCAGAACACAAAGTCCAAAGAAAAACTAGGAATATGACTTACATTAGGGGAAATCTATCAAAACATATACATTTTGAGGTTTACAGTCTTCCTATAACAGTTATTGTTGTTTATAGCTCCCTGGGAGCAGATGGCATCTCTGCTCCTTCCGACTGCTTGGGAGAATAAGGGAGAAAGAAAGCTTTGATTCTTACTCTCTGTGCTCTAGGCCCCACCAATGAAACCACGATTAAGTGGGGCCGTGCTTTATGTGAGGGTGTCTCCCGAAGGACCAGGTTAGAGTGGAAGGATGCTGTTGCATGCTGTATGAATTTTATAGCACTTCCCTGTGCTAGCGATCCATTCAACAGCTAGGAAGAGGAAGTTCTACTGCAACTTACCTTGGCGTGGAGTACATCCAGGTAGGGTAGACGTGTGTTATATCCACTCGGAAATGAATGACTGACCACTCTTTTTCCCCTTGTCCTAAAGGGTGGCTAGAGCTGAAAAGAAGAACAGCCTTGCATGCTGGACGCGTACCACAAACGTTCATCTTGACAGGACCTTCAGAAATAAAGAGAACCAAAGTTCGTTGTCGTCTCCTTACCTTGAATTAAAATCGATGAATGAAAAACACTGAATCACAGAAGCAAATGAATCGATTTGACACGATACTGTTTAAAATATTTGCGTCAAATTTACATCTCCAACAGTGCTTTCTTCTGCGAGGGGGTATTTCGTCCTTTATTTTCATTTAATCTCTAGTTTTTACATTCTTCTTAAGTTGGCCCCGCATTGAAACGTTTCACTCACTATACTGACTACAAGTTGTCGCCTCAGGGACCAACCATTTTCTGATAATGAAGTCATGTTTTCATTCGAATCTTACTGGCTCGTACTCCATCAAACACTAATCGAATGAAAAGTTGGCAACTCACACGGTAGCGTCATTTTAAGAAAAGGTGCCAAACACGTGCTTCGTAATTTACTTTATCCCCTGCAGTCAGACATAAGACCCACCCCACACCAAATATCTCCCTCCACAAAAGATTCGCCTATTTAATTTCTTTTTAATAACTCCACTCCCTATAATTTAATTATTCGGCTGTAAATATATTCATGAGAGTTGATTGAGAGTCTAGGTTTTGTAAAGTGAGGAGGTACTAGCGTGTTTAATTTACAAAATATCCCGTCTCCACCCACTCAAGAATTTTGATGATCCAATTAGTGTTTTCTTTGATGTTTTCTCAAGCGATTTCGTTCATTTCTCCAAATCACCGACAAAATGAATTCTTGTGTTCAAATTTCAATTCCTACTCCGATAATTCTCCAAACTGCGCAAAGGAACTGGGAGAACATTTTTTGTAAACTGCATGAATTACTTTTCCTAAGTCAAATAAAGATATTAACTGCACTTCTAGTAATCGTGGCAAGCTAGTACTAACTAGCCAGAGTATTTATAAGTTTAAAATTAACTAGAAGCTTCCTTTGTTCGACTGCCTTAATGCATCTGCTGTTGAGTAGCAAAATTGAATTCCCTTATCATTTGCCACAAAAACTCGAACTTGATGGACACAAATTTCTGAAAGTTTGTTTTTTCTTGGGTGTCTGAAAAAATCCCTTTACCTATTTATTCGAATTTTAAGCGCAATAGCAACGAGGCCATACCACACAGAAAGAAGAGATATGTAAAAAAAAAAAGTAGTGAAGGTGTAGGAAGCGTATATAGTAGAAGATGGATCGCCTCACTTCCTGCAAACTTTGGGGCCGGGAAGGTGAAGAACTCCCGGTACTAGGGCCGGGAGGGTGCACAACTGCGGGTACTGGGGCCGTAAGGGCGGGCTGTTCCTTTAGGTTTCAGCTAAATCAGAGCATTACTCTTGCTACACCATCGACCCCTTTGCCGGCTATGTTATGGTTGGGAGGTGAAATATAAGTTGAAGGACGAAGGAATAGACAAATAATCCTATGAAGAAGGAAGACTTTAAAGGCAGAGAGAAGGGCTAAGGAACGTCTGTCTGACTCCCTTAGGGAATAAATCACCCGCTAAAAGAGTTCAAATCAATCATTATAATCATGCTATAAATATAAGGATATAATAATAATCATATTACATTAATGTTATCATCATCCTACGGCCCGAGGTGGACACTCGTTCGAGAAAATGAATCCTGGTAGGATCCTAATCGAAGGAAGGGAATTCGTACTCGTTCCTCACAGTGGCGATCCAGGCTAAAAAATTGTTTTTGTTTTTTTTTATTTTAGGAGCCCATCTGGCGACCCCATACTTGGGCATAAGTCGTCGTAGGATTTAGGGGGGCTAACCTGATTTCCTCCCTTTGAGTAGTCTGAGAAAAGAGTACCCTAGAAAGGAGTGAGCGACGACTCTCTCAGATCCGATTTTTGTTCACACGAGAAAATTATGAATTGTAGTTTTTGGACGTCAGCTGAAGTTTAAAATTGAATTTATTAATTATTTTTGAGATTTAGCTGTATTTTAAACATGTATCATATAAGATACATTCGATCGCAACGGTTTAAAAAGTTTTTATATATTATCTATATTATTACATAACTGAATAGAAGAATACAAGTATGGTTTAAAAAAGAAATGTAGCATAAACAGGTCTGAAATCTTGAGGGGGGGGGGGTCAGCCTCTTAGCCGCCTCCCCTTAGATCCGCGTATGGTTCCTCACATTAATGTAATTGTTCGGTTTAATTTAAAACGAAATCTATAATAATTTGAATAGTTTGGAAGGTATAAAAGGAAAGAGAGGAACACAGATTTCAAGTCTGGTACTGTTTGGGGCATAAACAAGAAAATAGTTGTGTTGGTAATATTAGTTTCGAAGGTTTTCATACCAAATGTAGTAGCATTATTTTTCCCATAATGATGTCAACCATAACATACCTGACAAAGATACGGCTGGAACACGCCTGAACCATATAGAATTTAGAATTCTGACCAACACACACACACACAATATATATATATATATATATATATATATATATATATATATATATATATATCGGGTTTTGCTAAAGTTCTGTTACACTCGTTTTGTTTGTTTTTTAATCTTTCGAGAGGTTTACGTGTCTGAAAGAAATTGTTGCGTCAAACAAACTTAAAGTTCTACTTTTCCAGCCAGTGTCATTAAAACGTCTTTTCCACTGTGTGCAGCTGTATCGAGATGGAAGTCAGAAGAATAAAGATCTCTGCTTTCTTGCGGGCGGGCCACAGCAAGTCCAAGATCGCCAGGCGGCTCAACGTCATCCTGATGACCGTCCACAGAATCGCTGAGAGGTTCAAGAACGGGAAAGACCTCTAAGATTGACCTCGTTCAGGCAGACCTCAAGTTCAAGGGGTGATCCAGGCTACAAAAAATGTTTGGGAGGCTAACCTGATTTTTCCCCTCTGAGGACTCTGAGAAAAGGACATTGGTGATTAGTAATTAATTGGTTATTATCTTACACATCATTGATCATAAATAACAGTATTTCACACAGGAGTGAGCACTAATTTCACACATGATTGAGAACTAACTCTTCTCAGATCCGATTTTTTCCACACATCAGAAAATTATGAATTGTAGTTTTTTGACGTCAGCTGAGGTATAAATCTGAATTTACTAATTATATTGAATCGCAGCGGTATAAATCCTGTTTTATATATATTCTATATTATTGCATAACTCTTTCAGAATAACAAAATACAAGTATGACTTAAAAAATAAATATAAACTTAAACGGGTCTGAAATTTGGGGAAAGGGGGGCTTCAGCCTCCTATCCCCACTGGATCCGCGCCTGCTCAAGTTGTCAAGAAAAAGAAGAACATCTCAGTGGCGAGGGTGTCCAGGGCCCCTAAGGAGGAGGGCGGCAAGAGCTCGAGGTGCGTGGACAGGCATCTGTGCTCATTGACCGCAGGCGAGAACAACGTCGGGAGTGCTGTCGTCGTCTTCTCAACGACTTAGAGACTCATGACAAACGAATTCTCATTTTTTTCTGATGAAAAAACCTTCACGCTCGATTCGGTCATCAAGAAGCAGAACGACTGTGTGGTAAACTTTGGCCAGGAGGTCTCCGAGGTCCCACACGTTTCTACAACCAAGCACCCGGTCTCCTTGATGATGCCTGGCGTCGTCGCTTCGAATGGCGAGCAGATGCCGTCGGTGTGGTTCGCACCCGGTTACAGGCTCACCGTGACCGATTACAAGAACATCTAGACCACGAAAGTCCTACCCTGGGTGAGAAAGATCACGAGGAAGGCGGACTACATCTTTTAGCAGGCAAGTGCCCCAGGCCACACTGTCAAGACCTTGCAAGAGTGGTTGCGAAAATCTTTACACGGGTTGAATCCATACCTATTGGTGAAATTCCGAATTTCAACATCTCGGATGGTCAATTAAAATGTAGCCCCTATACCCCAAATTTAATTTTGAGAGAGATACTTAATGACCTCAAATTCACCCCTTCTGATTAGGAATTTTAATCTGATCTTTTGTTTTTAGAACATATATATTTTATGTTTGGTTCGACTGTATCTATTCACAGTATACGACCGAAGATGGCATGATAACTCCATGCCAAAACTAGTCTCGTAAATAAACATTACGCTGCCAAACAGTGGTTTGCTTAATCTACATTCTATCCGTTATATAATTAAAGAAATTATTCCATATATATATATATATATATATATATATATATATATATATATATATATATATATATATATATATATATATATATATATAAATTAGGTAAAAGGCCATGTTGTATGCAGGTTCTATTGAAGTTCACAGATGTGGTAGCGTTATTAATTTTAACTTGTATTTTCTTAATACTTATTACAAGTATTTTAACGGAGTCTTCGAGGCGAGAAAAAACACGCGTGAATGACATTCTTTATTCCTAGACCCCTTTCGACCATGTTAGGTCATCTTCAGGAAATGAACATAAATGGAATTATTAAAAAATTGCTACATTATATATAGTATTTCTACGCGAACATAAGCATTACAAAAATTGGCCAATCATGGCGCGGGAAATTTTTAAGGAGAAACTAAGCGCTAAAAGAAACATATAAAATTGGAAGGCTCAGATTGTCTGACTATTTGCCTCCTTTGCTAGAGAACTAGATCGGAGCGACAAGTAGTCACAAATGAAATGAGAGGTGAGGGACAAAAAACAGCTCTTCCGACCCTTCTCCGCCCCCCTTGGCGCTCATAGAGCGGCCAAGGAGGGAGGGGGGGCGGTACTCCTTTATGGACGCCCATAGTCACATTGTCTAGAGCCAAAGTAAGCTCCAAGCACTGTGAGTACGGCTGTTAGGAGTGAGAGGGAGAGGAAGAAGAAGGTTTTAGGATAGGACAGCGACGAAAATAGTAGGAGGCAAAAGTGGACTTAGTTTGTCATGAGAGCTACAGCTTATATAACTATAACAGTTTATCGTGACCCCTGTCCCACGTATCACTGTGAGTCCCGTTTGCGAATATGATGGTAAAAAACGAATAGATGCTGAAGGCTGAAGGAAGAGGTTTGCAAAGAGATGCTAATTGCCTGGAGGTCAGGCTTATCTCTCTCCATTTTAGGGAGTATAGCTAGCGTGGTAAAGTTAGAAAGTAATATTGGTATTTATGAGGCGTTCAAACAGTTATTAGTAAATATTCTTACTAAGAACTGGTGTAGGTTTCTATCTCTCTATCTATTCTTTCCTAGTCCTATTCTAGTTATAATTGACTATATGCTATTCTCTGGTTTGATTCGGTTAATTAATTACTCTTAGTCGTCGTCGAGTATTATTCTCCTTCTTTAGGTGTAGATTTCTTCTTCGTCTTCTTCTCCTCCCTCATCTATCCTTGGGAAACTTGGGAATAATCTGTGTCATCTCCATCCTTCTCTCTGATAATTTGGTTGGTTAATTTAACTCATACTTCATTCTGTCTTTTCTAAGACTTTCCTTGACTTTTTTTGCAATTATTCTGTTAAGTGGCTTTGTAACGAATAGTTTCCCATTTTAAAATTTCCCGCGCCATGATTGGCCAAATTTTGTAATACTTATGTTCGCGTAGAAATACTATATATAATGTAGCAATTTTTGGATGGAACAAATGTGGTTCCCGGATAACCCCCCTTCTGGGGATGTACTGCATTTGCAGATGACCCCAAAGGCCCAGCAGACTGCGGAGCAAGCTAACGCTTGCAAACAGCCATCCAAAAAATCGAATAATGAAGCAGTCGAGGCGAAAACTCCTGCTCCCACCCAAATCAAGTCAAGCACGGCGAAACACTCGAACTCGGCAACGAGCAGTTCATCGGAGTCTTCGGACTCCTCGGACGCGGAAGCAACTAAACCCCAGGAAAAGAAGGGACAAAAGAAGAGAGCGAAGAGATTGCGGGCAAATTACATCAACCTGAGAGTATACGCCTGCGATCAATTCCCCTTCCCAGAGGAAATGGAACCCAGTCGTATCTTCCAAGGCATTAAAGGGAAGATCTATAAATGGGAGTACGACTCTGAGGTAGACCCTGGAACAGTGGAAGAGGCCCTGCTCGCACAGAATGTTATCCTTCATCATAACACATGCGAGCAACTCTCTAATGCTGAATTCAGAAAGAAGAAGAATGGGAGGAAGAAGAACGTCACCCAAAAACACTAGGTGACTGAAAATGGAGAGAGTAAGCAAAAGAATGAGGATTCTGACACTCAACGTGAATGGATGAGAGGAGAAGGCCACGGCATATGGTAACATATTCCGTGTGCTTGATCCCGACATCATTCTCATCACAGAGCACGGTATCGATACTACAGCTGGTCGCATTAAAATACCGGGCTACAGAGTGGTCATGAAGAACCATTCCCAGGAAAGGTTTGATGGTGCTGCAATAGCTGTCAAGAGGAACATCTCCTTTAAACAACTACCAGAACTCGATGAGTCCTTTGTGGCAATCGAAGTACACACCATGGTAGGAGACCTCGTGATAGCTGCAGCATATCAACCCCCTCGACGAGCATATCTCTCGTTATACAACTTTTACACACTGTTCGGGCACCGCAGAATGGCATTCTTAGGGGGAGACCTCAATGCCAGATGCCGTGCGGCGGGCTATGGTAGCACCAACGATAGAGGCCGAAACTTGAAATTAATTATGGGAAGAAAGAACATTCAAAGGATAGGGCCGGATTTTCCGACCTATATCACTTCCAGATCAGCAACTAAGCCTGACATAATCTTAACAAGTGAAGGCTTCCCTTTCAACTACCATAGTGAGCCAGGCCCAACAGTTCCTAGTGATCACATAGCGATTCTCACAACAGTATCTCTCGCACCAATCCAGCTCCCAGCCCCTCTCCGGAAAAACTACGCCATGGCCAACTGGGATCGCTACAAGCAGCGACTCAGTGACTATGCGCCAGCTGACCTCAGCACGGCGTCGTTAGAGGAGATTGACAGGGAGTTGGAGAGGATAACAACGTCCATACTAAACGCGGACCGCGAGAGCATACCCGTAACAGGGTATAAAACACCTCTTCAGCCCAGATGGACAGAGGAGATGAGAGATATCGCTCGTGTTCACAGGGAAGTGTACGAAGAAGTACGACGGGTGGGTCCCAGCCGGGAAAGGAGCTTGCTGCTTCGACGCCTAAGCTCAGAGCTTAGAGAGGCCATCAACCTCCAGCAGGAGGAAATATGGAACAACTTGATAGCCAAAGTCGACAGCGAGCTTAGCCCGGCTAAGTTCTGGCGCCAAGTCAGGAACTTAAAGGGACTTACTCCAAGACCCAAGGCTCGGATAAAGGAGAACGGAGACTACTTAGAGAACCCGGTGGTTCTCGAGGATATGTTCAGGAACTTCTGGAAAAGCGTTTTCAGGATTACCCCCGAGGAAAACGCTGAGTTCGACCAGGAATTCGAAGGCCAACTGATTGAACAACTAAATCAGGAAATGCATCGCACGCACCCACTACAGCAAGTCAACGAAGGCAGGGAGATGGCGGGCCATGGATGCCCCATAACATCAGAGGACGTCATGGCCACTGTAAAAGCCTTTCGACAAAAGGCACCAGGCTGGACGGGTATCACCAGAAACAACTTGGTTAACGCCCCACAGCAGATCATTCAGGGAATCGTTAATATTTACAACGCTTCCCTGAACACGGGCTACTTTCCGGAAGGTCTCAAGATTGTGAAGATGATCTTCATACCCAAGGGAGGTAAACCCCCTGATCAACTGGTAAACTACAGGCCAATCGCCCTGCTGGAGTTCATTGCAAAAGTCTACGAGAGACTCCTAGCTGACAGGCTTCAAGAACAACTTGCCGAGCTGGGAGCCCACAACCCTCAGCAGCACGGGTTCCGCAAGGGACGAGGAACGGAAACAGCCCTCGCCCTTCTTGCGGAGAAACTCGCTTGCAGTAAAGCTGAGAGGCGGTACGTAGACGTGGTGCTGCGTGATGTAAAGAAGGCCTTCGACAAGGTTTGGCTGAGAGGATTACAGTACAAGATCCTCAACCTCCAGCTTAACCCACTCCTGGAAAGGATCCTTTGCAACTATATCTCCGATAGGAGAGCCCGAATTTCAATCGAGGGCTGCAAAGGACCCGAATTCGAACTCGAGACGGGAGTTCCACAAGGCAGCTGTCTCAGCCCTCTGCTGTACCTCGTGTACACAATAGACCTGCCTGCTCCAGTGAGGTACGATTCGATGTATCTGCAATATGCAGACGACATCACCCAAATCGTCCTGAGTCCATTCAGGAACTCTGGAAGCCAGGCGAGGGCAACAGCTGTCGAAATTGAAAATATCAATAGATATGAAAGAAAGTGGAAAATTAAGACCAACCGCCAGAAGTTCACGATCATTCCAATGAACCGCCGGAAAGTTGATGACGTCGTCGTCAATAACGAGAACTATCCGTACTCCAACGAGGGTAATGTCCTGGGCTTACGACTCTTCAAATCGGGATATAAGACGCACATGAATACCAGAGTCTCCCTAGCCAAACGAGAGCTGAAGAAACTTTACCGTTTCCGAGGCCTCAGCGTGCCTAACATCAAAAAACTGTACATGGCCTTGGTACGCTCAGTCCTGGTGTACCCGGCCGTGATCACACAGATGGCAAGCTGTACCTCTCTCAGAACGATGCAGAGAGTGCAGAATAAAGCCACGCTGCTGATTACAGGCACGCGAAGGATCGACCGTACTCGGCAATCGATTCTTCACCAAAGAATCGGTCTAAAGCCGATCAATACGGAGATCCAAAGGCTAGGGAGAAAGACATGGGACAAGATAGACCAAAATATACTCCCGAACATGAACCTGAATTTTAATATTCGTGCAAACCGGAGACGCGCTATAGGTAGAACTGCTCTGTTCCCAAGTAGTAGAACCTGCGCGAGAGAAGTGGTACTACCTATGTTTACGTAGTGTTAGTCCACTACTCTAAAGAACTATGATTTTAAAACTCAAAAGTTTGACAATTAGTCCAACAAAATCAACAACTTTAAATAACGTTTGAAAAAAAGAGGCGAATTGCCCACATTAAAGTCCCCTCCCCTCCCCCCCCCATATAAACATAGTATGAATTAAAAAATTAAAACTAAATTTAAATATAAAAGAGGCGAAGTGCCCAATCTTAATAATCAAAATTTAAGAATAAAAAGAGGCGAAGTGCCCAATTCCCAATACCCATTTGATAACAAGATAACAAAACAAAGTCAACAAAATTCAAACGATGAAAAGAGGCGAAATGCCCAAATTAAATAGATTACTGAGAACTCAAAATTGAGATTCATTCAGCCTGAAAAACAACCTTGAAAGGCTTGAATGCTTCGAAGGAGGAAATACCTATTACATAAATAAATATATATATATATATATATATATATATATATATATATATATATATATATATATATATATATATATATATATATATATATATATATATTATAACGGAGGAAACTGGCTGTCAAAGACAGTCAGCTACTTTTTGACGGAGGAATTTTTAATTTTTAAACAAAACAAGAAGAATGCTAGTGATGCCCTAACACCAGGGCAAACTAGGAAACATTCACACCTTTATATACCTACCACACAATTTCACCACTTTAACCTAATTTGTAATTTGAACCTCTTCCTCTCTCTGCCCTCCTCCTCTTTCCCCTGTTACCCTCTCACCGATGCCGCAAGGCACAGGAAGTGGAGAAAGGGGGAATAGGAGGAGTCCGGGCTCTCTCGCCCATTCTCCTCACTTCTGGCCCCGACAGTGGGCTAGAAGAGAGGAGATAAGGCGGGATAGCTCTGGACGCACTAGCCTTTTACACTCTCTCACACCTTTTCTTCTATTCTATTCTATTCTATTCTATAATTCCATTAGTAGACAGCGTAAGAATTCTTGGTTTTCTTCATCCGACAACTACCTCAAATTCGGCAAAGGAGGAAAAGTTTGGGGAAAAATTTGTCAAATACGCTTCCGAAATTTACGAAAGAGAGATACTCATTTTTCACCATTCACCATCACTATTAATTTCATCTTTCTTTTTTAGCGGCCCCACTTAAGCAGATGACTGCTTAATTCCCCGGACCCTCTCCCTGCGTGAACTGCCGTCGACTGTGAGAGGGGATTGCCATTCATGTTTCGTCCTAACTATGCCGGGCAATAGCGCGGCCATAATTGGGGGCATTGGAGGAAGCTGGTTTGAGGAATAGCCCACAACCGATAACAATGTCAGAAACAATTCCGGATAAGGCACGGCCTGCTACCTCCGCTGATCATCACAGCAAGGGGCCCTTCCAGGACCATAGAGGGACATGTAACCGTCTCTATGGTATGTTGGGATGCGGTCGCGATAAAAACACTCTCGGGAGGGGGAGGGATCGCCGTTGTCAATAAGTCTGCCATCATTCACAACCCCGAGAGGATCCCACCCGGATTCATATCATCCATTATCATCATTCACCCAAAGGCAAATTCCCTTTTCATCCACGCGGCGGTTTATCGGGGGGGGGGGCTCTTCTCCCAAAAAGAAACTCAACAATTTTTTTTCAACTAAATAACTGAAACTCATAGACACCAGTGAGTCCCTATTAGCAGATAAAGGCCAAATACAGTAAAAAGGAGTGCGCTCCCCTCCTCAAGGGGTGTTCACCACCATAATGGCGACCCAAAATGCCGCGAGGGTCCCACTAAAGTGTCTAAGCGGCCAGGAAAACCAGATAAGGGCAAAGTCTACGAGACCCTGTTCGGCAAGCTTAGCGCGGCAGTCCTAAGGCTAATAGATACACCGACAGTATACGTCGCAATATGCGAAAACGAAAAAGACGTGGATGCGCTCACAGAGGAGGGAGGGATTAAAACCCTCAAGAATATAAACCTCCAACCAACTACGCCTCCTCAGATCCAAGCACACAGGACTGTGGTGTGCAGAAGGCTGGACCCCTAGATCGCAAGCACAACAAAGAATAAATTAAGGAGGAGATCGAGAAAAATCAGAAATGGGCGAAGGGGGCTGAGATTATTAAGTACCACCATGTATTTAAAATCATATTCACAGACACATAGATGGCGACAAAGGCGAAGGAGAGAGGGCTACTTTTCTTCAACGCGAAGATAAGTGGTGAGCAGATAGAGAGGGAAGAATTTACCACTGTGCAGATTTGCATCAGATGCTACCGCCTGGAGCACCACACAACGAAGGACTGCAAGGAGCAGGAGTCAACCTGTTTCAGATGTAGCCAAAAAGGCCAGGGCTGGCGCGAATGCCCAGCCAAAGAAAGAAGTGGTGGCCAAACTGCGGACAAAGACATGGGGCAATGACGATGTCCTGCCCCAGAAAAATTGAGATCTTGAAAAGAAAGGTGGAAGAGAAGGCAGAAGGAGTTAGGAGGGCGAACACCTCCTACGCCCAAGCGGCAAAAGCCACCCCCTCACGAAATGAAAAGAACATCCCTGCGCAAAGGACATATTTAAAGGTATGCAAGGAGGATAAAAACTCAACCAAAATCCTCACTTGCATTCTATATGCCCATGTCCGCAATCTAACAAACCCCGGCTGCTTCGCTAAAGAGCTAAACATCATGCTCAAAAACAATGGCTTAGTAGAGATGTGGTTCCCGGAGAACTCACCATCAGGGGAAGTTCTCCAGATGCACTACGGTTCAGAGGAAGAAGCACCAGCGACCGCTTTCCCAAGAGACGAAGAAGGAAGAGAGGAAAAGAATAAGAACCCGGAATCAACCCCAGCCCCTCAAAGGTCCCCAAACAGGGAGCCCAGAATTGAGGCGAGGAAGAAAAGGGAAGAGTGCGAAAATATCAGCCAGAAGAATCAAGCAGGCTGATGGGAACATCTTAAGCTCTGTTTCTTCATCTGAGGATGAACAAGAGTGCTCCCAGCCTACTAAGATCCATGAGAGAGCGAGGAGCAAGAGAAGAAGGAAGAATTGAAGTCAGAACAAGAAATACGATGGCGATGAGATTAATATTAAATTATACAGAAAAGCTGAAACCTCCTTTCCAGAAGACCCCAAGATAGGGCAAATCATCGAAGGAGTAAAAACTGGCATACTAAAATGGTCTTATGATTCACGAGAACAGGAAGCGCTAATCGACACAGCGTGGACTCTTGCCTCACCGTAAGTGAGGCAGAATTGATCAGAATTAGGAACGGAAAAAACACACGTGACAAAAACCACTAGAAGAAGACACACACGCACACAAACACCAGACAACACAAACATGGAAAACACGAACAATACATTAAGAATACTCACAGTTAACGTCAATGGATAGGAAGGGAAACACATTCCTTACGGAAACATATTTCGTAAAGTGGATCATGACCTAATCCTCATCACTAAACACGGCGTTAACACAAACACAAACAGAATAAAGATACCAAACTACACAGTTATAAACAAAAACCACACACAGGAACGATACGATGGCGCTGCCATCGCGACCCGAAACAACAATACATACAGAACACTCCCAAACCTAGATAAATCATTTCTGGCTGTAGAAATACCTACCCTGGTTGGAAACCTGACCGTGGCAGCTGCCTATCAACCTCCACGACGTAAATACCTGCTGATCCCTAACTTTTACAACCTCTTCGGGCGCGGGAAACTAGCATTGCTTGGCGGTGATCTAAATGCCAGATGCGGTGCATCAGGCTGCGGAAGAACCGACCAAAGGGGAAGAAACCTGGAGCTGCTACTTGAAGGAGACAGACTCCAGAAGGCCGGGCCAGATTTCCCGACCTTCTTAACACAACGTTCGCAACTAAACCGGACATTGTGTTTTCGAACAAAAACTTCCCCTTCAACATTGTCAATGCCCGGACCAGTGTTACCGAACGACCATATCCCGATTCTCGCCACGATATCGCTTGCTTCACTACTCAAGCCCGTTCCACTTAGGAATAGTTACGCTAAAGCTAACTGAGAGCTATATAGAGAGATACTCAATACATACCATCCAACTGACCCGAGAGACGCTAATCTCGAAGAGATTGATGAGGAGATAAACAAGATCACCAATCTCCTCATACAAGACGACGAGAGATGCGTCCCCAGAATCTCCTATAAATTGCTCCCACAACCTAGGTAGACGGACGAGATGAGAGAAATCGCCCGGGATAAATCTATAAAGAGATCGGCAGGACAGGAACCAATAGGGAAAGGACAGCCAGAATGAGGCATCTAGGAGAGGAACTAAAAGACAATAATTGAAAAACAAAGAACAATCTGAAATGACATCATTGGGAGGCTGGGCAGGGAGAACAATCCTGTAAGGTTTTGGAATAACATCCGAAGAGTTAGAGGATTGCCTCCCAGATTCAGAAGGCAAATCAAAGATGGAGACGACATCATTGAGGACCTAGAGTCTCTCCAGAGAAAATTTAGAGCTCACTGGCAAGAGATTTTCACTATATCACCTGAGGAGAACGACGACTTCGACCAGGACTTCGAAGACCAATTGCTCGATGACCTCGGCACAGTGATACATATAACCCACCTACACCCGCAAGTATCTCAGGAAAGAGAGATGGTTGATCACGGATGCCAAATAACTTTCGAAGAGACCTTGAACACCATAAGGTCCTTCAAGTAGAGAGCTCCAGGCTGGTCTGGGATTACGAAGAATAACCTCGTAAATGCCCCAAGGCAAATTATTCAGGGTTTGGCGAACACAATGAGTACTGCCCTGAATACAGGCTACTTCCCTGACGGGTACAAGATGGTCAAAATCATCTTTATTCCGAAGGGAAACAAGTCCCCAGACCAGGTAGCTAACTATCGCCCGATCTCTCTTCTTGAGATACAGGGAAGAATCTTCGAGAAGATTTTAGCATATAGGTTACAAGCTCAACTGAGCGAGTTAGGAGTGCATAACCCCCAACAACATGGATTCCGCAGAAAAAGAGGCACAGATACCGCCCTGGCGCTCCAAACAGAGAAAGTAGCATACTCCCAAGCGAACAGGTTCTATGTAGACATTGTGTTGAGGGACGTGCAAAAGGCCTTCGATAAAGTCTGGCTAGAAGGACTTCAATACAAGATCCTGAACATCCAGCTAGACCTAATCCTGGAAAGGACAGAAAGGCCTGTCTCATGATAAAAGGGTAGAGAGGTCCTGAATTCGAACTGGAGGCGGGCGTTCCTCAGGGAAGCTGCCTAAGTCCTCTGCTTTACTTGGACTTCACAATCGACCTAACTCCGGTGCACAGGGACACAATGTATCTGCAATTCGCAGATGACATCACTCAAATTGTCCCATGCCCGGAGAGGAAAGCAAGGGCGCAGGCGGTTTGCACAATAGCGAAAATAAACATCAGCCAGTACGAGACAATGGGAGATCAGGACCAACAGGGACAAATTTAAGATCGTCCCACTGAGCCGCGAGTTGACATGGCCCACCATCATAGATGGGAGGAGATACATTTACTTCGCCGAAGGCACCGTCCTGGGCCTTAAAATCACTGACCATGGATACTCGAGACACCATACGGAGAGGCGGAACCTGATATTGAGAGAAATATCTAAGCTATACAGGTTTAGAGATCTTAGCTCGGCCTACATCAGGAAAATATATCTGATGTTTGTCCGGGCTAAGCTCATCTACCCCGCAGTGGTTTCTCAAGCGGCCAGCAAAACCTTGATGAAAAGGCTACAACGTATCAGAACACTGCTTCTCTGCTTATCAACAAAGTCAGAAGGCGTGATCACCTTAGGCAAAGAGATTTGCACAGGAGGAAACATTTGGAGCCTATCAATGTCGTCACCCCAAAACTTGGAAAAAAGTCTGGTCTACTCTGATGAATGGTGTCATTCCTGAGCTACAGGGAACAGGCGGCAAGCTTAATATACCTGCCAGGCTACGGGCGAAAGTCTCACGCCAACGTCGGTTACCGAGCACAAAATTATGCACACAAGAAGTCATTACACCAATTTATACATAGACAAAACACAAAACAACATATAAGAACATTACATCAATACATATATAAATGAAAACAGCGAACAATACAATTATTACAACACAAGAAACACTAGGTAAATTGTTGGTAATTAGAGCTAACAAAGGCTTGAAAGCTGAAGATTTGCAACAAAAATAAGTACAACTAATCATTTGAGAACAAACAATAAGAACACTAAAGCTCATGAAATTACATAAACATAGGATAAAAAGTTCAAACAAACAACGAAAGCAAAGATAAAAATAAATAAAAAATAAAGCGATACCCTCCCTACTAGGGCAAAAAATTCCCCCCTCACTCCCCGCTTTAATTTTTACCTACTATATCTCAACTTCTACTATAAAACTGAGTATATCCTCTAAAAATTCCATTTCTGTTAATTCATTGAAGATGACCTAACATGGTCGAAAGACGTCTAGAAATAAAGCATGTCATTCGCGGATGTTTTTTCTCCCCCGTTAAAATACTTGTAAGAAATATTAAGAAAATACAAGTTAAAATTAATAACGTTGCCACAGCTGTGGACTTCAATAGTACCTGCATATATATATATATATATATATATATATATATATATATATATATATATATATATATATATATACATGCGGGTTCTTCAAAATTTCTTAGAAAATGGAATAAAATTAAAAAAAAGACATACATTTTATTTTTCAACATAAGCTTCATTGAGGTCAAAACCTTTTTGCAAGGGATGATACCATATATTTAAATCATTTCTGCGGACTGAGAATTGAACCAGGTTAAAACAGTTCTTTTAACAGCAGCTTTTTCTGTTTCCAAACCTTAAAGTGTACTTACTCGTTTTACTTTTGTAAAAAGTACCAAAGTAAAATTTCTCAATAATATTTACCATCCTAAACTGAACCTTCCGTACGTTCCCAAAGATAATCGCTGGATAGAGTTTACAGATAAGGGTTTTCTAAACCGAAAATTTAGAAAGAAAATAACCAATATTTTTTTTAATTCTTTTTTCATACATATTTTTGAATATTTTTTTTTAGAAATTAACATCGTTTAGTACAGAATTCCTCCCGATGCGAAGTGCTGAGTAATTTATAAATTTAATTACTCCGGATGTAATCAGGGGAAATACAATGCAAGTTCTGTGCGCTCGCTTAGGGCCAGATTCCTTTGCCACATGGGAATTAGCCATAGGACACGGACGATTCTTTCCAAGAAAGAATTTTCTCCCGTTCGATTTTATTCCATAAATTGTAAAGTCGAAGCCTCCATAGACAATTTTAAAATTTTGAAAACTATTTCCAATCCGGTCTCATTAAGATTATATGAACCCATTTATATCAAATTACTTTCCCCTTCCCTTAATTCCAATTTAACTTCCTATATTCTATTTCTACTGTAAAATAATAAGCAACCATGCAATTCTTCATTTTCTAATACTCCCTTTCACGCTTTCCCTCCAGTCTTCCTTTTACAAGTATCCGATAAAGTTAGTAGGATCCGTTCAGTGTTTTTACCTGCGGAGAAGCCTGAAGTCAAGGTGTCGCTTTTTTTCAAAAGGAGTAAAGTTCAAATGTACCCATTTAGAGCCATGAAATGACCCGTAGGGCCATGGGACATATGGTTATTCACCTTGGAGATTTCAAATCAGCCATCGGATTTGGCGCTGGGTGGCGCCATCTAGTGGCAGAAGCCTCATTTAGCCATTCAAAGGCCCTTGTGATTTGAACCATAGGAAACCACCAATGCAATAACCATTTATTATCTTATCACTAAACGCCGCAAGTCATTGGAGGGACTTTCCCTCTTGTTTACCTGCGGCGAAGCGCCAGCTCTAGGCGTCGCTTTTTTTTTAAGGAGTAAAGTTCAATTGTACCCATTTAGAGCCATGAAAGACCTATATGACCATGGGACATAGGGTTATTCACCCTGGAGATTTCAAATCTGCCATCCGTTTAGCGCTGGGTGGCGCCATCTAGTGGCAGAAGCCTCATTTAGGCATTCAAAGGCACTTGTAAGTGATTTGAACCATTGGAAAACATCAAATCAATAACCATTTATCATCTTAGCACAAAGCGCCTAGGTCATTGGAGGGACTTTTCCTCTTGTTTGTATTTTAACCAAGATTTTACAACCTATACTTATTTATTTCACTCCCTCTCATTTCTCTCTATCTCTTTCTTTCTCTCCCTCCCCTCTCGTTGTGCGCCTCTTTGTCGTCGAGAGAGAGCTTGCGTGTACCGTAGAGCTTCCGAGCTACGTCGTCGGGGGTTCCTTCGTGGTATCTTTGGTAGGGTTGCCCTTGTCGAATAGCTCGCGAGTGAGGTTCCAGACAAAGTGCGGCCGTCTTCTACCTGTCTATCCTGTACTGTGCGAGGCTTTTTTCTGTCTCTGTGATCCATCTCTTCAAAAAGAAAGAAAAAATACGACTGTCCGTTTAGCTCCACCCTTTAACCTTCTATCTAGAATATAAGGACCTGACGGCTGCCTCATGCGTCAGAAGGGAAGCTTTGGAATCTCTAAAAACAACGCCAATCGACGCTTACTGGTTGCGAGAGACTCAGACTAGAGGGGTCCCAGGTGCCGGGGCGCGATGAATGGGATGAGGGTATATGCCCCATTAACTCCTTCCTTGGCGTGTAATTACTGACTATTCCCACTGGCCGTTGAAGGGTGCCTCTGGTAGTAACAGTCCGTGGTGACGGGCCTTTTATCCAGGTTGGCTGCCAGGCCAACAAAAAACCTTGGGTCGCGTTTCTTGGTCTGGCGAGATATCTATTGAAAGTTACACCGAGGTTCTGGCCGCCCTGAAGATAACTATTAGGAGTTTATTATGGGGCATGTTCCGCTGTTCATCTGGTGCGAAATCGATGGTCCCCTTAGGCGGCCATCAGTGCTGTTTGGTTGGGAGCCACGACACGCCGGGGTTGGACGACTCGGTCGGAAGAACAGCAACAGAAGAGCGTGCTTTCTGAAAGATCCGAAACGTCTCCAATCGGTAGGCGGGAGCGACTCACGCGGGGCAAACTCAACAAGCCCACTTTTTTTTTACTTATTGATTGTTCGAAAAGTTATTAGTGCTATAAAGTGTTCAGTATGAGTGGAAAGAGAAGACCAGCTGCCTTAAAGTACACCTATGTGATATGCCAGAAGGACAAGTGGTGAGTGGACTTCTCGGAGAGGTGTTATTCGAAATGCCACCCAGGCAGTATCTGCACCGATTGCATCAAGAAAGGTAAGGTTCAAGAAGCAGCGGCTTATTGCAAGGAACTGAAAGATCTTTATAGAACTTCGGAGGTGAAATCTAAGTAACGCGAGAGGAAAATACAGAGCCTGGAATCGGAGCACGTGCGTCAGATTCGTCGTCTCGAAGACAGGATAGCAGAGTTAGCTTCAATGAACCTCCCACCCACGTGGGCGGTCCGTCGACGGGCCTCTCACTCGTGAGGTGGACACTGCATCGGCAGTACCGCGCCAACCGAGTAGGAAAGAGGTGAGGAAGAAGAAAAATAAGTAAAACAGTGTCGAGGGCTCCAGCGTCGCTGGTGCCCAAGGGTTATGCTATGATGGCTTCACCCCTGTCAGAAGGGGAGCAAAGAGACTTATGAAATCTCCGAGGGTGACACTGGTGTCAACCTTGAATGAATTTACAGTTCTCGAATCTGGCCGGGAGGCAGCACTCGTTGTTGGAAACTCTCAAGTGAGAGACTTGACAAGTAGGCCAAACGGGGTTCCGAAGGAAATGTGCCGCGTACGTAGCCCCCTAGGGAAGCAGACCAGAGATGTTGGGCAGAAAGTGGACAAGGTACGACTTAGAGGGCATGACACACCGGCAATCGCACTAGCCAGCGGAAACGACCTGTTCCTACGGGGAGGTCTTGCAAGTTTCACTGATCGCTTCAATGAGGACGTGAAGTCCTTAGCAACCTCACTGAAGGAGAAGACAACTAGACCAGTCGTCGTTGGGGTGATTCCGAGACGCTCCGGAGCTGCCTTGGTCAACCAAATGGCTCTGAGCATCAACTGGAGACTCTGCAAGATCTTTTGTCATACATGGGCGTAGGTTTCGTCAACCCGTTCGACGAGTTCTACGGCCGGTCTGGACTATTCACCAATGACGGTACCCACCTGTCTGTCCGTGGAGAGGAGTGTTGCATGAGCTTATCCACCGTGGTTTGTACTGGGTGGAGAATTTCAGTCGAGGGAGACGGCCGACCGGAACCCAGTTGGGAGATTCTCCCAAAGTAGTGCCCTCGGCAGCCGAGGTCGTACACCCCGAAGACAATCATTCTGTCCATACGAGGAAGGTAGTGGAGATGGGTGATGACCAGCTTCCGAATCCAGCTTTGGAGGAGAGGAGGTTCGACGAACCGTTGAGAAACGGACAAGTGGAGGGGACAGAAGGGCTAATGAACGCCCACTAAGAGGGCTTCTCTTAAATGCCCGCTCGATAAGGAACAAGCTCTGCAAACTTAGAGCCCTGATGTCATCCGAGAAGCTTGACATAGTGGTCATCGTGGATTCGTGCAGCCACCAGGGACTTAATAGGCGAGTTTGGAGTACCTGGATACGCGACCTTGCATAAGGATCGCGCTGACCGGGGAAGGCGGTGAAGTTCTTGTGTATGTACGTGACCATCTCTCTCCCGTTGAGTGCAGACCTGTTCCGGAGCATGAGGTATTAGGAGTCGACATTAAGGTCAACGACACAACGTACAGGTTCTTAGTGGTCTATTAACCTCTCCATCGGGCAGTGGAAGTGGATATTGACCTGTACCAAAAACTGTCCGATCTCTTATACAGTCCCCCGTCGCTGATGATAGCCTACCTTAACTGCCGAGTCAACTGGAGTGACCGAACGGGCGACGGAGAGGCAGGCGTCTTGGCTTGTGGACTTTGCTGATAGCAACTTTTTGACTCAGTGGGTCCGCGAGCATATCCGAGGGGGTGACGCACTGGATCTGGTATTTACCACCGAAGATGACATCGTCTCTGACGTGTCAGTGGATGAGTGCCTTGGTGGTAGTGACAAAAACATGGTCAGGTTTGGTGTAGGTGCCCCCTGTACGCAAAATACGAATGAACGAGAAAGTTGGATCTCAGACGTGCAGGCTTCGATAGAATTCAGACGGCACTTGGCCAAATACAACCATCTAACGAGGACGAGACGAACTCCAAATGGAACGACTACAAGAATCGTTTTATGGAGCGTCAGGCTGAATTCGTTCCCACGAAGACTGAGACTAGCGAGCATTCAGCCGAGGTGGTTTAGTCAAGAAATCTCCACCACTATTAAATGTATAAAAACAGCGCACAGGGTATGGAAGAGAAGTAAAAATGCAGCGCATCATGGAGCTTACGTGTCATTGTAGAAGGGTAAAGTCACTAGTGCGTACGGCTAAGCGGAACGAAGTTCGTGTGGCCTCTCTATCCAAAGAGAACCCTAACGAGTTCTTCACGTACGTGAACAGCCGAAAACCAGTGCACCAACGCATCGAACTCTGAGGGACGAGGACAGTGTCCTCCAGGATTCGGACGTGGAATTCGCCAACGTACTCAACGACTACTTTTCCTCGGGGTTCACAAGGGAAAGGGACGGAGAGATCGGAGAGATACGTAGACCACCGATAGTGATAGATGTTGGATTAGAAACGCTAGAGGAAATAACTACAACTGCCGAAGAGGTTGCCAGGAGGCTCGGTCAGTTGAATGCGTACAAATCCCCTGGTCCAGACGGCTTGGTGTCAAAAGTCCCAGTTGGGAGATTCTCCCGAAGTAGCGCCCTCGGCAGCCGAGGTCGTACACCCCGAAGACACGACGAAGTCCGTCGGCATTGCCCGGCAATCAAAGAAAGGAACAGAGAAGAAGTCCAGTTTGAACCAGTTCCTTGTGGTCACACAGAAAATTAGCTTTTGTATTGAGGATCACTCTCAAACATCTCTCGTCAGAGAAACCCCCTATCTCGGTTTGCAACAAAAAACAGAGATAGTCCTCGTCAAATGATTCACTGTTTGCTCATCGCTCGTCAGTACGAAGCATCCCAAGATTAACCCAAAGATTGGAAAAAGCATACCTTCACAGTCCCGTTGTATAAATCTAAGACAACGTGCTTAACGCCATCCGTCGCCCTCACCGAAATCACTTGTTACTTCAAGCCCGTCCCCTCGCCAGTTAAACGGCTGGGCGTCTGAGAACACCCCCACGCGCTTAACCGCAAACCATTTTGTCGTCTACATAAGGTCCAAGACCACGTGTTTTTTTTTAAGGTGAAGAAATTCAATTATTTTTTGTGTGTCAATTAGCCTCCAATAATAAAGTGAGCTTGTGGGTCAACCATTACTTTATATTCATAGCTGTATTGTTTGTTTTTAAGATTTCACTTTTTTATGTTGTAATTAAAAATATATTTTTTATAAGTATTTAATTCAATCCTCGAAACGCTGCACATGGCACTAGAAATCCTAAAAGATTAAATAACGTAAAAATAATATAATACTCTTAGAGAAAACGTAATCAAAGTTATTCAAGTACGTAACAAACCTACGTACCACCACTCGGCCCTTTCAATACCACGACAAACCTATATATTTTCTAAATTAATGAATTTACTTTTAATTATTTTTTAGGGCAAAATATATTTTTATTTAATTTGAGTTTTTAAAGAAGTTTACTATTTTATTTGGGATTATTTATTTTTTGGAGACCCCTTATTTCTTCTTTGCCTTCTGTTTTGATAGCTTTAATTGTTATTCCACTTTCTTTTGTTAAAATTAATTTAATATGATTTTTTTTTAAACAATACCGGTAATAATACCGTTATTGTAGCCTAGATGTCATACTGTGTCGTTTGTTGGACCTTGAGAGCCCACAAAGCAAACATTTTGGAAATAATGTCATATAACATTCAATTAAAATGTAAGTGATATTACTAAAAGATTTTCCGAAATGAGTTGGGGAGGGGTTTTAGTGATGGTACAGTTAGAGAATAAAATAAGTATACTGAATTCAACGAGCTTAAAAAGAGAAGCCTAGGAGAAGATCACGGAACATGTAGTACATATTTAATGAAATATCATTAACAATGCTAGAAGACAAAAGTGAGAATATAATTACAAACATAAACTATATCGAAAGAGTCGAGGATTTCTATCAAAACCTTCCAATAAAAGTGCCAATTAACGAGATCACCTGTCGATCGCGAAGTGTACAGCCATCGTTCCAATAGAAGAGTCTCCGAAATGGGGAAGAAAGATGCAATTATGTACACACTCACAACAATGCTAATTGGGAAAGTACCAAGACAAAATGGAACAGAATTGACCTTATAAAAACTGAAGGTGAGGGATTCAAAAATATCTTGCAGTACTTGCTACTGTGTGCAAAATGTTTAGAGGAAAATAAAATGCTACTAACTTGGCCCAACGCTCCAGCTATACTTCTTTTCAAACTGACAGGAAAGAATTCAAAAACTATTGACCAACCCTTGCGATGGTATTATAGTATTTGATCTATACGTCAATTTTCTATTGTAGTATGTGATCTACCGTCAATTTTCTATTATGCGATTAAAAGTGAAATAAAAACTGAAATTTATTTAACAAAGGCATTAAAAGTTGACAAAAGGAAGGACAAAATTAGTGTCTAGGGTTTTAATATCATTTAAAAATGAAACAAACGTAGCTTCATTTTTCTTGGGAACTTTCCAAAGAAATAAATGGTCAAGCTGTGACTGCAATAAGTGAATCGGAACTCTTTCTTCTTTTTTTCAAAATATCAATCTTTTCATCCAACCATCACTTGGGTATGTGTTCGTGATGATGAATCCATCTAGTTTTTATGATCGTTATCCGTTTAATGATGACACTCCTTGTTATTTAGACAACGATACACCGGCCACTCATCTGAATGGCTTACTGACCCAAATTTGCAGTCACGATTACTCATTTGTATGCCCTGTGTCCTTATCTCGTCGCTCGACGTAGAAATAGCGGCAATCAAGAAATAGCGGCAATCAAAACCATTTTAAAGCCAAAGACCCAAGGCTTGTCGATAGGAAATTTATGGTTCTTATTATTTATAACCTCTGCATCTAATTTCTCAGAGATGAGCATAATCACCAGTTAATAGTCGACTGCAGTTGTACTTGTGTCGGCCAGTGAAGCCTCCTTCATCAATGTGAATAGTCTTCTCCTGAGGACCCTCTATTTGACCGCTAGTATACTATCATTCCGCAGATTTCGCGGCACATATTAAACCAGTCCGTGGGAGTATTGTGTTATTTTCTAGTTAAAGTTAATGTAGTTTTTATATTGGGGGTGGCCATGATAAAATAATAAACCAGTTCCAAAATTTCATATAAACTCAATTTTAATGTCTTATATTCAATTAGTGTAATATAGAAATGGATTTCCTTTCCTAATAAATAGAAAGTTTGGCATCCTTTATGCAGCCATCTAAGAATCAATCGAAATTTACCTCTGCGCTCACATCTCCGTTTTCCTTGCAATTCAGTATCACATTTATGGCAAAGATGTACTTCGTCAACTAGGTTAAGCTCTCTCCTAAAAGAAACTGCATGGTTTTCTATGCCATCGAATTCTTTTGCCATCATTTTGGGATGTGCCCCTTAGCAATATCGCACAATGAGAAGACAAACTAGAATCTAATAGTAAAATTGGGTTTGCATTTAACTAGTTAATTTACCTCCGTAGCAAGTCAATCTGAACACTGATTTTAACATCCACTTAATTTGATTTGTTTAGTTTGTGTGTTTACCCCGTGACATGGAACCAATCTTTCAAGGGCTGTTTTTTATTAGAAATATATCAAATACTTTTCAAACACGTAACTAACAGGCAAATTCAAACGATTGCATTGAATTCCCAAGTCAGATAAGTAACTATATTGGCTAAATTCATACCTAAATCATTAAAATTAGCTGTCTAGACTCTTCCTACTTGTTCTTGACACTCATTTCTGGACTCAGTAGACTACTCCTCGATCATTAATTTAACTGAAGCATTTCATACCATCAATGACGATCTACTTTGTCGGCGTCCTCCGATTCTTCCAGAATGTATGCAATCTTAGATACTGCTATCGAAACCTTACACCCGCTCCTTATCATAGTTGGTGCTTTCCCAAGTAGGATGGGTGAAACCTGCATACGTAATGATTAATTCGATTGAAGTTTGAATTTCCGTAAGGGATTGTCTGGACAGCAATTCAATAAATTTACGACGCTTCCTTACAAAAACAAGGACTGAAATCATGGGCAAAGGTGACTTTCATTCCCTGATGACCCTGTTCTTTGGAACAATACCCAGGCAAGTCTGTAACATGACCATGAGAGTAACTCGAGTGTAAAATCCCAAATCTGCTCCTGCGGATACAGATGAAACAGGTCTTTAAAAAGCACTACTTAACATGTTTGCCGCAGAGCATTTTTTAAAAATGAACTTGAACGAATGACTCGATCTTACGTCCCTAGTCTTTACCAGACAAAAGTGTCAGCACGGGATATCATGCTGTAGCTGATATGCGTAGGATTGGGTGCACCCCTCCTGTATCTTCAGCACTTTCTTTACAGATATCTTGCCAATTTAAATGGAAAGTAGTGTGCTGAAAACCGTTTTATACCATTTTGCGAGCAAGAAATCAAGTGAGTTAAGAGCGAACGAGTGTGACGTCACATCAGACGGCAGATTTGTCAGATTTATTCGTTTCTTGAAATATTGTAATTTTTAAGAACCGGGATCACATCTTATCTCAGGCACAACGCAGTATGGATTCGGGACGCCACCAATCCAAATTCAATTTAAAAAAAAGAAGCTCATTTTCCACTTCTATTCCATTTTTCTCATAAAAGGGTGGAAAATCGGTTCAGGAAATAGTACAAAACAATATCCTTTACAATTAATAAATGTGACAATAACAGAAACTGGCTCTGATTTACTGAACGAATATAATAAAGCAAAGCAAGACCGAACTTAACCCACGGAACAAAGTCATCTTAGGTTAGGCAATAGAATAGAGATAAATGCAAAACTCAGGTTTCGCTTGTTTTTTTTTTATGTTTGCACAACGAATGAAAGCCAATTTATTTTTCTGTTCCATCTGCTGACCAAAAGGTCGCGTGTTCTTACTTATTCTGATTTATTACTTTACAACCTTCAAAACATTAAAAAATTCCCGGAATAGCCTTCGAAGGACTTTGGCAATTCTATCATCCGAAAGAGGATGTAAAACAACATAAGGCTTTCAAATTTCGTTGGAATCGTCCGAATAGTTACAATTTTATTACAAACACAAAAGAAAAAGCAAAACGGACCGACTGACCGACCTAGTGACATGTAGAGTCGCCCGCGACTAAAAACATAGTTTTACACCAATGCAACGTAATCAAGTAACAGGTTAGTCCCTAGAATAAATAAAAAAAGTCATCACTTACATTTATACAGGGGTTTGGTAACTGACAAAATACTTCTCGTAATCATGCCTCCTCAAACCAGCAAGCGATACAACACACAAAAATCTACGCCTTTCCGATAATCTGCGCCTGTATATCTCGTTTCTGCGACCCCACAAAATGTTCGTTATTTCTCTTAACGAAAAATAGGCCCGGGAACGGGCAAATCTGACAGTCTCCATTTATCCGCGTGACATTTAATACTCACGTTCATACATTAACTATGTATCATTAATGTCCTCCTCCTCCTCCTCCAAATCTTAGAAGTGAAGTTTCTAAGGTCATTTGGAGGTAATTCATTTCCAAATTATGAAGTTAAGCTAACCTAACCTAACTTAACAAGCTAACTTAACCTAGTCTTCCTCACATAAACAACCTATCTGAATTAACTTAACCTACCTAACCTATTCTTAGTTTAGGTAAGTTAAGCTAGGATAAATCTGGATAAGTTTTTCCACAACTATTTATTAGTTGAAAAAACGTGTGAGAACTGAGAATTATCAATCAATTATAAATAGGTAGAAGGTTATTAATAATTTTTTAATTATATAAATAGAATGATTCTTTTCAATTAAAATGATATATTATTTGATTTATATTCACCGCATTATGCTCGATGTTGTCGTTCGTTTTTGCTTTGATCTAAAATAAAACTACCCCCAGTGAGCTCTCAATATACTATTAGGACGCGGTTTTGTATGAATTTACACCTGAAGCGATTGGCCAAGAAGGCCCGAGATATTCGCTGGATTAGTAGGCTTTGCTACCTCCATTCTTATTTATCAATCGCTCCTTCATCTCCTCAATCGCAGAGTGGCCTTTTGGTACATAATTTTCTCGGGTTCCCTTCGCCTTACAATCAGGTTAGGCCATGGCCCATTTCAACTTTGGCTTCTCCTATTCAACTGTAAGAATAAAAATGAGGAAAAAAAAACAATAATGACCAAATTAATAGGAAGCGAATACCCCCTCTGCAAGGGAAAAGATAAAATCGAAAACTGGTATTCTTAAGACTTACCAATGAATTCAACTGGTCCCTCCCCTTACAAGCAAATTGTTATTCGCTTCAAACCTTCTTTCCTGGTCGTAAAAGAAACACGTTCAAATATATCGAAATAAAGCACGAATTAACGAAATGAATTGCCAGGAATAGGTTGGAGTAGGCTAATCCAAGTGTTGCAGCCTTATGATATTTTCATTGAATCCACCCAATATGCTTTTGATTGTGAGTGACGATTTCGTGGACACCATTCCGGATATCACTTCCTAAGATGTTAAAATAAATGAAAAAAACAAAACAAGATTCTGATAAACCTCATGCGTGTAATTAAGATAATTCAAATTATTAATGATACGATGTAAAAATTCGTATTATTATATCATCCTGCGAAGCAACAAAAATAAGAAAACAAGAGACACGTAGCAACCATGTAAGGCCTTTATTTGGCTATGATTTATTGAGATAAAAGAACATGTTCATAACCTGTACTATGAGTGCGCGCAGTTAAGCAACGTCCAATAATAAAAGCTAACTCGTGTGTGCATATGTATGTCGCGTTTCCTTGCAACAAATTTAACTAAATAATAACATTAGGATAAAAAGACCTTGATGCTACCACATACATATATAATTAACACTTTTTAAAATTAGTAAACCTCATCACATGCACCTCTTTTGAATATTCCTCGTTCATCCCTCTGCTCAATGGTGGACTGCTCCTTCTCAATCTGCGCCCCTAAGTTGTGGAATGCTCCTTCTGCTGAAATCAGGTCTTCTCCCTCTCTTACCACATTTAAGCGTCTCTTGAAAACGCATCTTTTCAGAATTGCCTTCTTCCCCTCTTGAATTTCCATGGAATTTTCCATTCTCATCTCAGCACAACGTGCGCTCTGGGAAGGCCTCAGGCCTTGAAGAGCGCATTACAACAGACTTATTATTATCATCTTGTAGAATCTTTCTATAAAACTGCAGTTGAAATCGAAATTCCATCTCCATTGTAATATCGCGTCTTATTTCTTTCTTTAGTTCACTGGGGAATTCATTAAAACGCCCTCATATGATGTCAAATGCAGCTAACATCTGGGAAATTGCGTGTCTTCCCAGCCCCAGCACCCATAGGCTAACCTGTGGCTCCATACCTCCCGCATATTTTCACTTCTTCTATTTCTCCATTTTCTTTAGACCTCTTCTTCAAACTTTCTCAGAGATGTCCTCGTTTGATTTTCAATTTTTTAAAATAATATACTAAAAACATCGATTTATTCCACTATGCGAGTAAGAAATACCAAAACTAAGAGAAGAGTGTACAGGGTGAACTCCCGCCCCCCAAAGAAAAAGGGCACCAACTTCCGATAGGCTTCACTTCGTAATTTTTTTGTCTAATTAAGAAGTGAAGCCTATCAGAAGTTAGGGCCAATTCTTATGGGTCACCCTCTGTAAATGACTCGTGAATGTGTGCGACGTCACACGATGACAATCTTTGCAGATAACATCAGAAAATCACCCAGATGAAAAAAAATGTAGTGAAAATAAATCCTTTGAGCATCTTTCTACCACCGAATATTAATTATTGTAGAGGGATCCGCTAAAATAGTAGTATTTCCCCACTTCCTAAGATATTACTTCGGGAGAGTAAGCGAACCGTTACTACCCCCCCCCCCCCCTCCGACTTCACCCTTTTTGGACTTGCCGCCAGGTTACTGAGAAATTCACACCGAGGCATGACGCTAAAATTGAAAGCTACCTCCCAGCCGTCTCAATCCCCCCCCCCCCCCACGGGTCGGGAGATTACCCATCTATTTTGTAGGTTTACCGCGAACAACCTTTATGGCTCCAGCCGCTGGTCGTTCCATCTGACCCGATGATCTCGGCCTCTTACACTTTCCCGTAAGAAGACGTTCGGTTGTCCCGGCCGATAATGAGGGTTCGAGAAGGCCTCTCTCTATCTCTCTCCCTGTTTTAGAGAACTCCGGGTATATATGCACCCTCCCAAGGATTAACGACAGATTTGGTTAGACGGCGCTTTCCCGAAAGGAGCCCGATTCAACGAAGCTCTCTCCCGAGAAGTTTTTAGTGGCGATCGCAAGACACGGAAGAGCTGGACATCACACTCGTATCTTCGAGTCAGGGAGAAGAGTCTCTTGAGGCAACGTCAGCCTTTCTCAACCGCCTTCGGATTAAGGATTGGAGGAGCCGGCCTCCGAAGTTCTTCTGGTGACCTCTTGAGGACAAGAGGCCCAATAGCTCGCTCAATCCGAGTATGGAGAGGTCATCCCCCCTCCCTTTCGAAGTTCGACCGGTGACCTCTTGAGGACAAGAGGCCCGATAGCTCGCTCGATCCGAGTTTAGAGAAGTCACCTCCCCCCTTCGGAGTTCGTCCGGTGACCTCTTGAGGACAAGAGGCCCGCATCTCGCAAAACCCAAGTTTGGAGAAAGTAACAGCACCCTCTGCGAGTTCTCGGCTACCCCCGTGAGTAATCAAGGTCACCAAGACCTTCCCTAAGTTCGCCCTGCTTTACTCTCAAAGGAACTAAATCGCTCACTACCCTAAATCTCCCATTATAACCATTTAATTACCCTAGTTATCCAATTAGTATTCGGAATCTAATTCCGTCTTATACATGTACCTATATATATCCATATTTATTTTGTGCTTTTTAATTAGTGTGTATTAAAATCTCTTTTTGTCGTTGTGTTTGGAATATTCCTTGGTCACGCAGCTGCAGCTATCTATTCAAATCGCACTCTTAGAACAATAACAGTTGTTGCCTTGCTTAGCCTACCTTAGAGCCTGTGTGCGTATATTCCCGTACACTTGGCCATACTTATACAATTATATTTGGTTTTCTTCATTAAATGTTAATTATCGGACAAAACTTTGTATAAAACTTTGTTTAAATTTTTATATAATTTTTCAGTGGAATTTCGATACCATGATCTTAATTTCGATATTTTCGGGGTTTTATCTCCATTCGCTATATTAAATCTCTGCAAGAAATTTACCATTATTATTTTAATTTTCAATCGTTTTTCCCTATTCTTGTTACTTCCACCTAATCGTTTTGAATTTCATCTTTTGTAATGGTATAAAACGTTTTATTTGGTTGTAATCATTGAACGAGTCATTTAGTTTTCATTAAATATTTGTGGTTGTTTTTTTTAGTCTTTTATGTTTGTTCACCTCAGTATTTGATGGGTTTTCTTTTGCTATTTATTGATTATAGTAGCTGAAAAGGAGATTTTTTTTCGTCCATTTTCACTGGTTCGTCCATTTTAGTCTATTTTCACTTCAGAAGTTTCTTTTTTTTTAATATAACATCAGCCGTGTTTGTATTCGTATTCAGGTATTTATGTTTTGGTATCTGCATGTTATTCCTAAAATGCATTCTTCTGTGTTTCTGTGCGTCATGAACACCTTTTACATACTTCTTGCGTTCAATGACTAAATTACACTCCCGTAAGATAAAACTGGTAAGGTGCATTGATTAAATACTTGTATTTGTTTTAAGTATATGGGCATGTCATCTTTGAACATTTAGCTAACCTTTTCTACAGTTCTACAGCCCAATTCTGTTATTCTACACATTTCCGTTTCCCTTCTCCCATCAAGAGCCACAAACTGTCCAAGATGAACGCGTTCTTCCACTTTCTCTAAAATTTAATTTATCTTTAATTAAATAATATAGGAAAACACCGTCCGTGGTAAATGAATGTGAATTTTAAAAGACCAAGGTAATAAAATAGTTCTGCGAATGAAAAGCAACTTTAAAACCGGATTCAATCCCAAATAATTATTTACAAAAGAGAAACTAAATATAATTTCACTTTTCAATCACAACAACATCGCAACGCCAGTATAGAAATTCAAGGCACTTCTTACAATCCTCAATTCGACGCTAAAGGAAGGAAAACTATGTCATGTACCAATTCAAATGCAAAGAAAATGACCATACATCGCTTTCATGACCAATAATTTAGATACCAGAGCATACCATCATTTTTTTTCAAACCACGCTATGCATCACCGTCCAAAGAGATAGGAAAGACTGTATTTTTATTACATCTTCCATATCTTTTGCTAGAGAAAATTCATGATTTTCAAAATCGGTGTACGATAACCTACATGTAAAGGTTATGCAAATTTGAATGAATAAAACGAAAATTATAGGAAGATAAGCAATATACTAGGGAAATCGGTGTCCAAATGATCTGAATGCTTAGGTTACTTGTAGAGAGAACCGGCATAGTTTGCATAGCAACTATCTTCAGTTCAATCTCGTGTATGTTAGCTCAGTCCCTTGTACACTGTCGTCCAGGTAACGGGTCTAAGAAATATGTCGCGCCTCTCTCTGTGCGCGAGCTAATCGTAAAGTTGCGCCACCAAAATGGTCTTTCAATTGGAGTTATTGCAGAGATATTCAAGCGTTCCAAATGTGTAGTACACAATATTATGACAAGACAGGCTTATGTAAGGGTGGTAAATCAACCGGTAGTCCAAGGAAGACCTCAGAAAGTTAAGACTGAGCCATTACCTAAATTGTGAAAAAAAAGACGGCTGCAGCTGTTTCTTAGGAGATTAGTGAGATTTTGGCTATAAATGTCTCAAGGCAGGCTGTGTCATATCGGCTGGAAGAAGACAATATTCACGGTCGCACATCTACACTCAAGCCATTGAAAGGTCTGAATATCAAGAAAGCTGATCTTGCATTCGCCCCTGAACACGTTAAATAGTAGACAGATGACTCATGGAGCCCAGTCCATTTCACTGCCGAATCTTAGTTCAATTTGTTCGGATCCGATGGCAGGATGTTCGTTCGTCTCAGAGCAGGGGAAAAATTGTCTGTCAATTGCAGCAAAAAGAGTGTGAAGTTTGATGAAGGAACGTCATGGCCTGGAGCGTGATTTCGGTAGAAGGCACTAAGAAACTTGTGACCTTAGGTGGCACATTAAATGCACAAGTGTACAAGAAATTGCTGCGACAGCATGCTTTGCCCCATCTGTGAGCCTCCGAAGCTCATCCTGAAATTCCCATGCAGGATGGCTCCACTGTTACACGGCCAAGTCGATGAGGACCCTCATGGACGAAGAAAACATCACTTTTATGAACTGGTCTGCACAGAGTCCGGACCTGAATCCCATTAAGATATTTCGAACAAAGGTCAAAAGCGAGGGATCCGGAAACAGTTCAAAAGTCTCTTGGAAATTCTTCAAGATGGACAGAGCAAGATTACTTCATATATATATATATATATATATATATATATATATATATATATATATATATATATATATATATATATATATATATATATGTATATATATATATATATTATTATTATTAAAGTTCCAAGCCACAACCCCAACTGGAAGAGCAAATAGCTATAAGCCCAAGGGCCCCAGTGGGGAAAGAAACCTGGTATGGAAAAAACGAAACAAAGATTAAGAAAAACATAATAAATAAATAGAAAATCAAAAAAAAATAAAAAAAATAAAAAAAATAAAAAAATTAAATGCTATAATGTTAAAAATATTATAATATTATATATGTGTGGATAATGAATAAAATATTAAAGTTATAAGTTTCTGTTAATTAAAAATGTATTAGCACCCACTTTAAATTTCTGAAGTTCCAAGGACTCAACAACAACACTAGGAAGTTCATTCCACAGTTTAGTTGTGTTAGGAATGAAACTTCTTGAAAACTGTGTTGTGTTGAATCTCATAGGCGTAAAGGCCCTACTATTGGCATTTAGTACACCTCTGGTAACTCGTTGAGGGGCATATAAATTGGGCAGATCGTGATGCAGTGGATGATCTGCATTGTTAAAAATTTTATATAAGATGCATAAGGAGCTTATTGCTCGCCTGTGCCACAGATCAACTTTGAGGTCAGGAATTAAAAATTTTATTGCTCTCAAATTTTTATCTAATAAATTAAGATAAGAGTTGGCTGCCGAACTCCAAACAGGGGCGCAATATTCAAAACACGGAAGAATAAAAGCATTAAAACAATTTTTAAGAACAGTCTGCTCTCCAAATACTTTGTAAGATTTCCTCAAAATGCCAATTTTTTGAGCAATAGAGGAGGAAATAGATCGAATGTGATTCTCAAAAGTAAACCTAGAGTCAAGCATAACTCCAAGCAACTTAAAAGAATCACATATGGAGATGGGAATGTTATTTATTAAAAGATCTGGATGGGGAGGATCTAGTGTTCTGGATCTGCTAACAATCATACTCTGGGTTTTCTTTGCATTTAACTTCATGCCCCATGAAGTGCACCAAACATTTATCTTAGCCAGATCTCTATTTAAAGACTCTGCAACCGATGCTCTCAACTCAGGAGATGGGACTGGGGCTATTAGAGTAGCATCATCAGCATAGGCTATAAGTCTATTTTCCAGTCCAAACCACATATCATGGGTATATAATATAAACAGTAGAGGACCAAGAACACTGCCTTGTGGTACACCACAAGTGAAATTGATATAATAAAGGTATATATAAGACAGTATAAAATAAAGGACCGCCTCTAAGACAAGAAATCAGAGCATATGAAACAGAACCAACAGAACTTATAATAGAGTGTAAAGGGAAGTTTGATTTGTGCGTTTTTCCAAGTCCATACAAATAAGGAAGGGTGGCGCGTTACTCGACTTGAATTTTGAAACTAATTCAGGAAGGTTTTTAAGTAATAGCCGTACATTTTTATGGAAATGACTATTAACTTGTAGAATGGGATCTTTCAATACTGGGGGGTAAGTAGCTTGGTCATTTAATAATTCATTCATTTCAGTAATATATGTATTTTTATCCATAATCAGAACGGTTCTAGACTTATCGGATTTAGTAATATGGAGGGACGAACTTTTACGAAGGGTCGATAAAGCACGACGAAAACGAAAGGGGTAATTAAGGTGGACGGGCTTAGCCAGACATTGATAAAAACAACCTTTCACAAGAGAAATTGAATCACTGGGGATATCCCCGAATTTATCTAAATTGGCAAAACTCTTAGCAATGGGAACAAGAGAGGGGTGGAATGGGATAGAGAAATTCAAGTTTTCATCCAAAACTTCGGAGGAGAGGTTGGTAACAGTTTCCGGCCAGCTATTCTTAGTCCAACTGCTATCCGCGATGAGGGTTTGTAGTTTCCGGTTCAATTTTGTGTTCTAGTCTTGCAGACTTGATTTTGAGAGTGCCGAGGATAGAGACTTGTAACACATTTGGACCAGTTAGAAGATATGATAGCTGTGAAAGCCTGGAGTCTTGCGTTAGCTTCTTTGAAGGCGATTTCTTATTTGTATGGGCTAGTCAAAACGCACAAACCAAACTTCCCTTTACGCCCATTTATAAGTTCTGTTGGTTTTTTTTCATATGCTCTGTCTAAATGGCTTACTTCATTTCTTGCACTACTAGTTGGGACCATTTCTTATTCACATGTTACCAATAACTACGACCTTATTTCTAAGCTCAATGCCATTCAGTATTCTAACAATTTTACCCTTGTTAATCTCGATGTCTGTTCATTATTTAGCAAGGTTCCGATTGAAGATCTTTTCAATTTCCTTAAGGATAAATTGACCTTCCTGTATCTACTAGGACTTTCATGATCCTCATTTCACTTTGTACCTAAAATTGTAAATTTTCGTTCGAAGGTAAATATTTTCTTCAAAAGTTTGGATTAGCCATGGGTAACTAACTGCCTTTTACATGTTTTTCTAACTTATATATGGAGTTCTTTGAAACAAGACTCCTCCCTACTATCCTTGACTTCCCTATTGTTTGGTACAGGTATATTGATGATGTCATATGCCTGAGGCCTAATTCTAAAGATGTCAATAGCTTTCTTACCAAACTTAATTCACTCGTCCCTTCTATTAAATTTACCCATGTGGTTAAAAATAATAGAATCTTTCCCTCTCTCGATTTTCTTATTCATAGAAGCCAGACTGGTTTTAAATACTCGATCTATTGCAATTCTACTAATTTAAACTTTTATATTCATTTTTACTCTGCGCAGAGTCCCAAAGTTAAACGATCTCTTTTTTTTCTGTTTCTACGGGATTTACGAGTTGTGAGGCCTGAATATATGGATTTGGAACTCTCCAATATCTTTGAAATCGGCCACAAATTGTGTTAGCCTTATCCTTTTCTTTTAAATTGTCTTTCCTCTGCAAAAAAGACGTTCTATAACACAGTTGCTACTCTCTCTTTTAATGAAAAATCATTCTGGTCTACCTTTCTCTGATTACTTCACTGACCTTCTCCGTCTTTTAAAAACTTTAACATTTCTGTTGCTTTTAAATACGAGTCGACTATTAAGAACTATACTGGTTCACAATAGTTGTAATAATATTGGTGGACTTTACTCAGTAGAATGTTCTAGTTGTCTAAGTAAATAGTTGTGGCAAATAGGTAAGCAATTATCTGTCGGTATTAATCAGCCTAAATACAATGTTCAGAGAGGTGAAAACAATTCGGCAAAATTTATTTATCGTTCCAATGACGCTATAAAAAGAAATATTGTTAAATGTTCATTTATAATTAATTCCAATAACTTTATTATTTCCCCTCTGGCCTTTTCCAAATTGAGGCTGTAATCAAAAAAACTTATTCTTGAAGAAATTAGTTTTGACTTATGTTCTTAGTTTTCTCTGCAATTTTCATAATTATGGACACCCAATTTGTGAATTTAATTATTTCATTGGTTTTGTATTAACTTTGCTCTATTACTCTACCCCTCTCCCTCTCTCTCCTTTTTCCCTCCACCTAACGTCGTAGCTGCTTGCTTCACGTGTCTCTCCTAATCTTCTTCTTCTTTAGACTATTTCCTTTACCGTTAATCTTTTTATTTCCTCTGGCTCTCTTCTTTACCCTTCCTGCCTCTTCGTTTGACCTTGCTACCTTCTCATCTTGATGTGAATTTACCCGTCCCTCTCCTACTCTCTGATTGGTGACTTCTTGTCTTAGAGGTGGTCATTTATTTTTTAGTCTTATATATACCCTTATTACATTATTTTCGGGTGTAATTATCCTTGATAAGGAACTGAATAAAGTTCGAAAGTACTCTGTAACACCTTTTCCTTTTCCTGCGGGACATTGCGGCATACTTTTAACTGTGATCAAAACGGTGCTCGCTGCCTCAGTGTGCCTGGTTCGAATCGCTTCCCTGCACGGATTTTTCGAAAAAAGGTAATGAAAATATTACTGCAAGGAAAAATTATTCCGTTTTCTCTTTCAATGTGGTTTAATGGATTCATATATATATATATATATATATATATATATATATATATATATATATATATATATATATATATATATATATATATATATATATATATATATATATATAGATATAGTACAGCCCTTCCCAAAAGCTATGAAAAAAACTTTAGAAATGGGATCGTGTAAAAATGGTTATATGTGGGAGACGCTCCTTCTGTGCAAGAGTTGAACAATATAATTTTTAATTTACTAAAAGTGATATATTCCTGTGTATTTATCTATTTAATTATAAAGTATTGCAAAATATAGGAATATTAGAGCGTCCACATTTTCGTTTTTCCTTTAATAATTATTTTGATTGCCGTGACACGCTGTGAATAATCATGCTTTTACATAACGAACATTTGAAATTGAGATAGTCAATTAGACGACCTTCATTCCTATTCCCAGGGCCTAGACGACCTTCATTCCTATTCCCAGGGCCTAGACGACCTTCATTCCTATTCCCAGGGCCTAGACGACCTTCATTCCTATTCCCAGGGCCTCTATAATTCGAGTATGGGAATCATGGATTTAGATTTGCTTAAAAAAAACGAGGGAGAAGAAGACCATTATTAGGCAATCGGAAGACCAACTTAAGCCAATAAGAGCTGAGGGCGTAATTCTGACGTGTGCTTGACGAGCGAGACACGAGTGTAGAGTAGCTCGTGCATTGAGTCGTTGGCAACGTGCCGGCATTTATCTCAGGTTCCTGTTTATTATTCGAAGCCAAGTTGTTACTTCGATTGTCATATGACATATTTTAAAACCGGTAGAAATGTCACGTGACCCTGCCTTAATAAATCACATATGGACGAGTCCAGGTCAAAACTAATATGCGATCTTACAGAGCTATAAAAGTTCATAAATAATGGATCTGGGATTTTTTTTACTTTCAGCTGCAATCTAAAACACTATATATATATATATATATATATATATATATATATATATATATATATATATATATATATATATATATATATATATATATATATGTACGAGGGGCGGTCAATAAGTTTTACGAATCCGTAGGGCAAAACAGAGGAAGTGGTATGGCTGTTTGTGGGGGTGTTAGGACAAGTTATGACAAGTCACGACCTGCGGCCGCACGCTCCGGCCTCGTCTATTTAAGAAGCAGTAGCTGATCGCAGATCGTCAGTGACAAACTTTTTTTTCAACAATGGAGAAGGTTGAGCACCGCGCAGTGATCAACTTTTTGACCAAGGAAGGCAAGAATGCAAAAGAGATCTATGAACGCATGGTTGCAGTGTACACCGACACCGTCCCTTCCTATGCAACCATTGCTCGTTGGAATAGGGAGTTCCGCCATAGTCTTGAGTCCCTTGAAGATGACTCCCGTCCAGGACGCCCGTCAGACGTGATCAACGAGGACAATGTGGCCCGTGTGGAGAGGATCATCGTCGAAAATCGACGAGTGAAGGTCGAAGAAATCGAGGAAGAACTTGGAATATCACATGGAAGTGTTATCAACTTGATCCACGACAATTTGGCAATGACCAAGGTCTCTGCCCGTTGCCCTGAGCTCCGGTCTGGGGTGGTTGGTTTTTAACAACCTGCTTCATCCCCACCCATACCTTCCTCACATCCCTATTCCTCTCCTCTTCACATTCTATCAATTTTAGGCCGTGTCTAAGGTGGAGCCGCCATGCCGATGGACTGCCAGGCCACCAGGCGGGAGGGGTGGTCCCAAATGGCGGCGCCTGGCTCTGCCGGGCCTGTAATAACCTCTTGCAGTGCGGGCTACTGCGAGAAGTGATGCGCTATTGCGAACCGCAGAAAATTAAGGATCACCATGCCCGATGATGAACATTTAAAAAATCAACCCTCAACTTCCCCTTGCTCATCAACGGAGCCGCCCTCGGGTAGCTCCACCGAAAAAATGGAAGTCTCCCCCTCCCCTGTGCTTGCGCAGGGGACCCTCCATATCTCTCTAACCGGAGAGGAAGCTTACTCCTCTCCTTCGCCTACGGGTGCAGGGGACCCTCCCTCACCCCCTTCTCTGGAGGTGCTTTCGGGCACCTCCCTTTTTCCAGCGGCAGACCCCTCTGTTCTTTCCAAGGGGACTGCTGCCAAGAAAGCCAGCAGGCAGCCCTTAGCCAGCCGCTCCACATCGAAGTGGCTCGGTAGGGCAAACATCCTTAGGGGGGAGAGGGAAGCCAGGCCCCTTCGGACGCTTCCCTCAAGAGACCTGCTGGCAAGAATATTTAACCTTGCTGGGGTCAAGGCCTGTGCCTCCCCACACAAGACTAGTGACGATACTGCCAACGGGACCTGCGATGTCGTGGGGATGGAGAGCAACTGGAGGACCCTTCCTGAGGTAGACATGGTCCTTGAGGAAACCCAGCCTCAGACGGTAGGGCATTCCATGGGAGGGAATCCGGGCTCGGCTCCAAGCACCGAACCCGAATCCGCCCCTATGCAAGGTCCAACTCAAACGGCTAGGGTTTCCGAGGCAGTACAAGGAGGGGAGGGATCTCCTCCGACCGGTGCCCCCACGACTACCAGTACCTTCTACATCTCGGAGAAGGACCTGGCTGAGGCCGGTCCATCTGGCCTGAGGGCTCCTTCCGGCGGTGAGAAGCGGGTTCATTCCCCGCCCTCGTCTCCAAAAAAGAAAAAAGACTAAAAATACAAACAAGACTCGGGGCTCCTCTCCATCCGCGGGGGCTACGGGGACGGATGGGTCTGCTGCCACTTTGGCATGCGACCAAGCCAAGATCGGCACATCCGGCCCCTCTGCCCCCCCCCGGGTGCGGATCCCCTGACTAAGACAAAGACCAAAAGTGAACAGGGCGGAGCCTTGATGACATCTGGGGCCTTGATTCAGAGGTTACCTGGCGTTTTCGAGCCCGCTGGCTTCAAACGCTTCCTCGTTATTCGCTCCACTGATGGCACCATGTTGTCCAAGGGCAACATGATCCATTAGAGGAGAGGATTAGCTAGTGCAATTGGTAGAGAGCCGAAGGTGTCCCATTTCTCGGACTGGAGCCTTCTGGCGAATGCGGCGAATCCCGCCGAGGCGGCCAAGATAAGTGCTCTTCGGACCCTTCATGGCACCCCAGGGAGTGTGACGCCGCACTCTACCATGAACTTTGTGAAAGGAGTAGTTTATGCGAGGGAACTCGTTGACTACTCCATTGAGGAAATCACCTTAGAGCTGGCCGACCATGGGGCGGTCAAGGTCGAACGTGTGATGAGAAAACAGAGAGGGGCCTCGAGACACACCCCTACACTCTTCGTCATGTTCGACTGTGACCAGCTCCCTGAGTCGGTGTGTGCCGGTTGGTACCGCTACCGCGTGAAGGCATTCGTGCCACTGCAGCAGCGGTGCTATTACTGTCACCGCTCCGGCCATACGAATTGCTCCTGTAGACGCGCAAACTCAGCATTACCCGAAGTCTGTGTAAGTTGCTCCAAGGCCGCACACGATAATTCCAAATCGTGTGTGCCTTGCTTTTCTATCGATCCTTTATTCGTTCGCAGCTTGACTACGGATGCTTATTTTATGCATCCCCCGCCGAGCGTGTATTGCGGAAACTGGACACAATCCCCCACACCGGCCTCCATCTGAGGGCTGGTCCCTTCCGCACGTCCCCCATCGAGAGCCTGTTTGTTAATGCTTGGGAGACGCCACTCGCTATATGCCGTGTACAGTGCAATAAGTGCCGAAATACGCGAACCCGGCACCTCCCTCAGTTGACATGGGCTCTCACTGTATCCGCAGCCAATCTCGACGATGCCTATGCCAACGAGAGACGCCAGTCATACCTTAAGCCTTTTGGGTTTAAGGCTAGAAAACTTCTACGAGAGCTAGGTGTAGCTCTCGGGTTGGTGGTGACTTTGGTTCTGCCCAGGACGCAACGCCTCTGCTCCGAAAGCTTCGACATCGCCGGGAGTATTGCGTTCGGCATTTATGGAAGCACCCTTCGTGTCACGCTCTATTCATGCTAATGTATACTAATGGCTCCAAGTCTCAGGAGGGGGTCGGTTTTGATGACTTATCCCCTCTCTTTGAAGTTAACGGGGCTCTACCAGGCGCTATGTCTGTCTTCACGGCCGAGCTGGATGCAATAGGCCGGTCGCTACCTGGAGATAACGTGTCGCGCCCGGTTCGGAGACCGGATTGTAATCGATAGTGACTCATAAGACGCTTTGAGTGCTCTCGGGACATTGGAATGGCCACACACCTCATTCCGCAGTATCCGTGACGTCACGGTTTCCGCGAGCTGGATGAAGGTCAAGATTATCTTCTGCTGGGTTCCTGGACATTTGGGAATTGCGGAGAATGAGAGCGCGAAAGAGTTCACGAGGTCTTGGTGACCAGACCAGCGTTTGACTCTTCCTCACACCGAATACAAAGCAGGAATCAGGGCTGCCCTTCGGTCTGCTTGGCAAAGAAGATGGGAGACGGCTCATGCGAACTTAAAGTTGCGTCTCATTGAGCCGCGATGTTCACATGAGCTTATCCCCCAATGCCGCGACGGCTTCAGGTCGCTTTCTCAGGTCTTCGAATTGAGCACAATCGCGGGACGCACCGCCATTTGATGGAGCGCTCACCTGCGCCTTACTGCCACGAGTCCGCTGTCCCCGGATTGTTCGGCACATTTTTGTTGAATGTCCCAGTCTGGGGGATCTTCGCTCACGTTACCTGTTCCCGTATCGAGACGAGCAGGGTCGCTACCGCTTGTCTCTTGTACCCTGGACACGTTCTTGTACCTGGACCTGTGGACTATCTGACCTTTTGGAGGAGGCTGGCCTCCTCCATTTTATTTCACTCTCTTTGTTGTAGGTCACATGATCCTGTGCCGGGGAGGAGGCTTCTCCCCGACGCCGAAGCATGTTTCCTTATTCATGCCTTTTTGTTTATTTTGTTTTTTTTGCCTGTTTCTTTGCTTTTGTTTTTGTATCTTTGTTATTTGGCTTTTGTATGATTTTTTTTTAATCTAGCTCAATATTAGGCTGTAGCGTGATTACCGCGACCTTTGCCATAATAGACAGACGCCGGATGGGCTCCTAAAAATAGAAAGAACAATCTGGTCAAATGTTGACCTTACCAATTGCTAGCCATTCTTTCTGATTGAAAACTTTGGATTTTGAAAAAGTGCTATTCAAACATTTTCAATATTTTATGCTGTTCTTATGATTTTCCTACCACCCGAACCACCTCCTTTGTTCCTTCTTCTTGGTATTTCCGACATTTTACCAAATTGCGGCCTTGCTTGATGAAAGCCTATCAGGAAATGGTTGCTCAAATAAATCTTGTACTTTAATACTGCAAGTTCTAATAAGATTTGTGATAACAAATACTCGTTAATAAAAGGGGTCTTCTGAACTAGTCTTTTCTATGATGCGTAGAAACAATTTGATGTACCAACGTTCAATGATGTTAAAAAATAGAAAAGTTATGTGTGTAACATAGTAGGAGAGGGTATAAGAAGAAAAAAGTGTTTTGTAGTAAGAGAATTGGTGTGTCAGTACATCTGCCAATTCCCCCACTTGTGCCTTTTTGAGCTTTTTTTATGTATTCCATTACGATGGTCTCTGTTTGAGGATCGAAACGTCCCACCTGTAATTCTTCAGAATTCTCAGAGGGGTCTTCATCTTTTATCCTAGGTATCGGGTTTCCGAGAAACAATTTCATAAAATATTATATATATATATATATATATATATATATATATATATATATATATATATATATATTCCATCAACAAGATGGAATAAAAAAGATAGTTAGAAGAAGAGAAAGTTGCCAAAGGAAATTAATTAAGGCGAAATACACAATGGTCTTCAACAAAATTTGCATTCAAGAAAGACAGCTGCTACCCAACTACACTAATATATATATATATATATATATATATATATATATATATATATATATATATATATATATATATATATATATATATATATATGGTGTCCACAAACTCTGGGTACATAGGAATTTTAATATTTTATTTATTTATGTTATTTTTCCTCCCCAGATCGAATGATGGCTCTGTCTAAAGAAGAAAGAATCGAGTTAGTACTCTGAAGTGGACGAGAAGGATAGTCTTATTGCAAAATCGCCGATGAATTTAACCTTCGACACCCTGATCGGCAACCTATTTATTTTACTGCCGTCGCGAAATTGGTCACGAAGTTTAAAGAAACAGGCAGTGTCTTGGACAAACCCCGTTCCGGGCGACCAAAGACTTCAGACGAAACGAAAGAGGTTGTCATGGCCAAGATTGCTGCTAGCCCAAAGAAATCACTTCGTCGGACATCCATGGATGGGTGATTCAAGGTCAACTATCCACAAAATCCTGGTAGAGCAGAAGTTCCATCCGTACAAATTATATATATATATATATATATATATATATATATATATATATATATATATATATATATATATATATATATATATATATATATATATATATATATATATATATATATATATATAGACGAATGCAGATGTGCGAATGGTTTTCAGATAAATTGGATGAAAATATCAATTTTACTAAAGACCTTTTGTTGTTCAGTGATGAAGCTTTGTTTTATGTTAATGGTGAAGTCAACAGACAGAATCTTCGATACTGGTCTCAAGACAATCCACATTGGATGGATCCATCCAAACAGCAAGGCTGCCAAAAGGTCATGGTGTGGTGTGGTTTGTGGAAAGCTCATGTGCTAGGACCCTTCTTCTTTGATGAACATGTAACCGGTGAGACTTATCTGAACATGTTGAGAGACAAATTAATGCCTCAAATTGAGCGCCTAGGCAAAGGACTTCCGAACTGGTTTCAGCCGAATGGAGCCCCTGCCCATTTTGCTACAAATGTTAGAGATTGACTGAATGGCACTTTTCCTCACTGGATTGGAAGAAGAGGTCATGTGGAGTGGTCCCCTCGTTCACCAGACTCTTCTCCCCTTTGATTTCTTTTTCTGGGGTATGTTAAAAGAGAAAGTTTACTCAATGAAGATTGCAAATCTAAACCACTTGAGAGAACGCATTATCAGTCAGTGTGCTGAAATCGACGGCAATGTACACCTATTCAATCGAGTTTACCAGAATTTAGCAAGGCGCATCGAATTATGCATTGCAAATAATGGAAATCATATTGAGAATATAATTTTTTAACATTATAATTAAATAAAATTGTTTTGTTCTAAAGGTATGTATTTATCCCCTATGTACCCAGACTTTGTGGACACCCACTATATGTATATATATATATATATATATATATATATATATATATATATATATATATATATATATATATATATATATATATATATATATATGAGAAACTCACAAAGTAGCGCGTGAGTAGAGTAATAAATGCAAAAATTCCCGCAGGAAAATGAAAGGCGGATTCCAAGTACTTTCGAACTTGTTCAGTTCATTATCAAGGAATAACGAAAATTTGTACAAAGGTGGTATATATATATATATATATATATATATATATATATATATATATATATATATATATATATATATATATATATATATATGTGTGTGTGTGTGTGTGTGTGTGAAACAGAAGAGCAATGCCCCGCCCATGTACAAGGAAAGGACCCAAAATAGAAAAATATTATCAAAGACGGATATGAAGCATAAAACCAAATAGATGAGGTCTACTTCCAGGAATTCCAACTGTGAGCACAGAATGTAGACATTTAGGTCACTAAGATTAATACAGACACACCTAATTGTGAATACATAAAAATAAACGAGAGAAACATAACTAAATTAATAAATCAAAGGGCTAAGATTTTAGATGGATAATTTCGTTATAAATAAGCCTTTTAATAACAGGGTCCAGTTTAAAGAGACCAGGGGATATATTAAAATTAGGCGAGGAATTAAGAATGAGCATTCGACAATATTTCCTTGAACAAAGTCATCAGATTTTTAAATAAATTTGGCCGAATTCCAATTGATAGGGAGACTGTTTTCCGATAAATGGTCAAGCGTACACTTAATGATTTACCGTTTTGCCCAAAGTATTGCTTAGGGCAAACTGAACAATCAACAGAATACCTCCCCTCCCTATACTATTGTTATTATTATGAATCAACATTTTATACATGGTAGACTGGTATTTGAATATAACAGAAATAGTTAACTTATTCAAAAGGCGGGGAAGCAAGGAAAAGGACTCAGAAAACGGTAAAACAAGGGTTCTTAAAATTGTATGCGGGAAGGATTTCCGTTTTATAAAATGATTTTTTTGCCAAATCTAGGCATCCTGCAAGAAATTTATGAGGGTAGCAAAGATTGGTACCAATTTCAAAGACCTTACAAATCTTACGATCCAAGATTTCAGGACTAGTGACCCGCAACCCACGGAGAAACATTGAAATAAATACAGACCGTTTGACTTTATCATTATGACCTGAGTAAAAATGAATATAAGAAAAGGCGTTGATAGGCTTACGATAGACGGAAAATTGAAATCCAGATGGAGTCCTATGAATAAGTAGATCTAAGGACGGAGGATATCATTTTGTTCGAGTTCAAGGGTAAATTTAATAGAAGGAACCAGAGAATTAAGTTCAGTAAGAAAACTATTAACATCCTTTATATATATATATATATATATATATATATATATATATATATATATATATATATATATATATATATATATATATATATATATATATATATATATATATATATATATGTATATATATATATAAATAAGTGGGCGTTATCGCGATAACGATATCGGGTTATCGGTTATCCGTATTTTTTTCGAGTTATCGATTAATCGGTATCGCCGATACTTTTGGTTCTAAAATAGCGAAAATCGATAATTTCAGTTTTTGTTTCCAGTTTAGCACAAGGACCAGCCGCGCGTGCCTTGGGGGCAAAAATAGGTAGGTCCGAGCTGGGAACCGAATGTAAACTGATCGGAGTGCGGGGGACCGGTCTTGACATCTTCTCAAAACGTTCGCTCAGCTTCAGTCTCTCACCAGCTGTCGGACCAGAGGTGACGAGGTGTTGCTACTGCGCGCTACCGGTTTTACGCGTTCTTTGATGATTTTTTCCCTGCTTTTTCCGTTCTAATTTTTTGAACACATGTATATGAATGCATGTACTATTCGGTGCTATGCTTTAATATCCGTTTATTAACGTTTTGAACTGATCCTATTTTTATTGTAATTTAGTAGTGCAGTGCTTTGCTATTTTATAGTATTGAATTATTGATGACGTCGCAAGAGACTGTGCCCGCAGTATCGGAATTTTGGATTTATCGGTTATCACCTTATCGGGCGATAAATTTATCGGCAGTTATCGGTATCGATTTATCGGTTATCGTGTTACATTTTTTTCGTTATTGCGCCCATCATTGTATATATATATATATATATATATATATATATATATATATATATATATATATATATATATATATATATATATATATTGCAAAGAATTATCGATTTATAAGGCAGAGCTAGCATGGATAAAATAAAATTTCCGTTCTCTTCGAAAGTAAGGATAACAATTAAAATAGCTGATTGGTCCGCAAATTTTTGGGACTGTGAGAAGATATATATTAAATTATATTATATTAAATGAATTTAATATATATGTATATTTAATTTTAATTATTCCAATAGTTAGTTAGACTTCCTTTTGCTTTAAATATAGCCATAATTCTTTTGGGTATGGATTTTCCCCACTCAGCTTGTAATTTTTTATAGTTATTTTTTTTTGTATTTGTGGTACTTCTTATTGCTTTTACAAGCGCCCGTCCCCCCCCCCATTACTGTTCTATTATATTTAAGTCTGGGATCTGTGGTGGCCCCAATCCATAGGTGTGATCCCGATATCTCCTAATCCATTCTTGGTGTGGTTGGATTGATGTATGACCGGGTATTGTCCTGCTCAAATATAACTTCATTTATCGGAGGCAATTTCTGGCTCTAAAACTTGTTACAACATGGTGGTATAAGTTGTAGAGTTCATTCTTCTCCCCTGGGATAAAAATATCTACCTTGGCCCTGATGAACACTTGCAGTCCCATATTATGGTAGAACCACCTCCTTGTTTCACAGTTGATACCACACAAGGAGGGCAAATGCATTGCCAACTCTTCATCTGAGTCTCATTTAATTTTATTTGCCCACGAACTATTCTCATTTATCCAGGTTATTGACGTAGTGGATAGAAATAATGTCGCGCTAGAGGAAGGATGAAATATCAAGTATTGGTGAGAGTTTCTATGGTATTACAGGTATATTAATTTGTGTTGGCTAAATTTCTCTTAAACTCGTTGAGTGAAAAGGAATTAGCAATAAAAAAGGACCTATACGGAGTTCATGCATCTATTTTTGCACATCCTGGTTATTACAGTTATTTACAGACTAAGTTGACTAGTGTGAGTTTTAAGGCATTTTTACTTACATTTAAATTTTGAACGAACCTGCTGTAGCAATCTCAAGATACGTACAATGTTCGAACAAAGTTCATTTAGTAACTGATAGGCTATCTTATGAGTACTGGCCTAATCAACCCTTAATTGGCATCTTTTTATTATGATCTCGTGTGCCGGCAGCTTAGGAGTGAATAGCTGCCGGATACAAATAGAGGGAAAACCAAATGTAAACATATTAAAAGAATAATAAAAACGACATTAAAATAGTGAACAAATTAAAGGAAACAGGAAGTAAGCTCACGTGTCCGGCTTGCCATGGTATGGAGACGGATAACGCTCGCTAAGATCCGTCAGTCGAGGTCATTCAACCAAAATATGGGGAAGAGACTGATGTAACAAGCAGTCTTCTGAGAATGGTTGAGGGGATCGCCCCATCCGATGAGGGGTACAATCGAAACACATTCAAGAATATTTCTAGAAACATAATACTAGAATCTACAAGTACTTTACCACTAGCCACTTAATTACTTGAATATAAAGGGGTAGACAAAGCACTTTGTTCTCTATAACGGATAAAATTACTTTGGTTTAGGTAAATTTTGACATTCATTTGTTTTCGTGTCTGGCCTAGGGAGATTTCAGTAGGCGATAAAAATAGATTCGAATCACTGTGAAATAAAAGCGAATAAACTTGGAATCATAGTTTTTATTTCCCTTGCGGTAAATCTTTATTATATAAAATTATATGACTCAAATGGAATTAGTCACGTAGGCATTCATAAAGAGTAATTAATAGCCTATATAAACAGTAACCACAGGAGATCTAGCCAGTTAATCGTACCCAAAGGTGGTTTCCACAACCAATAGGCTCGATCCCAATGAAGGTTACAAGGAAGTTCTTAAGGTTCTAGGGATAGTTTATACAAAAATAATAGACCGTGATTTTGAAATAAAAAATGTCGTTTAGATTGAAATATGGTAAGAGTTGAAAATAACCAATCAGACTCTAACACTGAACAATTTGTTATAAATGGAAATAATTCTTATTGGTCATCGGTCACTAGGTTTGTGCCCCAGGGATCTGTTCTTGGACTTTTGCTTTATTAAACATATATATGAGCGATCTTGACATAAATCTATCAGGTAAAATTTCAAAATTCGCCATGGTGGCGTCTTTGTTAGAACCAGTGGTGGCATGTCCGAAAGGTACATCAAGCCTTCGAAGGATTTGCCTTGCCCTAAACCCAATATTTTATGGTATTATTGGCTTCCCTCGCCGATATAGGCAGCTGGATATCAACCGAGGGTGATACAAGAGCGGTTGGTGACTAAGAGAGACATTGGCCTAGCACATGAAAACACAAAATGCACTGTGTATGTCGTAAAGCGAACGATATCTCACCAATAACGACAAGAAGGCTCTCTAAAGGCTCTATGCGGAAGGCACCGGTCGCTAAACGGAGACTAGTATTCCGGATCGAGTCTCCGTTCCGCAATTGACACTCGGCTGCGGATGCATTAAATACGAATCTGTAGTCTCGCTTAGAATGACCAAAGAAGCGGTAAAAAAGTAAAGGAGTAGCTCTATCAGCACCCCCAGTGGTTGAACGCCTGGAACGAAGGATGTGTATGGCACGGGTACATGAGCCAATAAAGCTGAGAATATGCGCCTCCCAAGTGAACCGTCACTCATAAACAAGACCGAGGAAAGGCTCAGACTCTACCACATACAAGTATAATCCTGGGGGCACTTGGTAGTAAATACAATGAAGGTGATGCCTTCTTCGAAGGCTTACCTGAGGAAGTTGGCTCAGCGTACGAGCCTTTCGCTCCTACTCCGTCGAAACTTTTGGTAGGCGGGGAGACGTTGGGTCAAGGATGTCTCGTACTCTCTAGGTTGCCTGACATTTCAAAGCGTTCCGTCAAGCATCTGATATAGGCGAGGGCCTTGAAGCTCCCTTGTTTATCCCTTTTTTCCGGGGAAATAAACTTTGAAAACCCTGCAAATGACATCGATACCACTTTCCCTGGATTTGGCTACTGCGAGTCTGAAGATTTGGTGGAGAGGCGTGGCTGCTTTAATTTTCCGAAGGGGTCTCGTGTGGGTGATGGAGGCCCTGGTTTTACCCTGGGCGCGAGCTTGATTTGCTTCCAGCTTTACCAGGATGGTGCCCTTGCCAAGATAATTCGTAGGGTTCCGAATGGGCGCCGTAGCTAGCGTACTCTTAAGTCTGGATGTGTCAGGAGCAGGAGCGCTTTCTTAGGGTGTGAGGCGGACCAAGTCCCAGAACGCATTCTGTGGCCTCTCGAAAATAAATTCTCTCCGCAGCTTGAATGGCCAGGACCTTCTTCTCAATAAGGTGAGTCATATTGATTCGGAGGAGAAGGCGTGGCTTGCCGTAACTCACACACGTGGCCTGGCACGATACAGCTTTATAGTCTAAGGCCTTGGATTAATTAGCGCAGATTCAGGTTGACCCGACTTAGCACGTCGATTCTTATGGTTTAAGCGTTGGCAGTGGTAATATCTCCGTGACAATAGCGCTAATGATTTGACGTCGTAGTGATACGGATCACTTGCACCGACTTACGGGGCCTTTCATGATCGAAGGAGGCGATAAGTGTAGGTGTGAGTATCGAGTCACTATCCCCCTTGCTTTCTCCTCACACATTCAAACTTGACTACCTCCTGGTCGGTCAGATCTTCTGTGATATCTTCCAATGAGTAGTCACTGAGTTCCATGGCAGAGACTACTCCTTTTATGAAGTTCTTAATAGAGTGAAGAGTGACCCTTCACAGGCGAGCCATCGAGTGTCCGAAAACACTCTCAATGGTCGCTTGGGCACTTTCAGCTGCATTCACTAGAAAGATCCTGTCCTAGAAATAGGGCAATTTGGTTCCCTTCCGAGAGCCCTGGCTAACGTCTGACGCTGATCGAACACGTGTCCTTTAGACAGGATGTTTCCATTAATTAAGCGAATGGATCTGGCGTTCTAGGAGACGCCGAGAAGAGTCTTGATGAGCAGCGCCGATGTCGTGGAAACTCCGTTAACTGTGCCACTTTTATTTTTGCAAAGGCTTTGCCCCCAACGCCCAATGGCGCCCCGAGGCCGGAGAAGCCATCATTGGCCGGGTCACATTTCGAATCGGCAGGGGACCTGTCCGGCCACGGGACTGCCACGGATGGAAAACTCCTTTAGTTGTCTTGGTGTTATTCTTTCTCTTCTAATTTGAGGAGGAGGGTGGAGTGTGTGACCTCTCCACTCCACTCCACCCCAGAGGGAGCCCCGTGGCCGGAAAAACCATGTTAGGCCGGTGCTTTTCGCCCAAATGGCAAAAAACACGGCCTTCTGCGGATCTCCATCAGAATGAGGAAAGTCTTATTTTACTTTCGATTCCCAGGCGTCTGGGACTTAGTCACTATGAGGTCTGCTCTCGCCTGTGGCCTGTTGGAGAAAGACACGTCATGAAGGCCTGCAATCCGACTTCTAGCGAAAGAATTTGAGAAACTGGTATACCGACATTCAAGGAGGTCATCAAAGTCGCGTTGAAGGATAGGATGAGAGTTGGCCCAGTGAGCCCTGCATCTATTTGCCCTTGTAAGGAAGTTTGTCCCATCGAGTATGGGCAGCCTATTGTGCAATCTTTAGTTACCCCCTAGAAAAGTAAAAGGGGGAGTGCGCTACCTTCCCAAATAGACCGTCGCCCGAGAGCAAATCTAAAGGGTATAAGGAAGAAAATCCCGAGTTGAAGATGTAAGAAAGGAAGAAGCTTTGTCGGGGCCCCTGCGAAAGATTTTCATCCGTGGTGGTGGAGCTTCCCGTGAGCGGCTCCTCAGGTAGCAAATGGAAACTCCTTTTTTCCATTTAGAGCTGGTGGGGTTGGAACCCCTCCACCACTCCAAGGGATGCCTCAAGTCACTTAATTTTTCCCGGTACCTGGTGGGGATGAGGCCGCCCTTGGAGGCGGATCTCCTTTCGTCTGTGAGCGCATTTTTTTTTATTTACCACGTTTGTGGCCTTGATAAAAGATTTAAAAAATAAAAGGCGCATGAAATAAATATGCTATGACCTCTTAATGTCTTCGAACGCATAATAAAACGTCCCAATAGGACCTCCAAAATAATAAATTGGGTTAATTACATATACTCGGCATGTAGATGTGAGCTAAGATGAGCCTTGACAAACCTCTCCCTTAATCTGCGACTTTCTCCATTTTTTAACCCATAAAGGATGAGGCCGGCATAGCCACCTTATATGTGAACTGGAAGCAGTGAGGAGATTCGGTAAACGACCTTTCCCACTGCAACTAATACCTCCTTCAGCCCTCGCAGTAGGTAAGGACCTCACAGTGCAGCCTACCACTCGATCAGGTTCTGGCAAGTGGCTAAGAATGCACCGAACCACCTAAACTTCTCTGGACAGAAAGAGGCCAAGTTGGGAGAGGTATACTTGAATATGTAATAAAGAGGTATAGGGAGAAGCGGGTCCACTAAAGAGTAGGGTGGTTGGTAACCTATTATGATTATACCATTGCACTGGGGACGGGATGGCGTGCGTGTCTTCCAAATTTCAGTTAGAGCAGGGGTGTTATCCCCGGCTACACCAGCGACCCTCTGCGGATGAAATGAGGGGATACTCTTAAAAGAATGGGGGTGCAAAGAAGGACTAAGAACATACACCAGGCTTCACAGGCCTTATCAAAGAGTTCTTGTCAACTCGGTGAACCTAACCTTCCGTAGTAGTTCTCTGGTCGGAAAGAGGTGCCACTCCTCCAGCTAACAGATGTAGTAGTCTACCTATGGTACCCCCTACCCCTACTGGTAAGAAATCTGTAAGGAGACATAACAAAATAAAGTGGTGAATGTAGGCCGAGTGAAGATAGTGGAAGGTATAAAGCTGCATATTTTGCAGACAGTGGGGCGAGGAAGCTACACAGCTGCGTTCGCTGTGGTCGAGAGACCGTGCCATAGGTAGCTGAAATACGGGCGCCCGGTCTGGAAGAATCTTTGAATGGGCCTTTGAATGCTCAGATGGAAGAACGTCAAACAAGGCAGCTTAAAGTCCTTCCAGAGAAATAATAACGTTTCTCCCCACGTTGGAGACCACTGGACGTTGGCTTTCTGAAAATGACGAACAAGAAAAGAAAAAATAAGCCAGACGGAGATGAGTACCGTAACATAGCTCAGTAACGGAACGCGAAAGGTCTTTTTTCAACAAAAAAAATAAATTCGTAGTATATGCGTGTTTGAATCGGAGAAAGGTGTAAAGATGACCATGGAATTATCCAATGAAACCGTTCGAATCTAAATTATAACTGGCTATACAAACAAAAAACTTAAGTTTGATTCGAATTGCCCTTCTACCCGCTCATCCCCCAGTCCTGATCGTAGAGGAGGAAAGACCAAATCACCCGAGACATATGCACAAACAAAAGTGAATTCTTGAATGGTTTAAATTTTCCAAACCCTACTGTCGTAGGTTAGCCGAGATTATATATATATATATATATATATATATATATATATATATATATATATTTTGTTTTATTATTTTTTAATAAACCAAATAAACTTTGACTTGAGGCATAGGTTCATGCCTCGGTGATCGCTTGAGGATCGTCCTCTAAGAGTGCTAATCTTTATTTTTATTCTAGTGAATGAATAAAGGAGGTTTCTTTCTTGACTTTATCAATCATTGCCACTTTAACTCGTTCGAGGATAATTAAAACAGTGCTTTTACTAAAGAAATAGACTTTAATGAACATAAACCCTCTCACTAAATAACATAAAAAAAATACAGATCTAATACACTTAAAAAAGAAAATGGGATTGCTGGGCAAGCTCTCAAAGCTCGATTCGAGATAGAATTTTACGGGGGGAACAATTTTAAGTTAATATCTTTGTCCTTGGCCAGACATCCAATAAACTAATTATTATGCACGGGGACATAAACAACAGGATTATTCTTTACTCACATAAGGTAATGGAGATTAAATACTCGCGACTAGTTACAATATCCTCGGAGATTTTGTTCCGGAGAGGCGTAGCTCAAGAAGTAGGTTGTTTGCTTCCTAGATGGCGTTCGTCGACCTGCCTGTCGATTTGACGGGTGACGTCACGAGGGATCTGGTGTGGGTGGATGCTCAAGCGAAAGCTTAGTCCTTCTACTTTTCTTCCGGACAAGATGAAATCGTTGTCTTCTTTTTTTTATCTAGTCGGGGTTTGTACAACTCAGATAGAGTAAGATTTGGAGTCCTCAAACTGGCTAGCTTGATACTCAATATCTTGGGGGCTCGAACGGCGCCGAGCTTCCTTGGTACAATCTGGTTTTTGAACAAGTAGAAAACTTTCTACCGGTGATTTTTCTGGTTATTCTCGAACTCGAAAAAATCTTCTCTAAACCGGTGACTTTCTGGTCTCTTCCGTTAGAACGAACAAAAAGCCTCGTTTCCTCGGGTCAACCTGTTATATACCAAATTTACTCCCGCGAAGTAATGGGGAGGTGGAGGAGTGCTCGCAAGGTGAGGCCTCAGCTTGGTCTCCCGCGCTGGCATCTTGTAGCTCTGAGAGAGGGTAATACGAGATCGGTTATTTGCACTTTTTAATGGATTGTTTATAAGTACACCGTCGAAGGGCCTGTCTTTTGAGCTGAGGTCATGAATCTGTCTCGTAATATTTACCCTTTTGCCCGTTCTCCTATGTTACCGGAGAACATCGGAGGGGCAAAGCTAACCCCAGATGTATTTTGTTATTATTTCCTTGGCGTCGATATATATATATATATATATATATATATATATATATATATATATATATATATATATATATATATATACTAAACTCTTATTATACCTCTACACCTACCAACCAGTAAAAATACCACTAATGGTTGGAGAATAGGTGCAAGCGACAAAGTGGGGATAAATGCGAAACAATCTCGACGTGATTGCCGTAAAAATGTGCCAAATGAAAAATAAAGGAGCCAAAAGCGTCTATGTATGACAGAATATTTTGGTACACTAAAAAGATATACAGGAGCCGGTCCATTTAGTGACATGGGCATTTTACATAATTATAACCGACTGTAAAGGCAAAACGAGAAACTAAGTTCTCTCGGCCCCAAAACAAGAAATAAATAGGTCCAGAGGAAGGTGCTTAAATATCTGCGCGGGTATAATAATACAATGAATGATTTAAATGTACTAAGTAAATACAGTGCACAAAAGGATTATATTAAATTAAATGTAGACGTATCAAATAAATACAGTGCACAAACAAGTGCATTAAATATGTCACAGGATTAAACCATCAACGACAACACATCGTTACAAAATAAGCACTGCCACTCCGGACAATCACTACAGGAACGGAATATACCCCACCGTCTTACGTCCTTTATAAATAGATGCAGGTCTCGATAACGAGACCCTAACAATGAGGCGTAAGATGAAAAGAAATATTCCAAATACCTGTCACAGAAGTAGCGAAGCAATACACGGATGGCGGTTTTCCTGGAAACGGAAAGAGTCGTACGAGCCCAAGCGTAATCCGACTTCCTGGTGAGAACGAGAGAGACGAGTATTTTGGGAGCTTGCAATCGGTGCAGCGGCAGATCCTGGCAGTGGTATGTAACTATCAGCAGGTCCAGGCTATATGAACTAATGATCGGGTCTACTTCTCAGAGTCAGGGGGGCCCTATTTATACCCGTCACCATTCAACCTGCTTTCAGTTCGTCGACCCGCGTTCCAGTCGCTATGGCGTAAACTAGGTAGTAAGTTATCTAACCGCGCTTCTCAGGAGTTACGACGTAAGTCACAAAGGGGTCGTAAAGCACTTGGTAGGTTATCCTTACACCGACGACTTGCTATCATCTTTTGTAGAATTTGATTATCTTGATGGGAAAGACGATGTATTGATCGAAGACTAGCTGATGGTTGGGGAGAGGAACTAGTGAGGACTCTCAGCACAAACTTTTCTAACTTCCTGCGATTGCAAGTTGATGGAAATATCAGCATATATAAGAATAGCCTTTTCCACGGACAATGAAGGCCACCTGTTTTGTGCACAATGCAGCTTTCCTAAGTTCCATTCGATGTCGGATATTTAGCTCTAGCTGGATAATACACTGTGAGGTGCTTTCCCTCATAAACAGTACTACGCCAGGGTGTTTTAAATCTAGAGAAGGCTTCTGATACCGCATGGCGATCCGATATAATGGAGATCCTAAACACGAATTTCTACGATAGCGTCGATTCCGCATATGGGTGGGGGAGCCATCCTCATAAGGCAGAAATAAGGTGTCCTATCTTGGAATGTCCTCAGTGTCACAATTTTTTGCTCTGAGCATAAACGATATCACCTGGTGCTGCCAGGAAATGTTCTTGCTACGCTCTACTTAGACAACCGTTCGCTTTCTTTTGGATCGACCCAGAGGCCAACTCTAGAGCCTCGAAACCAAAAGGCATTGAACAGCATCTCTCGCTATGTCGAAGCTAACAGGTTTCGGCTTTCCTTAGTCAGCTAGCTTAAGATAGTCACTTCAGCTGTTATCCACGGCTCCATCCCGATCCAGATTCTTCCTAAACGAGGTTGGTTCTCAGCTTGACTACGGGTGTGAGATTTAGGCATCCACAACCGAACATATATTGGGGAAGGTGGACTCGATACACCACACTGGTCTCCGCCTGGCGACTAGTGTCTTGGGCGTGTGCCCCATTGAAAGCCTACTTATGAATGTGTGAGAGTTGTCACTTGCTCTGCGCAGTACATAGGGCATTATGCGCTTGTACGCGCGGGCTCGGCTTCTTCTTCAGACGGCAAAAGAATTCATTGCATTCGCAGTATATTTCGACGGTACCTATGCCGCCGATAGACTCCAGTCAGGAAACTCAGCTAGGAAACTTCTTAGAGAGCTCGTTGTAGCTATTGTCCCGATGGTGCCTCTGGATCTGCCAGGTTTGCCACCCTGGGAGATACCACCTTTGACTATCTGTCGCCATGCCTCTGTTCCCAAATCTACCGTAACTCCTGGAGTATTGCGTGCGGCCTTTTTGCAGCACACTTCGCGTCACGCTGGAACCGTGCCAATGTATACGGATGGCTCCAAGTTCTAAGGGGGGTTAGGTTTCCACGCCCTATCACCTCTATTTCAAGTCAGTGGAGCTCTGCTAGGGGCTGCGTCTGTCTTCAATGCCGAGCTGGTTACAATACACCGCTCGGTACGGGAGTTGACGCAAAGTGCCCATTTCAGAAACGGGACCGTAATTTATAGCGACTCACAAAGCGCCCTGAGTGCTCTCGGGGCCTTGGAATCTCCGCATCCCTTGGTTCGCGATATCCGTGATGCCACAGCTTTGGCGAGCCGGTGGATGGCGAAATTATCTTATGCTGGGTTCCTGGACATATAAGAATTGCTGGGCACGAACGCACAGATGAGGGTTGTCAGAGATTTGAGAGAGAGAGAGAGAGAAAGAAAGAGAAAGATACACACCACCTTGCCCTTCAATGGAGAAAGAGAGAGAGTTAAAACAAGGAGTAACAACAAGGAAATAATGTACCCTAGGAGACCTTACGGTCCATTCAAAGAGGGTACCTTTGGACTAGCAATCGAGCGGGCACAAGGCTGCTCAATTGTTTTGCGTCCCTAAACGGCTACTTTTCAAGACCTTGTCTAGTCTTGACTTGAACTGGTCAACAGATTCACTGTTGACAACTTCCACTGGAAGTGCGTTCCACATACCGCAGATACTGTAAGTGAAAAAATTTCCACACAGATTGCGGTTGTAACGCTTCAGTTCAAGTTTGAAGCCGTGATTGCGCGTTCTGTTCTCACTCAGTGTGAAAATATCCCGGTAGTCAACATTGTCGAACCCTCGAAGTATTTTGAAGACCTCGATGAGCTGACCACGCAGTCTACGGGTTTCCAGCGAGAACAGATCTAACTCCCTTAGTCTATCCTCATAACTTTTATGTCGGATAGAGGGAATCAGCTTGGTTGCCCTGGCTTGTACGCGTTCCAATCTCGCGATGTCCTTTCAAACGAAGGACTCCAAAATTGTACGGCATACTCCAGGTGCGGTCGAACAAGTGAGTTGTACAGGCACAGTACAATCTCCTGGGTCCGATAACCAAACTGGCGCTAATATAGCCTAGCATCCTTTGGGCCTTTTTCTCCGCCTCAATGCACTGTTTCGAGAACTTGAGGTCACTAGTGATTGTTACACCCAAGTCCTTCTCAGTGTCGGTGGATTCAATAGCAGTGCCCTTAAGGATATACTGAGATTGGGGGTTTCTGTGGCCGATATGCATCACTTTGCATTTGTTCATGTTAAAAGGCATTTGCCACGTGTCCGACCACTTCCCAATCTTCCCAAGATCTTCCTGCAGGTGAGCAGTATTTCCATCCTTTGCAACGTTCATACCAAGCTTGATATCGGCGGCAAATTTAGAAATCTTGGCAACCATGTCACCGTCCATGTCGTTGACGTAGATGATGAATAGTAGTGGTCCCAGGACAGAACCTTGAGGCACCCCGCTAGTAACGGGCACCCACTCAGAAGACTGTCCATTTACCACCACCCGTTGCCGTCTGCCACTTAGCCAGTTCTCGATCCAGCCGGCTACCTTTCCGTCTATGCCAAGCGCTCGCACTTTCCGGAGAAGGCGGCAGTGTGGTACCTTATCAAAGGCTTTCTGAAAGTCTAGGTAGACCACATCCACCGCCTTGTCCCGATCGTGCTCACTGAAAACGAAGTGGAAGAATTCTACAAGGTTCGTCAGGCATGACCGTTGCCTTCGGAAGCCGTGCTGGGAACTCCTCAGTAGCAGGTTTGACTCTAAATACGACGTCGTTTTGTCCACCATCATGCTTTCCATGAGTTTCCCGACTATCGAAGTCAGACTGATAGGTCGGTAGTTTGACGGATGGCTGGGGTCTCCTTTCTTGAAGATCAAGGTCACCTCCGCCTCACGCCAGTCTCTAGGAACGCATCCGGTCAGGATTGACATGATAAAGATAGCGCACAGATGTCGTGATACTTCATCGCACACTTCCTTCAACAACTTGGGTAGAAACCCGTCCGGTCCAGGGGACTTATTCGTCTTTAGGTCAGCGATCTTTTTCTTTATTTCTCCTTCGGTGAAGTCCATTGCCTCCAGCTTTTCCCCCGAGTAGGAATCCGTGGGCTGGGGGATGGGACCACATTCTTCAGTAAACACTGAAGAGAAGTAGTCGTTGAGGAGGTTAGCATTTTCTGCATCTGAATGCTTTAATGTCCCCTCCTCATTCCTCAAAGGGCCAATCGTTCGACGGATTGGTTTACCGCTGTTTACATATCCAAAAAACTCCTTGGGATTCTCTTTACAGAGTCTCGCCACTCGGAGTTCCTCAGACCGCTTAGCCGCCCTTATGCTGGACTTCACTCTCCTGGCTAGCCTCCGGTACTCGTCAAAGTCACTCGAGATCTGTGATTGCCGGTACACATTTCTCTTGTCCCTAAGCAGTTGGCCGATTTCTCGATTAAACCACTTAGGTTGAGCAGAAGACAGACGGGGGCATTTCAGAGGGATGAAACGCGATTGAAGACTGATGAATGTGGTTTTGAAACTATTCCACGAGTCTCTAACGGCATCGCACACTTCTAGCCTCACGTCAGTCAGTCCAGCTCGAAGGCTTGCAAAGTCTGCTCTTCTCAAGTCAAGTTTCTTTGATTGACTGGCAACATACCTTACCTTCGGGATCTTGACGCTAAATCTAACTAGCTGGTGATCACTGCCACCGAGCTCTTCGCCTACAGAGATATCCTCAACGATATCATCCTCAGAGGTGAAGACCAAGTCGAGGATATTGTCTCCTCTCGTCGGTTCTCTGACCCATTGAGTGAGGAACTCGTTGTTGGCGAACTCCAAGAGTAGCGCGCTCTCGCCACAGGCTGCTTTGGTTTCCCAGTCAACTTGGCTGTTGAAATCGCCCATAACGATGCACACTCTGCCTTGAACCAGCTCACCCAGCAGCTTGTACAGTTCCCTGTCCTTCTCAACGGGTTGGGAAGGAGGTCTGTAAAGCAGCCGGGTCCTGTATCTCACAGGACCGATCTCTAGGTCAACGCCTAGGAGCTCGTGGTCGGATATAACGTTGGAGTTCGTAGATTTGATTGTATCCTTGACATACAACATTACACCGCCACCCTCTCTGTCTGGCCTATCTTTGTGGAAGAGTTGGTAGCCAGGAACCGTGAATTCGCCTTCAAAGCCTCGGTTTGAGGTTTTTTTCACGATTCTGTTATGGCTACCATTTCGGGTTCTTCCGTCGCTACGAGGCCACGGAGCTCAGGAAACTTGTTCCTGATTGACCTCGCATTGAACAGAAGAACTTTCAGGGAGTCCCCTAATGTAGGACTCCCTATACTCTTCCGTTTCCCGGCTTCTTGTTTGTCGTGGTGGCACCATTTTTTACAACCTCCGAGAAGGTTGTTTGGGGAGTGACTCGGGCGTACTGGCGTACGTCCGCCTTCCCAATGGGCCGGACACTCCTTTGGGTGCGCTCCACGACATCCTGGATGAGGTTGGCTAGGAACGCCTTGCCCTTGAAGAAGAGGTGCACCCCGTCCCTTTGGTAGAGGTCTTTTTTACCATAGAATACGGCGTATGGGTCCACAAAAAAGACACCCTCAGCCGTACAGAGGTCTGCAAGGCGCCTGTTTAGCGACATGTTCCTCAAGTGGGCAGTCCAGCTTGGACCCTACCTCGGGAGCATCCCCACCACCGCCTTGCCCTTCAATGGAGAGAGAGAGAGAGATAGATAGATAGATAGATAGATAGATAGAGAGAGAGAGAGAGAGAGAGAGAGAGAGAGAGAGAGAGAGAGACAACAGACACCCGGGCGACCCTTTTTGGCTGCGCTTATAGAGGTGCGAATCTATGAGACTCCACGGTTACCTGAATCGCCGTCATCACAGGAAGCTGCGACAATTTTGAGAGCCCAGAAGGTCCCATCTGAAGTTGGACAAAGTTTGCCTCGCCGATTTAGGAATATTCCCTTGCTCGCGCTCAAGGGCCCAGATTATTCTCGTCTGCCGATGCATCTAACCCTAGGACTCTTCCCCTTGGACGGCTTAATATACGCTCAAGGTCATTCGAACATTCTTCGGGCAATATTGTTCATTTATTTGTACGGTGACCGTCCTCACCAAGTCCCCCCCCCCCTCTTTAGCCACTGTGACCCGTGTACATCTAATGTGTGTATAGCTCGGTCTAAAATTTCTTTTAATCTTGTAAAATAATATTAATTTGCATATTAGTAAAGTTATTTTTGTACCCATTTTTCTGTTATCCCGGAACCTCCAAGATAGTCGACTATTGGCCAACCTACATTCAGTTGTTTTGCATTCTGCTTATATTATAAAACTTCCACGCACTCGTAAACGTGGAAAGGGTTAACTTGACCCTATTCTACGACAAGGGTGCCAAAGATTCCAGGTGGACTGCGCGCCCTGACCAGCTTTTTGCTCTTTCTCACACTTATTACGTGGCAGGAATCAGTTTAGTCCTCCGGATTACCTGGCAAAGATGATGAGAGACAGTCGTTGGGGACTTATAGTTGTGTGCCATCGCGCCTCGACTGTTCCTATGGACCTCCCCTTTTCCCTCCTAATACCGTGGCGGCTTTAGTTCGCTTTGTGTCGTCTTCGAATCAGGCATACTCGCTGGACGCATCTTCATTTGTTGGAGCGCTCCCCTGTATCTTTCTTCGAAGATTGAATTTGTCCATCAGAATGTTCGGACAATCTTGTTGAATGTACTAATCTGGGGGATCTTCGCGCAAGTTACCTTTCCAGGTGCAAGGGCGAGTGGGGTTGCTAGCGCTTATCTAGTGTACTCAGGACGGGTTCGTACATACAGACATGTATAGTCTTCGGTTTCTCGGATGAGGCTGGCTGCCTCCATTTTATTTTACTATTTTTGATGTTGGACCCATTCTCCGGCACCGGGTGGTGGCAGGCCTCCCACCGACACCTGGGCAAGCTTCCTTCTTCCTCTTGCTTCTTTCGTTTTTGTTGCCTTTGGGTCTCCGGTTTTGCTTTTGTTTGTTTTTTGTTGTTTTGATTGATTTGTTTTGCTTTATAATATAGCCTAGTATTAGGGTGAAAATGATTGGGAAAGTTATGCCTCTGGTCGCATTCTCCAGATAGGCGTTTTAAAAAAATCAATACTCACATTAAGGAGTGGTTGAAATTCCCTATCTTCTATACTTCACCCTCGCCTGTCCTAAAAGCTTTTGATTTTGCTTCTACATCTGTTTGTGAGCGAATTATACTGATACTAGACATGTCTGTTAATTGCCTAGACCTTGGATTCACTGAATCACATGGTATTATAAATAACACAGGGCCCTATTGCAGAAGGGCGTCCAGACACAACAGTTCCGAAGTTAAAAAAAGAAACAACTCTCCAAAATTCCTCTCAAATCTCATATTCTGGGACTCTGGGCAGAAACCGTTCCGAAGTTTGAAGGAGAAAGAACTATCAAACTCAAAACTCCCCTCAAACTCTTGGACTCGGCAGGACAGAAAACTTCTGAAGTTTGAGGCACCTTGAACGACTCCTCCTTTCAAGTAGGCCCTCGCCCCTGTTATCCGACCAAGGTAAACTTTTATACCCTATTTCTCGCATATTGTTCTGCGAATTCACTCGAATTCCCCCATCAAATTCTTTTGGCCCTCTCTCTCACCTAAAATCATTTTAGCCTTGGGTCCTTCAAACTCATAATTTTCTATCAATTTCCGAACTATCAAACATCTCTCAAAACTCTCCTCAAACTGTCGAAACTACCCTTAAGCTAAAATCTAACTAACGAGTGCATTTGGAACTAAACATAGTTTCGAGAAATCTCTGAAGAGGCAAAATTATCTTTCCAAATCAAATCAGAGACGAATGCCTCTCATTAAAGCGCCACCACCTTGCTTAGCCCTGCCCTGCTTTCGGGGTAATAGATCTAACATAATAGCCATTAGTTCTTTTAATAAATAGCATCACTTTACTTCTATTCTAAGATGTCCATTTATCAAATAGCCTGGTAGATAAATTTCAAAGAATCTGCTATGCTTTTTTATTCAGACGATGATGTTTTGCAAACGAACTATGTAAATATGTAAAAACGCGAATAAAATTATCATCTTCCTGTTACTATCGTCTCGATGTAATAAGGTTGAAACACATGGTTAAAGGCACACAATTAATTGCCTTTGAAAGCAATTTGAAAGCCTTTGATTTGAAAGCCTTTGAATTGAGTTATTTATATAAGCATGGTGCAAAAAACTGATAACACTAATTTTGTGCAAATGAAGTGATCATGTCGAATGTGCCAATAACATTGCAAAGAAAATACAATGTTGGTCGAATGTACCCACAAAACTGGGGTTAGGGGGAAAATGTAGGCAGGCCAGGGAATGCTGTATGCACGCTATTCCTGATGAACAGCAGAAAGGTTTTGCGAGTATTACAAGAGCACATTTATTAGATAGCATGTGGGGGTCGAACTACGCTATAAGTAGGCTTTGTGCTGGATTTAATAGTCCCGAAAATCACCTGCACAAAGTGGACGCGAATTGGTCCTATTTTATCCAAGTAGGTATGCCTTACAAAATGTAATGTAAAGACTCAATATTGTATTGGTTTGTAAATGTACATATATAGTTATGTTTAAGCATGAGACCGTGAGACTCAAAGGGTTCAAAGGCCAAGCGCTCGAACACCACCTGTTTCCTTTTGATAAGACGGCCCAAGTCGTGTCTCGAGATAAAATTATCAGACATAGAGGTTTACTTAGGAGACTGAATAAATACAGCTGCTGAGCGTACGAAGCGATGCCGCAAGAAGCATATCAAATGACACAAATAAACATTGGATTAAAAAATATAGAGACAGTGTACAGGCAGCTTAGTTCCGCACGCGCGTCCATCTGGCCAGGCTCTTTGTATTTCGAGCATATATAAAGAAGAGTCAGAGTAGGAATAGAAGAGAAAAAAAATATAGAAATCGATCAGACTAATCGTAATCATTATTAGTTGGATCCCTATTGCTATTGTTACTTAGCTTTCACGCCCCTGGGTCAGTGCCGGTTTAACCTAGTAGCACGTGCTACGGGCCTCGCGCTTCAGGGGACCCCGTGAGGATGTAAAAATGAGTAATAATTAAGTTTTTGTCCTTAGGCACAGAAGGCCGAGACAAAATAATTATTCACTTTCCTGATTTTTTATATTATTATTATTCTATATAATATTACTATATATAAGAAAAATATAGAAAACTTCACTAGAACATACTGCATAGTATAATGTTTGTCATTATGTTATGGTAGTACCCTGTGTTGTTCTTTAAAAAGGAATAAAAAGTGTACAAAATAAAACCCTTTTTTTCAGTTGAGTCCTCCCAGCCATACTGCAGTTCTTTTAAATTCCTCAGATACCCTTTTCCCTCGTTACAGAGGAAAATGGGTGGGGGTGGGGGTGAGATACAATATATATATATATATATATATATATATATATATATATATATATATATATATATATATATATATATATATATATATATACCGGTGGGGGCCCCGCTGTTCCTTGTGCTACGGGCCCCGCAGCTCATTAAAGCGGCCCTGTCCCGGCTAATCACTGAGTCTTGTCTCGCCTCATCCCGTATTCGCGTTGTTTTTTATACTTAGACATTCTAGTCTCCCGTCGAATACGCTGGGTAATCGCGTCATAAGTCCATCTTTGCCTTAATCCTTCGATAAGCCCAGCTAAGCAAAATAAACACCTGAAAGCTATTAATCTTTGGAGTCAGATTGATAAATCACCGCCACAACACTCATCACTCGGAAGTTAGGACCTCGTCGCCCCCCACCCCTCAAGCTGCTGCCCGTCATTTATTTCCTAGTCGTTCCTCCACCTTCAATCGGTGACAATATATATATATATATATATATATATATATATATATATATATATATATATATATATATATATATATATATATATATATATATATATATATATACCCCATAATTGGTGACACCATCGTCATCCGAACATACAACTAATGACCACACTTGAACACCCCTATAAGCCCAATTGTTTACAAGTGGTGAACCTACAATGACATTCGTTCCATGAAAGGAATGGCCGACAAAATGAATTGACAATTATCATTCTAAATACTTAAAGGATTCCTTTCCTGGAGAACGCACTAACCACATAGAACCACTGTGGGCTATTGCAAAAAGAAGAATTAAAAGAAGCTGACACTCATCCTTCCCTAATAGAATCCTACATATGTGAATTTCTATGGCGAAAGAATACTGCAAATAAGATTTTGGTTGGACAAATTTACTATGATATAGCTATTTTTTTTTGTACAAAATAAGAATAAAGGATACAAATGTTTTGTTTTAATTTTACAATCATGAGCCAGCCCCTGCTTGGTTGAACTATCGTTTCATGTAACCACCAAGCGCAGTCTCAGCTACATGGTTGGCTTAAGTTTTGCCACGCATGTGCGTTCCGGCGTCGCTGCAGGTAATGTTGGATTTGGTTCGGCTGTGCCTCGAGCTTTATTTTTCAACACGCTACCAGGCTTTCCTAAGAAAGTACATACAAAGTCAATCTGGGGATGACGGTCTGGCTGCTAGAGTTAAATCTTGGTTGTGGATTACCCGTATAAACTTCTTTTGTCTTTTCTCTAACTCTAGGGTGACCAGACGTCCCCGGTTTCCGGGGACAGTCCCTGTTTTCAGTGACCTGACCCTGGCTACTGCTGTCCCTGAAAATGTCCCCGGTTTTCACTGGGACTGAAAGATCCGGAATTGGAATAAACTTAAAAACAGTAAAAAATGAAAAAAACAGAACATTTTGACCAAACTACACGTATCTTATAGTTGCGCGCTGTACTACTCGCACTGGTTGCCAGATGTCAATATTTATCTTCACTAGCGGACGAAATTCTTCTCAAACGGCGACCAGGCAGTCGCAGGCTGGTTGCAGTTACAGGCTAGTGCCGCTCAGACAGAGACACGTGTTATAGTTTATCATATATATTATTATATGTTATTTAACGTTTAATTTATATGTGTATTTATTATCTACAATGCGTGTGATTACTGTGATAACAGATGTTTATCTGTCAGAGGTAGTAACAGTTAGAAACTTGAGGCAAACTTGTCATTAAATAAAACCACGAGTGACTAGAAATGTAATATAAATTATTCATCCCGAACTTGTGCCAGTCTACCTGTGTCAGTGATGACTAGCACTCTCTGGCTGGCTGGCTAGCAGCTAGCTAGCTGCCTCAGCCAGAAAACGATGGCGCGTTGCCGTTGATTAAAAAAAAACTGTGATTGTGTAGCCTACTCCCTTGGCATTCATTGAGTAGGTTGATAATTGTTTGCCTATTTCTCCTTGAATACGATATTTTCCTTGCCATATTATATTAACATACTTTTACACTAACTGTCTTCAACTCAAAATGCCCAGGGTATGCTGACAGTTGTCTATCGTTTCACTATATTTATGTTATAAGCTAAACACACTGCCTAGGTTTATTCATGTCACCACTTTTCCTAAAGAAATGTCATTGTCTACTTGCAGGGAGAGTTGAAAGGACGGACAGGACCGACAGGAAGACGAGTCAAATAGATGATGACAAGAAAAAGTTTAGAAGAAACCGTGAGGAAAGATAGAAAGACAAGACTCTACAATGTCTCTCTCAAAGAAAAGGAAATGTCACGGTAATGACAGTATTCTGAAAGAATTTCCATTTATACGGCCGGGTCAATATGAGGCAATTGCTTTCTGCACTCTCTGAAATTTCTCTTTTACAGTGGGTAGTGGAGGAAGATCGTTTGTGGCAGAACACCAACAGACAAAAAAACATAGAGCTGCCATTACAGCCCGTGCAAGTGTACCTTATGAGAGGAGGTCAATAAGTTTTGCAATTCGGATATAAGAAAACGAGATATGAGGAAAAGTGTTTTATCAGTTTTCAATATAACTACCCTCGACTTCAATGCACTTGCGCCACTTGTCCCTGAGGCTTCGAATTTCCGACAACCCAAAATCTCCTGACTGCTGTTCAATCCACTCTTGGACGGCAAGCTGAACATCTTCATCGTCCCAAACCGGCGTCCACGCAGTGCAACCTTGAGCTGGCGGAATAAAAAGTAGTCGCTAGGGACCAGATCTGGACTGTAGGGGGGATAGTTGAGCTCCTCGAATCCGCACTCGCGCATGGCAGCTTGTGCAACTCTGGCCTTGTGGACTTTGACGACATTGAAGTCGATCATGGGGCGTGAGGTTTCTAGGGACCCAATGGGCAGAGACCTTGGTCATGGCCAAATTGTCGTGGATGATGTTGATAACACTTCCATGTGATATTCCAAGTTCTCGCTCGATTTCTTCGACCTTCACCTGTTGATTTTCGAGAATCATCCTCTCCACACGGACCACATTGTCCTGGTTGGTCACGTCTGACGGGCGTCCTAGACAGGGGTCATCTTCAAGGGACTTACGACCATGGCGGAACTCCCTATAACAGCAAGCAATTGTTGCATAGGAAGGGGCGGTGTCGGTGTACACTACAACCATGCGTTCATGGATCTCTTTTGCATTTTTGCCTTCCTTGCTAAAAAATTTGATCACTGCGCGGTGCTCAACCTTCTCCATTGTTGAAAAATTTGTGACTGACGATCTGCGATCAGCTACTGCTTCTTAAATAGACGAGGCAGGAGCGTGCGGCTGCAGGTCCTGACTTGTCATAATTTGTCCCAACACCAGCACAAACAGCTATCCCCCTTCCTCTGTTTTGCCCTACGGATTCGCAAAACTTATTGACCGCCCCTCGTATGTTACAACCTTCTTTAAAAGGATACAGCCCTCTCAATCAGAATATGATTTGGCTGTACAGGAGGGTGTGTTTGCTTGCCACACCATCAAACACAATCATAGTTTCAGATCAATGGACTGCACAGCATTACTGAATCAGAAGTTCTATGAGCCAAAATTTTCATGTACAAGAACAAAATGTGATGCCATAGTGACAAATGTATTTGCACCCTGGGCCATCATACTATTAACAGAAGATCTCAACCAAGCTGAGTTTGTGTCTTTGTCTGTTAATTGTTCAAATCATGGCCATGTAAAACTGCTGACAATACTTGTCAGGTACTGCAAGTTGCAAAGCCCTTGCGTTGAAACGAAACTTTTGGATTTTGTAGAGATGAAAGGAAAACTTCTGACGAGATTTTTGAGGTGATTCTTATCACTCTCCGGAGACACAGTCTAGAAGACAAATTTGTAGCATTCTCGGCTGACAACACGAACATCAACTTTGGGGGACTTAACATGGCAGGAAGGGTGAATGTCCACACCAAGGTTAAAAACTCCCTTCAACGAGAGGTGATTAGCCTTGGTTGCCCAGCACATATCATCCACAACACAGCGCAAACTGCACTGGATATGGTTCCCTATGATGTGGAATATCTACTAAGAAAGATTTTCAGATTTATCAACATCTTTACGGTCCGTGTGGAGAGACTGAAGACATTCTGTGACTTTGTGGGTCAAGAGTAGTACAATATTTTTGGTCACTGTAATGTCCGCTGGTTATCCATGCTCCCTTAGAGCGAGTCCTCCAGATGTATGCCTGCCTAAAATATTTTTTTTCTCTCTGAGGAGAAAAGTTCTGTGGTCCTCCGCAAGTTTTTTGAAGATTCCTTTCCCGAGTTGTGGCTAGCCTTTGTCCTCGGAAACCTGGGTATTTTCAATGAGACCATTAAAACACTTGAAGGCCAAGACCGTTGCGCAGTTGAATCTGCTGCCATTCTGAGACATTTTCAGGCAAAACTGACGGCAAGACATGATGATAATTTACTTCCAGTCATAGTCAGAGTTCCTCTTAGAGAGCTAGAGGAAAATGGTTTAATCACAAAAGAAACCTTCCTGGGAAAATCGAAGTGCTTCTTTGACACTGAAATGACATACCTTGAATCATGAGGTAAGTATGCCGACGACCTCCAAGACCTCAGCTGTCTCCTCCTGAAAAAGCAGCCTCAGCGGTTGGAAATTGAAAAAGCAATAGAAACCCTCAGGAGAAAGTGCCCTAACGTTACAATTGACGAAGACATTCTTTTTGATGAGGTCTCTGGTCTCCATGAGTTCCTTCAGGGAGGAATACTGGAGGAATATAAGAGAGAGGATACACCTCTCCTTTAGAGATGAGGCTCAGTTATAAGCCATTTTCAACTAAATGAAATTCCATTCATCAACATTTTTAGATTGGCATCTGTAGTAATCTGTCTGCCAGGTAGCAATGCCCCTGTTAAGAGGGTTTTTTCCTTAATGAATGATATGTGGACTGCTGAGAGAAATCGGTTCACAGTCTCTACCATGAAGGCCCTGCTAACAGTGAAGACCAACTTCAACCATCTGCCATGCCAGGATTTTATGGAGAACTGACCAAAAACAAACCGATTTTTAAAAAGATACATTCTGAGAAATATACAGCTTAGGTTAGTGCACCAGTCAGAAATCTCCAAACAGAATACATTCAATATTTCAAATCCAAATACTGTGCCTTTTGATTATGATCATTATGACCTTTTATTTTTACTCTTTTAGAATGCCAGGAATAAGGAGGAGGCCTTAGTTTGGGTGAAGTGTCTGGTTGATACCTACTTTTTACAGCTGATTTTATGGATGTGCTTAATCTCAGCTATTTTGATCAGATAAATAAAAATTAATTGTTAGTCAATTGAATTTTTTTTCAATTCCTTTGCAATTTAGGATAATTAGCGCGAGAGAAACTTTTGATTGCTGCTTTATGAATGGTAAGGGCAGTGTCCCCGTTTTAGTTTTTCCATGACAAAAACACTGCATGTTTTGGCGGTTTTTACACCTCTGAACCGAAAATGTCCCCGGATTTTGTCGCAGAAATCTGGTCACCTTATCTAACCCGGCTTCAAGACTTTGGAATCATTCATGCTAGACCTTAGTTACATGTTTCTCGTTCTTTTAGGCCTATTGTCCTTCGTGATCCCACATATTTCCCTCCCGTAAAAAGCAAATTATCATGGTTAAAAAAAATAAGTAACTTCGTATTTTTTAGTATAATTAATCAATCTGATCAGATATAATAAATAAAAGTAGTAAATTAAATGGCATAAAAACTAGAGCAGATGGAAAACATAATTTCTCAATAAGAGCAAAGAGTTGTAATAATCGTGCCGTCCCAAAACTTGTCCGACAAATAAAAAGAAATTATGAAGCTTCCTTAGCCAAAGACTAAATGCGCCGAAAAATTCTAGTGGAGGCTTAACCAGCAATGCAAAATACTTATTTTTCTTGTTTTATCCATAAAAATTTGGAAAATATTTAAATTGTCGAACTACGTATGGTATTTATCTAGTTAAAATCTGAATAAGTATATCAGTCAATGAAGTAGTAGTTTGTTTTTACAGAGACAAACTTATATCTTCCAGATTTAAATCTAGGACAGATATTATTTATTTTCGCTATCTTAATAATTTTCTCAGAACAGAACAGGGGTTGGGTAACATTTTTGGGTGTTACTCCAAAATAATTTGTAGTAAAATGAATTTACCCCTGACTTTGAAATACTCTGGGGGACAAACCAATTTACTTATAAAAATCATGGATAATAAAGACACAAAAAAAATTATATTAGGATAATGTTTAATTTTTTATTTCATCTATCATTAGGAAATAAAAGTCCGTCTTTTTGACATGGAAATAGCACACAAGAAAAAATTGTACGAATTTATATATTTATAAACAGAAATAAAACAATCATTTTTTAATATTACATGGCACACAAACAAAATTATTGACTATGTTACTATCATGTATTTAAAATTCGTACAAAAACAAAATAGGAAAATGTTATTGAATCCACTATTATGGGGAAAAATGTTTACCCTTTCTGGCATGAGAATGATACACAAATAAAACTAATGAAAAAAATTATTGAAAACTTGAATATATCAGCTCCCTAAGGCTTTGGAAAAATTATATTTTTTCATCTTTGATACAACAATTTCATTATCAGGGATTTTTGATGTCACTGCTACTTTGATGCTGTCTTCAGAATCCAACCGGTTTCTGTATTTTGTTTTTAGATTTACAAGGGTAGAAAAACCTTGTTCCAAAGGTAGGTTGTTGCAAAAGGTAGCAGCATTTTAGTTGCTTCCAAATGTGCAGTTTTATAAGCCTTTGCAGCTTTTGACATTCAAAAACTTAAGAGGTCATCCTTGGTCTCAAATTCCATTCTTGTTTCACTGTTGGGACACAGTTCAAAAAGCTCTTATGCCAATCCTTCAGGCTCTTCAGGCAAATCAGCCAGTTCACATTTGAAGGGATTTACAACCCAGCTGTCAGTATGTGAATCAAGCTCTGGAAAGTAGTCACATAACCTATTCCTAAGTTTGTTCAGGTGCCTTGTGACTGATTCCTTCATGTCACTAAGACTGCAGTCTTCCCATTCTTCCAAAAACTCTGCCAGGTTTGGAAAGACAGCAATCTTATTGGCATTTACTTTTTGGTTTCAATATTGAAGCTTTGATACAAATGCTGAAATTTTTTTCCTTGCTAAGATGAGATTGATTTTCTTTCCTTGCAATTCCTCTTTCAGCGCATTTACATGCCTAAAAATGACAGCTAAGTATGCAAGAAGAGCTAGCCAGGTTGATTTTGGGAACTTCTCTGCAAGTGTGTTTTTGGTCAGTCAGAAATATTTCTCATTCGGTTTTAAGAGCCCACACTCTATTCAGAACATTTCCACGTGAAAGCCAGCTCACTTCCGTATGGAAAAGAAGGGTTGAATATTCAGCCTCTCCATCCTCACATAAATCACGAAACATCCTCGTGTTCAGTGCATGCCCTTTTACAACATTGACATTCTTAATTACATGATTCAACACAGCTTCCACTTCTGCTTCCAAATCATTCACAACTAATGCCTGGCTATGTATCATACAATGGATGATCTGAATATTTGGGTTCTGTTGTTTGGCCAAAGCCACAAAAACAGTGACGTGACTAAGCATAGCAGGAGCTCCATCAACTGATACTGCAATGCAATCTTCCCACTTTAAAGCAACATTTTGTTTTTTGAAGTATGCATCAACCTTATTAAACACATAAATACCACGAGTTCTCAACTCAAGAGGAGAGCATAGCAACATTTCTTCTTCAATTTTATCAGAACCCCTGTATCGAACAATACCATCAGCTGCGAATTGCTATTGACATCTGTAGTCTCATCAAGTTGAATGGCAAACTCTTTACTTTTTTTTACTGAAGAAATCACTTGTTCTCTCACATTTTCTGCTATAATAAAAATTCCTACTTTAATAATTCTTGCAGACAAAGGCACTGTATTCAGTTGTTTAGCTACTTTCTACCTACACAATATTTCTGCCATTTTCACAGCCGCCAGTTTGATTAAGTATTCACCACTAGTATGTGGTTTCTTGTTTCGAGCAACCAACCATGCCACTTCAAAACTAGCTATTGCTGCTGAACGTTGGTCAAACGTTGCACTCTTGTTATTTTCCAATCTCTGTCTTTTGACTATTTTTTCCAGATTCTCAAAGTATTCCCTTGGTTTGCAATACAGATGTGAATGAACCTTGTCCAAGTGTTTCTTCAGTTGATTCTTTTTGAAAGACTCGGCAGTCAGTGCCTTCATACAGACGACACATTGAGTTTTCATTTGTCCTTCGTCCTCTATTTCTGTGAAGCCATAATTAAGGAATTCTGCCTGATATGTCCTTTTCCTTGCTGATGCCATCTGAAAATGAAAGACAATTCTATCACTTTTTTAAGGTCTTTTGACTTCTATTTTTGAAAAATAAAAAATTATTTAGTGACGAATTTGAGAGTTTAAATTAAAACTTTAAAATAACATAACATAAAATCAAACCACAACTCACAACCATAAAAATTCAAACAATAAGACTTAAAAAGAGTGAGCATTACATCTGTAGGAGTTGCATGAAATCTTCTTAAATAGAGTTAAACTTGTTAAAAAACCTACTTTTAATATAAAATAATTCTTTAACATAAAAATAAATAAATAAATCAAAAATATAATAGTTACTCCTAAAGAAGTGAGAAACAGGCAACTAAACAGGTGATGGGACAATTAGGCCCCTTACAAATAAACTAAAATATCCTAAAGTCTAAACTAATCTTATATTCATATATTTAACTTTTGTTGAATTTTAATCACAAAAGTCTATACAGAAACGTAAATATTATAGATTATATCATAACTCACCTTATGTAAATAATTATTATATCACTTGATCAGCTCTACTAATTCATCAACTACTCTGAAAGAGGCATGTTCAAAACATCGCAAAATGCCACTTAATTAAGAGAAATGTTGCCAGATTTTACCAAAAAATAGGAGAAAGACTCCTCGATGCATTCTTTTTCTCCAACTTTCATATTCGTTTTCCTCACTTAGCACATCCACATCCATTACCCACCAATTTTTATAAATTACCCCATTTGGGGTAATTTACCCTTGTTCCCCGACCACTGGATTAGAAGAAGGGGTCGTTCTAGAACTATACATAAGGCTAACGTAACTCCTATATTAAAAAACGACGCTCGTCACTGACTTACAAACTAAAGACCAATTTGTTTAACATCTTTGATTATTATACTACTCGAAACTATACTCAATAAGAAAAGAGTCGACTAATTCGAGACGCACACTACCGCTTTCGAAAAAGAATCATTCCTTACTAACTTGCTTGAGATTTTTTTTATAAAAGAGTTAAAAAATAAGAAGCAAAACTAGCAGTAAATGTGATCTACTTGGAGTTTCAAAAAACATTTGATAATGTTCCATATCGGCTACTGATTAAAAAGCTTGAAGCTCGCAGTGTTTGTGGAAAGTTGCTCATATGGGTACAAGAGTGACCTACAGGAAGAAAACAGAGAACAGTGATAAACGAGATTCAATTTGGATGGAAGTCAGTATCTAGTGGAGTTTCACAAGGATCTGTACTGACACTCCTATTTATAATATATGCCAATTATATAAATAATGGAATTTTGTGTATATCTCGAAATTCGTTGATGATATAAAACTGGAGAAAGGTTTTTACAGTTTCTGATCGAGAGAAAATTGAAGGAACAACGAAATGTAGGAGTGGTTAATTAAATAGAAGATGAGGCTCAATACAGGTAAGTGCAATGTCGTTACATATCGGGCCAAGAAACGAAAATTTTGATTACAGAATCCCAGGAATATACTTACGTAAGGTGTACACTAAAAAATATTTAGGGTAATACTTCAGTTTAGGGGCGCACGATAGGAGGCTCTGTTTCTGGGTTACAATCTAGGCTTTATGACGTCAGACGGTATCTTCGAATGTGGGAAATCACGGCGTTGTATTTGTTTTGTTATTTTGTTTTTCCTTTCTTCTTTATTATTTAGTAAATACCTGCACTTCTACTCAATTATATTATTTAGTAATGCATTGATTTGTTTTATAATTACTAATGTATTAAATTTTGTATGTTTCGTTTACCTATTTTTTTTTACTAAACCATTATTTTCACACACTGGCAACCCTTAATTCAACCGTATTTCAAACCCCCGACCTGGCATTGTTTATTCAATAAGCTGCAACAACTGTCAAAAATGTTATTATGGCCAAACCGGGAAAGCACTAGATGTCCGGGTTAAGCAATATCAAGCCAATGTACGTAATCACAGTGAACAATCTGCGCTTTTTCTACATATGTACAATCTTAACCATAGCATTAACTGGAACAGTGTCAAACCAGTCATAAAATGCAGTAATTATATTTCGAGAAATATATTAGAATGTATCTCTATTAACGCATTCCCAAATTTCAACCTTAGCCCTGGTTTGTTCATGCTAGAGCCCATTATCACCACATACATAAAATCTCAAATAAAGTTGTTTCAGGATTTTGTACCCCCTAATTAGGGTTCAGAGGTGGGTAGTCTAATCCCCCCTTCCAGTATTTAAGGCAATGTGTGTCCAGCCTCCTGTTCATTCCTTGAAAAGGTCTTTAAGAATAAAGACGAAAGCGCTCGTAATCGTTTTTCACTTTTCCTTTGTGGGTGTATCTGCATATATATATATATATATATATATATATATATATATATATATATATATATATATATATATATATATATATATATATATATATATATATATATATATATATATATATACTGTTCAGGTCTACAGCAAGGCTGCGTTATTAACTTTAACTTGTACAGCAAGTCCCTCGCTTAACGACGAGGTTCCGTTCAAACGCCCCCTTCGTTGAAGGACCCCCTCCCCTCCCATTAACCGACAACTTGGCCGACGCATAGCGTTAGGTCTTATTAATGAAGTCACGTGTTATCGGCACTCGGCACTTATTCTGTTTATTTCGACTAATCTTTTCTTCATGTTATTTTAGTGTCTTTTTTAAAAAATAAATTTTAATTTTATTCTTTTCAGTTAGCTTTTGTATGTATGGTAGTAAAAAACACAAACTTGACAACATTGTTTTATTAACACAAAGTGACGTAAGATGCAGAGCAAACAATAATAATAATGTAATAATAATAAACAATAATACATAATAAAAAAACAAAAAAAAAAACAACAATTTATAATTCAAATCCTTCAGGAGTGCGAGAGACTTGTGACTGAATGCGTGTGTGTCACAGTGTCTGAGTGCCAGTGCCTGTATGTTCCAGGGCCTTTTTCCTGTTGTCGTACAACGCTACGTAGCGTCTCCTTCGATGGTTTATTTTAATATTATATGTAGCTAAAATAATATTAATACTTTTATTTTTTTTGAAAATTAAAAAAAAAGGCAAAATAAATTAAATTAAATAATTTATATCATGAATTATTTTCTATTTAATGATTAAGATTATTTAGGATTTTGTAGATTTGTTTTTAATTTAGGAGCCTGTCTGGCGACTACCCTGTTGGGCATAAGTCGCCGGAATCAAGACAGCCTAGCACTAGGCTACTTTAAAATAAGAATAAGAAAACAATGATAAAAAAGGAATATCACAACAATCAGGAGGCAATCTCTGGCGTCGGGGGGAGGTCCCCCTCCCCCAGGTGCAGGAGCGTAGACCTACAAAAAAACAACAATAACAACCCCCCCCCCACAAAAAACTAGTTAAATAAAAGGGATAAGACCGGCCTCCCCCCAAAGGTCAACAAGTCCACCAGTCAATGTGCACGCACTCGTCCCGAGTACAAAGGACAGGCGGTAGCGACCCCACCCATCCCGGTACTAGGACAGGTAACGTGCGCGAAGACCATCCAGACTGGGACATTCGACAAGAATGTGCCGAACAGTCTGGGGGACGACGCAGTCGTTGCAATAGGGCGCAGGGCGTGCTCATTCCCCGCAATTCCTACATGTCCAGGAACCCAGCAAAAGATAATCCCGAAATCTGCCCGGATCGCCAAAACTGTGGCGTCACGGATATCGCGAACCCGATGATGCGGAGATTCCAATGCCTCGAGAGCACTCAGGGCGCTTTGTGAGTCGATATAGATCACAATCCTGTCTCCAAACCGGGCACGTCGCGTAATCTCCCGTACCGAGTGGTGTATTGCCACCAGCTGGGCCGTGAAGACAGACGCAGCGCCTGGCAGAGCCCCGCTGACTTCAAACAGAGGGGATACGACGTGGAAGCCGACATCCTCTTCGGACTTGGAGCCATCCGTATAGACTGGCACGGTTTCAAGGTGACACGAGGTGTGCTCCAGAAAGGTCGAACGCAATACTCCCGGCGCCGTAAAACCTTTGGGAGCAGAGGCGTGACGACAAATAGCCAAATGTGGTACCCTCTAGGGTGGCATCCTGGACAGAACCAGGGGCACCACCGGCCCGAGATCGATATCTAGCTCTTGAAGGAGTTTCCTGGCCCTAAACTCAAAGGGCTTAGGGTATGACTGGCTTCTCTCAGTGGCATAGGCACCGTCGAGATCAGCTGCGGATGCAGTGAGAGCTGTTAGCGACTGAGGTAGGCGCCGGGCCCGCGTCTACAAGCGAGCGATGCACTGTACGTGGCGTAGAGGGAGTGGCATCTCCCCAGCATCGACCAACAGGCTCTCAATTGGGGAAGTGCGGAAGGCACTGGTCACAAGGCGAAGGCCGGTGTGGTGGATCGAGTCCACCTTCCGCAATAAACGCTCGGCTGCGTATGAATAAAACTCGCATCCGTAGTCGAGCTTCGAACGAACAAAGGATCGATAAAAAAGTAGGGCAGTAGCTCTATCAGCACCCCAAGCGCTGAACGTCACGGAACGGAGAATATCCATGGCGCGGGAACAAGAGACCCTAAGAATGCGAATATGAGCCTCCCAGGTGAGGCGTCGGTTAAATACAAGACCAAGGAAACGGTGCGATTCAACCATTTACAGGTGCACCCCATTAAGAAACAAATCTGGGTCGGGGTGGAGCCGTGGATGGAGGCAGAAGTGCACCACTTTAGTCTTGGCCAAGGGAAACCGAAACCTGTGCGCTTCGGCATTTCAAGAGACACGGTTCAATGCCTGTTGGAGTCGACGCTCCAGAGTTGGCATCTGGGCCGCGCCAAAAGAGATCGAAAGGTCCACGTATAGCGTAGTGAGAACATCTTCTGGCAGCACCAAGGTGATGCCGTTGATGCTCAGGGCAAAGAGTGTGGCACTGAGAAGACTTGCCTGCGGCACCCTACTCCTGCTCCTTTGGGCCGAAGAGAGCTCCCCCCCCACCCGTACGCGGAATCGACGATCTCGCAAAAATTCAGATTTAAACATTGAGAGTTCTCCCCTCGTGTGGAGAGTCTCCATGATACCGTATCGCCATGCGGTATCATAGGCCTTCTCCAGATCGAAAAACAGCTTGGCGTTGTTCTGTCTAAAAAGGTAGGCCTCACAGACGGCATTTTTCAGTCGGAGAAAAGCATCCGACGTGGAGTGGAACTTGCGGAAGCCACACTGTGCAGAAGACAGATGGCCTCCGCTGTCCAGGAAAAAGGTTAATCTAACATTTACCAATTTTTCCATCAACTTGCACACGCAAGAGGTTAGAGAGATCGGGCGGAAACCGGCCGGAGTAAAGTGATCTCTCCCCGCTTTGCGAAAGGCGAGCACAGTAGCGATTCGCCAGGAATCTGGAAGGAGACCTTCCACCCAGATCATGTTGAACAAATCTAACAGAAAGGCCATGCCTCGCTCACCCAGGTGTCGAAGCATGGCGTGCCAGACATCGTCCGGACTAAGGGCAGTGTCCGCGCACGAAGAAAGAGCGGAGCGCAACTCACTCGCAGTAAACCTGTCTTTCAAGGGTTCTCTGCCTCTGTAGGTAAAGTTCAGCTGGCGGCCCTCTGCGACATCACGACGTGCATTGAATGCTGGAGGAACAACATCCCGGCAAGAGAATGCGGAGAAAGTGGTCGCTAAGGATTCCGCCACGGACGCGGGGTCCGAGATTGCGGTCCCATTCTCCTGGAGAACGGGAGGGAGGTCCTGCGAGAACTTGCCCCGAATCCTTCTGACTCGCTTCCACACCTCTGCTAGAGGAGTCTTCCCGTTAAGTGAAGACACGTATGCCCGCCAAGAAGAGCGGCGGGCGTGCTTCGAAATATACCAGAACCTAGCCCTAGCCTGACGAAATTCACCCACAGTGAAATCGTTCTGGCGGCGCTTACAACGCATGCAGGCATAACGCTTCTGTTCGAGGGCCGTCTCACACTCAGCCGACCACCATGGGAGTGGTCGGCATGCAAAACGGCCAGACGTTCTGGGAATAGTAGTCAGGCCCGCGGCGATGAGGTTGCCGGAGAAGAACTCAACAGCCTCATCTACTGACCTAAACTCTTCGACTGAAATAGAGAATTCAGTCATTTCTTGAAATGCAGGCCACCGCGCCCGCGCCAAGCAACACCCGGGTGAGCTCTCAGGAGGCAGTTGCCCTGAAAATGATATTTGAATGGAAAAGTGATCACTACCATGGAAGTAAGTGACCACCCCCTAATCACGTCACGTCAACCTTAGCTGGTCAAACCCGACTCCGTTCCGGTTACCTCATTATCTTGTATCGAAACCTTTCAGCTCGCAACTGTTTCCTCGCGTGTGTATGTTTGTGCATTCGCGTGGAAAACTCCAACTATTCGCTTGCAATCTTACACATGTTTTTCTTAATACATGTACAATTATGATTTAGCAATATATATATATATATATATATATATATATATATATATATATATATATATATATATATATATATATATATATAAGTATTTCGTTTTATTTTACATAAGTTCATTGCTTCTACATGGCATATTATTTCGGTAGTTAATATGTGTGCCCAATTTCAAGATTTCATAGGTCCAACAGGATGCTCATTTGTGAGGTTCCTCGTTAGATATCTGACGATTCTGGGTTTTCAGGGAATGACATTTCCTTGATTCCGTTTTTCACTACTAATTGGTTGAGCGTGTTTGCCAATGTTCCAGGTTTAGTGATATTTGACAAATGAGCATATAACATGCACACCTGGAGGTCCGATCCTAATCCTTGTAGTATGGTGATGTTTCTTCGTGCTTCCTTCATTTCATTGATGGTATCTTTTGCCACTCCTGCGTATATAGCATTTTGCACTTATTGTTTTTCTTGAATTTTCTCCCTTTTTCCCTCTCGATTAGCTCTTTCCTTTGGGGGCAGCTCATCGCTAGTGTGCGGTGGTTACCTTCATAATTTAGGCATTTTTTGGTGGTGGAGTTACACTCCCTCCAGCCATGATCTCCTGAGCATTTCTTTTCTTCGACGGTACAGTTCTTAGTAGTGTGACTCTCAAGTGCGTAACAGTTATAGCACGTCTGAATATTTGCTAACTTTTCAATGTTCTCAGTCGGAATTCTCATGTTGAAGGCGAATAATTCGTTTGTTGCTATTCTATTTGCCATTTCACTATTGCTACACACCACATTGAAAACGCGGGTGTTTTGTCGAAATTTGATTACCTGCTGAACTTTTATATTCTGATTGCTCTTTTCTATTTGTTCCTTTAAATCTTCTGATGAGTGCGATCGAACCCAAATATCTACTTTCCTGCAAATTACGCTTCGATGTGTTATAATTTGAGGAGGATTAGCTGGATGAAGCCCTATTTTTGTAAGCGTTTCGATTCCTTCATTTGATACTACTCGTTCAGCATCTCTTTCCTGGTGGCATATCGCAATATATCCTATTGCATTGTCAGTAAGCTTTACTAGTGCCACTTTCATTTCTCCATACAAATTTTGCACTACTTTAATACTTGGTTTCGGAATTTCTCCTGTTTCCTGGAGTACCACTCTCTATCACTCCATCTCCATTTTTATCCTGAAGCGCCGAGGCCCGCCTCCTCATTTTTTCCTCCTTTCTTTCTTATATTCTCTCTCTTAAAACAATCGTGTGCCCAATTATTACTATTCTCCTCTAGTGGGAAGCTTTCCCTATTTTCGTCTATTTCTAGCATTCCTACCTATTTGTATACGCGCACTCCTCGATCACCCTACCTAGATATTCTAGCCCCTAACAGCAGTTTAAAAGAAATTATCAATTACCAAATAGTGTAAGTGTGTGTGTATGTGTTTTTAGGGGACAAAAGCATGCGTGGATAGACAGAAAGAAATAAAAGTTGTGAAAAGAGAATATAGTGTAGGAGATTTGCAAAGGGATGCCAGGCACCTGGTGGTTAGTCCTATTCCTTACATTGTGTTTTTTGGTTTTGTGAATTTTGGTTGTTGAATTATATTTACTTTTATGGCGTTCAAGCCATTTGTCTTAAAAAAATCTTAATGTTTTTTTATATATGAGATGTGCATTTGCTGTTGTTTTTTTGTGAATTAATTAATCATTATTAATTTTATACTTAGTATATTTTTGTTTTGCATTTATTTTGTGTTGTGTGTATTTGGTATTTTTTGTTTCTTTCTTCTTGTTGTAGTCATAATCGGTAAGATTTTGTCATATTTACTTAAAATTTTCATAGTTCGTGGGTCTCTTTATTTTGTATAGGTTTCCTTCTTCCGTATTAAACACTTTTCTCTTGCGTAGAACGGCACTTCCTCACCGTTAGTCATGAGTCTAGCGGAGCTTGGAAATCTGTCGTGGCTTCTGGCTCTTCTGTTCTGGTTAATCATTTGAATGATTTCCTCATTCATCTCCTGAGTAACCATATCCTGCATATTCCTACTCCACCCTTCGATGACTATGCTAATGGGACTTAACTCTGCCTCCCTGTGCAGCTCTTGCCTGCGTGTAACCGTAATTGGTTCGATGCATTTGTTCTTCAGGACCTGTAGTCTTGTCTTTTGTGTATTTGAGGAACTAGAGAAGGTGTAAGCGGGTTAGAGCAGCGTAGATCTTACAATTGCAATGTAGATCTTCTTCCTATTGTTCTCTCTGGGGTTTCTGAACATGTAAAGAGTTTTGACTGCGGCCGATGCTTTCAAAATTCGATCAGCGACGTACTTCTTTTACCCGGAAGAAGTAATCTTCATCCCGAGTACATTGAACTCAGTGGTGTAGGGATAGCGCCTATCCTCCACCCTGACATCTGATAACATTCTCCTTCCATTGGGGACTACCTTGAATTTCTCTTTGTTAGTTCTTATTTTCTATTTAGCCTCCAAATGTTTAATCTTGCGATTTCTTCCGCCATCATACGAGCTTGCATGGGCGCGTTTCCCAAGCAAACTTATCTGACTGCAATCATCCGCGTTGAGGCAAATTGGGTTCATGGGGCAGGGACATCTGCGATGTATATCGTGTAGAAAGTGAGGGACAGGCATCCCCTTTGCGGGAGGCCCGCATCTCGTCACCTTTCTTCATGGCACCCATGTACGTGCCCTGCTTTTCTTTCTTGTTTTCTTCTTCTTTTCTCTTTAATGTGTCCTTCTTCTTCGGGCAATTTGGGGCCATGGTCTTATGGTCAACTTTACAGTTTAGGCACTTCTTCTGGATGCTTTTTGCATTTATGGAATCGGTGTCCTGTGGCGCATTCGCTGCCCACAGTTACCTTTTTCTGGGCAGTTGGTCGAGGTATGCTGTTCTAACTTGAAGCATACAAAGCCAGTTTGTAATTCCTCATAGTAGGATAACGAGCCCATCCGTTTTCGCTTTTTGTGCCATTTCTGTTGAGGCGAATATAATCTTAAAGACATAGGTATGGTCACGGAATGAGATTATTTCCCGGACCTTTTCCCATCCGTGTTGCCTCTCAATTTCGTCCTTTATTTCAACGGTCAAGTTTTCTCCTACCCAGCTCTCCACTTTGCGTCAGGTAACACTGCGGTTAGCTGCAACTTGGGAGGGGGGCATCAAGGCCGATCGTCTTCAAGGTGCTTACTCTCTTTTCTGATAGTAGCTTGTCTACGTTACGGGTTTCCACGCAGATTGCGAATCCGCTGAAAACCTCGATTAACTTCACGAGGGCAACCTTTAGTTCTGCGAAAAGGGTTTCACATGGCTTGCCTTTTTGAGGTGCGGTTTGTTCTGGGATTGTCCTCAAGGAGACCCTCTTAGTGAAGTCCTCCATGATTATTTGGGGTCCTTTTGCTCCTCTTGTTGTTTTCTTCTGTCTTTACAGGAAATGAATGTGTAGTTTTATGTGTGAGCATAAGAAAGGGGTGAAGAAAAGTGGATGAGTTTTGGTAAAGAGACTGGTTCTCGTTAGGTTAGAACACTCCCGCCCTTTACCTAATTGGTCCCCCGCTCGAGTACTGCTGGGATGAGGGATGATGATGGATGGATGGATCCGGTTGGGCTCCTCAATCCTCAAGGGGATTCATACATGGTGGGCTTAATGAAAGTAGCGGCCGAATCAACTTCCGCTACACCTTTACCACCACCCCTCGGGTACTTGCGCCATAACTGGTCAACATACACAGATACGGGGGTTACTTCCTTCTCTGGTCTTGGTCAGACCTTTGGGTGTGAGGATTTCTCTTCCCACACGAAAGTTGCAGTTAAGTTCCCTACCGGAAAAAATTCTGACTCCTGATCCCGCCTTGGGCTATTCTTCAAACCAATTTCTTCATGAGCCCCTAATTATGCCACTTCCAATTAGACGGCATAGTTAGGAAAAAAATAATGAATGGCAGCCAGACATCTGAGACGGGTTCCCACTTTAGTCGATAGACCGGAACAATGTTTTTTTTAAGCCGTCATTTAGTTTAGGACTCTCATATGAAAAAAATATTATATTTCTCTTTCTTGAAAGTGAAACTTCACTTGACTCTCCAGGTAGACTGTTTTCCTAGCAGCGTTGCTCTTTGTTCTCTACTAAGCAAAGTTGCTTGTTGGCATCCTTCTGTCTCGGAAGCCAATGGATATTGCACTATAGAAGGCTTGGGCGAAGTTTATGGAGATCCTGGGTTATCCAATCGTCAAGATCCCCCTCTCGGCTTGCCGGTGTCATCCAAAGGAATATAGACCAGTAAGTTTGGTACCAGGTTGGCTGCAGGAGCTGCCAAAGTCAGTGTGCACAGCGCATTGGTCCGCCTTCGGGGTTCCATTCCTGATTTGGAAGGTTTACTCCCTTACACTTGGCCGTTTGATCAGGCGGTCTGGGTGTGGCGCTTGGAGCCAGCACGCGAGAGTTTAGGTAATGGGTGAGGACCCGTGGTGCCTGTCAACTATTCCTATGAGTCATAATTTAGACTGATTTTCAGGTCTTGATTGACTCCTACGTGTCCGATAGGCCTCATATTATTTAAGGCTTGAGGAGAGCATATTATCACCTCATTTGACCTTTTGGTAACATTTTATGATCCCTCAAATTCTTGGTCGTCGCTTTGCTGATTTGTACGGGAGGTAGCTTCGTAAATATAAACTATATTTAACAAATCCATTAAAACAGATGTTTACAAAGTAGAAAAAATGAATTCCGTTATACTTCTCAGCAAATCTTAGAATATAAAATTCGGCCTGCACGTACGCTGATTCGTCAATTTCTTGATGATTCCAGACCAATGTATGAGGCAGACCATAGTCGCGAAGTTGTCGCTCTGCATAATTTCACGTTAAAATTTAAATGAAAGGGTAAGAAACAGGAAGAAATTGTTGAATTATTCTAGGAAATTAGAGGAACATTGATAAACGAAAACAATGAGGCAATCGCCAAAAGAACCCACAGAACCATTCAGAACTTCAGATGGACACATGAAGTGATAAATAAGAGTGACTACAGAACAGATACGTAGAGAAGAACCAAGCAGAGAAATGTACAACGAACTAAGAAGGAAGAAGAGAGAGCAAACGGATTAATAATTAATAAATGAGAACAATGGAACGGACTACTCCATAAGATAGATGAAGAAGGATTGCCAAAAGAGTTTTGGAAATGGGTGAACCGGAGGAAAGACAAACCAGCAAAGGAAATGATTAGAGTTAAGGCTTAAAGAGGAAACCAACTGGAAGACGAAGCCGACGTAGAAAGAGTAAATAGGAACACCAACAAAGTAATTGATGCCATCATAGTGACCAAGGAGCTTATAAGAACAATAAGCAGCTTTAAAAGAAAGCACTAGGACCATTAGGATTCACGAGAGAAAATTACGCTGAAGCAACTAATAACATCTTAGAAACATTTTTAATGCGTGTCTGAATAGAGGCTACTTCTCCGGTGACCTAAAAGTGGCGAAAATGAATTTCATACCAAAAGCAAGAAAACCACCTTGTCTGGTAGAAAACTACCGACATATTTCGCGACTGGATTTCATCGGGAAAGTATATGAAAAGATCTTAAGACGCAGACTCGATCAACACCTCGAGGAAAGGAACCTCGATAATGAGTGCCAATTCTGACTCGGGAAAAACAGAAACACGGACATGGCACTATGTCTAATAATCGAAAAGTTAGCAAAGGCAAAGAGCGAGGAGATGAGCGTAGACATCGTCTGTAAAAACGTATCTAAAGCTTTCAACAAAGTTTGGCAGAGGTAAATCTAGTACAAAATACTACAACTAGGATTCAAAATAAAATTGAAATAAAACTGTGCCACTATGCCATAGATAGATACAGGCAGTCACCATGGGGAGCTTCTTAAATTCAAAGCCGGGTTCCGCAGGGCGGGTATTTGAATAGGCTATCTACACAGCAGAAATTCCACCTCCAGCAACCGAAGGATGTATGAATATAAAGTTTGCAGATGACATAACACAGGTGTGATTGTGTCATCCCACAGGCACGTCCCAATTTCAAGCGAGAACGGGAGATGAAATACGAAGGATAAACCAATATAAAAGAAATGGCAAATTAGCACGAACCAAGAGAAATTCAAAATTATTCCAGTTTACAACAAAAAGATAACATACATATACATAGACGAAGAAAGATACAGATATAGAAACGAATGTAAAGTGCTGGGTCTAACCATAACTAAATATGATTACAGCAAACACATGACCGAAGGAACAAAAAAAGGAAAATTTGGACTAAAACTACTATATAAGCTAAGATTGCTGTAAACAGAACAAGAAGAAAATCTACAAATCAATATAATCCAGTCCACACTAATTTATCCGACAATTGCAATTTGCACTCTATCAAGAGCGAACCTCATAAAATTTCAGAGGATCCAAAACAAAGCAATGTATCTCATAACATGAGAAGGATAGAAAGAAGAAGAGTGGAAAATCTGTATAGAGAAGCAGTCATCAACACCTAAACAAGGTAATAAAGAAAAGAGCGAAAGCAGTTATTTAAAAGACGTGAGATGAATTCGGCAAAGAACTAGCCCAATGTTTCCAAACTTTTTTGGGACTAACGCCCCCTGGGACACTAAATCTTTTGATATCGCCACTCTGCCAATAGAATTTCATCGTTCTTAAGTTACAAGACCTATTATTTTAAATATAAAAATTAGAAGAATCTCATTGAAAACTTACCTCAATATGTTTTAATGAGATAGTTGACTTTGGGGATTTGGGGCTAACTCTTACACCCTAGGTTCCATCCTACTAAGAAGTAACCCTAAATTTCCTATATTTGTGATTTGCAGGTGGTTTCTTTGTTTTGTGAGAAGTCGAGTACTGCACTAAACCCGTGTTCAGCCATATATGAAGATGGGAAACTATGAAATATAGTTTAATTACTTCCCACAGTTTTGGATACTTCTCAGGAATTTATTTTTATAACTAAAATCCCTGGTATGATTGCTTGAATAGAGGCTTCAATTCTGTCATTTTTAAAACCAATCAACTCTTCTTGCATTGTAAGATTAGTTTCATATTTTGTACAAGCATCTGTAAATGGGTTTATCAGCAAATCAGGTATTTTCATATCTATGAGATATTGATATCTACAGCTCATATCATCGTGTAGCGACTTTAAATGTTTGCAATAAATCAAGAGGTCATCATCCAATATGGAATTATTAGTCTCATCGTATTCCAGTTCATTTAGATTTGGAAACAGACAGATTCTTACGACCAATATTATTCTTGAAGAAGGAAAGCTTGTACAAGAATGCGCAAATTTTAGATTTTGCTTTGATAAGAGTTACATCACAGCTTTGCAATTGCAAATTCAGATCGTTGAATATGCTGAAGATATCTGTTAAATAGGAAATGTCCTTCTTGCAAGCTAAGAGTTTATCACTCAAATGACCACATTTATTCTCTCGGAAAAATTTAATTATGCTGTTGAAAATTTAATAAAATCGCTCTTAACAGTTTCCTTTCGATAAGCACTTCACTTCGGTATGTAAAAGGCGATCAAATTCTTCATCACTGTTATTACAGAGCTGTCGAAATATTCGGGAATTAAGGGCATGACATTTTATTTTATTTACTGATGTAATAACATTGTTAAGAGATTTATGAAGCCGATCACTCAAGTTCCTGGCAACCAGATGTTGTCGATGAATTACGCAATGTATTGTAAAAACATCGGCCACAACTTTCTTCAAAAATTCAAGAAAACCTTTATATCGTCTTGTTAATACTGGAGCTCCGTTAGTCGCGCAAGCAATAATATTGCTCATTGGGATATCTTTTTCTTTGAAAAATTGTTCAACTGCAGGGAAAATAGATTCACCTTTAGTGTTTGTTTCAAGTTCCTTTGCAATGAGCAGCTCTTGCTCAATTTTGTTATCTTTAATATAGCGAACAAATCCTAAAAATAGTGCTTCATTGCCTGGCAGTATAGACTCATGCAATTTTAAACAAAATTGCTGAACCTTAAGTGTGTCACATAGGATTTCTTCAATGTCTTCGGCCATTTCGTCAACTCTTCTTTGAACAGTATTATTACTAAGTGGAGAAGAACTGGCAAGCCAGTTCTTCTCCAATTGTATGAAGCTTCCCAAACCTGGCAATCGTTTTGGAGATATTATATGAACAAACAAGTCTATCGTCGCATTTTTGGGATCGTTTTGTTATAAAGGAACCAATGTTTTTTTCTCTTGTTAAATCTGTTTCATAAATTTTGAAAATATGCCAAATTCTCTTTTTCTTTATCAGGATGAATCTTCTTTAAGTGATCAGAAAGTCGGGATGGTTTCATAGCCTTGTTAGAGAACACTTTCTCACATAGAAGGCACATTGGCAATTGGTTGTTATTAGGATAACTAATAAATCCAAACTTCAAATATTCAACACTATATTGTCTGCAATTTGGTTTTGATGAGTTTTCAGACATGGTTATGGGTAGTTAAACACGGTCACTATAATTCAAATCGATCAGTAAATGGCAAAAACAGAATTTCACCACCAATAATGATTACAGGAACACGTCTAACTCACAACTGAAATAATCGGGCACAACAAACATAAAACTGGAAAAAGGGAAAACAGCAAAAATGTGTTAGCAAGACGATGATTAAGTTTGTATATAATTATTAAAGTTATACAAAAATCACTATTCCTACTACTTGCATTTGTCACAATATGGGTAAATGTTATGAAAAAGATTACAACATCAAAGCTTATGTGAAAAGTATTGCAAAAAAGCACTAAATAACTAATATCACGCAAATGAACAACATTTACCAACACAGAACTTACGCGGAAACTAACAGCAATCCAAAACAGACGTGGACCCGAGAGACTGTGGCTGTTACGTACATGTTTTATACAAGTACTAAACGGATCAAGTTTAAATAATAATAATAATAGGTATTTATATTGCGCTCTTCAGGGCTGTTAGCCCTCCCAGAGCGCAGGTTGTGTAGCGAGTGTAGAGAAAGTTTACAGGGGAGAGAAAGCGATCAAGAGCTTTGAGAATGGAATTGATCGTCGGGGAAATCAAAGACGCTCACACAACAACCTATCCCTGAAGCCATTGAGCAAGAAAAAGAAAGACACGAGAATGGTAAAGAAGAAAGAAAGAATAATAGAATGAAACAAATAGACGTGAGGAATAAGGAAAGAGCTAAAGAAAAAAATAGATAAAGAAATAGAGAATTAAGAAGAGGTAGGGAAATAAATAGACAGATTTATAAGAAGTGGATGGTCGGGGTAGTTGGGGTAAAATGTTCGTCATAAATGTTTATGGTTCCTAAGTCGATGGGGAATTAACTTGTCTGCGTCACTACTGCAGCCGGTTTTTGTGTACGATTTGGAACGAGTATATATTTGGGATTATCGGCATCGTACAAATTATCACGCAGAGTAGCGTATTTAAAGAAAGTGGAGGGGGGAGGTAAAGAGGAAAGGAGGGAGAGAGATATGCGAATGAATAGTTAAATATATAGAAAGGTGAAGATAAGTAGAGTAAAACACGTAACGGAAGGAGAGAGAGAGAGAGAGAGAGAGAGAGAGAGAGAGAGAGAGAGAGGGAGAGAGAGAGAAAAAAACAGAGATGATATATAGGGAAAGAAAGGGAGCACAGATAGAGAAAGAAGAGTTGAAAGAAAAGAGACGAGGAACGGGAGAGAAGAAACCGAGAGATCATAGATAGAGGGAGAAAGGAGCAAAGTTATCCAAACAAGAGAAAAGGGGGGGGGGAGGAATGGAGGGAGGGAACTGAAGGAGAGAGAGAGAGAGGTGACGGATAGAGAGAAAAAGTAGGTACAGATAGTTAAAGAAGAGGAAGGTCGGATGAATGAAGAGACAGGGAACGGAGACACAGATAGAAGATAGGTTATTGATATATATAGAGAGACCACATTCAGCACCCCAAGTGCTGAACGTCATGTAACAAAGTACTGGTTGTTAGGGTACTACATCAACTCGATCTCTTCATTCACTTTCATATTCGTCTCACAAAACTAAGAAAAGGGCTAAAAACGAGCGGAGATTTGTGGTAAAACCCTTGCCAATTTATTATTTTTAATCTTACAGCTAGAGCACCCTATTTATTAGCTACTGAATTCCACAATAAGTCCACCTGCTATTGTTCGGAAGGCATCTAAGGAGGGTTAGGGACGCGACTGGGTAAAACAAGTTTAATTGTTCCGAGAGCATCCACTCAATTCAGTTTCGAGAGAATCAGGAGAATTAATAGGCAACTTTTAAACAGTCGAGACCCCGGAAAATGGCCTCGCAATGCAGAAAAGTAAATAAACAATAGAAAGTAGCGACCCGGGCGCATGAGTTGCCCTAATCACAGATGAAAATCAAGGCATAAGGCGCTTTTCGTCGTTCAGGCGTAAATGAAAACCGACCATCGGCCCGTCGAAAAAAAGGTCAAAATAGTGTTCCCACTGGGGTGGCGCTTTGACACACTACAGCTCAAGGATAATTGCGAAATGACAAGGACAAAAAAACTTTACATTCAAATAACCAGGAAATAGCGGGAGAAATAACGACGAAATAATAGCCTTTCAAAAACAAGTGGAAGCTTTGTGTACTTACTTTATACAGGTACAGATCGAACCTCAAACATATTTGGCATTATTAAAGAAAGTATAGCAAACTATAAGTCAGCTATCAGAAGTTTATTAAAATGTCATTAAACAAACCTTTTCAGTAACAGTTTGAATCAAACACGTCACCGCAAACCAAATGCCGTGTGAAGAAGTACTGTATCAACAACTAGTCGTACAATACTGTTAATACAATGCGTTTATAATATTTAGCTATGCAAATAATGCTTAGAATTTTAAGTCTGTATAACAGTAAAATTTATAATTGTACCTATATAAGTATCGACATTATTTTTTTCATGGCCATAGAGTTAAAAGATAGTCAATTTTCACGAATTATAACTACGAGATTGCCAATTTGGCAATCCTGCGGTGTAACACCAACTGAACAAGAAAACAAGCCCACTAACACACATCACTGGCATCCAGTAGAATTTTCTGTATTATTCTATAAAATCTCTGCAATTCTGCAGATTTTTTTACTTTCCATATAATTGCAATATTTCCATAGATTTCTACAGGTCCAACAGTTAGGTACTCTATAATAATTGAGTAATATTTAAACTTGATATGGTTAACATTGAATAAATGCCGAACGCCCCCAGTGTGCATTCGACGCCCCGTAAGTGAATCAACATCTTCTTTTTTACCCCATTCATCTGCAGAAGGCGATTGAGCTTTACCGCAAATGTGCCGCGATTAGCTAAGTTTGCCAAATGTGCAAATATGACCATAGCCATTATATCTTTGCTTTCACTTGGCATTACCGGTACTGGGCGACCAGACCAGCGTTTCGCTCTTCCTCACACTGATTACAAGGCAGGTATCCAGGCAGCTCTCCGGGCTGCTTGGCCAAGAAGATGGGAGACGGTCGAAGGGAACTTAAAGTTGCGTACCATTGCGCCGTGACTGTTCCCATGCACCTAGCCCCCAATGACGCGCCGGCTTCAGTTTGCTTTCTGTCGTCTCCGAATTGGACGCTCCGCCATTTGATGTAGCGCTCACCTGCGCCATAGTGGGAAAACTGCGTTGTTCCCCAGACTGTTCGGCACATTCACTCTAACTGTCCCGGTGTCGGGATGAGCGGGGCTGCTACCGCTTTTCCCTTGTACTTGGAACGAGTTCGTGCACACTGACTTGTGGACTTTATGACTTTTGGGAGGAGGCTGGCCTCACCCCCTTTATTTAACTTGATTTTTTTTGCTGTTTTTTTTTGTAAGTTGCACGTTCAAGGGAGGGCGAGCCCCTCCCCCCCCCTCCCCCGACGCCGGAGCGTGCTTCCTGCTTGTTGCCCTTATCCTTTTTTTATTTTCTATTTTTTTAATGTTATTGTTTTTGTTTTTTTACATATTGTTACTTTTATTTAGCCTAGTACTAGGCAGTGGTGAGTACGGCGACTTATGCGCAAGTAGGCAGTCGCCAGATGGGCCCTGTGATGATGGTTCTCAGCGCCGCTTCTTCAACGTAAGTTCTTGAGCTTTGCCTCCTTTTCTTGTTTATTTTTTTCGCTTTTTGCTCGGATCGCAGTTGACGCACTTCGGCTTCTCCGACGCACAGTCCTTCCACTCGTTTCCAGACTTGGAACAGATGGGACAGATTACGTCGGACTCTGTGCAGTCTCCTGCCGGGTGCTTCTCGACGGCGAAGCATTTGAAGCAGCATTCGAGGCGGTTAAAATCAATCTGCTCCGGGGCTATTCGAAGTTAGAACCCCAGGAATCCCTTCTTCTTAGCCCTCTGGGCCATCTCGATGCTTGAGATGATGACTTTGACGATATTTTAGGTTTTGCCGAACTTCTCAACTTTTAAGATATTTGCCCATTTTTGTTTGTTGGTTAGCTCGACCTTGATCTTTTCTTAGGTGTTGCCCATGAAGAACGGCTCGAGCCTCCTCAGGATGATGATGCGACGGACGAGGATTTCATGGGGGACGGATGCTTCTAGCCTTATTTTCTGAAGAGACTTTTTGGCCTCTTCAGAGACGAGCCTTTCTACGTCTTCCATTGTGTCACATATAGTCGCGTAGCCGTTCCGGATGGCTATTAGTCGGATGAGCACGATGTTTGGGACACCGTAGATGATTTCCATCACGGTCATCCTTGTTTGTTTTGCCCCCTCCCCCCTCCTGGAGGGTACGGAGGAAGACCGGTTGTTCTTATTGGGGGCCTTCCTCATGTGGCCCCTTTTCCCATGAGGCGCCTTTAAGCAGTGGTTCTCCCTCTTCCCCTGATTCCTTCTCTTCCTTCTTGTGTGAAAAAGACTTCCGTTCCCTAGTGTAGCGGTGGTGAATTGTCTGGCTGGTATTTCTTAAGAGCTTCTGCTTAACTTTTTCTCCTTTGCCACACGACCATACATGATGATATCTCAGACTCAAAACGCCTAGATTCGTCGCAGAGTAAGAGACAATTGACATTTCCAAATTGGTGACATATTTGGATAGTGGTAAAAATAGGTGGGTGAAAGATTTTAAAAAATTTCCCTTAGTGTTCAGGACATCTCTTACATTCTTATTTTCCTAGCATCAATTTTTTGTTAGTTTTTTATTTTGACAATTTCTTTTTTAATTCTTTTTGATTATTTATTATTAATCATTTAACCGATCAGGCTTCAAGCCTTTATTATTTATCTATTGCTGAACAAATTGGTTTTAGTACTTAGCTTGAGATTATTACTGAATCTAATTTTAAAACAAAATAAAAACAAACATAATAAGAATACTAAATCACACCTAAAGAAAGTATTGCTATTGAAGGATTCTAGTCAAACAAAATTTTGGAACTCAGTTAAAATCAGAGAAATTTAGGATACTAGTGAAGAACAAAATTAAAACAGTTAAAATAAAAATTAATCTCAAAATCAAATAAAAAACAAAATTGGAGTCAAAATCTTAATAAAAAAATTTTTTTAGAACAGAGTTAAAATAAAAAAAATAAGAGTACTAGTGAAGAACGAAATAAAAACAAAGTGGAAATCAAAATTACTATCAAAATCAAACACAAAATTAAAATAAAAAACATAATCCAAAATAAAAAAGAGCAAGGAAAGATTATGTGTAAATTTCCGCCATTGCCAAAGCGGCAGTTACTTTGTGGCTTGGGAATTTCGTCCGCCTCGAACCTTTACTTTTTAGTCGGGTCAAGTCTATGTCTAGGTCCATGGTCTAGTCCTGGTAGATTTGTGGTTTCTACTTTGTCCTAATTCTTTTTCGCCTGTGATTGTATCAGTGAATTGAGTAGTTGAAATTGTGCTCCGTTGTGTAGTGTGTGTTGTGGGATGCATTCCAGTCTTCTTGCCTGATTTTAATGGCGGCTCGTAGCTAAAATTAGTGGGGGTGCTGCAACAGAAATTTGTTTTAGCATTGTTTTAATATTGTGTAAAAGGAAATAAACATATAAAAAGAAAATTTATAGATAAACTTGATAAATTCGTAAAAAGAACAAAAGCAAACATTCTTTTACTTACTAATACCCTAAATAGTTACAGTTCAAGCTTTATTTATTCATTTAAAAACGAAATCCATTCTTCTTGTTTTAATTTGAACGAAAAGATTAATTATTTTCTCCTTGATCTCTGGATGACTACTGAGGAATTTTTTCTCTATTGAAAACACTGCAAGTGCATTTAGTCTTTCAGAATTTAAGTGTTCCTTAGAAAAGTTTATATTATTTTCATTGTTGAAAAGCAGCGTTCTTTCTTTGATGTTGTCATGGGAATTGTCAAGAGGATTTTTATCACTTTCGTAATTTCACTAAGAGCATCATCTAGATTATTTTCCAAGATAAATTTTAGCAGCTCAATTAATTAATTAATAAAATAACCGAAAAAATATGAATTAAATTCTACACTTTATCACATTCAAGGCTATAAAAACGTTATTAAGCACAAGACACGCAGAGTCAAAAGAAACACTACCTTCCACCAGCACACCAGGGTCGGCACTGCGTGAGCCACAATGTTCTCTCTCTCCCTAGCGTGCAGCTTCCTATTTCAGACATGTGAGCATACACACAACAGCGTTGCTAAAACTGTGAAGCGCACAGTTCTATACAAGAATTTTTGTATTTTTTCATTAAGCTTAAGAATTATATAATGTACAAGTATACAGAAAGAATTAAAGAAAAAAGGACTCATTATATTGAATGTTATCGATGAAATATCGAGTGGAAATAGTGGGTGCTTTAGTTCCACAGTGCCTATACACGATCCTCCACTGGACCTTCACTGATTTATCAACAAGGAGGCTTTGTGTCGTGTGTTGATTCCGTGTTCGATAATCAGTATAACGTCCTAGTCTTCGCAATCGTAGATTTTGAGGTTCAGTTCCTCTCCATTTAGCTTCTTTGTTGATTTTGTCTTCGAGCCTTCGTTGTTGTCCGTGGTTGAGTCCGTGTAAATCGTCACTACTGTCTGAAGTGGTTGTAGTGTTCCTCCTTGCTTTTATCCTCGCGCCTACAGTTCCCTTCGCTTCTGGGCCTTGATGTGGGGATCAGGTCTTTGTGTCGGTTGTTGCTTTTTGTCCTCTTCTTCTATCTTTTTCTTTTGGGGTTTTCTTCATTTTTGGTCATGTGAGGCGTCTTTGGCGTGAACCTCATCTGCAATCGCATTCGCTGCCATCGTGGCATTAAGTTCCCCCGAAAACGTTCCCGGCTTCATTAGGTTCCTGGTGTGGGGGTACATAATGCAGGTTAGGATTTTACCTGGCATTTCAGGGTTCACATCAAGGTACGCCTTCTTCAACTCATATTCAGATATGATTGACTTCGCAAACCTGGGTGTAGGTTGTATTTCTTCATATCTCTTCTGTTTCCCTTTTCCCCCTTGGTTTTATCAAATGATCTCCTTTTTAATGGGAAAATCGTCGTCATGGCTCTGTGTCCCATCTTGCAGTTCGCACCCCTTTTTGGGGGGCTCTTACAAGCTCTCCGGTTGTGCCAAAGTTCGCCGCATCTGGAGTACATCTCTTGTTTCTGCTTCACTCCTTTGTGGTATGCTCCTCCATTTTGACGCAGCGAAAGCACATCTGGATTGGAACGAAGTTCTCTTTCTCGATCGATTTGTTCGCTGCTCACTCTTGTGTTGAAGATTTGGAGCCCGATTTCTTTGTCTTTGTTTCACTATGGATGTTTCTACAAATATTACTTTGAATAGGTGAGTGTGTTCAGTGTTATGTCTTTTGTTCTTGAACTTAATTATTTCGGACACTGGCCCAGGTGTGGTTTCGGGCGATCTCTGCGGCAATCTCCTATTTGCAGCGCTGCCCTATCCATGGATCTAGCCTCCTACAAATAACACTGTGGTGAGTTAATATTTGTGGGGGTATGGCTGGCTGGAGGTTGATGTTTCGTATGGCGTGGACTGAGCTCTCTCCTTGGTTAGACTCTCCACGTTGCTCTTTTTCTCGCAGATCGTGATATAACCGGTGGCAACGTCCAGAAGTCGAACTTGAGAGCGACGTTGAGGGTTTCATATACATCTCAAAAACTTCCCCCCTTTCAGTTTCTCCTATTCGAGGAGCGTCCTTAGTGGTATTCTACTAGTGCTCGTGAGCTCCATGGTTTTGACCATGGGCCCCTCGGAGTTTCCCTGCTCCTTTTCCTTTTTTTTTCTTTCCACCTCGGGTCGTTGGTAGGTTATTGTTTTGGTGTATCTTGTGGTTTGGGCCCCGTCTCAGAAGTAACCCCACCATCGTGATTTTAAATCGCTTTGGGAGGATGATATGATGAGGATAAACCTAGAGGCCCCTCTCGAGGTGTGATGTATGCCGACTGTCAAGGGTTTGGGTATCAGAACTGCTCCTGCATACACAGAGACGGGTTTTACTTTCCCCTGTCTTCCTGGTTGTACCCCCAGGGTAGAAAAGATGGGGCGGGCCACTTCCTTTCTCTCCGGAGGTTGCAGTTCTGCCCCTTGTCTAGGAGCTTCTGATGCCGAGTTCCACAGTGGGCTAATCCTCAAGCGTGCTTTCCCCGGTGCCCTCAATTATGCCTTTTACATAAAAGTGCATAATTAAAACGAAGAGATGAAAAGGGCAATAACGATCGTTAGTGTGGCTCCACGACGGAGGGAGGGGGCCTTAAGGGACATGATGTCCCTTATATCCCCAGTATTCATTATTACTGGTGAACGATTTTGGGAAAGTTGTGTGCTTCTTAAATAAGATTAATTAATTCTTAAGTATTTTCATGTACTGAATCCAAATGTCACCTTGAAAAATGCTTATTGGCTATAGGTTTAAAGATACGTGGCATGTAATATTTGATTATTTTATTATAACGTATAGTATGTTTCATTATTTTTTAAACTCTAATCCATATCCACTCTCTGTCCTTTGCTTGACGCTTATAGTGGGCTAAAGAATCATCTCTTACCAATGTCCACCAATAGTCTACAAGCATTGTTGTTCTCCATTTACCCTGGTACCGCTTTTCTATGGTTGAAATATCTTAGTTAAACCTTTCACCATGTTCGTCACTAACTGCTTCTCAGTTCGCTGGAAAAAAGTATAAATGTGAGTACAAAAAGTGGATTTTAAGTGACATGTTACATCTCATGTTCTTGTAAACCTTGATGAGGTTTCCACCAATTCTTCATAGTTTTGCTCCCTTTTGTTTCCGAGAAATCCTTCGCCACTAACTCGAATGCTTCCCAAGTAGCTTTCTCATCCCCATGAAAGGCTGATTCAAAGTCATCATCTTTTATCTTAGCGTCGCTAAGTGAGGGGAATTTTGATGTTAAATACTTAAATTCCTGATCAGATTTGTCCATAGCTTTTAAATTTTTTTAAGGAATCTCAGGTTTATGTGTAGTGGTGGTAGCAAAATTTTGTTTGGTTCAGTAAGAGGTGGATGTTGAACATTTTTCATCCCAGTCTCCAATGATTGACAAGGTGGCCAGTCTCTCCTGATATAGAAGTTATCGTTGGGTCTTTGCAGGCGGGAAACTAGTTACTGATAGTGGTCAGGGAAATATAAGAGTACAGGGTGGGGCAGGGAAAGGAAAGAGATGCAGAGGAGATAGAGTGGAAGGTATACATTCTAAACGAGGTACTTCAGGGATAGGAGGGCTGAGTTGTCTTTATACCAATGCTCGTAGTCTTAGAAATAAGAAAGAGAAGTTATTTAGTTATATTATTGATGAAGATATAGATATAATGTGTAATAGAGTCATGGGTTAATGAAAATATATTTAATGACAACGTGAGTGAATTTGAACTACAGGGTTATGATATGTACATTAGTTAAAGGAGAGATAGGACGGGTGGTGGGTTGATTATTTATATCAGAAATAACATTTCTTCAAATCTAAATAATTCTATAAAGCAAAAAGAAGTTGAGTCACTGTGGATAGATATTAGGGTCGGTAAAAATAGGATAATACACTTGGAAGCCTTTTACAGACCACTCAGACAGACAAACTGTATTGATGAGCTAATGATAAGGGAAATAAGGAAAGGATGTGAAGTAGATACAGTTATTCTTGGTGACTCTTATTTAAATTCTGTGGACTGGGAAAATATGATAGGAAGGGATAGAGCAAGTTGTAAGTTTATAGAATGCTTAGAGGATAATTTTTCAACTCAATTTGTTAAGTAAGCCAACAAGGCGTACCAATATCTTAGATCTGGTTCTTTCCAATGATGATCACTTGGTTCAGGAATTGACTGTCGGGGAAGCATTGGGAAATAGTGATCATCAGATAGTTCGTTTAAACTTGGGAATAGTGAACGGTAGAACATCAATAAACTCCACAAAAACTCCAAATATTTATAGGGGAGATTACGATAAATTACGAAACTGCAGGAGCAGTATAATCCAATGAAGGCTATTATGAATAAATGTAGGAAGCCGTTGTGGTGGAATCAGGAGATAGCTAGGAAAATCTCTGAGAAGAAAAGAGCATACCAGAGATTACAGAGAGAAAGTACTTTTGACAATTTAAATCATTATAGGTCGACCAGAAATGAGCTAAATAAGATTATTAAGAAGAGCAAAAGGGTGACAGAAATTAATTTAGCTCAAAATAATAATAAAGATCCAGGAAAATTCTTTAGCTATTATAGAATTAAAAATAAATCTAACAGTGTTAAAATTGGGCCTATTAGATATGAAAGGGTTTTGAAAGAATCCGATGAGGAAATAGTATAGGTTCTTAATGCTCATTTTTCTTCAGTATTTACACAAGAGAATCAAGATAGATTAATTGATGATAATTTTAGGTCAAGGGAAGTAGTGGTGAATACCATTAATGGGAACCGGGAAATAATTAAAGGGTTTATATTTGAGTTAAATACTAATAAGTCATCTGGCGCAGATAACATTCATTCTAGGTTACTCAAAGAAGGTGTAGATAGTATTGCAGTAGCTCTTGAGATTTGAAAGATGTGTGAGGGAAGATATGATTGAGCTTTTTAAAATCTGTTCTTAGATGGATAAGTTGGATTTTAGCAAGTTATTTGAGTTAGGTGGTAGTAATAGGACTAGGGGTCACCACTTAAAAATTAAAAAACAGAGGTGCAGGTTGGATGTTATAAAATATTTTTTTATTAATAGTGGTAGATTACTGGAATAGTTTTCCATCTGAGACGGTAGACAGTCCAAACTTGAATGTATTCAAACGCAGATTAAATGATTATATGGGGAGGGGGGGGGGCCTTTGGGGGGTATTCCGGACTCATTCCTGTAGATACAGTTTTTTATTATTGTATATTTCGATTTATTTGGATTTTGACGAGTCTTGATGATGATGCTTTTTATTTTTGACACATTCCTGTGTATGGTTCGAATTGTATATGGTAGATGCATGATCTGACACAATCCTATGGATGCATTTTGTGGGTGAGTTTTGACAGATGCGGATGACCTTTGATAGGCCCTGGTGGCTTTTGTCATCCGTGAAATTAGATTATAGTGGGAACCTCTTTCACGGCTGTCCCATCCACACAGAAAGCAACAGTACTTGGTGTATCAGCCCTGCAAGCCTATCAGAAGAGCAACAACCTTTAAGTCACCACAGACCTGCCATTTATGTTCATCATATTTTATGCATTGTAACATATGCTTTATATTCTCATAAGTTTCTTTCATAGTTAGTGCATAGCCCACAAGAACTGATGGTTCACTATTGACGCTGTGCAGCAAGACACCTTTCACACTCGTTTTTGATGAATCAATGAAGAGCCTCCAGTGTCTGGGTTTGTATTCGATGCAGGTTACTTCTATCAGACCATTAATATTGTTGCAGGCCACTAAATCACCTTCCATTACGAAGAAATCGTTGAACTGCTGCAGACGGTTAAGAAGTTTTGAAATTTTCACATCAGCTGCTAGGAGATTTCACTGTTGAAGACGAGAGCCTAGCAGCTCTGCCTTATTTTTAGGTAGTTGCAGATCCCTGACAAGGTCATGGAGTTCCCATATGTTGAGATGTGGCCTAGAGGAGTGTGCTTCATCAAAATTTTGGTCACTCTTTAATCCAGCACTGTCATCTTTCTCTGCTTCCTCCTCACCACTTTCCTCATCTGACTCGAAGGATACCGAAGTTGGTACATCAGGAACAGGTAGACCTTCTTCATGTGGAACTGGGTGAATAGCTGATGGAATGGTTGGATATTCAATAGACTCGTCTTCTTTTTTACAAGCCCTTTTGTACTGGAAGTACCATGCAGAAATAACAATTGTTGGTATGGTCAGTTGGCTCCTGTCACGTCATTGGCACAGCAAAAGGCATTCCTTTCCTCTTCGTGTTCAACCATTGCCGAAGGTTAGTAGCACAAACGTTGCAGCATATGTGATGAGTCCAGTTCTTATCCTAGTCACCAATCTTGCATCCAAAATATAGGTGATATGCCTTTCTAACCATAACAGTTATGCGGCGTTTTTGTGATGCAAAGGTTACTCCACCACAAAAGTAGCAGAAGTTGTCTGCCTTATTTACACAAGTACGAGACATCTGGAAGAGGAAAACAACAAACAAATTAGAAGATAAACATAAAATTTATTCATAAATTTATCATTATAATACAGAGAATGACAGCTTAGCAGAAGTATTTATATCATTCAGTAGGAAAATAAAATTAATATAAAATGCCTCACATGCATATCAATAGCTTGTTTTATGAATATTTATTATTAGTTTAAAAAGTGTTAGGCTAGGAAAATCACCTACCTTTCACCTCAAAATGTAAACTTGCATAGCACAACCACCTTCTATGACTGTTGGAACAATACTGAAGAGCAATGAGACTGTGAGTGCGGTAAGAAACGTACTGCCGCAAGCCTACTGGAACCTGTTGTGACACGTAGGTGTATCTTGAAAATTAGAGCTAACAAAAATTTTAACCATGGTATTCATAATTATCAGTGACCTAAAATTAGTTGGAAATTGCTACTCTGGTCTCGGAAGCATTTTGGTTGATGAATAGTGAATTATCTCATTTGGGGAATTCCACGTAGGGAGAAAAATCTTGAAGATCAGAGGCGTTCTTGTTTTTACTCTTTTCCTTGCTACCTTTCTCTGAGTTAAGTTTTTGAAAGCATTCAGCGTCTTAATTCTGCAAGCGTCTGAACCGTCGCAGAATAACCGATGTACTCAATATTGGAAGATAATATGGATAGTGAGAGAAGATAGTTGGTGAAAATAAAAAGAGGGAGGGTAGAGTTTTTTCCTCGGTGAAGAGGGCATCGCTTTCTTCTATTACTTTTATTTTTGCTTAGCTAGTTTTGTTCGGTGTATTCGTTGTATGCGTTTTTATTTATGTTCTTTCTTCGTGTTCTTCTTTGTTCTTGTGTTCGTCTTGTTTGTTTTGTGTACTTATTCTTCTTGGTTACCTCTGAACTTTCGAGCCTTTGTAGGCTATCGAGTTCATCAGTTTACCTCGAAGTTGTGTTGTTAGCATTTCTTCTGTTTTGTTTTATTGTTTGTTTCTTAGTGTTGTACTCTTAATTCATCGTGTGTTAGTGTTTTAGGTGAATATAGGCATTAGGTGCTCCTCAGAAGAGCTTGGTGCTTGGGAATTGACGACTGAGGGTGACTTTCTCTCGCAGTCTGGCAGGGATGTTGATGCTGCAACCTGTTCCCTGTAATTCTGGGATGATAACATTGGTTAGTGCTAACCAGACCTTTTTGCCCAGTTTTTGAGTGGTGACGTTGACGGGCTCCAAACGTCTTCTTTGCAGATCTCTTTGCCAAAGACGGGGGCACCTTCTGGCCTTGTTGATGGACAGGGATGCGGAATTCTGCACACGTTGGAGTTTTCTCATAGATTAATTGTTGGCCACTGGGGTCACTACTGCAGGGTAGATGAGCTTAGGTCGGCTGAACATGAGGTATATTTCCTTAATGTTGGCCGAGCTAAGATCTCTAAATCTGTACAGCTTGGATATTTATCTCCTTTCTAGATTCTGTCTCTCCGTGTAGTGCTTCGAGTATCCGTGGTCAGAGATTTTTAAGCCTAGGACGGTGCCCTCAGCAAAGTAGTCATATCTCCTTTCATCTATCATGACGGATTACGTCAATTGGTAGATCAACCGGACGATCCTGAGCTTATCCCTATTAGTTCTGATCTTGTATCATCTGTCATACTGATTGATGTTAAAGATTTCCGCCATCGTTCGAGCTGCCTGTGCCATTGCTTTCTTCTCCATGCATGGGACGATTTATGTGATGTTATCTGCGAATTTCAGATAAATAATTTCTTTAAGCACCGGAGTTGGGAGGTCGATGGTGAAGACCAGGTAGAGCAGTGGGCTCAGGCAGCTCCCCTGGGGAACGCCCGCTTTAAGTTCGAACTCTGGTCCTCTGTATCTCTCGATCATGAGACAGGCCCTTCTGCCCATGACGAAGTCACAGAGGATCCTTTCCCGGACCGAGTCTAGTTGGAGGCTTAGGATCTTGTATTCTAGCCCTTCTAGCCATACCTTATCAAAAGCCTTATGCACGTCCCTCAGCAAAACGTCTGCATAGTAGCCTTCCGTTTGGCAATATGCGATTTTTTCAGTTATGAGCGCTAGGTGGTTGTGCATTTCTAACTCGCTCAATTGAACTTGAAGACTTTCAGCTATAATATTTTCGAAGGTCTTGCTGAGTATCTCCACAAGAGAGACTGGGCGATAGTTGGCCACCTGGTCTGGGGGCTTGTTCCCTTTCGGGATGAAAATGATTTTAGCCATATTATACCCATCAGGAAAGTAGCATGTATTCAGAGATGCATTCATGGTGTTCACCAGGCCATGAATAACTTGCCACTGTACATTCACGAGGTTATTTTTCGTGAGCCTAGACCAGCTGGGTGCCCTTTGATTGAAGGACCTTATGGTAGTCATGGTCTCTTCAGTGGTAATAGGGCGCCCATTGTTAACCATCTCTCTTTCTTGATATACTTGCGGATGTGGATAGTCTCTGCATATAGTTCCCGGTTACTTTTGCATAACTTTTGTTAAGTGGAACGGGCTTGAACATTAACTCAAGCGAGATGATGGTGATGTGATCGCTCGGCACCACGGGTCCTGGTTCGTTGCGATGTTGAATTGGAAGTTTGAACTCGCTAACACAATGTCCGGTTTTGTTGCCGAACGGGGGGTTAAGAAAGTCGGAAAGTCTAGTCCGATCCTGTGGAGCTTGTTTCTTTCAAGTAGTAGCTGCAGTTTTCTCCCCCTTTGGTCAGTGGGAGCTTAACCAGGTGATAGACATATGGTGTTCAAGTCGCATCCTAGCAGCGCTAGTCTCCCGTGCCCGAAAAGGGTGAGGAAGTTGTTGATCGGTGAGTAATGGCGTCGGGGCGGCTGGTAGGCAGCCTCCACTGTTTGGCCTCCAACTAGGGTCGGGATTTCGATGGCCTCGAATAATTCGTCTAAGTCATGTATCGTGTTGAATTTTATGTTTTTACGGATCGCGATGGCTTCGCCACCGAATCGATCCTGTGAGTGGGGTTTATTTTGTGAATGACGAAGTAGTTTGGTATTTCCCCTTTGTTCGTGTTTGTGTTGATACCGTGTTCTGAGATGAGGATGATGTCGGGTCCACTGTGCGAAATATGTTGCCATAGACAGTGGATTTTCCTTCCATCCATCGACATTCAGCGTAAGTATCTTTAGTGTGTTTTTAAGGTTTTCTATTATGTTGCTAATGCGTGACTGTGTTTGTTTGTTTAAGTTGTTTATCGTCCGTTGCGTGCTTTCCCGGTCCAGATTTTTTTTTTAATCTGCTTCACTGAGGAAGATATAGTAGTCCCATTATAGTTGTACTTTTTCTTCCTCGAAGGCTTCTTCAATATCTGATTCTTTGGTTTGGGCTAATAAGTCACTTTGTAATTGCTAGCGCGGTTTTCCTGGTAGACCTCCAAAATTGTAGATTTTTCCGGGAAAGGTAGCGCTCCGTAGGATAGATCTTTTGGTCGATCTCTTCTCCATCGTACTTAAATGTACGTTTTGAAGTCTTCTTCCTACTTTTTGATCTCACGGGGCTCTTGGGAACCTCGGGCTTGGCCTCCTCAGCGTCTGATTCAGAGGAGGGTGAGGAGCTTGAGAGATTGCCTTCTGCTTGTTTAATCCTCCTCGAGGTTCTTTTGGCTCTCTGTTCACGGAGCCTTTGGGCCTCCACTCTCGGGTCCTTACTTGTGTACCTTCCGAGTTCTGGTGCAGCCTCCGTGGTTCTCACATTTTCCCTTGCTTCTTCAATTGGAAAGGGGGTAGCTAGTGCTTCAGGAGTGTCCTTTGGTAAGAACTGTAGTTGCATAACGTCTCCCGATGGAGAGTCGTCCGGAAACCACATCTCTGACATACCTTTCTTTTCACCATAAGGTTGAGGGTCTTCGAAAAGTACTTGGTTGTGTTAGGTTTCTCACGTGTGTATATAATAGGCATGTGAGAATCTTCTTCTAGTTCTCATTTTCTAGTTTTAGGTATGATGTCTGCTGGGGCTCGATAACTCTGGGTGGGGTGGCTTTCGCTGCCTGGACATATGAGTAGCTTGCTCTCCGAGTCTTCTCTGCCTTCTTTTCGCCTCCCGTTTTCCTTTTTATTATTTTTTTTTCTTGGGACAGGACATGGTGATAGCTTTATGGTTTAGTCCACAGTTTGGGACTTCTCTGATTGGGCGGTGCATTCGCGCCATTAATGACCCTACCCGCAACACTTGAAACAGGTCATCGCTATTTCCTTGTATTCTTTGGTCGGGTGCTACTCCATCTTTAAACAGCGGAAGCGTACTTAAATGGGAATGAATTCTTCCCGTTCAATCTGCTTACTGCTGGTTTTGGCATTAAATACCAATAACCCATTTTCTTTGGCCTATTGAGCTATTTGTGTCTCGCTAAAGATTGCTTTGAAGACGTGGTGGTATTCGCTTTTGCATGCTTGTTGCGGAACTTCACCACCTCCACGACATTTGCCCATGGCTGGTTGTGGGAGATCTCTTCAGCTATCTCTTTCGAGTACTGCCCTATCCAGGGTTCTAATCGCCTGCAGATAACAGTCCAATGTACGTGAATATGTGTATGGGGGAGAGGGGATGCTAGACTGGAGGCTTATCCCCCTCAGTGCTCGCTGTCCCGTCTCTTTCGTTAGAGTTTCTACGCATGCCTCCCTTTCGCATATATCTACGTATGCGAAAGGGGGTTCGATTAGCCTTAGAATAGTTACATTTAGCCTCCCTAGAACTGTCTCGAAGACTTTGCACCTTTCTGGCTTCTGATGTCCACCAAAGGTCCTCAGAGAGACTCTTGTGGCGGGGTGAGACGCCATTTTATGCTGTTTGTAACCCCTCTGGCGATGGGGGTGCAATCCTTCCTCCTTGTTGAGACTTTCTTTTGGCACTTAAAGGGGCTCAATAATTGAATTGTATGCTTAATTTTAATGGTAATTTATCGTGATGATTGATTTACCTTGGGGTTGAGGTGAACCCCCCCCCCTTCGCTTATCCACCACCTGGATGAAGAGAGTGATTGCCTCGTATTGGATGATAGATAGATGGAATGAATCCGGGGGCATCCTTTCTGGGTTGATTTATGACGGACTTATTAACAACGCCCCACCCCCCGAGGGTGTTCTAATCGCGACTGCTTCCACCATGCACATAAGAGGGTTGTGAAGTCCCTCTATGATCCTGGGTGGGCCACCACTGTAATTAGCAGCGGACATTGCACTCCGTCCCTTGTCTGAAAAAGATTTTGACATTGGTATCTACTGTGATCTATTCCTCAAACCACCTCCTCCAATGCCGCCAATTATGACTTGGTAACTGCAAGGCATAGTTGGGATGCACCATGAATGGCAATCACCTCAAGTATCTGGCGTCGGTTGGCGCAGGAGGGTGGGCCGGGGTAAGTCCCCGGCCCACTCCCCTGTCTAAGTGGGGCTGACTAAGCGTTTCATGTTGTCATAAATGCTACCAAATGGACCAATTACAGTCAAGGAATTTGAGGGTGATATATGGGAGTGATATGGGTGGGGGGATGATAATGATTTGTGCCAGGTTGCTTGGCAAACGCTTTCGTTTATAATTTCGTATTTGATTTAATTTGGTGTGTAGTAGGTTGTATTTTTATCATTCGAGGCTTTGTTATCGTATGCTTATTTGAGCGTTTGTATCCTTTGTATATTGTTTATTCTACTTCAGTTGTCTGTTTTGGCTTTCTGGTTGATTTGTATTATATCGGTACTCTTATTCGGGTTTTGTTTTCATTTCTTTTATCTATGTATCAGGTTGATGATTTCTCTTGTGTTTCTTCTGCTTCCGTCATATCGTTGTTTATATCTGGTTTTACGGATTTCATTGTGAGGTACGGTTATTATATTTTTTTTTTATTTCTGGGTTAGCGTTTCGTTCAGTTTCTCCCAAATGTTGCTTGCACGCTCATGTAGAACTTTGTTTACGGGTTCTAATGTGGTTTTCCGTTGTAGAACCTCTGATGTTATTCGATCTTGTCTACTTTGTTTTCAATGGGATTTTCGGATTTAGCATCTTGAGGTGAACGAAGGTTGTGTATAATTTAATCTTGTTGCTAACTTGTTTGAAAGGTTTCGGAATCTCTGCAGTGCTGATAGGGTCGTTTTTTGCTTCCGACACCTTATGTATTAAATGGGAAATATATCTGTTTGTCGTTAGTTTGAGGATATCCATGGTATATGGATATCTTCTCCATCTACTCTTACATCAGTTGTTTTCCTCCGGTTTGAACTTGTTTCTGTCCGTTTTGATTTTGTTCATTTTTTCGCAATCGCTTTAGTCTTTTATTTCTTTTGCTGTCCTCTGTGTAATGACCCATAGGATTTTTCTATTGCTGGTGATGATCTCTGCATTGTCATCCGCTAATGGATGTACATCTCACTCTCGTCTCTGGGTTGAAGTAGATGACGTGTGTATATGGTATACAAAGTTGTGGTAAGACACCCTCATTGAGGAGCACCCGCTTGTAATGCGAATACCTCTCCCATCTGGCAGTGTATGTGTAAAATTGCTTTTCTCCCTCCAGGTAGCTGCACAATATTTTTACATAGATTTGCTTCTAAGTTAAGGCTGCTTATCTTAGCTTTCAAACCGGGTATCCACACCTTGTCAAAAGCTTTGGCAACATCACGGAGTATGATGTGCACTCTGTTGCCTCGTGCTGTTTCAGTGGCAATCTTTTCTGTTATAATTGCCAGCGAGCTTTCCGTCCTTTGCTTTCTCCGGGACCCATGTTGTTGTGGCTTATAAAGGTTCCTGGTTTCTAGATATTTTTTTAACCTTTTGTTTAGGAGCTTTTGGGAGAGTTTCCTGAGAAACTCCAGTAGAGAGATGGGGCGATAGCTTTCCGTTTGGTGCTTTGGTTTACCCGGTTTAGGGAAAAAAATCATCTTTGCCGTTTTGAACGCTTGAGGAAAATCTCCAATGTTCAAACAGACATTAAAGATCTTTAGTATTGCTTCATGCACGTGTTTCGTTGCGTTAGTCAAGTGTGCCTTAGTTATGCCCCTTAATCCTGGTGCTATTTCTTTGAAGGACTTGATAGCTGCCAAGTACTCCTTCATTGTGAAAGGCATTACTTCTTCTGACTAGTTGCGTCTCTCCTCGTTTTTTTTTGTTGTTGTATTTGTAGCATGCGTATAATCTTTTCTTCGTATTCTCTATCTTATTTGAGGTTTTCCTCCAGAGAAATTGAGAATATTTGTTTCCAGTGTCTTTGGAAGTGTTCTTGTCTTTCCTTGTTCCATTGCACTTTCATATTTTGTACTTTGATTATTATTTGTAATTTTGATTGTGATCCTCGTAGTCTTCTGTACTGGTTCCCTAATTTCCTTGGTTCCGTTTCGATGTCTTTTTTTCATATTATGTTGTTCCAAACCAGATCTGATTGATCTTTTATTAGTATTCCTACCTGCCTTCTGATTGTGTTTGGTCTGCAATACCTTTCCATTGTATTTCCCAATTCCATAATTTCCCTCTTTAGATTCTGGAATTATTCTGTTTTCTCTTTAATCTCGTCGTTCATTCGTGGTGCAGGTGGGGTTCTATACTCTATTATTGGAGTGGACATTTTGTCGGCTCCTGTTATTTTTGCGGTTATTCGTTGTGTTTGGGTTTCTATTTCATGTATACCTTGATTGTTTCGAGATCCGGCTTCTTTCGTATTTAGGTGTTCTTTATATTTGCTCCCAATCTGTTTTGATGATTGCTCTCTTCTATGGGATCTTGATTTGGATGGGAGAGGTGGATATGGTAGTGACCATGCTTAGGTGGTCGGATGGCGTTGCTGGTCCAGGTTCAGTATGGAGATTAAGGTTGAATTTCGGGTTTGTGAGAACGATATATGGGATAGTAGACGCTCGGTCGGTTAGAAATGTTGGGAAGTCTGGTCCTTCTCTGTGATCAGATTTCTTTGCAATAATAATTGCAAAGTTAGACCTGTACCCTTTGTGTGAGTTATATAGCCTGCTTCTCTGCCGCTGGCGTAGAGAGTTCCGACCAGTATGGTTGATACTGGTCGGCGAAAGAGCTTGATAAAGTTGGGGATGAGAAGGTACGAGCGCCTTGGGAGTTTGTATGCCCCCGCTACTAATAGATCGCCTGTAGTCATTTTTTTTCTTTACGGCAAGGTGAATTCTTCTAGATCTTTTATTTCGGTGTAATAGATCTCAGTTCTTACTCAGATAATAACACCATCGTATCTATTCTGGGTGTAATTTGTGGATATGATGTTGTAGTTTGGTATTTTCATTGCTCTCATTCATTATTGATTCTGTGTCCTGTAAGTACAACAACGTCCGGGTCTTATTTTCCTATTATATTTGAGTAGGATATCTTTTTTTCCAACCTTACACGTTGAGCGTGAAAATTTTTATTCCTAGTTGGTACATGTACATGTTGGTTTTTCACTTACCTCGTTTCTCTTCCTGCTTTTACATTATCTGTTCAAACTGGAGATCGAGTGCGGCCAGGAAGTTTTTTCTTGAACTGATCGTTCGAGAGATTGTAGTAGGATTCAGGGAAGGTAACAATCATTCCGTAATTGAGTGCATTGTGCATATCTGTTTCATCGATATCCGTATAAAATCCAAGTAGGCCGTTTTCTGCAGCCTTCTTTGCCATTTCCATTGTACTGAAAATCACCTAGAAGACGTATATATGTTCTTACTGGATTTGGTTCTTGAATTTGACTGCGTCGTCGATGATTGCCCATTTTTGCTCTTTTTCTAGTTCATGTTTGATTTATGTAGCCGAGTGTGTTCCGATCCATAGGTCGAGGCATCTGCAAATAACGAATCTCTTCGTTGTGACGTCAAAGGGTGTTTGGGGCGGAAGGCCGATTTTATCGAGTTTCTTCGCTGCGTCTTCACTCAATAGAAGGTCTAGTCGTTTCTGTGTCGCAGAGCGCAACATAACCGTTATATTGTTCCTTAAGCCTTAGTAGCATTACGCCGATTTCCGAATAGATTATATGAAGGGTCTTTTCACGGGTCGGCTTTTCTTTGTTGGGGACAATACGAAGAAGCAGCCTCTTCGCACCTTCGTGGTCGTCTATGGTGGCTCGCGCGGAGCTTGCTTCCTAGCGGTGTGTTTTTTCCATGCATCTATGATTTGCCTGGGAGTAAGATTATTAGTCTTTTTTTGGTTTATATGAGATGGAAATGGTGACTCCACCTCGCCAACCCTGCGCACAGTCGGTGTAACTGCATGGGTGAAAAATGATGAATGAGTTGATAGACTCGGGGAGGCCCTCCTGAAGGATGACTCATAGTGGACTTAAAGATGACTGATGATCAAATCAACTACTAGCACCCTGGGGTGCCACCTCTTCTGGGATTTGCATATCGAAGCTGCTTCTGGCGTGCACAGAGACGGTTGTATGTCCCTATGTGGTCTTGGCTGGGCCCTTAGAGATAGAGAGAATTCTTTCCCCTAAGTTGCAGCTTCGCTACTTATCTTGGATACCTAAGACGGAAGGTTCGACAGTGGGATATTCCTCAAACCTGTTTGGCATAGTTTAAACTTGGTTCCGATCGGAAATACACACACCTACCAACGAAAGGGATGGAGAAAAGGGGATGATTAGTTTAGACCGCCATAATATTAATTATAATGAAGTTCGTTTTCGTTCTTTGATGCCTTTATAGGTTAGATTCAGAGAACGGTTTACTTTAGGCAGAAAAGATGCAGTGCCCGCTCCAAGCTGATTCGCTGGGTATTAAAGTTTAGGCACCTCTCCTTAGATTAATCATCTTTCTGTAAACATTAGTTTGTCAGTGAGTGAAGATGACGGCTGTCTTCGTCGAAACCCTGGTTTCGCAATAAATTGGGCCAGAATACCTTGGTTTCTCTCCTGCATTTACATGTACATGTTAGGGGTGGTAATTATGTCTAGGCAACAGCTTCCTCGAAACTATTTATGATATTCTGGACCTGCTGGATGAACTCAATCATCATCACGACTTCTAGGCATTGTTAACAAAAAGCCTGGGCTCGTTTAAAAAGTAATCTCTGAATCACTATGGTTGACGGTTAAGGCGACAAGGGAGGTGTGTCGTTTTATTTTCTCTTGAAAATTAGAAGCTGCTATTTTTGTGTTGAACTATACAAATCATATATTTTGGAGCATTATGGATGCCTAAAGTTTTGCTCTTAAATGCTTGACCTTGAAAAAGAGAGGAAAATGTTTTTGTCATTTTCGGATTTCCAAAGTTGTATTCAGAAAATACTGGCGCACCCAGTATGTAGTATTGTCGAGGTATAGTCGATATATATATATATATATATGTATATATATATATATATATATATATATATATATATATATATATAGAGAGAGAGAGAGAGAGAGAGAGAGAGAGAGAGAGAGAGAGGGCTTAGTTTAGCCGAGTGGTGAGGAATAGAGCGAAAGAACGCCCAAGAGACCTGACCTCGGCTACTTTACCAGATGATGGGGTAAGATAATGAGGGGAAATAAATGGAGGGATACTGTTCTCCGAGTACGCAGGTAAATGACAAAAAGCGAGTGCAGATTAGCTGTTAATTACTAGCTATGGCTGAATGCTGTTCCGGTTATTTAAAAGAGAAGTATAAAAATAATATTTAGTAACACAAAAAAAATTACAAAAATGAAATGGGATTATCCAGAATTTGGGGGGCTCAATAGTCGGACAAAAAGGGACAAGCTAATGAGTTTAAGGCAGGAAATAATCAAACTCAGATTGAGTCTTCACAGGCTGCACTGAGCAAAATACAAATAAATAATTAGAGGGATGACCTGATTAACGCACGAGCGAATGTACCTTTGTACCTTTTCAAACTAGTTATTATTTTTTACATATATAACATCTAATTACTCAAAATAATGAGTGCTGCTGAAATTTATTAAATATTTGAAATTTCACCCGAGTTATGGAACGCCCATTTAAATGGGCATCATGCCACCATGAATATGAAGCGCCCATTTACAATATGTATCGAATTTTATTGAAGCTACAGTTTACCTAATGGTACACATAACTTGTACTAACAAAATAACTTATTATTTAAATATTGACAAAGTTTTTTAGAGGTTTATCATCCTCTTCCGATGGCATGGGCAATTTCCCATGACATCGGAAGAGGGTGATAAACCTCTAAAAAACTTTGTTGAAGTGGTCAAATAATGGTTTAACTTTACAATTTTATTTTCTACTGGTTGTTTAGTATTTTCCACAAAATGTAGGCTTCGAATAATTTCCTCAAATCTATTCACACTCATTCCACATTGAATGACGGCAAGGTTTCGAGTATTTGCCTGTCACGACAAGAAGAGCCGGCGGTTTGGTACCTGTAAATTTTAATGGCTATAAGCAATATTTCAATATAAAATTAATTGTCAAACAGCTAAGTCATTATTATGCATTGGAAAATGTGCTCACCATATTATATTCAGATAACAGTAGATTACCCAAGACTTTATAGAGTTCCTCAATAGAAACTGCCAAATCTTTTCCAAATTTCTGTTGGTGATATAGGTTTGTCTCTGATTTAATAAGATCCATTAGCTCATTGTTCCCAAACACTTTGAAGACATCAATAGGTAGTAGTCCTTCATTAGATCATTTATTCAAAATAACTCGATTATGTGGCACTGGTTTCGATACCTGACTTGCATATATTTTTTTCCAGATTGGAGTTGTTCCATGTGTAAGTAAGCTTTTTAGACTTCATTTTCTTTTTTATTTGAAGGTTGCATCTCTCTTTCACTTTCTCAACCTTGCATGTCTTCGAACGTTTCCCTATTCAAAAAAACAAAACAAAAACATCAATATTTACTTTCTAATTCTACAGTATACAAGGTGTCCCAGAAAAAAGTTAACCGTACTTTGAATTAGTATAACTCAAAACCTATTAAAGGTTTTTGAGTCTTGCAAAATACAACAAATTTAACAATTAGTTATCTGCCTATTCTGGAAATTTCATTAAATTCATTTTTACGATATTGATTAACTAATGAGTTTAGTGGAGGTTATCAAAATTATGTTTGCGCAAGGAAGTAAAATAATCAAACTTCGAAATTTAAAATCAACAAATATATTTAAATCCATTTATAACAAAAACACCTCTTCATATAGGTAATACAAATTCATTTTTTATTTTTTTAAATTTTCTAAGCACCGTTTCCTTCCACATGTCCTCCATTTCTTTCCAAGCACAGTTGCGCCTTTGATCGCATTGATTGAACAACTTTTTTGATTAACTTGTGATTTTCCTTAAGTCTATTGACTTCACGTGTGATACTATCTCTTAACTGGTTGATGCTTCGTGGTGGAGTAGAATACACTTTATTCTTTAGATATAACCCATAAGAAATAATTGCACGGTGTTAAGTCAGGGGATCTTGGGGGCTATTCAATCGCATGATTTAGCGCGACAATGCGGTTGTCAAACGTTCCTCTTATTCTTGTTCTTACAGCAAGCTGTCTATGAGCTGGTGCGCCATCCTGAATCCACCATAGTCTATTGAATTGATTGCCGTAAATCTGGCGGAGTTCCAGGAAGATCTTTTCGTTGATTATGCTCAGGTACGCAGCACCATTCAAGTTATTCTCGTAAAACAATGGGCCGACAAAATAGCCATTCCCGCATATTTCGATCCGCAGAGACACTTTCTGCTGACAAATACGTGTGTCAAAGTTGAATGCTCGGGGGTGGTTCAGCGGCGCATATTGCTGATTGTTATGGCTATTTACCTTTCCATTCATGAAAAAGGCTGCCTCGTCACCAATCACAATGTCTTCCAAGAAACGAGCAGGTTTATGGAGAAGCTATTCGACAAATTGTCTACGACGAGGAAAAGCAGTTGCAAAAAGCTGGTCTTGCATGCATCTTATCGGGATGCGATTTTAAGTTATGTTTAATAATGCGGTAAAAATGATGACTTTGACAATTGTAACCAATTCTTCTGACTTATACATGTGGATTTTGAAGAAATGTCATCTGAGCATTTTCGATATTTTCTGTTATTCTTATGGTCTTCATACGACCCGAACGACCTTTATTTAGATTTAAGCATGTTCCTTCATGTTAGTATTTGCGAACAGTTTTCTAAATTGTGGGCTTGCTTGGTGGAGGCCTACCTGGAAAACGTTGTTCAAATGAATCTTGTACTGGTTTAATACTTCCAGTCTTAATAAAGTTTGTGACTACAAATACGGGTTGATCTTTTGTTAACTGCATGATTAAAAAGGTTCTATGGAAGTAAACTTTTACACAGAAACGCTTTGATTTGCTTAGTAAGCAATAATGACGAGACCATACGACAGCGTGGCTGAAAAACCACTGTAAAATGGCCTAAGCTTTGCTTGAAGAATAGCACAGTAAGCTAGGCTTCCTAGCCTCCCTACGCTTCTCTTGAAAGTGCACGAGGTCCTAGCCTTCCTAGGCTTAGTTTCATTATTTTACTTCCTTGCGCAAACATATTTTTGATAGCCTCCACTAAACCCATTAGTGTATCGATATCATAAAAGGGAATTTAATGAAATTTTCAGAATCGACAGATAAATAGTTGATAAATAAAACACTTGGCAGGACACCAAAATCTCCAATAGTTTTTGAGTTATACTTATTCAAAGTACGGTTAACTTTTTTCTGGGACACCCAGTATAGGGGCCTACATATCATTATGCATACAATTATTAATCACAAAATACAATTGTACATTAATTACAGTTGTACTACAGTACAAGCTTTAACTTCTAACTGGGCTGAAATTCACTCACCAAAAATTATTTGAGAGCTCCATGATGTAAGTTTGGGCTAAGGAGCGCACGTGTCAATGGCTGTATCCGTACTATAACGTCATTATTAAACATATACCGAGTTATTGGCAATAAATTGTGGAATAAACAAATAGAACGGTGTGAGTGCTTGGTTAACAGTGAAAGAAAAGTCATAGAATATATTGAAAACTCGTGAAAGCGTGAATTATCTTTGTTTTGGTAAATCCGATGAGTCAACAAACAATCAAGATGGCGGACAACACTGGTGGAGCGGGACCCACGAAACAGGTGAGAGAATACATTTGCCCAGAGTGTAAGTATGTAGTCAAGGATGATGATCAAGCACTTTTATGTGGCCTTTGTGACTTCTGGCATCATATTAAATGTGAGAAGGTAACTAAAGAGATGTATAAATTCTTAACGAGGGCAGATGCCACCACAATTCACTGGTACTGTAGTAAGTGCAATATTGTTGCAGAAAAAAATATTGTCTCATGTAACTAAACTAGAAAAAAGACAGGATCAAATGGATAAGAAGTTGGATATCGTGCATAAAGATCTACATGAGAAGATTTGTGACTTAAAGGTAAAAATGAAAGAAGTGGAAACTAGAATGGAACAAGAAAGGGTGTCTAAATTAAAAGAGGACATTGCTGTACTTCAGACAAATGTGAATGTCGAGGTACTGGAAGAGGTTGAGAGGTTATACAGGATGTGTTATCAAGTGAGGCCAAGAAAATATGCGGGAATGTGAACAGCGGAACCATGGATCAGCCCAGTAAAAAAAAGATAGTTGCTGAGACCACAAGTGCTATACAGGACCGACTGGACAGAATGAAGAAGATAGTTATGTTTAGTGCACCTGAGGAAGTGTTCGATAATATGAATTTGAGTATCCGATTAGAAAAGGTGAAACATGATAAATTAGTCTTTAGAGATGTGTGCAAGAACAAGATGTGTGTTTTGTTCTTGCCGACATGCCATAAACATACATGAATATATATATATATATATATATATATATATATATATATATATATATATATATATATATATATATATATATATACAAGGAATCAATCGGGACAAACATAAAAAGAAGAAAACGTTCCTCTTTTACAATTAGCTCGGGTTAGGACCCAAGGGGTTTCGGCTGAGACTGTCAGCTAGACAATTTTAAGACCTTTTTATATACATAATCTTATATTGATACTCCTATAGGAGTGAACTCCAACGCATCATTCTTCCGTTGTTGTCCTTAACATTACGTAAATATGCGAGAGGTCGGTGATCTGTCCCGATCACGAACTCTTTTCCTACAAGGTATAATTTCAACTTCTGCATACCCATACAATAGCAAGAGCTTCTCGTTCTATTACGGCATAGTTTTATTCGCGTGGGAGGAGTTTGCGACTCACGTACGCTACCGGGTTGCTTTCACCATCGTCTCCATATTGCTCGCATTAGTCCGTATTGCGAAAGGCTTATTTGGATTAGGTAACCTGAGAATGGGAGTGGACGCCAATTTACCTTTTAGTTGGTGGAAGTACAAAGTGGTTTTCGGAGTCCAAATAATGCGGTCGGGAGATTTCTTTTGCAGGAGGTTGCATAAGGAGGCGGAGAGTGACGCAAAATTAGCAACGAACCGCCGATAAAACGAAGCAGATCCCATAAAAGATCTTAACTGCTTCTTATTACAGGGAAGAGGCATGTCCACGATGGCTCGGACTTTGTCTTCTCGGGAGGTTATAGAGATGTCGTGCTCAACCTGTGTGGCCTTTCCCGGAACTTCAGAAATCACATCCTGGAATTGACTTAGCGGCTGTTGCAGCTGACTATTCTCATCCGGTGCTAGCCACGCGTTAATATCTAGGGCAGCGGGTGGTAACTCGGCGGTGCCGGAAAAGGTGGGCAGCGGATAACGATTGCCCTGCTCCACACAAACGCCCTGCATTACATTCATTGGGTCTAAGGGGTAGTTGGCTTTCTTAGCCGACTCTTCGTCGAGAGCCACACGGGAGAAGGGCTCAGAAGTGATGGTTTCCTTCTGAAGAGCAGCGAGTTGATGCATCCTTTTGACGTGGTTTTCTGGCAAATGTCGCACGATCCGCAGTAATTCAAGATGTCATCTGCAGCATCAGGCAAAAAGAAATACTTTAAAATTCTTTGTGCTGTTTTGTTATGGCTAAAATGGCCAGAAAACAAACTGTTGTGGGAAGTTTTTAAAACGACGGGATCTGGGAGCGGGGAACGCATAATGCGTTAGCCTCGGTGCTATTTCCTTCTGAGCAAGCGCGGTACAACAGACCTTCCTTCTCGATGTAATCAATAGTTTAGGTGCCGCGGACGGAGTCTCGCTCGTGGCTCTGGGCTTTTTTCCATAGTGGAAGGAGGGACTCACACTCTTTCTGCTTCTGAGGGAATCCTTCGCTCACAACGCCGCTGAATTCGGAGTCGCAGGGGGCTTCGAGGGAAGGGGGCGTCTCAGTTTCCTTTCTGGATTGTGTTCGTGTGACAACGGGTTGAGCGACGGGGTTAGAAGAAACATGGAGACACTGTCCTACTATCACGAAACAGAAGTTTATAGGGGATAACACCACTCCAGCCCAGTCGGTGAAATATTAGCATTCCATATGGCACTTTACTATGGGAAAGCGGTTTGCACCTCCCAGGTAGTCATGGATTACCACCAATTTTCCGTGGTTCAGGGCTACTGGGGGAAGCAGTTTGTCGGAAACCACTATACAGGTGCATCCTCTATCTCGGACGAGGGTGGAGACTCGGCAGCCATTTACTGCTCCGGTCTCGAATTTCAGACTTCCAGGAGAGTTTTTATCGAGGAGGAAATAGATGTGATGTCCGGAGGAATTGGGAGCAGAGAGAGAGAGAGAAAGAGAGAAACGGAGGAATTAGCTCGCGACAATGGTGGTGCGGGGGGTGGCAACCACTTGGTGTACCTGGTTGGAGTTCTGGGGCAGTTAGGTCGTAAATGACCTTCTACGCTGCAGGTGAAACATACGATAGGCATCCTGGGGAAGGATGATGCAGGAGTATTTGAAGCAAATGGTTTAATATTCCGGGGTTCTGAAGGGAAGAAATTCCTCAGGTTTGAGCGGCCAGTCACGTTAAGGAATTTAATGGGGTTGCGCGGATGTAATCTTGGTTTGTTACTTTTTGCTTCGGGGGACGATGGGGGAGTCTTCTTATTTTCCTTCTGAGAACAATTATGGCTCACCGCATAAACATCAGCCTCTTCGATGCATTTTTTAAAGGTGTAGCATCTAGGATCCTTCACGAATGGACGAATTTCTCAAGGGAGCAAAGCCAAGAATTGCTGCCCCAGGACAAAGTCGACTAGAGAGTCATAGCCATGGGCAACTTTAGATGAGTCCAACCAGAATTTAAAATGTCTTTGGAGAGTTTAGCCAAACTGACGGAAAGTTTAGTTGGGCTGGATTCGGGCGTGACGAAACTTGGAGTGATAAAAATCCGGGGTCATGTTATACGCCGCTAGAAGCTCGGATTTCAAGGTGCAATAATCTATCGTAACTTCAGACGGGAGGGAAATAAATATGTCTTGGAGTTGCGAACTAAGTAAAGGGGAGGGAGCGGGGAAGCTTGGCGACACCGTCTGCCTTGATGTCTCAATTATTCACTTCAAAAATGCCTTTGGAGGGTTTAGCCAAACTGACGAAAAGTTTGGTTGTGCTGGATTCGGGCGTACGAAACTTGGAGCGATAAAAATCCGGGGTCATGTTATACGCCGCTAGAAGCTCGGATTTCAAGGTGCAATAATCTATCGTAACTTCAGACGGGAGGGAAATAAATATGTCTTGGAGTTGCGAACTAAGTAAAGGGGAGGGAGCGGGGAAGCTTGGCGACACCGTCTGCCTTGATGTCTCAATTAGAAGATCCTTGCCTGTTAAGCCAATGGACTCGCCTTGGAGCTTAAAACGCTCAAAAGACGACATATTGCCTTTTATACCTGAATTAACGCACCCCTCAAAAATCAAATTAACGGCAAGCAATGCAACGAGGTTGCCAACCTGGTCTGACGTGGTACGGCGCACGAAAAAGAAAATGCCTTATAACAGAAATAATTAATGCGAGAGGCTTGCCTTATCAATTAAAACACACACACAAAAATACATACAATCCTAATGAGCCTTCACAATTCCACTCAGGAATAAAATTGCGACGCACTCTCACAACAAAAGGAACCGATAAAATGTACGCGGTTAAAATGGACACACACAAAGAGAAATATATGGAAAGATTATTTTTACTGCACCTTTAAACAATCAGAACGTTCACCTTTATAGAAAATACCCCCCTAAAAATTTAAAAGACCTCTTAAAAGATGATCCTTCTAAAAAAAAAATCCACACTAGGTTTTATAATATAGATAGATACTCGTATATATTTACTATATGTCGAGGTATAGCCGATATATATTTATCTATGGATGGGGATTAAATTAGCCGAGTGGTGAGGAATAGAGCGAAATGACGCCCCGTTTCGACCTCGGCTCTGTTACCAGATGATGGGGGTAAGATAATGAGGGGGAATAAATGGAGGATACTGCTCTCCGAGTACGTATGCAAATAACAAAAAGCGAGTGCAGATTGGCCGTTAATTACTAGCTATTGCCGAATGCTGTTCCGGGTTATTTAAAAGAGAAGTAGAAAAATAATATTCAATAACACACACACACACAAAAAAAAAAAAATATTGGCGCAAATAAAATCTAATGGGATTATCCAGGATTTGGGGGCTCGATAGTAAGGCAAATCATGACAAGCTAATGATCTTAAGGCAGGTAAATGACCAAACTCGGATTGAGTCTTCACAGACTGCGCTGAGCCAAAGTACAATTAAATAATTAAGGGGATGACCGGATCAAAGGAATCCGCACTCGTCGACGTCTTGCAGAAGATAAAGCTTGGATGGCGAAGGGATAGGAGGCAATTTGAGGAGAAGAATTGCAGAAGGTTAAGATTTACCTCAGAATACATTGACGAGGGACTACTTGCGCTGGTGAACGAGAACGGCCGTCACTGGGATTTGCCAATTGACTCGGAGTGAATTCCGATGGGAGAACCTCCTGCTTTTGCGTTCGTAGAGACGAAGCAGAGCCAAATCGAGAAGAAATGTGTCTCGTGCTGGATTGCGAGCCTGTACTGCCAGGTTCCGGCCGAACCTGACGTTAAATACCGGCGGACGATATGGGTGAAATCGCCTCCGGCGGGCGATGGAGGAGATTCTCCTAAGGTAAACACATGGCTGGTGGGTGGGACGTCTTCTAGCCAGAAATTTGTGATAACGGATGATTTCACTCACACATGCTTCTAGATGTTAGGCGGGAGGCAAGATTGCCTCAAGGCTTGGGGAGAAACCTCCATAAGTATATACAGCTGCGTTTCGAAGCCTCTTCGCGTGGTTATTAGGCCCGTTCTCTCGTCCTTTGACCTCGTGTGTGATAGCCACGTGGGGCTTCTTGACTTAATTCTTTCACAAGTATGACTTGTTTATAGTGGGAAATAGACGAGATAATTTGGTAAGAGGAAAGGACAGATACTGGCTTGGTGTTGCATAAACATTCTTTTTTCTACTTACTTACTTGTTCTTACTTGTAGAGGTTATGAAGTTGTGTCTCCAGAGCCACACTGGGGAGCCGCTCATATCGTCCTCCAGGCTCACCTGGTCGACAACGGATTTTGAGGCTGCCCTGCATTTCGAGGTATAGTCAAGGACCTTTGCCTTGATCTTTACCTTCATGAAGGTCTTGCCCCTCATCAGTTTCCGCTGCATCTTCCAACCAGGATATCACAAAAATTACAAAAACTTTAACGAAAGTTTGGCTAATTACAGATGCAGATTGACAAACATTAACAATAACGAATTAAGATAATTCAAAAACCAATTGTTCCAGAAAAATTTTAACTAATGATTGGCTAATTAGGATAGACAAGTATTAATTAGAATGAACTAACAAAATTAAAAGAGCAATGGACCCAGAAAAACTTCAAGTTTATCCTTAAAAGTATACACAGAAGTCGCAGAAACAACCTGTTCAATCAAAGAGTTCCATAAATTGATGGTTCAAAGTGTGATGAAACGAGCTCTAACATCAGAATTTTGAGGAGTGATAAAAATGTTCTTAATATGACCTCTGATTCGATCAGGACCTATGCAGTTAAATAGATCGGCCAATTGAATGCGATGACCATTTAGAATCTTCCAAACCATTATCAATTCTGCTCGCATAAGATGGCATTTGATTGAGAATAAACCCAATCTCGATAATCTTATAGCATAAGGGAGATCTTTAAGGCCAGTAACCTCTTTAGTCCACTTTCTCTGAATTGATTCAAGAAGATGCAAATCACCAGTATAACCGGTATTCCACACAACACACGCGAAGTTAATAATTATACGAATATACGTAGCGAATACCTGACGCATAAATCGACTTGATCTACAATTGGTACATCGGAGGATATTATTGGCAACACCATTTGCTTTAACAAAGACCTCTTTAACATGAGGTGGAATTTGTGAGTTGTATCTACCAAAATACCAATATCCTTAAAGGAGGATTTAGATGGGATAGGAGAATTGCCTAAGTAGTATACCCCCACTAGTAACATAATTGATTTCCTGGAAGAACCCTGGGCTACCTTCAAACTTCTGTCAGTTAAAAAAATTATTGACATACAACCCAACTCCATGCCTAGACAGGTTGGAAGGAGAACTATTTCTGTAAAAAGTATATCACGGAATATTGACAAATGAAGAGGAAGTACCAGAAGTAAACCAGGTCTCAGTCACTCCGACAATCCCCAAACCGAAATTAGAACAATGACTAGAAACAAAGTTACCTTTATTAACTAAACAATTTAAATTACATCACCAAAATAGAACAGAAACGGAATTAAACAAAACTACATTCTTGCTTGAAAATTTGCCACCTGACCACGAAAATATCCACCAGAACTGATACTACCTGGAGAGAGAATTGGGCGTGAAGTCACAACAGCTGAAGGTAAAACAAAAGAGGCCGAAGAAATAGTAGCGGGAGGGGCTACTTGAGCCTGATCCAACAGTAACACTATTATCATTCCTACTCATTGAATCAGTCATCCTCTTCTTCATACCCTGTATCTGCTTATAATATACTGAGAAGAATCTTGAATCTGACAACTTTTTAGAGTTGGACAAAAGCTCGACATTAAGGTTATCATTGGTAATTTTTGCACGAAATAAATTACCTCTAATATGGATGACATCAGTTACTAATATATTGGAGATGTCAGGGAATAAGAAAGAGGATAGTTCTTTAAAATCACTGGCAAATTTTGAAGGTGACACCCCTCCCCACCTAACAATAATACTTTGCCTTCTCTTGTCTCTCTCATGAAACTCTCTAGCCTTCTCCTTAACGGCGGCCAACAATACTTCTGCTTTGGAAACAGAAGATCCAGTGCCTGTGGCTACAGCAGCCCGCAAATCCCGCACCTCAGCGGCCAAGCCCGCAAGCTGGGCCTCGAGGTCATCCCGGTTACCATGGGCAGACAAAGCAGCAACCTTAGCAATAAGCCCAGCCACATTCATCACCAGATCGGTCAAAGAATCGCTGAGTGACTTTGCTAAGTCCCGAAAACAACCCCCAAGAGAGCGCAGGGGAGCAGACTCACACCGGAGACATGTGAAATGTGCATTCTTACCTCCATGCTGTATAATCTCCTTAACCAGCATAAGAGACAATCCAGTACAAGCGCTTGTACCATGGCACCAGTTGTTACAAGTACCACAAGCTATAGCGTCTTTATCAAGGACAAACTTACAGCAAGTGGAACACTGGAAAGAAGAATCAGCTTCGGTATGGAGTAAGCAACCTGCTTACTCTGAACCCGGTGGTTCATCAGGGATGTGTTGTAGGAAATTGTTTATGTACCTCTAGAAGGATTCCACTGAGCAGTTTGTGATGTTCCCTAGGTTTTTGGACACTTTACAATAAATTTAATGTCACCTGGCGTATTCGTAATTTATTTTAAAAATCCGCAATCTCATTGGGTAATAGACTAAGAGCGCCTTGTCGGTTACCATAGAGATGTGTGTTGACTTCTTTTGTCTCACGATGCGCAAGTATATCTAATATCGGTCATGTAATGATTAGTGTGGCATTTTGTAAAGTTTCATTTCCTTGGCTCTCTAGCTCGTGTTACTATCGGTGCGTCGAAGCTTTCGCTTTCGCACTGTTTTGTTAATATGTCAACATTGAATCGAAGTTTAGATAGGAAAACAAGATATGGGGCCAATGTGCCTCCGAACAAAGTTACAGTCGTTTTAGGTGCTCAGTGGGGAGATGAGGGAAAAGGAAAAGTTGTAGATATGCTAGCAGGATCATCAGATATTGTATGCAGGTGTCAGGTTAGTTATTAATTTAATTTACCTAATTGACATTGTGAGGACCATGCAGTTGAAGTCCTTTCGCCATTGTAAGAACCTCTGTAAAATAGCCTAAGTAAATTGAGATTTTATCAGCACTGTGAGTTCATCTTAATTTATGACATTCTAAAGATTATTGAATAAGAAATGGGTAAAATTTCAACTTCCATTCACTACAATCATGAGAAAATTGTAGAGAAATCAAGAGTTTAAGGTGATTAAATATGCATAATTTGTAACTTGGCTGGATAAAGTGTTGAAGGGACAGGAACAAAAATACAATTATAGAGCATGCCTAACCACTATACAGCCAATGACAAATGAAAACTAGGCTATAGAACTGGGGTCAAAGGCATAAAGCCTCTTCCAGAATGACATTCTGTGAGTTTATTGTGATCAAAATGATACCAAATTTGAAAGAATAAGACAAAGAAGCATTAAAAGCTTAAAAGGTAAACCTGAAGGTCCATACCCCGTGAGCTTCCCTGCTCACGTTCTCATAATATTTCTCTATATATTTCACCTGTCTCATTAACTGTCATTTCACTACTTCAGTTTTACCTAATGTTTTATTGGGTAAATATGTTGATGAGCGGCCCGGCCGATAAGATGTACTATTTCGTCCGTGTTATAAAATGTTTCACATTTTTGGAGTACATATATAGGGGACGGCTCGTGGGGAGTTAAACACGATGCGTGGACCGCACTACGATGATCCTGAGTTTCATTAAATTTGGGGGGCACAGCCCCCCCAGTATATAATCTTAATTTTTCTAATGTTCTGACATATACAGAGGTGAATGCTTTAACTACATCATGTCAGCGCGTTTAATCGTTTTGTGAATTATAATAGTGGTTGGGGGTGGGGTATGATGTCAGAAATGACACGGGTGAATGATAATATTTACACAAAATAATTTTTTCCGGCCGGGCTGCTTGTCTACATGTTTACTTTTTATTGTGTTTGGTTACTGGAAGCCGTATTATCAGTAAAGAATTGTAAAGAATATGGGTTGGTATATACAGTGGCCAAATTGTGGGGGACTTTGATTTTGTCTTCCCTGGGTGGGTTTTGACGGAGGTGGATGACCTTTGATAGGCCCTTGTGGCTTTTCTCATCCGTGAAATTATGTTATGTTATGTTATGTTACAGGTCTTGAAGGTACTTGTGGCTCTTGAGGCAACATTAATTTGGGGGCTTGATTGGAATTTTATTATGATTTATAGTAATAAGTTCATAAAATGATTTGAATATAACCTGTGATATATGGTAGTTTGCTGCTTTCCTACACGAATAAATAATCTTTTCAGGATTAAAATAAATTTCTATTCATCAAATCATTCCTGCGATCGAGTGCAGCAGCCTATCAATCAAGGGTAAACATATAGATCGGTGGCGCGCCTGAAAAAGTGGATTTTTGTGTGTTTATATTTCATTCACCTGTGCAGCATATTCATACTTACAGATACTTACAGAAGACTTCATGGAAGAGGCTTATGCCTGTGACTTCAGATCTATATTTCAACCTGCGGCAGCGTGTGGTGGATTATCTTTGCCTTGTAATTGTATTTCAATTCTTGATTAAACCAAAATTGATCAAGTCTGACCTCAAACTGGTTGACCGATGCTGCTGCAATCACCCACTCAGGCAACTGATTCCAGTTATTTATCACCCTACACGGGAAAGCATACTTCCTTATATCCAGCCGTGACCTTGTCTTAAAAAGCTTCAGTGAATTTCCCCTGCTGATGTTTTCTTCTCGAAGTTTCAATATGCCTTGACTACATTCCCCATCATATTTTCCAGTGAGTATCTTGTAGGTCTCTATTAAGTCTCCCTGTGCTCTTCTGTATGCCAGTGTTAACATAAGAACATAAGAAAAGAAGGAGACTGCAAAAGACCATTCATGGCCTACACTTGGCAGCTCCTGTTCCATTCAACACACAAAAGATTTCTTACCAGAGAAAAGTCATCAACATTGTCACCCTTAACAGGAGTTCGTCAGATCTAATCTACAATATACATAAAATGCATCCAGAGGATTATGTCCATTCATGCAACCGCAAAATATAATCTTCCCACTCCTTAGAAAAATATATACATATGTACATAAAAAAAAGTCAGTCCCATCTAGCAGCTTCATCCATATATTTATCTAATCTATTCTTAAAACTACCCAGAGAGGAGGCTTCTATCACATGCCTAGTGAGCCTATTCCATTCATCTACCACACGATTTGTAAACCAATTCCTCCCAATCTCCTTCCTAAACCTATACTTATCAAGCTTAAACCCATTGCTACGTGTCCTGTCATGTTCACTAAGTATAAGAACCTTACCCAGATCCCCTTTATTATATCCTTTTACCCATTTGAAGACTTCAATCAATTCCCCTCTGACTCTTCTCCTTTCCAATGTATGTACATAAGAACATAAGAACATAAGAAAAGAAGGAGACTGCAAAAGACCATTCATGGCCTACACTTGGCAGCTCCTGTTCCAGTCAACACACAAAAGATTTCTTACCAGAGAAAAGTAATCAACATTGTCACCCTTTACAGGAGTTCGTCAGATCTAATCTACAATATACATAAAATGCATCCAGAGGATTATGTCCATTCATGCAACCGCAAAATATAATCTCCCCACTCCTTAGAAAAATATATACATATGTACATAAAAAAAAGTCAGTCCCATCTAGCAGCTTCATCCATATATTTATCTAATCTATTCTTAAAACTACCCAGAGAGGAGGCTTCTATCACATGTCTAGTGAGCCTATTCCATTCATCTACCACACGATTTGTAAACCAATTCCTCCCAATCTCCTTCCTAAACCTATACTTATCAAGCTTAAACCCATTACTACGTGTCCTGTCATGTTCACTAAGTATAAGAACCTTACCCAGATCCCCTTTATTATATCCTTTTACCCATTTGAAGACTTCAATCAATTCCCCTCTGACTCTTCTCCTTTCCAATGTATGTAGATTTAGTTTTCTGAGCCTTTCACCATAGGGTAAGTTCCTTAGCCCACCAATCATCTTTGTCATCCTTCTCTGCACAGACTCAAGCAAATCAATATCCTTCCTATAATATGGTGACCAAAATTGTACTGCATAGTCTAGATGAGGCCTAACTAGCTCAGATACAGTTTTAGAATGACTTCAGCACTCTTATTGCTTACACTCCTCCTAATGAATCCCAATATCCTATTAGCTTTATTCTTAGCATTTAGACATTGCTTTCTAGGACGAAGGTCTGAACTTACCAAAATACCCAAGTCTCTCTCACAATCAGTCCTCCCTAAAATTCTGCCATTTAATTTATAACTATTCAATGGATTATTTCTACCTATACTAAGTACACTACATTTGTCTATGTTAAACTTCATTTGCCATTTCTCGGCTCAATTGGACAGAATGGTCAATTCCTCCTGCATTACAACAGCATCAGAATCAGCCCTAATGGCCCTACCTAGCTTAGTATCATCAGCAAATTTACTCAGGTCACTACTTATACCTATGTCAAGATCATTAATATAAATTAAGAATAGCAAGGGACCCAAAACAGATCCTTGAGGAACTCCACTGCTAACACACCCCCACTCAGATTTAACTCCATCTATACTAACTCTTTGCTGTCTGTCACCAAGCCATGACTGAATCCACCTAAATATACTGCCATCGATCCCGTGTGCTTTAACTTTGCTCAGAAGTCGTAAGTGTGGCACTCGATCAAAAGCCTTACTAAAGTCCAAGTATAAAATATCATAGTTTTCATCATTATCTGCTGCTTCATACACCTTACTATAAAAAGACAGCAAATTAGTGAGACAGGATTTACCCTTACTAAAGCCATGCTGTGATTCTTTTATCAACTTATGCTTATCCAAGTGATCTCTAATATTCCTTGCTATAATAGATTCCATCATTTTCCCTACCACTGATGTCAAACTTACTGGTCTGTAATTAGACATATTTGTTTTATCCCCTTTCTTAAATATAGGTATCACATTGGCTTTCTTCCATGCCACTGGCACAATGCCACTCTCCAATGATTTTCTAAAGATGCATGCTAGGGGCTCACTTAACACATCCTTACATTCTTTCAAAATTCTAGGAAAGAGCTCATCAGGACCGGGTGCTTTACTACTTTTGATTTTATCAATTTCCTTTGTCACTATCTCCTTTGTGATCAATATATCCTTTAATTTCTCTTCATCATTACCCCGAAAGATCATTGACACCTCGGGTATATTTAGAGTATCCTCCTGTGTAAATACTGAGAGAAAAAAGTCATTTAGCATTCCAGCCATTGAGTCCCTATCACTCACTAATTCTCCATTGGAATCTATAAGTGGGCCTATTTTATCTCTAACCTTAGTTTTGTATAATTGATAAAAACTTTTAGGATCTTCCTTTGCCCTATTTGCTACTTTAATTTCATAATTTCTCCTTGCTACTCTAACTAACTTTTTAACATCTCTTGCTAGTTCATTATATCTCTGCCTTAAGTGATCCTCCCCATTTTTTATTTTCCTATAAATGCCCTTTTTAATGCCAATATAATGCTTAATTTTATCTGTCATCCATTTTGGGTCATTATTTTTAGTCCTAATCTCCTTATATGGAATGTTAATCATCTGACCTGTAATTAATTGCTCGATTATTCTTTCATACTCCTCTTCAATTGTAATCTCTTCCTCCTGGTGATTATTGTCTCCACTAACTGATATCATTGAATCTATTCCTGAATTGATTTCATTGCCTGGTTTCTGTACAACTGCCTCCAGGTAAGTCCTGAGCCCATTATAATTTGCTCTTCTAAAGTCAGGAATTTTAACATTGTTCATGCTACTATCAATACCATTCCATTTCATCTTGAATCTAATTTCACAATGGTCACTATTACCCAAATTTCCTCCAATCTCAGTATCCTTAATAACTTCTTCCCTATTTGTCAGAACTAAATCCAGTATATTATTACCTCTAGTGGGTTCGTTAATAATCTGCCTCAGAAAATTATCTTGGACAACATTCAAAAATTCCTCAGCCTCCTGATCACCCACAAGAGCTTCCCAGTCTATATTTCTGTAATTAAAATCACCCATTATACACACATGCTTACTTCTACATGCCCGTTCAATCTCCTGCCACAGAAGATTTGAAGCTTCCTTACTAAGATTTGGTGGTCTGTATAATAATCCTAAGACAAGCTTGTTTTTACCTTCCTTTACATTTAGCCATAATGACTCTGTGTTATCATCTAATTTAATTGTACTGTTTACACAACACTGGAGATTATCTTTAATATAAATAATAACCCCTCCTCCTCTCTTCCTATTCCTATCTGTATGGAACATGTTAAAGCCCTCAATCTCAGGTTTAAAGTGATTACCTGCCAAATCAAGCCATGACTCTGTTATCGCAATTATATCAAAATTCTCTTCACTCGCTAACGCTCTTAAGAGATCTATCTTATTCCTTATACTCCGACCATTTGTGTAGTATATTTTAAAGTTTTTTTTATTATTCCCATCTTCATTGCATTGTGCTTTTTTATTCCTAGTTATCTGCTCATTCACTTGTGCATTAGTCCCCCTATAATGCATCAGTATGCCCTCTCCCCTAGCTATTCCTCTATCACTGCATCCCTTCCATTTCCTACACCTGCCCTCTATTCCTGTTATTCCCTTACCTCTAACAGCTTCTAGTTTCCCACCCGTAAGGACCTAATCACACTATCCAGCTCCCCCCATAGAACCTCAACACCTGCCCGACTAAGATGGAGCCCATCCATCGCATACAACCTCCTATTCCCGTAAAACCCTCCCCAGACATCTACAAACACCAATCCTAGCTCCTCACACAGTCCTTTCACAAATTCATTCAAACCAATTGCACGCGACAACCATTCTACCCCCACATCCAATCTCGGAAGCACACCAGAAACAACACCTTTTACCCTGCTTTTACTCATCCTTTCAACTAACCTTTTATACTGCTCACGTAACTCACATGTACCCACCTTCTTTACATCATTCACTCCCACATGCGTAATCACAACTGCATCCCTCTCACACCCAGAAACCAGCCTATCATACCTCTCACAAACATCACTTACACCAGCACCCGACAGACAAACTCTCATTCCCTTCCACTTGCTATCTAAATACCTAATCTGAGAGTCACCCATCACTAGCACCTCAGTCATTCTCCTATTCTGTCTTGGCCTAACATTACCCTCCCTCCTGCTCTCAGTCACGCTACCAGCCCATCCTGCTTTCATCCACAATCACACCAGGCAAATCACTTTCACACTCTTCCTCTCTCAGGACATTGAATCTGTTAGTCAACCTAACAGGTTCTATGTCCCTCTCATTCACACACCTAACCTGTCCTAACTTATCTATCCTATCCATTTTCACCCACCATTCATCATCACTCACAACTTCCACACTGTTCCCAGTCCTAGCCCTATCTTCCACCCTCTTAGCACTAATCTCACCCTTCAATCGCACACTTGCATCTCTTCTCACCTCAAACACCAAATCATTCAACCTCTTACATTCCCCACTCAACCTCCTAACCTCCCCTTCCAGAAAACACACACGGCATTCAGTTACATTCACTCTCCTTTCAACTCCACAAGCATCACACACCACATACACACTACTTTCAAACGGCATGCTCTCACCATCTATACAAAAAGCCATACTCTCAGAAATTTACTAATGAAAAAGTTAACACTCACCAAAAAAAAAAATTCTTGCTCAGGATTGCTGCTAGTTATCTTCCCCAAAAGTATTAATCACTAATGTATTTATTATACAGTGATTGATGTATTAAATAAATACAAGAAAAATTACACACCCAAATCAGTATTATATCCCAATCTTACAATGAGAATCAGGAGTTCCTGTAAGACAATCTTCCAGAACAAAGCCAGACAGCAGAGAAAAGTCAGTGTTGGTAGGTTCAGCTTCCTTAGTCTCTCTTCATAATTAAGTCCTTTAAGTTCCGGTACCATCCTTGTAGCCCTTCGTTGCACGTTCTCTACCATCTCAATGTCTTTAACCAGGTGAGGACTCCATACCTGATTAGCATACTCTATATGCGGTCTTACTAAAGCTACAAACAAAGCTTTAAATATAAGAACATAAGAACATAAGAAAAGAAGGAGACTGCAAAAGACCATTCATGGCCTACACTTGGCAGCTCCTGTTCCAGTCAACACACAAAAGATTTCTTACCAGAGAAAAGTAATCAACATTGTCACCCTTTACAGGAGTTCGTCAGATCTAATCTACAATATACATAAAATGCATCCAGAGGATTATGTCCATTCATGCAACCGCAAAATATAATCTCCCCACTCCTTAGAAAAATATATACATATGTACATAAAAAAAAGTCAGTCCCATCTAGCAGCTTCATCCATATATTTATCTAATCTATTCTTAAAACTACCCAGAGAGGAGGCTTCTATCACATGTCTAGTGAGCCTATTCCATTCATCTACCACACGATTTGTAAACCAATTCCTCCCAATCTCCTTCCTAAACCTATACTTATCAAGCTTAAACCCATTACTACGTGTCCTGTCATGTTCACTAAGTATAAGAACCTTACCCAGATCCCCTTTATTATATCCTTTTACCCATTTGAAGACTTCAATCAATTCCCCTCTGACTCTTCTCCTTTCCAATGTATGTAGATTTAGTTTTCTGAGCCTTTCACCATAGGGTAAGTTCCTTAGCCCACCAATCATCTTTGTCATCCTTCTCTGCACAGACTCAAGCAAATCAATATCCTTCCTATAATATGGTGACCAAAATTGTACTGCATAGTCTAGATGAGGCCTAACTAGCGCCAGATACAGTTTTAGAATGACTTCAGCACTCTTATTGCTTACACTCCTCCTAATGAATCCCAATATCCTATTAGCTTTATTCTTAGCATTTAGACATTGCTTTCTAGGACGAAGGTCTGAACTTACCAAAATACCCAAGTCTCTCTCACAATCAGTCCTCCCTAAAATTCTCCCATTTAATTTATAACTATTCAATGGATTATTTCTACCTATACTAAGTACCCTACATTTGTCTATGTTAAACTTCATTTGCCATTTCTCAGCCCAATTGGACAGAATGGTCAATTCCTCCTGCATTATAACAGCATCAGAATCAGCCCTAATGGCCCTACCTAGCTTAGTATCATCAGCAAATTTACTCAGGTCACTACTTATATACTCAGGTCACTACTTAATTTACTCAGGTCACTACTTAAACTCAGGTCACTACTTAGATTTAGTTTTCTGAGCCTTTCACCATAGGGTAAGTTCCTTAGCCCACCAATCATCTTTGTCATCCTTCTCTGCACAGACTCAAGCAAATCAATATCCTTCCTATAATATGGTGACCAAAATTGTACTGCATAGTCTAGATGAGGCCTAACTAGCGCCAGATACAGTTTTAGAATGACTTCAGCACTCTTATTGCTTACACTCCTCCTAATGAATCCCAATATCCTATTAGCTTTATTCTTAGCATTTAGACATTGCTTTCTAGGACGAAGGTCTGAACTTACCAAAATACCCAAGTCTCTCTCACAATCAGTCCTCCCTAAAATTCTGCCATTTAATTTATAACTATTCAATGGATTATTTCTACCTATACTAAGTACACTACATTTGTCTATGTTAAACTTCATTTGCCATTTCTCGGCCCAATTGGACAGAATGGTCAATTCCTCCTGCATTACAACAGCATCAGAATCAGCCCTAATGGCCCTACCTAGCTTAGTATCATCAGCAAATTTACTCAGGTCACTACTTATACCTATGTCAAGATCATTAATATAAATTAAGAATAGCAAGGGACCCAAAACAGATCCTTGAGGAACTCCACTGCTAACACACCCCCACTCAGATTTAACTCCATCTATACTAACTCTTTGCTGTCTGTCACCAAGCCATGACTGAATCCACCTAAATATACTGCCATCGATCCCGTGTGCTTTAACTTTGCTCAGAAGTCGTAAGTGTGGCACTCGATCAAAAGCCTTACTAAAGTCCAAGTATAAAATATCATAGTTTTCATCATTATCTGCTGCTTCATACACCTTACTATAAAAAGACAGCAAATTAGTGAGACAGGATTTACCCTTACTAAAGCCATGCTGTGATTCTTTTATCAACTTATGCTTATCCAAGTGATCTCTAATATTCCTTGCTATAATAGATTCCATCATTTTCCCTACCACTGATGTCAAACTTACTGGTCTGTAATTAGACATATTTGTTTTATCCCCTTTCTTAAATATAGGTATCACATTGGCTTTCTTCCATGCCACTGGCACAATGCCACTCTCCAATGATTTTCTAAAGATGCATGCTAGGGGCTCACTTAACACATCCTTACATTCTTTCAAAATTCTAGGAAAGAGCTCATCAGGACCGGGTGCTTTACTACTTTTGATTTTATCAATTTCCTTTGTCACTATCTCCTTTGTGATCAATATATCCTTTAATTTCTCTTCATCATTACCCCGAAAGATCATTGACACCTCGGGTATATTTAGAGTATCCTCCTGTGTAAATACTGAGAGAAAAAAGTCATTTAGCATTCCAGCCATTGAGTCCCTATCACTCACTAATTCTCCATTGGAATCTATAAGTGGGCCTATTTTATCTCTAACCTTAGTTTTGTATAATTGATAAAAACTTTTAGGATCTTCCTTTGCCCTATTTGCTACTTTAATTTCATAATTTCTCCTTGCTACTCTAACTAACTTTTTAACATCTCTTGCTAGTTCATTATATCTCTGCCTTAAGTGATCCTCCCCATTTTTTATTTTCCTATAAATGCCCTTTTTAATGCCAATATAATGCTTAATTTTATCTGTCATCCATTTTGGGTCATTATTTTTAGTCCTAATCTCCTTATATGGAATGTTAATCATCTGACCTGTAATTAATTGCTCGATTATTCTTTCATACTCCTCTTCAATTGTAATCTCTTCCTCCTGGTGATTATTGTCTCCACTAACTGATATCATTGAATCTATTCCTGAATTGATTTCATTGCCTGGTTTCTGTACAACTGCCTCCAGGTAAGTCCTGAGCCCATTATAATTTGCTCTTCTAAAGTCAGGAATTTTAACATTGTTCATGCTACTATCAATACCATTCCATTTCATCTTGAATCTAATTTCACAATGGTCACTATTACCCAAATTTCCTCCAATCTCAGTATCCTTAATAACTTCTTCCCTATTTGTCAGAACTAAATCCAGTATATTATTACCTCTAGTGGGTTCGTTAATAATCTGCCTCAGAAAATTATCTTGGACAACATTCAAAAATTCCTCAGCCTCCTGATCACCCACAAGAGCTTCCCAGTCTATATTTCTGTAATTAAAATCGCCCATTATACACACGTGCTTACTTCTACATGCCCGTTCAATCTCCTGCCACAGAAGATTTGAAGCTTCCTTACTAAGATTTGGTGGTCTGTATAATAATCCTAAGACAAGCTTGTTTTTACCTTCCTTTACATTTAGCCATAATGACTCTGTGTTATCATCTAATTTAATTGTACTGTTTACACAACACTGGAGATTATCTTTAATATAAATAATAACCCCTCCTCCTCTCTTCCTATTCCTATCTGTATGGAACATGTTAAAGCCCTCAATCTCAGGTTTAAAGTGATTACCTGCCAAATCAAGCCATGACTCTGTTATCGCAATTATATCAAAATTCTCTTCACTCGCTAACGCTCTTAAGAGATCTATCTTATTCCTTATACTCCGACCATTTGTGTAGTATATTTTAAAGTTTTTTTTATTATTCCCATCTTCATTGCATTGTGCTTTTTTATTCCTAGTTATCTGCTCATTCACTTGTGCATTAGTCCCCCTATAATGCATCAGTATGCCCTCTCCCCTAGCTATTCCTCTATCACTGCATCCCTTCCATTTCCTACACCTGCCCTCTATTCCTGTTATTCCCTTACCTCTAACAGCTTCTAGTTTCCCACCCGTAAGGACCTAATCACACTATCCAGCTCCCCCCATAGAACCTCAACACCTGCCCGACTAAGATGGAGCCCATCCATCGCATACAACCTCCTATTCCCGTAAAACCCTCCCCAGACATCTACAAACACCAATCCTAGCTCCTCACACAGTCCTTTCACAAATTCATTCAAACCAATTGCACGCGACAACCATTCTACCCCCACATCCAATCTCGGAAGCACACCAGAAACAACACCTTTTACCCTGCTTTTACTCATCCTTTCAACTAACCTTTTATACTGCTCACGTAACTCACATGTACCCACCTTCTTTACATCATTCACTCCCACATGCGTAATCACAACTGCATCCCTCTCACACCCAGAAACCAGCCTATCATACCTCTCACAAACATCACTTACACCAGCACCCGGCAGACAAACTCTCATTCCCTTCCACTTGCTATCTAAATACCTAATCTGAGAGTCACCCATCACTAGCACCTCAGTCATTCTCCTATTCTGTCTTGGCCTAACATTACCCTCCCTCCTGCTCTCAGTCACGCTACCACCCATCCTGCTTTCATCCACAATCACACCAGGCAAATCACTTTCACACTCTTCCTCTCTCAGGACATTGAATCTGTTAGTCAACCTAACAGGTTCTATGTCCCTCTCATTCACACACCTAACCTGTCCTAACTTATCTATCCTATCCATTTTCACCCACCATTCATCATCACTCACAACTTCCACACTGTTCCCAGTCCTAGCCCTATCTTCCACCCTCTTAGCACTAATCTCACCCTTCAATCGCACACTTGCATCTCTTCTCACCTCAAACACCAAATCATTCAACCTCTTACATTCCCCACTCAACCTCCTAACCTCCCCTTCCAGAAAACACACACGGCATTCAGTTACATTCACTCTCCTTTCAACTCCACAAGCATCACACACCACATACACACTACTTTCAAACGGCATGCTCTCACCATCTATACAAAAAGCCATACTCTCAGAAATTTACTAATGAAAAAGTTAACACTCACCAAAAAAAAAAATTCTTGCTCAGGATTGCTGCTAGTTATCTTCCCCAAAAGTATTAATCACTAATGTATTTATTATACAGTGATTGATGTATTAAATAAATACAAGAAAAATTACACACCCAAATCAGTATTATATCCCAATCTTACAATGAGAATCAGGAGTTCCTGTAAGACAATCTTCCAGAACAAAGCCAGACAGCAGAGAAAAGTCAGTGTTGGTAGGTTCAGCTTCCTTAGTCTCTCTTCATAATTAAGTCCTTTAAGTTCCGGTACCATCCTTGTAGCCCTTCGTTGCACGTTCTCTACCATCTCAATGTCTTTAACCAGGTGAGGACTCCATACCTGATTAGCATACTCTATATGCGGTCTTACTAAAGCTACAAACAAAGCTTTAAATATAAGAACATAAGAACATAAGAAAAGAAGGAGACTGCAAAAGACCATTCATGGCCTACACTTGGCAGCTCCTGTTCCATTCAACACACAAAAGATTTCTTACCAGAGAAAAGTAATCAACATTGTCACCCTTAACAGGAGTTCGTCAGATCTAATCTACAATATACATAAAATGCATCCAGAGGATTATGTCCATTCATGCAACCGCAAAATATAATCTTCCCACTCCTTAGAAAAATATATACATATGTACATAAAAAAAAGTCAGTCCCATCTAGCAGCTTCATCCATATATTTATCTAATCTATTCTTAAAACTACCCAGAGAGGAGGCTTCTATCACATGTCTAGTTAGCCTATTCCATTCATCTACCACACGATTTGTAAACCAATTCCTCCCAATCTCCTTCCTAAACCTATACTTATCAAGCTTAAACCCATTGCTACGTGTCCTGTCATGTTCACTAAGTATAAGAACCTTACCCAGATCCCCTTTATTATATCCTTTTACCCATTTGAAGACTTCAATCAATTCCCCTCTGACTCTTCTCCTTTCCAATGTATGTAGATTTAGTTTTCTGAGCCTTTCACCATAGGGTAATTTCCTTAGCCCACCAATCATCTTTGTCATCCTTCTCTGCACAGACTCAAGCAAATCAATATCCTTCCTATAATATGGTGACCAAAATTGTACTGCATAGTCTAGATGAGGCCTAACTAGCGCCAGATACAGTTTTAGAATGACTTCAGCACTCTTATTGCTTACACTCCTCCTAATGAATCCCAATATCCTATTAGCTTTATTCTTAGCATTTAGACATTGCTTTCTAGGACGAAGGTCTGAACTTACCAAAATACCCAAGTCTCTCTCACAATCAGTCCTCCCTAAATTTCTGCCATTTAATTTATAACTATTCAATGGATTATTTCTACCTATACTAAGTACACTACATTTGTCTATGTTAAACTTCATTTGCCATTTCTCGGCCCAATTGGACAGAATGGTCAATTCCTCCTGCATTACAACAGCATCAGAATCAGCCCTAATGGCCCTACCTAGCTTAGTATCATCAGCAAATTTACTCAGGTCACTACTTATACCTATGTCAAGATCATTAATATAAATTAAGAATAGCAAGGGACCCAAAACAGATCCTTGAGGAACTCCACTGCTAACACACCCCCACTCAGATTTAACTCCATCTATACTAACTCTTTGCTGTCTGTCACCAAGCCATGACTGAATCCACCTAAATATACTGCCATCGATCCCGTGTGCTTTAACTTTGCTCAGAAGTCGTAAGTGTGGCACTCGATCAAAAGCCTTACTAAAGTCCAAGTATAAAATATCATAGTTTTCATCATTATCTGCTGCTTCATACACCTTACTATAAAAAGACAGCAAATTAGTGAGACAGGATTTACCCTTACTAAAGCCATGCTGTGATTCTTTTATCAACTTATGCTTATCCAAGTGATCTCTAATATTCCTTGCTATAATAGATTCCATCATTTTCCCTACCACTGATGTCAAACTTACTGGTCTGTAATTAGACATATTTGTTTTATCCCCTTTCTTAAATATAGGTATCACATTGGCTTTCTTCCATGCCACTGGCACAATGCCACTCTCCAATGATTTTCTAAAGATGCATGCTAGGGGCTCACTTAACACATCCTTACATTCTTTCAAAATTCTAGGAAAGAGCTCATCAGGACCGGGTGCTTTACTACTTTTGATTTTATCAATTTCCTTTGTCACTATCTCCTTTGTGATCAATATATCCTTTAATTTCTCTTCATCATTACCCCGAAAGATCATTGACACCTCGGGTATATTTAGAGTATCCTCCTGTGTAAATACTGAGAGAAAAAAGTCATTTAGCATTCCAGCCATTGAGTCCCTATCACTCACTAATTCTCCATTGGAATCTATAAGTGGGCCTATTTTATCTCTAACCTTAGTTTTGTATAATTGATAAAAACTTTTAGGATCTTCCTTTGCCCTATTTGCTACTTTAATTTCATAATTTCTCCTTGCTACTCTAACTAACTTTTTAACATCTCTTGCTAGTTCATTATATCTCTGCCTTAAGTGATCCTCCCCATTTTTTATTTTCCTATAAATGCCCTTTTTAATGCCAATATAATGCTTAATTTTATCTGTCATCCATTTTAGGTCCTTCTGATTATTCCCACTAATTTGTTGGCTTTATTTACTTTCTCTGCCAGGTGATCTACACAACTCAATATATCATTGATTATTACTCCCACATCCTTCTCAGAAGTAATCTTTTTCAGCTGCTTCTCCATTTGGTAGCCTTGATCTTCAAAGGTCATTCTTCCTATTCTCATATAACTACACTTATCTGGATGAAAACTCAACAACCATTTTTTACTCCATGAGTATACCTCCTGCACATCCTGTTGCAGCTTTTGACAATCCTCTTGATCTTTTATGCATCTAAATATCTTTGTGTCGTCTGCATACAGGTATACTTCGCTGTCATTTACTATACTATCAGGGAGGTCATTGATAAACAAAACAAAAAACAATGGTCCAAGAACAGTACCCTGCGGCACTTCACTTGTCACTGGCTTCCATCTTGACATTTCCCCCTTCACCACCACTCTTTGTTGTCTTTGTGTTGGGAATGCTGCAATCCATTCTTGGTACTCCTTTCCAATTCCATAACTACTACTAATTTTACTGAATAATCTTCTATGTGCAACTCTATCGAAAGCCTTCATAAAATCACAATATATTACGTCCACTGCATGTCCATCATCAATAATTTCAGTCCATCTGTCCAGAACCTTTATGAGCTGTAGCACCGTTGATCGTCCTGAGTTAAAGCCATATTGCTTGTCACTAAATAAACTATTGGTTCTCATGTGTGCCATTATCTCCTCCCTTATCATTGTCTCAAATATCTTACAGATTATACTTGTTAAACTGACTGGCCTATAATTCTCTGGATCACACTTGGAACCCTTTTTAAATATAGGAGTAATATGAGCAATTAGCCAATCTTGAGGGAGTTCCTTATGTTTAAAGGAGTACTGATAAAGTATTTCTAAAGGCACTACTAATTGTTCCATAGCTTCTTTTATAATCCTAGAGTGGATTCCGTCAGGTCCTGGGGATTTATGCCTCTTTAGATTTTTAATGATCTTCTTAATTTTTTCCTTATTAATTTCCAGGTGATTCAGTGTTGGTACATTTTTCATCACACAATATGGTACCTCATCTTCTGGCTCCATGACAAACACCTTCGAAAATTGCTTTGCTAAAACTTCAACTTTTTCTAGATCACTTTCAGTTTTTCCATCTTCAGCAGTGCCCTTGTATAAGTCAGGAATCCTTGGTTTCCTTTTTGTCTTAGTCTGCACATATTTCCAAAATATTTTAGGATTATCCTTCACATTTTTTGCAATCTCTCTTTCTTTTAGTTTTACAGCATTTCGGGTTTCTTTTCTAATTTGATTATTCAGTTTTCGGTACTCCTTCTCAGTCTCTAAATACTCGTTCTTAGTAGATACATTCAGATTACTCTTCAAGGATTTCATTCTCATCCACAACCTCTGTTTCTTCTTTATCTTAGACCATAATTTCTTATTCATTGGTAGATTGCTATTCGTCCTTTTCCTGGATTGATTTAAATTCCCCATCTTTCTTGTGGGTACACTCTTATTTATTGCAACATACAATTTTGACTTGAATCTGCTCCACATTTCCTCAATTTTGGTAGCCTTGGATAGGTATTTCACCCAGTCAATATTAATACTAAGTTCCCTTCTCAGCAACTCATAATCTGCTTTTTCATACAAATACATAGTTTTTCTATCATGAGCCACGATCTCCTCCATATTACATGTAACTTGTATCACAGCATGATCACTTCTCCCCAGTGGATTTCCAATCATGACCTCTTCAACTATTGATTCTTCATTTGTGAAAAATAAATCTAGGGTATTACCCACATTTTCACCCCTTATTCTTGTAATTTCCTCCACATGCTGGGTCAAAAAGCAATCGCGCACCTTTTCCACAAATTTTGTTCCAAAGTCATTCATTACAGTGTTAGTCGTGCAATTTTTCCAATTTATTTGTGGCAAATTAAAGTCTCCCATCAAAATCTTAAATGTAGCCTTCATCTCAGTTACCTCTTGCAATAAATCCAGCAACAGTTGGTCATTTTCCTCCCGTCTATTTGGACTCCGATATACTAGAGTTAGGTTAAGTTTCTCCCCTTGAAGCATAATTTCCAGACAGCAATACTCACAGAAACATGAAACCAAATCCCCCTCACTATACTTAATGCCACTTTTCACGTATATCAAGAGACCTCTACCTTCATTACCCAAAACGTTACTTTCCTCTATCTCATACCCTTCGATGTTATATTCTTCAAGTTCCCTTCGATATCTAAAGTGCTTAGGTTTAACTTCAGAGAGGGCAATAATGCTTGGCTTATCACTTAATGTATCAAGTAACGACCTTAATTCTAAAAACTTATCAAAAGTATATACATCTACATTTGTAAATATAATGCTAAACTTTCTATTTACATTATTTACATTCTCAGCACATGATGTACTTGAGTCAATTTCTACTGTGGCTGTGGTCTTTGATCCTCCACCCTGATGACCCTTTGGTTCCAGGGTGGACCTCTGACTACATGCTTCCCCTCTCCCATATCTGTTAAGTTTTTTGCCTTCTTTAACAGTTCTTTGTCCATTTCTCTCTCTCTCTCTTGGTTAAATCATAGGCCACTCTAAAATTTTTCAAGTTTTCATCCTTGCCCAATTCTTTTATTTTTCCGAATATATCATTTCTCAATTCTGAGTCAGTGAGTGCAGCCAGTATTGGGCGATCTCGACCTTCTACCTTTTTCCCAAGCCTTATCACTCTCATCATATTATCCTCATGAACCTCACATGTATTCAGAATTTTCTTAACAATCTGTCTGTCATAATTAATTCTTTCCTGGAACATGTTTGAATTGCTTTCAGGGACATTGTACACCGCAATGTTGTTTTCTCTCTTCTTCTTATCATTTAGTTCTTCCAAAACTGTAGTCATATCCATTACCTCCTGTTTTTTCTGAGATGCCTGATGTCCTCCAATTGTCCCATATACTACATTTACTTCATCAGTACTTGATTTCTTTATTTCAAGTATATTGATTTCAGCTCTGTCCATCCGTGAACTCAATTCTTGTACAGTCTCCCTGTCCCCATTCATATGTTCATTAGTATCCACTGCTCTAGCCACTGCCACTGCCACTCTAGCAGTAATGTTGTTAAAATCTTCTTTATCCATTTTGACTGTCTCTCGTATCTCCTTAACCTCTTCCTGCAGTACATCTTGTTTCTCAATTAAGTCTGCTTGTATCTTCTCCAGTTTCTCAATATGAGATTTTAATTTTGCACATCCTTTCTTACAGGAGATGCAGTGCCATGTAAACTGGGATCCTGCCTCTTCTTCCACCATAAACTTATAAACATCCTCAGGTATCCTCTCACATTTGGCATGATACCAAGTCACACAGATATCACATAAGAGTGCCATATCATTATCTCTTACCAGTCCACTGCATCTCCCACAGCAATCACCTGCATTTTCTGTTTCCCTTGAAGACGCTTCCATTGTTGTTCTACTTTTTTTCATCTTCTTCCACCAGAGTCCATTTGTTTACTCGCCATATTTCGCTAGATCACCAATATAAATGCAAATTTAAAGTATACCTTGTGTTCAAATATATCTCAAGCAAGCTTATGGTGTCTAAAGATGATACTGTATAGCAGCAAACAACCTCAAAGGCATGAATTCAAGAGAGCACAAGCAACACATCCGCCACACGCCACCGCCAAGTGCTCATATCAAGTGCGCTTTTGAGTCCTAGTTTAAATATACCCAGTGCCATTTTTGTACAAAAATGCCCAAAAATAAACAAATAAAAAAACGCTGTTTACTTACTTTATTGTGGTGGGTATACTTCTGAAATAGCGATGAGGAAAGTGTGGAATCTTACTTTAATTCTTGTTTTGGTAAATGGGAATCTACAGAGAGCCGGGACTTTGAGAAAAAGGTCCCATTCAATGCAGATTTATTAAAATAATGGTGATCACTTGAGTCACGTTTAGTTTTAGATTATCTAAATTCAAAATTATCATTAATATCTAATGCCTGGCCACAAACCTTGCAATCAATTTTAATCTTAAGTAAATTATGACAGTCCAAAAAGGATGTAGTTTTCTTGGGAGTTTGGGTGCCTTAAAAAAGAGGCCGTTTGACTCGGATGACCTATGATGGGCCCTTGTGGCTTTTGTCATCTGTTGTATTATGTTGTCGGGGACTTTGATTTTGTCTTTCCCTGGCGATGGTGCTTTTTGTGGGTGGGTTTTGACGGATGCGGATGACCTTTGATAGACCCTTGTGGCTTTTGTCATCCGTGAAATTATGTTATGTTATGTAAATTTGTTGTTTTGGTAATTTTGAATAAGTGGCGCATGCGTTTTAGGCTACTAAAGCCTGTAATATTGCTTTGTATTGGTGTAATTGTGTTCTAAGAGTAATATTTGTGAACAAATATGCCGCTGGGTATATTTCAAATAGGACTCCAACGTGCATGAATATTCAGGCAGGGGTGAACGAAATATAAACAAACCAAAATCGGGGTAAATATGTAGACGAGTGGCCTGGCCAGAATTTTTTTTGTGTAAATATTATCGTTCACCCGTGTCGGAATATTCATGCGTGTTTGAGTCCTTTTTGAATTATAGCTGCTGCCATTTTTGTTAAAGCATTCATCTCTGTAAACGTCAGAACATTATAACAATTAGTATTATATACTGAGGGGGCTGTGCCCCCAGACCCCCTCCAATTTAATAGAACTCAGGATCATCGCATTGTGGTCCATAACATAACATAACATAATTACACGGATGACAAAAGCCACAAGGGCCTATCAAAGGTCATCCGCCTCCGTCAAAACCCACCCACAAAAAGCACCATCACCAGGGGAAGACAAAATCAAAGTCCCCCACAATATAATATAACGGATGACAAAAGCCACAAGGGCTCATCATAGGTCATCCGAGTCAAGCGGCCTCTTTTTCAAGGCACCCAAACTCCCAGGAAAACTACATCCAGAGGATTGCATCCAGAAACAAGGGTATCACCAATCAAGGCTTGTCAAGAACTAAATCATGCAGCTATAGATATATACAAACAATATTAATATATACAAAACTTAGGAACCATCACAACCTTTCCTTCCCATAAACTCATCCAACCTACTCTTAAATACATTTAGATTTGGACTACCTACTACCCTCTGCGGCAATTTGTTCCAGAAGTCTACCACTCTATTGGTGAAAAGATATTTTCTTAAATCCAACCTACACCCTTGCTTTTTAATTTTCAAGTGGTGACCTCTAGTCCGATTTCCATCATCTAACTCAAAAAACTTGCTAACATCCAATTTATTTATCCCGGAAAATTTTTTAAAGAGCTCAATCATATGCCCTCTCACACACCTCCTTTTGAACGAGAACATATTTAATACCCTCAGTCTATCTTCATATTCAAGGTGCCTCAGGGAAGGAATAATCTTTGTTGCCCTCCGTTGCACTGACTCAAGAAGGTTAATATCGTGTCTACATTCGTCCATGCATTGTGTTTACCCCCCCCTTCCCCCATCCACCGAGCCGTCCCCTTAAATGTACTCCAAAAATGTGAAAATTTTTGGAACACAGACGAAATAGTACATCTTATCGGCCAGGCTGCTCGTCTATATATTTACCAAAATCATACTTCAGATTCAGGGCACATGGTAGGTGGCGCTGTTAGTAGGCTACAATTTTGGGCTATAATATTTCTTATGACGTCTGACGGTAGCTTCAGATGTGACCAATCACGGTGTTATACTTTTTTGTTGTTTTGGGAATTTATAACTTTTAGTCTGTATTATTTACTAAATATCTCCACCTTTCCTCATTTATAGTTTTTTCTAAGTTAGGTAAGGTTTCTTGATGTCTTTTATTGTTTTTTGTTTATTTTTTGTATTTTTTGTTTGCTGCGAACGATAACAGCTTCTTACTGGCAACGTCGTAGCTTATAAATAGGACCCGTTTTGCAAATGTTGTGGTTTTGTTATGGCGTTTTCGTGCTCTCCATGTGCTTCTTCGTTATTCGAATTCGGCTTTAGTTTGTCTAATTGCGAAAAACTTTTAGATTATCTAGAGGGGCATAAACTAATCAAGAAACCTATAAAAATAAGTATTGTTTGTTATTAGGTTAGGTTTTTCTGCCAGTAAAAAGCTGTTGGGGGAAAACCCCCCAGTAAATTCAAGGGGACTGCTCGTGGGGGAGATATCACTGTGGGGGGACCACCCTACGATGATCCCCCCCAGTATTGTTAAAAGAGCACGATACCTGTGAATACAGTTTGTTCGACTTCAATACGACTTGTGTTAATTCCTCGGTCAATTTAATAGACTTTTCTATAGATCGTGGTCGCATTTAAAAGAAGCGCGCAGCTCAATTATAATAGTGAAAGGTGGAGATAGGGTAAACCTGAACATCTGCATCATGCGTTTGCCTCCGCTGTTGCCTGGTCCTGGCTGCATAATATCCATGTTCCAATATGTTTCACCTTTTTTTTGACTAATTTCAATATATGGCTCATGAAGGGGATCACCCTGCGCTGACCCTAGGTTGCGCCCCCCCCCCCCCTAGTATATAATCATAATTGTTCATAGAATAATGTTCTCACATTTTTTGTTTTTTTTAACAAATCGTTTCTGCGCGTCTGAATGAAACATAAAAGCAACTTGGTCCTGATAGATTTTGGCTGAAATCTATTTCCAAAGTAACTAGAGAAATGTTAATTTTAGGCGCTGCTATGTCTTTGTTATTTTGATAAACGTGTTATCGGCTCTGCACATTTATCGAAATAATAAAGATAATAGTGTTGCCTACTTTCAGCTATTTTCACCAAAAATTAGTTACTTTTAAAATGAGGGACGTTGCCTTTGCTTGGTTTTCTGGAGTGACTTCTGGTTCAGTGCATAGTCTGCCTGCTGGTTTCATTGGCCCAAGTGCATTGTTTTGCATTTATCCACATTAAAGGACAGCAACCACTTCCTACTCCACTTGTCCAGGCATTCTATGTCTCTCTTAAGGGCCTCCATGTCCGCTTCCGTCCTTAGTGATCTGTAGATCTTTGCATCATCTGCAAACAAGCTGGCCGAGGATTCAAGGTTCATCACAAAGTCATTAATGTAGACAAGGAACAGCACCGGGCCAGCATCGATCCCTGGGGACCCCACTTATTACTGGTAGCCAATCAGATGTAGCATTTCTAATTTTAACATGGTGGTTCTTATTCCCAAGGAAGTTCCTGATCAATACCAACATTCTACCATCAATGCCAACTGCCTCTAGCTTGGTGAGGAGTCTGTGATGTGGTACCCTGTCGAAAGCTTTTACACAATCTAGGTAATTGATGTCGACACACAGCCCCTTGTCCACCACTTGACCAGGTCATCCAGGTAGCATAGCATGTTAGTCAGGCAACTCCTCTTTCCCCTGTGTATTGGTGATATGTTTGCCCTCTTCCAGTCAGCTGGCACAACTCCAGAATCCATTGATGATTGGAATAAGTTCCGTATTGGATCACCTAGTGTTTCTGCACATTCCTTCAGTACTAACGGTGACACTCCATCTGGTTCTTGTGCTTTGCTGTCGTCCAGTCCCATCAGTCTTTTCCTCATGTCTTCTTGTGGGAATCTAATTTCTTGAAGTTTAGGTCCTTGGAAGACCAAGCCTGGGCTCATTGATGGTTGTCCTTCGTCTTCCCTCACGTATACCCCAATGAAGGCCATGTTCATCTGCTGGGCAGTCATATCATCATCTTCGGTGACTTCTCTAGTTTGGGTTTTTAGTCTAGTTATGGTTTCCTTGGCTGACGTCTTAGATTTTATATAAGTCGAGAAGTGTTTTGTGTTGTTTGTTGCATCTGACGCCACTTTCTTTTTGTATGCCTACTTTGCTGTCCTCACTTTCCTTGTAACAATGTTCCTCGCATAGTTTTATCTTTCTCACTGAGCTGTGGACTTTATTCCTCTGTATTTCTTTCATGTTTCTAGTTTTCTTATTAGCATCTCCAGTCTCCTGTTCACTTATATTCTCAATCCTCTTATAGTTGTCAATAAATATATCCCACTTCTCATTCACTGATTTGTGGGAAAACTTCTCTTCCCAGTCAATTTCCTCAAACAACCCTCTCATCTTTGCCTTATCTGCCTTGTAATTAAGCTTTGGGACAGCTTTCACACATTCCTTGGGTTTGGAGTCTACTGTCAATGTGAAGCGATGACTGCGTGCTTGCTGAGGCCCAGTGGTGGCAGGTACTGTACGTCATCCACTTCCCCACTGGAGCGCGTGAAGACTAAGTCTAGCCTTGATGGGTTGTCATTGTGTCTCAGGTGTGTTCATTTGGATATATTCTGGGTCCAGAAATTGTCATTTGTCGTTTCCAAAAATTTTAGGGCCTGGCCATAACCATGGGAACCAGTTTTGACTCTATTTTCTTCGCATATTATGCTCTGAAAGTTAAAGTCTCCGCACACTAGTAGCTGTTTGTCCGTTGTTATCTCCTCACTTCTCTTCATCTTCAGTACGTCACATATATGCTCATTATTTGCTGCAGTTGAGGATGGAGTTCTGTAGATAGTGCCCACAACAAGATCCTTCCCCTCTCTACTCCTGAAGCAATAATATTTCAGTAAATCTTTTAATGATTTTTCACTCAAAATTTTAGCTATATTTAGATATTTCTGGCATTTTTCTACATACCCAACATCCAATCACTCTTCTTCAAACATGAATGGAGAAAAAGAAGGCAAGAAAAACACTTCTAAATAAAACCCCAGAGAGAAAATCAACTGAAGGTTGGGAGAGTGAAGGAAGAGGAGGAGAAAGGCCAAAGGAGAGAAGATCTGTGAAAGACAAAATGGAGGGTGTCATAGTAAACATTAAAAAAGATGGCTGTGGCCTATGTGGAAAGAGGGTGACCGAAATGCAGAGAGTAATCCAGTGCGACAATTGTAGTGAATGGTTTCATGCAGCATGTACAGACCTAACATCCAAAAAATATGGGTAATGAAGCCATGATAACTTTAGAAAATTAAATTAGTCGGTATTGCAAGAAATGTAAAAAGATTACAGTAAATTTAAAAAAGGATAATGAGAAATTGTATGAAATAAATTAGAAGCTTCAACAAAAAAATGAAAACTTAAAAAAAACACTTTTGAACTAGAAGAAAAGGTGAGGTCTATGAAAAATGAAATAAAAACTGAAATAATGAGTGAAATATGAAAGGAATTAAAAATACAACTGTAATAGAAGTTAAAAAACTGGTAATACAAGAAATGCAGGAAGAGGACAAGAAGAAAAGCGAAAAAAATCTTATAATATTTGGAGTAAGAGAATCTAACAGGGGGGGAATGAAACATAACATAACATAACATAATTTTACGGATGACAAAAGCCACAAGGGCCTATCAAAGGTCATCCACATCCGTCAAAACCCACCCACAAAAAGCACCATCACCAGGGTAAGGAGTAGTTTATGCGAGGGAACTCATTGACTACTCCATTGAGGACATCACCTTAGAGCTGGCTGACCATGGGGCGGTCAAGGTCGAATGTGTGATGAGTAAACAAGGAGGAGCCTCGAGACCCACCCCTACACTCTTCGTCACGTTCGACTATGACAAGCTCCATGAGTCGGTGCGTGCCGGTTGGTACCGCTACCGCGTGAAGGCATTCGTGCCACTGCTGCGGTGGTGCTATTACTGTCACCTCTTAGGCCATACGAATCGTTCTTGTAGATGTGCAAAGTCGGGGTCACCTGAAATCTGTGTAAATTGCTCCAAGGTTGCACATGATGTCTAAATCATGTGTGGCCAAGTGTGTCAATTGCGGAGAGCAGCACCCCGCTTCTTCGAAGCAATGTGGTGCATATCTTGAGAAAGAAATCCTGGCCGTTCAGGCCAAGGATCGAATCTCATTCTACGAGGCTAAGGACTTGGTCCTGGCGCGCCTCGGTCGTCATAAACCTCAATAGTTAGAAAGGCGCCCTCTGCTCCTGGCCCATCCAGGCCAATGAGCACGGTTGTTTCCGCGCCCATTCGGAGCCCTTCTGCGGGCTCTACTCAACCCGGGCGCTCCCTTGGTAAAGGTGGCGGCAAAGAGGGTTCATCCCTATTCCCGGCTAAAACCAGGCCTCCCCCCCCTCTTCCCCCAGCGTGACCGCTTCCCGTAAGGCGAAACGGCCACGCGCAACAGCACCCGGGGTTCGGCCTCCGGGAAGCGTACGGACATTTCCGTGAGGGTCTTCTGTTCGAGGAAGACCCCGCGTCTCCTCCGAGCTAGGCCTGGAGGGCATATTCCTTCAATGGAATTGCCGTGGACTCCGGGCCAACTGGGAGGAGCTGCGGAGGCTCGTCTCGTCCCGTTCCTCGTTAGCTATCTTTTTGCAGGAGACCATGCTAGGCGCGTGCCCCCTGCCCTCCCTCCCGGGGTATAAGGGTCTTGCGACCCCACCACCACCAGATGGCTGGGCTGGGGGATGCGCGGTTTACACCTGGTATGATGTCTCCGTTCTTCCATTCTCTTTAGATAACTCCTTTCAGGCAGTGGCTGTGCAGCTGCACCTGGATAGGAGGTATACTATCATTTCTGCGTACATTCCACCAACAGCTGACTTCGACGCGGGGGACTTCCGCCGCGTCGTGGCACGGTTGCCGAGGTCCTTTCTCTTGCTTGGAGATCTGAACGGCAGGCATCCTCTCTGGGGAGATTACTCAATAAATCCCAGGGGACAAGACCTTGCCGATCTGATCGAAGAGCTTGAGATGGGTTATCCTAAACGTGGATGAGTTTACAACATCACTGTCCGCCACCGCTTAATTTTCTTGCCTTGACCTATCTTTGTGCTCTTCGGATGCACAGCCTGATTTTGATTGGGGGGTGGTCGATGACCTCCATGGTAGTGATCACTTTCCCATTCAATTATCATTTTGATAATTGAGAGCCCACCTCAGTAGTTCTTGGCGCGAGTGCAGTGGCCTGCATTTCAGGAAATGACTGTATTCTTTATCTCAGTCGAGTAGTTTAGGTCGGTAGATGAGGCCGTTGAGTTTTTCTCCGGCAACCTCATCGCCGCGGGCCTGACTAGTATTCCTAGAACGTCTGGCCATTTTGCACGTCGACCACTCCCATGGTGGTCGGCTGAGTGTGAGACGGCCCTCAAACAGAAGCGTTATGCCTACATGGGCTATAAGCGTCGCCCGAACGATTTCACTGTCGCTGAATTTCGTCGGGCTAGGTTCCGGTATATTTCACGCCTGCCGCTCTTCTTGGCGGGCATACGTGTCTTCACTTAACGGGAAGACCCCTTTAGCAGAGGTTTGGAAGCGAGTCAAAAGGATTCAGGGCAAGTTCTCGCAGGACCCCCCTCCCGTTCTCCAGGAGAATGGGACCGCAATCTCGGACCCCGCGTCCGTGGCGGAATCCTTAGCGACCGCTTTTTCCGCATTCTCTATCCGGGATGCTGCTCCGCCAGCATTCAATGCACGTCGTGAGTGAGTTGCGCTCCGCTCTCGCTTCGTGCGCGGACACCGCCCATGGTCCGGACGATGTCTTGTACGTCATGCTTCGACACCTGGGTGAGCGAGGCATGGCCTTTCTGTTAGATTTGTTCAACAGGATCTGGGTGGAGGGTCTTCTCCCAGACTCTTTGCGAATCGCTACTGTGCTCGCCTTTCGCAAACCAGGGAGAGATCACTCTACTCCGACTGGTTTCCGCCCAATCTCTCTAACCTCTTGGCGTGTGCAAGTTGATGGAGAAATTGGTAAATGTTAGATTTGCATTTTTCCTGGACAGCGGAGGCCATCTGTGTTCTGCACAGTGCGGCTTCCGCAAGTTCCACTCCACGTCGGATGCTCTGCTCCGACTGCAAAATGCCGTCTGCGTGGCTTTCCTTCGTAGACAGCACTACGCCACGGTGTTTTTCGATCTGTAGAAGGCCTATGATACTGCATCGCGATACGGTATCATGGTGACTCTCCACACGATGGGGGCGAGGGGACGCCTCCCCATGTGTATATCTGAATTTTTGCGAGATCGTCGATTCCGCGTACGGGTGGTGGGAGCCCTCTCCTGCCCAAAGGAGCAGGAAAGGGGTGTCCCGCAGAGATGTGTCCTCAGTCTCACACTCTTTGCCCTGAGCATCAACGGCATCACCACGGTGCTGGCGGAAGATGTTCTCTCTACTTGGACGACCTTTCGATCTCTTTTGGCGCTGCCCAGATGCCAACTCTGGAGCGTCGACTCCAACAGGCATTGAACCGCGTCTCTCGCTATGCCGAAGCGCACAGGTTTCGGTTTTCTTTGGCCAAGACTAAGGTGGTGCACTTCCGCCATCCACGGCTCTACCCCGACCCAGATTTATTTCTTAATGGGGTGCCTCTGGATGTGGTTGAGTCGCACCATTTCCTTGGTCTTGTATTCTACTGACGCCTCACCTGGGAGGCTCATATTCTCAGCCTTAGAGTCTCTTGTACCCGCGCCATGGATATTCTAGGTTCCGTGACGTTCAGCGCTTGGGGCGCTGATAGGTCTACTGCCCTACATTTTTATCGATCCTTTGTTCGTTCGAAGCTCGACTACGGATGCGAGTTTTATGCATCCGCAGCCGAGCGTTTATTGCGGAACGTTGGCTCGCTCCACCACACCGGCCTTCGCCTTGCGACCGGTGCCTTCCGCACTTCCCCCATTGAGAGCCTGTTGGTCGATGCTGGGGAGATGCCACTCGCTCTGCGCCGCGTGCAGTGCATCACTCGCCTGTACGCGCGAGCCCGGCGCCTCCCTCAGTCGCCAACAGCTCTCACTGCATCCGCAGCTGATCTCGACGGTGCTTATGCCGCCGAGAGACGCCAGTCATGCCCTAAGCCCTTTGGGTTCAGGGCCAGGAAACTCCTTCGAGAGGTAGATATAGCTCTCGGGCCGGTGGCGCCCCTGGTTCTGCCCAGGACGCCACCCTGGAGGGTACTACATTTGGCTATTTGTCGCCACTCCTCTGCTCCCAAAGCTTGTACTGCGCCGGGAGTATTGCGTTCGACCTTTTTGGAGCACACATCGTGTCACGCTGGAACCGTACCAGTGTATACGGATGGCTCCAAGTCCCAAGAGGGGGTCGGCTTCCACGCCGTATCCCCTCTGTTTGAAGTCAGCGGGGCTCTACCAGGCGCTGCGTCTGTCTTCACGGCCGAGCTGGTGGCAATACACCACTCGGTACGGGAGATTACGCGACGTGCCCGGTTCGGAGACCGGATTGTGATCTATAGCGACTCACAAAGCGCCCTGAGTGCTCTCAGGGCATTGAAATCTCTGCATCTCTTGGTTCGCGATATCCGTGACGCCATGGTTTTGGCGAGCTGGGTAGATGTCGAGATTATCTTCTGCTGGGTTCCTGGACATGTAGGAATTGCGGGGAATGAGGGCGCCAAAGATTCCGCGTAGACTGCGACTGGACCAGCGTTTCGCTCTTCCTCACACCGACTACATGGCAGGAATACGGGCAGCTCTTCGGACTGCTTGGAAAAGAAGATGGGAGACGGTCGAAGGGAACTTAAAGTTGCGTGTCATTGCGCCGCGACTGTTCCCATGGACCTATCCCTCAATGCCGCGACGGCTTCAGGTCCCTTTCTGTCGTCTCCGAATCGGGCACACTCGTGTGACGCATCGCTATCTGATGCAGCGCTTGCCTGCGCCCTATTGTGACGACTGCGTCGTCCCCCATACTGTGTCGTCCCCCAGACTGTTCGGTACATTCGTGTCGAATGTCCCAGTCTGGGTGATCTTCGCGCACGATACCTCTCCCGGTACCGGGATGGGCGGGGTAACTACCGCTTGTCCCTTGTACTTGGGACGAGTTCGTGCACATTGACTTGTGTACTTGTTGACTTTTGGGGGGAGGCCGGGCTTCTCCCCATTATTTAAGTAGGTTTTATTTTTTGTTATTGTTTTCTTTGTAGGTTGCACGCTCCTGCGCCGGGGTGAAGGGGACCTCGCCCCCCCCCCGACGCCGGAGATTGCTTCCGAATTGTTACGATCTTCCCTTTTTATCGTTGTTGTGTTTTCATATTCTTATTTTAAAGTAGCCTAGTGCTAGGCTGTCGTGATTCCCGCGATTTATGCCCAAGTGGGCAGTCGCCAGATGGGCTCCTAAAAAAAAAAAAAATCGTTTGTTTATGGGGGTTCTCATTAAAAATGCTAATATAGTTGTTTTTAATTCCTGCGTCGTATAGATAATCGGCCATTTCGTGTAGTCATGCCTGATCCGTTTACGTTGTTAATGCGGGATCACATAAATCATGCATTATTTTGCGTCACGCACTACAGCTATGGGTGCGGCTGCATTGCATGACTTGGGTGATTAGTGCCAACCGGAGAAGATTCGGGGCCGATTGACCGCATGCATATATGCTCGGTTGTCCCCAACCACCCTTTCGCTGTTCACCCCTGGAATTTGAATGCAATAACAACGAGGCGGTAGCACGCAAAAAAAAAAAATTAAAGAAAGTGGTGGGTGATGAGTAGAAAGTGAGTGGAAAGTATATAGCCGCAGATCCTTCGGTAGGTGTTGGGGCCTGTGTGTTATGAAACATATTCCTGGGTCAGGAGTCCAGTTACCGGAGAGTTCGGACTTTGTTATTCCTGGTCGAGAGAACTTGATCATCGTTCGTCGTTTTTGACTAGAGATTGACTGTATTGATGACACCGATTCCAGGTTAAATTACCAGTCCCGAATCCCCCAACGATGATAAGGTTTTATTTTTATGGGCGCATTTCTTTAAAGTTAAGAAGCACTAACCTTCAGGGGTATTTGCCCCAGAAAGATGTAAGTAGAGATGCTAAGAAGAGAGGAAGCTAAAATGTGTGGCGGAAGCTATAGCCACAAAACCCTCTGCTAGCATTGAGATGGGTGGGTGGCAGGCACGTAATATCACTCCTGCCCCTGTCGCTATTTTGCTTTTCTGTGCTTCCAACAAGAGTGTGTGGTTGGCGAAGTGGTTAGTGTAGGAGAATCGTCACCCTCCCGTTCTCTCAGTGGAGATCCGAGATGTTAACCAGAAGAACATCCGGGCCAGGCAACGCGGGTCCGGCTCCTAACCACAGACACTCGCCACTCGTCTGTATGAAAAGCCGAACGGCTTTAAACTGCAAGATCTTCCCTACGAGAGTATATTCAATTTCACCACAAGTAAGAAATTGGAGGCGCGTTTCTCTCAAGCTCGAAGGCCCGTCCACAACCTCCCCCCTCCTACCCCTACCCCAGTGGGGTGACGAGGTATAAATAACAAACACAGGAAAAACGTGGTAGAATACGTCAGTCTCCAGGCCACGAAGTCCCCGGATTAAGACCGGCTACCGTGACTGGACAGGTAGATTACTTGAGTCTCCAGACTACGAAGTCCCCTGCAAGAGAGGCAGGGCTACCTAAGGGGCTAAGAAGCAGCTCATCCTCAGCTAGTCCCTGGTTATCAAACCGAACGTTAAGTTAACTTGGTCAAGTTCAACTTACTCTCATCAGAGAGACTCCTCATATCCTAGTGCATCCTAAACCCCAGGGATATTCCTCGTCCTTGAGGAATTAAGAAAAGAAGAGGGGAAAGCCTCCCCCTCGAGCCCGTTACCCGGTGGCCACACCAAACCCATGAGTTAACTTGTTAAGGAACCAAGTTCAACTTATTCTCGTCAGAGAAACCTCCCTCCGTTATCCTCGCCCTTGAGGAAGACTGGAACTAAGAAGAAGCTCATCCTCGAGCTAGTTCCTGGTCACCAAACCGACCTCTAAGTTAACTTGTTAAAGTTCAACTTATTCTCGTCAGAGAAACCCCTCCTCCTCGATCCTCGCCCTTGAAGAAGACCCCCCCCCCTCCCGAGTACAATCCTCGCCCATGAGGAATTGCGTAACGAAGGAGAAAAGCTTCCCCTCGAGCCCGTTACCCGGTGGTTACACCGAACTCTAAGTTAACTTGGTTTAAGAACCAAGTTCGACTTACTCTCGCCAGAGAGGCCCGCCTACCTTGGTGCCGCCTAAAGCACCGTGATTATTCTCGCCCTTGAAGACCCCCCCCCCTCATTGAATACCGTGTGGACCCCCACCTGCTACACTCGCCAAAGTACCTCGTGATCTCGACCACCTCCCTCTGGCCGGTCGGCACGCATCTTGGAGACAATAACATTCCTGAGGTATTTAAACTCCAGTAGAGTCAATTAGCCTAAATCTTGTATATTGAAGTGCGTATCGAATTTAGCCAATTTTAGAGGGTCAAGTTAATTGAAATAATTATTGTGTATTTTAATATTCGGAGTATTTCTGTGGTTCATGTTTAGTTTTTGTTTAGTAAACTTGTTAAATTTAAAATATAAGTTTATTTTGGGAATTCCGGTGCGTTTCTCTATATCCTTACGTGTTTGAAGCGGCCCTTCTTTAAAACAACATAATTAGCACTCTTAGAACAAAGCCTACTTCATCAAAGAAGTATGTCACGACCACAAAGAATACCACGAAAAAAGTGGTGTCAGGTGTGGAGTGATCAAAAGGGGCATTCTGCTACAGTTAGCATTGCTGACCAGCCCTCTAGTGGCCTCTGCCGGAACCGAACCCCACTTGGTCTCAAATGGCGCGAAGCCAATCCAACGTCCCATCCTTTAAAAGTGATTAAATTGTTCTCATCTTCGGATCGAAATGGAGGGAGGCTCATTTAAAGCTGTAAGTTTCCGCTGATAGGCAACAACCGACCGAGGCGAATCATTGGTCACCCAATACTCCACCCCGCAGGGGATGGTAACCTGTTACATTGGGTACCTGGGGGACCGACTACATGGCAGGAATCACAGCCACCCTCCGGGTTTCCCGACGAAGAAGATGGGAGACGGCCGAGGAGAACTTAAAGTTGCGTGCCATTGAGCCGCGACTGTTCCCACGGACCTACCACCTAGCTTCAGGTATCATTCTATCGTCTTCGAATTAGGCACACCTGCGGGACGCACCGTCATTTGATGGGGTCGCTACTGCTCTTATCGCACTCGGGTTCGTGCACACAGACTTGTCGGCTATCTGACTTTTTGGAGGAGGCTCATTTTATTTGACTATGGCTATCTAACTTTTTGGAGGAGGCTCTGGCCTCCTTCATTTTATTTGACTCTTTGGTTGTTGGTCGCATGATCCTCCGCCGGTGGGCCTCCACCTGACACCGGAACGTGGTTGCTTTTGTTTTATTCGCCTTTTTTGTTTCCTTTTATTTTCTTTTTATATTTTAAAATAGCCTAGTATTAGGATGTAAATGAATCACGGCGATTTATGCCCTTGCTGGCAGTCGCCAAATAGGCGCTCTCCCCCCAAACATCAACAACAAAACAAACCACATACCCACCGCTAAAACAACACGCACACAAACACCACAACGCCGCCACCACGATTCCTCGTCCTTCTTTGTAAACAAAGAAAAACACGGTTCGGAATCGCCATTCCAGTTCACGATGAGGCACATCTTTGAGTTTTTATTAATTGCTATCAGATTACCCCCCTCCCCCCAATTACTAGAGGTTTGCGTGCTCTTGAACCCTCAGGCTGCTAGGTATATATTTTCCACATGTGCACCACTTTCTGGCGGAGATGCCCCCGTTGGCTTTCGCTCCTGAAAAAAAATTGTTTAATACCTTCCTTCACTCATAGGTGGATCTAGGAAGGTGGGGAGAAAAATCGAGCGAGTAGTGAAAAAGATAGGTATGAGGAGGACTGTTATACCAAATGCCATCGACCATAATTGCCGGGCTTCTGTAAGGCACAATGTAGCCCCTCCTGGAACCAATTTGAATCCATGTAGCCACAGGTTCGAATTAGTCCTTTTGTGTCGGGGCCGAGTGTTTGTTCTTTATTGATGACCCCGGAAGCTTAGAACGCCGCATCCTCCCATCTCTTGAACGCTCATAAGTACGTCCTCGTATTAGTGAGTGGCTGTGCAAGGTAAAGGGGGAACGAAGGTCGAGTGGGTTTCGGAGCCGAAATTCTCAGTGTCAACCCCCCACCCTTCTCCTTCTTGATAAATTCCCTCAACGATACGATAACATGTCATGGTCAAATTTAAAATATCCGCCACGCGACTCCTGCATTTTCTTAGGGCACGAGATTAATTACCACATGCGCCACGTCATTTAGTCAATTCATGTAAAGAAACATCCCGAAGAGAGGGAATTATGCGGCGAGGGCGCAAAAAATGCACCACACTGCGCCAGTGTCGTGTGAGGCAATGCCTCGAAAATAGGCTGACCTATATATAAACTATGCACTCCCGCCCGCGGTACATCGCTCGGTTTCGCTATCTTAACCTATCCCCGGTGATCTTCCGATGATAAGCCTTAGCTCCTACGCAGTTTGCTGATTTAAAGGGAGTAAAGGCTACACAATAAGGCGAGGGTGTCTACTTACTAATTTAACCGATTCTGCCTTTATGTCGCAGTATAACACGGTCAAGAACGGGTTTCCTCGCATTTGTTTTATCTACAGTCGGTTATCTTCCTCTGTATGCTTTTTTTTTTTATTCAAATACGGATGAGAGTAGCCTTGTGACTTATCTAAACTTGGAGAAAATTAATTGAGTCGCTCTCGCCTGTGTAAACTTATCTAAGGATGCTCTATCGAAGTGAAGTACACAGTGTTACTACACCATTGTCCAACACCCGTGTATGACATTCATTTGAGTATTTGAGCTTCCCGTGTTTGCTTTGTCTCTGGAATTGTTTTGTTGCGAGTCGCCAGAAGGGTGAATTAAAAAAAAAAAAATTACATTGCCTTGTTGCGTCCCCTTATTTTTTTCTCTGCCCAGGTGATTGGACAAATAATTTCTTTGGGTGAGTTTCTTCTCATCTATAAAATAGGAAATTAGTTCGCTATAGGCGGTCAAATTTCTAGATTGATTGAGCTGAAATTTTGTACAGAGTTATATCTCTGTAAGAAAATTATAGGCTATGTTAGGGTCCGTCCCTCCCCAGGGGCCTGAAATGTATGGGTCTGGCGGCTACATGCATGGACTAAAGCGCTAAACTTTGACACAATAGTGCATTTCTGTAAGGGTAAGGCCGTTAGATTCCGCTATCCTAAATACATTGTTCCCTCCAACGTGGCTGAAAACATGTTATAGTCTGAAAATTCATAGAAGGAACGGGAATTCTAGATTTCTATTGAAGTCAAAAGTTGTAGAGCGCCACTAAAAGTGGGGCACCGGATCATGTCAAATCTGACCTCTGAGGCCACTAGCGGAATCGTTCGCTGCACCCGCTCATCGGCATTCGCGGAAACAATTTCTGATCTCTACATAAAATCTAAAATTTTCAGCTGTGAAAGTCTACTAGTAAATGATATTTATGTACCGTCATTAGAGGGTCGCTGGTAATGCTGAAATTAGGAGAGAGTGAAGTTAGCAGATTGATAAATAAGCAAATATGGTTTAACAATCTTTAAGGCTATTTAAAGTGTTTCTTGGGTGGAGTAAGTATAAAAATTGTAAAATAACCTGAATATTTGGATTTGAAATGTATAGATCTGTATTTCCTTCAGCGAACGTTGATGAATGAGTCAGCTTAAACTTTTGTGGCCTTTGAGGTCATCAGATTTTACCTGATCCGATTCTGTGATTTTAGGGGTGCCCTACAACTTTGGACTTGATAAGGAACTTGAAATTTCTGCTCGTGAGTTTTCAGCCCCGTTGAGACGGCGATGTTTCGGGGTAGCGAAACCTAGCATAGGCTTTATTCTTAAGATGTATCACTGTATATTTGGGAGCACATTTTGTGTCACGCTGGATCTGTGCCAGTATACACAGATGGCTCCAAGTCCCAGGAGGGTGTCGGCTTCCAGGACGTATCTCTTCTGTTTGGAGTCAGCGAGCCTCTACCAGGCGCTGCGTCTGTCCACGGCCGAACTGGCTGCAATACACCACTTTGTACGAGATAGAATGCGTCATGCCCGATTCGAAGACAGGAAACAGGTCGGATTTCGTGATTAACTCCTGGGTTCCGGCACATGTAGGAATTGCATGGAATGAGGGCGCAAATGAGTCCGCTAGGACTGGGCTACCAGACCAGTGTTTGGCTCTTCTTTACACCAACTACAGATGGGCTTTATAAAAAAAATAATAATTTACACCAACTACATGGCAGAAATCAGGGCTACCCTCCGGGCTGCTTGACAAAGAAGATAGGAGACGGCCAAGGAGAGTTAAAGTTGAGTGCCATTACGCCACGACTGTTCCCACGGACCTACCCTCCGATGCCGCGATGGTTTCTGGTCGCTCTCAGTCTTCGAATTGCGCACCCTTGTACGTTGTACTTAGGACTGGTTAGTGCACACAGACTTGTAGACTATATGACTTTTTGGAGGAGGCTGGCCTCATCCACTTTATTTGACTTTGTTGTAGGTCACATGTCCTGCGCCGCGGGGAGGCGGGCTTGCCCCCGATACGGAGCGCGCTTCCTTCTTGCTGAGCTTGTTTTAATTACTCTGTCTTAGCCTTTGTTCCTTTTTTATCCTTGTTATTTGTTTTTTTAATCTCTCCTAGTATTAGGCTGTGATGTGAGTACAGCGACTTTTGCCGTAGTAGGCAGTTGCCAGATGGGTTCTTAAAATAATAATAATAATAAAAAAATCGAATTGGGCACACTCGCAGGACGCACCGCCATTTGATGGAACACTACCCCGCACCTTACTGCGTTCCCCCCCGGACTGTCGGCACTTTCTCCCGTAAGGGGCGCGGCGATTTGCCATCCTGGCCGCCGTGCTGACGGGATCCAGCGCTCCGTCCGGCCCTAGCTTAGCCTCGCTTCCTTCCTTCAGATAGCCTCTATTTCTCCCCTATTCGATCGCTTTTCATACAACCTCTCCCACAACTTTCTCTGGTCAGCCTCTAATTTCACAGGGTAGATGCTGACCTTCTTCTCAGCCAACTGTCCAGCATCGAGCCTGAGAGGGGAGGGGAAAACGTTCCCTAACCCCTGAGCTCCGGTTCGGGATGTTTTTTTTTAACAACTTGCTATATCCCCACCCATACCTTCCTCACATCCCTTTTCCTTTCCTCTTCACACTCAGTTTTACGCCGTGTCCAAGGTGGAGCCACCATGCCGATGGACTGCCAGGCCACCAGGCCACCATGCGGGAGGGGTGGTCCCAAATGTTGGCGCCTGGCTCTGCCAAGCCTGTAGGCACCTCTTGCAGTGCGGGCAACTGCGAGAGGTGATGAGCTATTGCGTCCTGTGGTACAAATAGGGTCACCATGCCCATGGATGAGTCGTCAAAAAACCAAACCCCTGAAACAACGACGGAGCCAGCTCCAGCGAAAAGATGGAGGTCTCCCCCCCTTGTGCTTGCGCAGGGGACCCTCCATATTTATCTAACAGGAGAGGAGGCTTACTCCTCTCCTTCGCCTACGGGTGCAGAGGACTCCCCCTCACCCCCTTCTCTGGAGGTGCTTTCGGGCAACTCCCTTTTTCCAGTGGCAGTCCCCTTTTTTCTTTCCGAGGGGACTGCCAAGAAAGACAGCAGGCAGCCCATAGACAGCAGCTCCCCATCGAAGCGGCTCGGTAGGGCAAACCCCCTTAGGGGGGAGAGGGAAGCCAGTCCCCTTAGGTCGCTTCCCTCAAAAGACCTGCTGGCAAGAATATTAAACCTTGCCGGGGTCAAGGCCTGTGCCTCCCCACACAAGACTGGTTACACTGCCAAGGGGACCTGCGATTTCCTGGGAGGGGATGGCCAACTGGAGGCCCCTCATGTGTTAGACATGGTCATTGAGGAAACCCAGCGTCAGGCGGTAGGGCCTTCCATGGGGGGGGGGGGAATCCGGGCTCGGCGTCAAACACCGAACCCGAATCCGCCCCTATGCAAGGACCTCCTCAAACGGCTAGGGTTTCTGAGGCAGTACAAGGAGGGGAGGGTTCTCCTCCGACAGGTGCCACTACGACTACCAGGACCTCCATTTCGGAGAAGGACCTGGCTGAGGCTGGTCCATCTGGCCTGGGGGTTTCTGCCGGCGGAGGTGAGAAGCGGGTTCATTGCCCGCCCTCCTCTCCAAAAAGAAAAAGGACCAAAAAGACTAAGAAGACTCTGGGCTCCTCTCCATCCGCGGGGGCTACGGGGACGGATGGGTCTGCTGCCACTTTGGCAAGCGACCAAGCCAAGATCGGCACATCCGGCCACTCTGCCCACCCGGTCGCGGAGCCCCTGATTAAGACCAAAAGTGCACAGGGCGGAGCCTCGATGACATCGGGGACCCTCATTCAGAGGTTACCTGGCGTTTTCGAGCCCACTGGCTTCAAACGCTTCCTCGTTATTCGCTCCACTGATGGCAGCATGTTGGCCAAGGGCAACATGATCCATCAGAGGAGAGATTAGCTAGTGCAATTGGTAGAGAGCCGAAGGTGACCCGTTTCTCGGACGGGAGCCTTCTGGCGAATGTGGCGAATCCCGCCGAGGCGGCCAAGATAAGTGCTCTTCGGACACTTCATGGCACCCCGGTGAGTGTGACGCCGCACTCTACCATGAACTCTGTGAAAGGAGTAGTTTATGCGAGGGAACTCGTTGACTACTCCATTGAGGACATCACCTTAGAGCTGGCCGACTATGGGGCGGTCAAGGTCGAACGTGTGATCAGAAAACAGGGAGGGACCTCGAGCCCCACCCCAACACTTCGTCACGTTCGACTGTGACAAGCTCCCTGAGTCGGTGCGTGCTTGTTGGTACCGCTACCGCGTGAAGGCATTCGTGCCACTACCACGGCGGTGCTATTACTGTCACCGCTTCGGTCATACGAATCGATCTTGTAGACGTGCAAAGTCGGGGTCACCCGAAGTATGTGTAAATTGCTCCAAGGTCGCACACGATAAGTCTAAATCATGTGTGGCCAAATGTGTCAATTGCGGAGAGCCGCACCCCGCTTCTTCAAAGCAATGTGGTGCATATCTCCTCGAGAAAGAAATCCTGGCCGTTCAGGCCCAGGATCGACTCTCATTCCGCGAGGCTAAGGACTTGGTCACGCGTCTCCACCGAGTCGTTAGACTCGCAGGAGGCAAAACCCCTGAAGTTGGTCGCTAGGCCATCTTCCGGGGTCCCTACAGCTGTCCCCCGAAAGGAGGACAGCAACAAAGGAGCTTCGGCTCCTTCGCCCACGCCTAGTAGTGGAGCGAGTGGCTCGGAAACGGTGGTTCCTCGAAAAGAGGGTCCCCCACCTCCGAAGCCGCAACGCCCGCCTAAGGTTTCGAGGCGGGGGCAGGAAAAGACTCGCATGGCGAGTCCAACCTCCCACAATAAGTCCTCGAAGGCGACAGCGCTTTGTCCGGCCAACAGCGCCCGGGGTTCTGCCCCCGGGAAGCGTACGGCCATTCCTGTGAGGGTCTTCTGTTCGAGGAGGGCCCCCGCGTCTCCTCTGACCTAGGCCTGGAGGGCATATTCTTTCAATGGAATTGCCGTGGACTCCGGGCCAACTGGGAGGAGCTGCGGAGGCTCGTCTCGTCCCGTTCCCCGTTAGCTATCTTTCTGCAGGAGACCATGCTAGCCGCGTGCCCCCTGCCCGCCCTCCCGGGGTATAAGGGTCTTGCGATCCCACCACCACGAGATGGCCGGGCTGGGCGATGCGCGGTTTACCGCCGGCATGATGTCTCCGTTCTTCCTGTCTCTTTAGATACCTCCTTTCAGGCAGTGGCTGTGCAGCTGCACCTAGATAGGAGGTATACTATCATTTCTGCGTACATTCACCGTCAGCTGACTTCGACGCGGGGCACTTCCGCCGCGTCGTGGCACGGTTGCCGAGGCGGAAATCCCAGGGGACAGGTCTTTGCCGATCTGATCGAAGAGCTTGAGATGGGTTATCCTAAACGTGGATGAGATTACGCATCACTGTCCGAGAACCGATAATTTTCTTGCCTTGACCTATCTTTGTGCTCTTCGGATGCACAGCCTGATTTTTATTGGGGGGTGGTCGATGACCTCCATGGTAGTGATCACTTTCCTATTGAATTATCATTTTCAGGGCAACCTCCGCCTGAGAGCCCACCTCGGTGGTGCTTGGCGCGGACGCGGTGGCCTGCATTTCGGGAAATTACTGAATTCTCTATCTATCTCAGTCGAGGAGTTTAAGTCGGTAGACGAGGCCGTTGAGTTCTTCTCCGGCAACCTCATCGCCGCGGGCCTGACTACTATTTCTAGAACGTCTGGCCGTTTTGCACGTCGACCACTTCCATGGTGGTCGGCCGAGTGTGAGACGGCCCTCAAACAGAAGCGTTATGCCTACATGCGGTATAAGCGCCGCCCGAACGATTTCACTGTCGCTGAATTTCATCGGGACAGGGCTAGGTTCCGGTATATTTCGAAGCACGCCCGCCGCTCTTCTCGGCGGGCATACGTGTCTTCACTTATCGGGAAAACCCCTTTAGCAGAGGTGTGGAAGCGAGTCAAAAGGATTCGGGGCAAGCTCTGGCCGGACCCTCCCTCCCGTTCTCCAGGAGAATGGGACCGCAATATCGGACCCCGCGTCCGTGGCGGAATCCTTCGCGATCGCTTTCTCCGCATTCTCTAGCCGGGATGCTGCTCCGCCAGCATTCAATGCACGTCGTGATGTCGCGGAGGCCGCCGGCTGGACTTTACCTCCAGAGGCGGAGAACCCTTCAACGACAAGTTTACTGTGAGTGAGTTGCGCTCCGCTCTCGCTTCGTGCGCGGACACCGCTCATGGTCCGGACGATGTCCCGTACGCCATGCTTCGACACCTGGGTGAGCGTGGCATGGCCTTTCTGTTAGACTTGTTCAACAGGATCTGGGTGGAAGGTCTTCTCCCAGATTCCTGGCGAATCGCTACTGTGCTCGCCTTTCGCAAGCCGAGTTGAGATCACTCTACTCCGACCGGTTTCCGCCCAATCTCTCTAACCTCTTGCGTGTGCAAGTTGATGGAAAAATTGGTAAATGTTAGACTAGCCTTTTCCCTAGACAGCGGAGACCATCTGTCTTCTGCATAATGTGGCTTCCGCAAGTTCCACTCCACGTCGGATGCTCTGCTCCGACTGGAAAATGCCGTCTGCGAGGCTTTCCTGATACCGCATGGCGATACGGTATCATGGGGGCGAGGGGACGCCTCCCAATGTTTATATCTGAATTTTTGCGAGATCGTCGTTTGCGCGTACGGGTGGTGGGAGCTCTCTCCGGCCCAAAGGAGCAGGAAGAGGGTGTCCCGCAGGGAATTGTCCTCAGTGTCACACTCTTTGCCCTGAGCATCAATGGCATCACCTCGGTGCTGCCGGAAGATGTTCTTGCTACGTTCTACGTGGACCACCTTTTGATCTCTTTTGGCGCGCCCCAGATGCCAACTCTGGAGCGTCGACTCCAACAGGCATTGAACCGCGTCTCTCGCTATGCCGAATCGCACAGGTTTCGGTTTTCTTTGCCTAAGACTAAGGTGGTGCACTTCTTCCGCCATCCACGGCTACACCCCGACCCAGATTTGTTTCTTAAAGGGGGGGCGCCTGGATGTGGTTCAGTCGCACCGTTTCCTTGGTCTTGTATTCGACCGACGCCTCACCTGGGAGGCTCATATTCGCAGCCTTAGGGTCTCTTGTACCCGCGCCATGGATATTCTCCGTTCCGTGAAGTTCAGCGCTTGGGGCGCTGATAGGGCTACTGCCCTACTTTTTTTATCGATCCTTTGTTAGTTCGAAGCTCCACTACTGATGCGAGTTTTATGCATCCGCAGCCGAGCGTTTATTGCGGAAGGTGGATTCGATCCACCACACCGGCCTTCGCCTTGCGACCGGTGCCTTCCGCACTTCCCCCATTGAGAGCCTGTTGGTCGATGCTGATGAGATGCCGCGTGTAGTGCATCACTCGCCTGTACGCGCGGGCCGGCGCCTTATTCAGTCGCCAACAGCTTTCACTGCATCCGCAACTGATCTCGACGGTGCCTATGCTGCCGAGAGATGCCAGTCATACCCTAAGCCCTTTGGGTTTAGGGCCAGGAAACTCCTTCGATAGCTAGATATAGCTTTCGGGCCGGTGGCGCCCCTGGTTCTTCCCAGGACGCCACCCTGGAGGGTACCACATTTGGCTATTTGTCGCCACTCCTCTGCTCCCAAAGCTTTTACGGCGCCGGGAGTATTGCGTTCGACCTTTTAGGAGCACACCTCGTGTCACGCTGGACCTGTGACACTTTATACGGATGGCTCCAAGTCCCAAGAGGGGGTCGGCTTCCACGCCGTATCCCCTCTGTTTGAAGTCAGCGGGGCTCTGCCAGGCGCTGCGTCTGTCTTCACGGCCGAGCTGGTGGCAATACACCACTCGGTTCGGGAGATTACGCGACGTGCCCAGTTTGGAGACCGGATTGTGATCTATAGCGACTCACAAAGCGCCCTGAGTGCTCTCAGGGCATTGGAATCTCCGCATCCCCTGGTTCGCGATATCCGTGACGCCACGCTTTTGGCGAGCCCGGCAGATGTCGAGATTATCTTCTGCTGGGTTCCTGGACATGTAGGAATTGCGGGGAATGAGGGCCTTAAAGAGTCCGCGAGGACTCTGCGACCGCACCAGCGTTTCGCTCTTCCTCACACCGACTACATGACAGGAATACGGGCAGCTTTTCGGACTGCTTGGCAAAGAAGATGGGAGACGGTCGAAGGGAACTTAAAGTTGCGTGCCATTGCGCCGCGACTGTTTCCATGGACTTATCCCCCAATGCCACGTCGGCTTCAGGTTGCTTTCTGTCGTCTCCGAATCGGACACACTCGTGTGACGCATCGTTATTTGATGGAGCGCTCGCCTGCGCCCTATTGCAACGACGGCGTCGTCTCCTAGACTGTTCGCCACATTCTTGTCGAATGTCCCAGTCTGGGTGATCTTCGCGCACGATACCTGTCCCGGTACCGGGGTGGGCGGGGTCGCTACCGCCTCTCCCTTGTACTCGGGACAGATTCGTGCACATTGACTTGTGGACTTGTTGACTTCTTGGGGGAGGCCGGCCTTCTCCCTATTATTTAAGCAAGGTTTTTTTTGTTTGTTTTTTTTTGCATTTGTTTCTTTTGTTGGGTTTTTTTCCTTTAGTTGCACGCTCCTGCGCCGGGGGGGACCTCTCCCCGACGCACCAGCTTGCCTTCTTTCCCCCTTTTTTTTTTTTTTTATCTCTTTAATTTTATTTTAAAGTAGCCTAGAACTAGGCCAGTTTTAATACGGCGACTAATGCCCATGTAGGCAGTCGCCAGATGAGCTCTTAAAAAAAAAATTGTTCCCATGGACCTCTTCCCCAATTCCGAGACGGCTTCAGGTCGCTTTCTGTCGTCTCCGAATCGGACACACTCGTGTGACGCATCGTTATTTGATGGAGCGCTCGCCTGCGCCCTATTGCGACGACTGCGTCGTTCCCCAGACTGTTCGGCACATTCTTGTTGAATGTCCCAGACTGGGTGATCTTCGCGCACGTTACCTGTCCCGGTACCGGGATGGGCGGGGTCGCTACCGCCTGTCCCTTGTACTCGGGACGAGTGCGTGCACCATGACTGGTGGACTGATAGACTTTTGGATGGAGGCCGGCCTTCTCCCTTTTATTTAACTAGTTGTTTTTGTTGTTTTTTGTTATTGTTGTTTTTTTCGTAGGTCGCAGGCTCCTGCGCTGGGGGGGGGAGGGGGACCTCCCCCTGACGCCGGAGCTTGCTTCCTGATTGTTCTGCCTTTTTATTGTTATTTCTGTTAAAATTATTTTTTAAGTAGCCTAGAACTAGGCTGTTTGTTTGTGGCGACTTATGCCCAAGTGGGCAGTCGCCAGATAGCACCTTTAAGAAGAAAAAAAAAATCAGCTTTGCTTGAATGCTCTAATCTTTTTTGACACAGACAAATGAGTTTCATCTTTTCCTTGCATGGATATATTCAGCAAGTTCAACTCTGAAAATATATGTCAGATTATGCCAATTTAAGTAACCACCTTGGTTCTGAAAACTTTGATGACAGTGTATGTTTCTTCTCGATCAAGAATATTTCAACCTCTGCACGCAATTAAAAAACTCTGGAACACTTTTCCTCAGGATAACCACCTGACAGAAGATTAGTAAAGTAGGTGTTCATATTCCGGCCCCATGACTGAGCACATCTGACTGAACAGCCTTGAATGCAGAGCAGATGATTTAATAAAATTCACTATTTTAATCATTTCTTCCATCACAGAGTTAAGTTCAAGTGATAATTTCCTGGAGGCAAGGTTTTTTCGGTGGAGCCCAACAATGGGTCACTATCACAACAGACCTCACTTGCTTTACCCTAGCAGTGAAGCTTTGACGTGGCTCCAACATCGCAGGTGCTCCATCCACGCACACACTGAAGCATTGTTCCCAACTTAGCCCTTGCTCTTTGATGAAGCTGTCAACCAACTTTAAAAGATCTTTCCTTGTTATTGCAGATATGTCTAGAACTGTGTCATCACTGATGTCAGTTGATTCATCCAACTGCAAGCTAATTTTTCTATTTTCCTTGATAGCAGCCACTACCTGTTCTTTGATGTCTTCTGACATCTCTTGAATCCGTCAGCTAATTGTGTTGTTTGACAATGGAACAGTTTCAATTTTGTTCACAGCATCATCTCCCATAACAGTAGGTACATAACATATCAATGACCAATGACTGCTGGCTTCACCAACTTGTGTGTGGCTGTTTGCACTTAGCAATTCTTTTGGCAACCAGATAAGATGCAATTGTTGCTTGTCGAACAGAATATACTCGTGTGCTCACAGGGGTATCTGACCGCTGACGCTTCAGTTCTTCTTTCATCTTGAAATACTGGCGGTCCTCCTCCTCCGTAAGGGGCGTGGCGATTTTCCTTCCTGGCCGCCGTGCTGACGGGACTCAGCGCCCCGTCCGGCCCTAGCTTTGCCTCTTCTCCTTTCTGACACCCTGCCTTCTTACCCTACTTCCTCACTTTCCCTACAACCTTGTCGAATGATCCTGACATATACACCACTTCTACCCAATCGGCGTGGTCGCTCAAGGTCAATGCGTGACCTTGATTCTTCTCTGGTCACGACAGAGATGAGGAATAGAAGTGAGGGGGGTTGGGGGACGAGTGCAAAGGATTTTAAATTCCAAAGATTGAGTGCAGTTGGCCGATATTAACTAGTAAAAGCTGTGGCTTATGAAAAAGTAGGAACAAAATATACCTTAATATTGACAGTTATACACAAATAGATTAAATGAAATAATGGCAATAGATACTCGATGAATACAAGAACCGAGCTTAACAGAGTTACTCAGTGCGATCTCTACGGCGGGGGTGGGGGTGGGGGCGATATGAGCCTCTGTACAATCACACAGGGAGGACTGGCCGGAATAGCCACAGATGATTCGTCTCAGCCTGGCTTGGGTTCGAGGCTTTGAGAGATGAAACGGGAGATCGGATGGTTCTCCGAGGGTCTTTAACCACAAGGAGTTTAACCTCTAATAGTAAACTAACTGAGGGAGTATTTGTGCCAAACGAAATGTACCGAAACCAAGGATGGGCCAATTGACTGGGGCTCAGATCCTTTGGTATAATTTTAACCCCCTTGTCGAGAAAAAAAGAGCGCGATCGAGAATGACGCGTTTCGTTGTAAAAGGCAGGCCTATACTGTCGATGCCCTATTGGGACCAACAATATATAGGGTAAAACCAGATCCGTTACTGCCTCCGCCAAGGGAGGGGGCGTGGGTGAAATCTCTCCACGAACCAACATGGCGCTTGAGGGATGGGAGACACTCCCGCGGTGGTTTCTTGATAAGAACCTGGGAGACGACAGAAGCGTGCGTTTGAGATTCCAATCCCTCTCTTATCGCGGAAAACAGTTCGATATTCTGACTGTTCTCACGGTCCTCGCTCACGTGGACTGACCTCTTGGTTTTGACGGGCCACAAAGAGCCTCTATTCTCGACAAACCTCTCCCACAACTTTCTCTGGCTGGCCTCTAATTTCACAGGGTAGACGCAGACCAGCTTCCTCTCACCCAACTATCCCGGATTGGGGCTGAGGGGAGAGGGGACAATGTTCCCTCACCCTTTAGCTCTGGCCTGGGGTTTGTCTTTTTAACAACCTGCTTCATCCCCACCCACACATTCATCACATCCCCTTTCTTCCTCCTTTGCCTGTCTATCAATTTTACGCCATGCTGATGGGCTGTCAGGTTACTAGGCTGGCGGATTGGCCTCAAATGGCGGCAGCTGGTTTTGCCGACCCCATATTCACCCCCGACAGAGCCGGCCACTGCTTGGGGTGATGTGCGTTTGTGTCCCATGACAAGCATATGGTCACCATGCCCGTTGATGACAATCTAAAAAACCATCTCCCTCCTCCCCTTATACCATTGACGGAGCCGCCTCTGGGCAGCTCCACCGAAAAAATGGAGGTCCCTGTGCTTTTGCAGGGGACCTTCCAAAACTCTTTAACAGGAAAGGAGGCTTACTCCTCTCCTTTGCTTACGGGTGTAGTTGACTCCCTTTCTCTGGAGTCGAAAGGGGGCAACTCCGTTTCTCCAGCGGCAGTGCCCCTTTTACTTTCCTAGCAGACTTCCAAGAAAGTAGGCAGGCGACCCATAATTGACCGCTCCGGGAGAAGCTCGATAGGGCCAACCACATTAAGCGAGCAAAGGATGGCAGTGCCCCTTAACATCCTGCACTTGTGCGTCAAGAAAAGCCTACAGGGTTCACTATACGTGACCCCCACTCTTCCTCGATGGATGCCAGTTCGCCGCCATCAGGTGAAAAAGGAACCTCGAATGGGATCTGTGATGTCTCGGCGGGGGGATGGCCACATGGAGGTCCCCCTGAGATAGACATGACCCTTGAGGTGACCCAGCACCAGATGGTAAGACCTTCCACGTGGTCGAACACGGTTCAGTGTTAAGCAGTGAACCCGAGTCCACCCCTGTGCAAGGTCAACCTTTGACGGCTCGGGCCCCCGAGGCTTTACAAGGACAGGGGGAATCTTCCCCCGGCTGGTGCCCCTGTGACAGCCAAGACCTCCATTTCGGAGAAGAGTCTTGCTGAGGCTGGTTCATCTGGCCTGGGAGCTCCTGCCTGTGGAGGGGAGAAGCGGGTTCATTCCACGCCCTCCTCTCCTAAAAAGAAAAGAAACCGAAAGAAGAATAAAAAAGACTCGGGGCTCCTCTTCTTCCGCGAGAGCCATGGGGACTAACGGGGGTCTGCTGCCTTCTCGGTAAGCAGCACTTCCCCCATTGAGAGCCTGTTGGTCGATGCTGGGGAGATGCCACTCGCTCTGCGCCGCGTGCAGTGCATCACTCGCCTGTACGCGCGAGCCCGGCGCCTCCCTCAGTCGCCAACAGCTCTCACTGCATCCGCAGCTGATCTCGATGGTGCCTATGCCGCCGAGAGACGCCAGTCATACCCTAAGCCCTTTGGGTTTAGGGCCAGGAAACTCCTTCGAGAGGTAGATATAGCTCTCGGGCCGGTGGCGCCCCTGGTTCTGCCCAGGACGCCACCCTGGAGGGTACCACATTTGGCTATTTGTCGCCACGCCTCTGCTCCCAAAGCTTGTACTGCGCCGGGAGTATTGCGTTCTACCTTTTTGGAGCACACATCGTGTCACGCTGATACCGTGCCAGTGTATACGGATGGCTCCAAGTCCCAAGAGGGGGTCGGCTTCCACGCCGTATCCCCTCTGTTTGAAGTCAGCGGGGCTCTACCAGGCGCTGCGTCTGTCTTCACGGCCGAGCTGGTGGCAATACACCACTCGGTACGGGAGATTACGCGACGTGCCCGGTTCGGAGACCGGATTGTGATCTATAGCGACTCACAAAGCGCCCTGAGTGCTCTCGGGGCATTGGAATCTCCGCATCCCCTGGTTCGCGATATCCGTGACGCCACGGTTTTGGCGAGCCGGGCAGATGTCGAGATTATCTTCTGCTGGGTTCCTGGACATGTAGGAATTGCGGGGAATGAGCGCGCCGATGAGGGCGCCAAAGAGTCCGCGAGGACTCTGCGACCGGACCAGCGTTTCGCTCTTCCTCACACCGACTACATGGCAGGAATACGGGCAGCTCTTCGGACTGCTTGGCAAAGAAGATGGGAGACGGTCGAAGGGAACTTAAAGTTGCGTGCCATTGCGCCGCGACTGTTCCCATGGACCTATCCCCCAATGCCGCGGTGGCTTCAGGTTGCTTTCTGTCGTCTCCGAATCGGACACACTCGTGTGACGCATCGCTATCTGATGGAGCGCTCGCCTGCGCCCTATTGCAACGACTGCGTCGTCCCCCAGACTGTTCGGCACATTCTTGTCGAATGTCCCAGTCTGGGTGATCTTCGCGCACGATACCTGTCCCAGTACCGGGATGGGCGGGGTCGCTACCGCCTGTCGCTTGTGCTCGGGACAGATTCGTGCACACTGACTTGTGGACTTGTTGACTTCTTGGGGGAGGCCGGCCTTCTCCCTATTATTTAAGCAAGGTTTGTTTGTTTTTTTTTGTTGTTTTTTTGCATTTGTTTTGTTTTTTGTTTGTATTTTTTTCTGTAGTTGCACGCTCCTGCGCCGGGGGGACCTCTCCCCGACGCACCAGCTTGCTTCCTTTCCCCCTTTTGGGGTGTTGTTTTTTTTTTCTCTTTAATGTCATTTTAAAGTAGCCTAGAACTAGGCCAGTTTTAATACGGCGACTAATGCCCAAGTAGGCAGTCGCCAGATGAGCTCTTTTAAAGAAAAAAAAAAAAAAAAAAATCTCGGTAAGCAAACGAGCAAAAATCGGAACGTCCGGCCCCGTTGCTCCCTCAGGTGGGGAGTCCCAGACTAAGACCAAAAGTGCACAGAGCGGAGCCTCAATTATGTCTGGTCCCCTCATTCAGAGGCTACCTGACGTTTTCCAGCTCGCTGGCTTCAAACGCTTCCTTGTTATTCGCTCCATTGATATAAGCATGTTGGCTAAGGGTAACATGATCCATCACAGGAGAGATCTAGCATGTGTGATTGGTAGAGAGCCGAAGGTGACCCGTTTCTTGGACGGGAGCCTTTTGGCGAATGCGTCGAATCTCTCCGAGGCGGCCATGGTTAGTGCCCTTTGGACACTAGATGGCACGCCTGTGAGTGCCGCACTCTATCATGAACTTGGTGAAAGGAGTAGTTTATGCGATGGAACTCGTGGACTACTCCATAAATGACATCACCTTAGAACTGGCGACCATGGGGCGGTCAAGGTCGAACGTGTGAATAGAAAACAGGGAGGGGCCTCGAGACCCCCGCCCCTACACTCTTCGTCACTTCGACTGTGACAGGCTCCCTGAGTCGGTGCGTTCTGGTTGGTATCGCTACCGCGTGAAGGCATTCGTGCCACTGCCGCGGAGGTTCTACTACTGTCACCGCTTTGGCCATACTAATTGCTCTTGTAGACGCGCAAAGTCGGGGTTACCCGAAGTCTGTGTAAGTTGCTCCAAGGCCGCACACAATAAGTCCAAATTGTGTGTGGCCAAGTGTGTCAATTGCGGCGAGCCACATCCAGCTTCTTAGAAGCAATGTGGTGCGCATGTCCTTGAGAAGGAAATCCTGCCGTTCATGCCCAGGATCGTCTCTCCCTTCGCAGGGCTAAGGTCTTGGTCCTGGTGTGCCCGGCGCTGCCTGAGACGTCTATACCTCAATTTTAAGAAAGGACAACGAGCATGGTAGTTTACACGCCCATTCGGAACCCTTCTACGGGTTCTACCCACCCTTGGCGCTGGCGGCACAAACGGTTAACACCAATTCCCGGATAAAACAAGGGCTCCCCTCCCTTGCCCAGGAGGCAACACCCCTGAAGATGGTCGTGAGGCTATCTTCCGGAGATCCTAAAGCTGCCACCCGAAATGACAGCATTAAAGGAGCTTCGGCTCCTTGGGCCACGCCCAGTGGTAGGCTTGGTGGCTTGGATACGGTTGATCCTCCAAAAGAGGGACATCCGCCTCAGAAGCTGCCCCGCTCGCCTATGATTTTGAGGCGGAGGGAGGAAAAGACTCTAATGGCGAGACCAACCTACCCCGAAAAGTCCTCGAAGGCGACAGCGCCCGGAGTTCTGCCTCCTGGAAGCTTACGGCCATTCCCGTGAGTGTCTTCTTTTCGAAGAGGGCCCGCGCATCTCCTCCGAGCTAGGCTTGGAGGGCATATTCCTTCAATGGAATTGCCGCGGACTCTGGACCAACTTGGAAGAGCTGCGGAGGCTCGTCTCCTATCGTTTTACCTTAGCTATCTTTTTTTTTGCAGGAGACCATACTGGGTGCGTGCCCCCTGCCCACCTTCCCGTGGTATAAGGGTTTTACGACCCCACAACCACGGAATATGAGGGCCAGGCGGGAGGATTCCGATTTACAAGAGGCATGATGTCTCTGTTCTTATCTTCGCTTTCGATATTTCCTTTCAGGCAGAAGCTGTGCAGCTGCGCCTGCAGAGGAAGTATACTGTTATTTCTGCGAACTTTCCCCCGTCAGCCTACTTCGAAGCGGCGGACTTAGCCGCTTCGTGGCACGGTTGCCGAGGCCCTGTCTCTTGCTCGGGGATCTGAACCGTAGGCAACCCCGTGTGGGGAGATCTCTTGATTAATCCCAGACGTCAAGTCCTTGCTGACCCTTATCGACGAGGTGGAGATAGGTGTCCTAAATGTGGATGGGTTTACGTATCATTTTCCTGTCTCGATCTATCTTTGTGCTCTCCGGATGCACAACCTGATTTTGGGTGGGAGGTGTTCGATGACCTCCATGGTAGTGATCACTTTCTCATTCAAATATAATTTTCTGGGCCCTTGCCGCCCGAGAGCCCGCCTCTGTGGTGCTTGGCGCGGGTGCAGTGGTCCGCATTTCAGGAAATGACTAATTTATCTGTCTCAGTCGAGGAGCCTTTTGAGTTCATCTACGGCAACCTCTTCGCCGTGGGCCTAACTACTATTCCTTGAACGTCTGGCCGTTTTGCACGCCGACCGCTCCCGTGTTGTCAGCCGAGTGTGAGACGGCCCTCAAACAAGCGTTATGACTACATGCGCTATAAGTGCCGCCCGAACCACTGTCGGTGAACTTCGTCAACCTAGGGCTAGGTTCCGGTATATTTCGAAGTAGGCCCGCCACTCTTCTTAGCAGGCATACCTCTCTTCACATAACGGGAAGACCCCTCTACCAGAGGTGTCGAAGAGAGTCAAAAGGATTCAGGACAAGTTCTTGCAGGATACCCCCCCCGTTCTCCAGGGAAATCGGACCGCAATCTCGGTTCCCGATTTCGTGGCGGAATCTTTCGCGACCACTTTCTCGGCATTCTCTTGCCGGGATGCTGCTCCACCAGCATTCAACGCCCGCCGTGATGTCGCAGAAGGCCGCCGCCTCGACTTTACCTCCAGAGGCGGAGAACCCTTCAACGACAGGCTTACTTGGAGTTAGTTGCGTTCCGCTCTTGCTTCGTGGGCGGGCACCGCCCCCTTTCAAGACGGTGTCCTGTACGCCATGCTTCGACATCTGGGTGAGTCAGGCATGGCCTTTCTTTTAGTTTTGTTCAACGGGATCTGGGTAGAGGGTATCCTCCCAGATTCCTGGCAAATCGCTACTGTGCTCGCTTTTTGCAAACCGGGGAGAGATCACTCTACCCTGGCCAGTCCCGCCCAATCTCTCTAACTTCCTGCGTGCGCAATTTAACAGAGAAATTGGTAAATGTTACATTAGCCTTCTTTCTGGACAGCGGAAGCCATCTCTCTTTCCACAGTGCTGCTTCCGCAAGTTCCACTCCACGTCACATGCTCTGCTCCGACTGGAAAATGCCGTCTGCGAGGCCTTCCTAGGTAGAAGCACTACGCCACAGTGTTTTTCGATCTGGAGAAGGCCTATGATACCGCATGGAGACTCCACAGGATGGGGGCGAGGGGACGCCTCCCAATCTTTAGATCTGAATTTTTGCCAGATCGTCGATTCCGCATAAGGGTGGATGGAGCCCTCTCCGGCCCAATGGAGCAGGAATAGCGTGTCACACAGGTAACTGTCCTCAGTGTCACACTCTTTTCCGTGATCATCAACGGCATCACCTAGGTGCTGCCGGAAGATGTCCTCGCTACGCTCTACGTGGACGACCTTTCGATCCCTTTTGGCGCGGCCCAGATGCCAACTCTGGAGCGTCGACTCCAACGGGCATTGAACCGCATCTTTTCTTACGCCGAAGTGCTCAGGCTTCGGTTTTCCTTGGCCAAGACAAAAGTTGTCCAGTTGTGCCGCCATCCACGGCTCCACCGTGATCTAAACTTGTTTCTAAATGGGGGTCGGTTTCCATGCTGTAATCCGTCTGTTTCAAGTCAGCTGGGATCCTCCAGGCACTGCGTCTGTCTTCAAGGCCGAGCTGGTTGCAATATACCGCTCTGTACTGGAGATATTCGCGACGTACCCGGTTCGGAGACCGGTTTGTGATTTATAGCGACTCACAAAGCACCCTGCGTGCTCTCAGAGGATTGGAATCTCTGCATCTCTTGGTTCGCGATATCCGTCACGCACGGTTTTGGCGAGATTATCTTGTGCTTTGTTTCTGGACATGTAAGAATTGCGGTGAATATGGGCGCCAAAGATTCCGCAAGGACTGGGTGAGCAGACGAGCGTTTCGCTCTTCCTCACAACGATTACATGGCAAGGATACAGGCAGCTTTATGTCGTCTCCGAATTGGACACACGCGGGACTTACCGCCATTTGATGGAGCGCTCGCCTGCTCCTTATTGCGAAGAATGCGTTGTGCCCCAGACTGTTCAGCGCATTCTCGTTGAATCTCCCAGTTTGGGCGATCTTGGCGCACGTTACCTGGGGTCGCTACCGCTCGTCTCCTGTACTTGGGACCGGTTCGTGCACACTGACTTGTGGACTTTACGACTTTCCCCCTCCACTTTATTTGAATGTTTGTTGTGGGTTTTATGTTCTTGCGCCGGTGGGGAGGCTGGCTTACCCCCGACGCTGGAGTGCGCTTCGTTCCTGTCTTTTTGCTCTTTTGTTTATTTCATTATTTTTTTTAGCCTCTCTAATTTTTTAGCATGTATTTGCCTTTTTTTTAATATAGCCTAGTAATACGCTTTTTCGAGTACGGCGACTTATTCCCAAGTAGGCAGTCTCCAGATGGGCTCCTACCCCCCCCCCCCCTCACCAAAAGGTGTGCAAAAAGGTTATAATAGGAGGGACATAGGTAAAAGTTATTATATTTAATCAAGAGGATATGACGCGTAGCAATTTGTTTAACCTGGACAAATTTAGGTTTAGGAATGAGATTGGTAGAAATTGGTTTGCAAATAGTGGTAGCTGGGTGGAATAGCTGACTAGTCATGTGATAGAAGCGTCCTTGCTGGGGAGTTTGAAGTATACACTGGATAGATTTTATGGATGATACGCGGGCCTGAACTTGGTGATGGGAACAGGGGCTGCCTCGTATAGGCTATTCATTAGCCTTTTGCAGATCCTTCCTTTTCCTATGCTCCTATTTAAATCCCCATAGCTCCATTTTGCTTAGCTATTGATATTTGTACGATATTGCCTCGTAAATATGGGTATGGTACCCAGGCTGCAGGCCTAGATTTAAGGGGTGGGGGTTGCACACGAATCAATTATACCTTTTTCAGGTTACCACTTGGATTTATTTAAAGGCTTGGGCGGGGTCTATTCGAATCTCCCCAAAGTTAAAGGTAGGGGAAGTTCCCCGTGGTTGAGATCCGACTGGATAACGAAGTGCACACAAAGATCAGAATGGCTATTGCCGGTGAATCCGAAGGCACCGTGAGTTGGTCCTCATTAAGGATGAGGGAGGTGTTCAGGTTTTGTTGTGTATTAGACATCGATGGTCAACCCTTGATGATTTCAGGAAAGGGGGGGGGGGGCGTTCCGTATCAGCAGTATGTAAATATGATTTTCCCCCAATTGGGTTACAGGTACTTGCTCGGACAGGGCTCTGGAACAGATAATTGGGTGGGTATGTTATGCTGTGAAGCCCGGGGGGGATGTTAATGGTAGCGGTGTTGTGATTAGCTATGTGCGTGTGGAGTAGTTAGCTCCGCGGGGATAAGTATCAGCGTATCCGCTCAGCAGTTCTTGACGCCTCGACGTCATAAATCCCACTCAGTCTCCAGCTAGCGAGAGAGAGCTCCAGCAAAAAGATCTTGGTCATTCCCTACTCTTTTTTTTATTTGATGTTTTCTGATGTTATGCTTTGGTGAATTGTATAAATAAATGTATGAATGTGCAAGAAATAGGATGAAAATAACCTTTAGAGTGTATCTCCCCGTGTGAGTTTCCTGGCGCTGTGCGAAGGGGTGAAAGACTCCGTAAAAGGTAGGGTGATTGCATGAGTGTGTGTTTTAGAGAGAAGAGGATAACTGAGGAATAAGCGGGTGATATCGTTTGAGAAGGATTTGCAGGGAGCCTATTGGGGGTGCCTACGCCACGGGATGAATCCTGATGGCCTGAGGTATGGCACCCCATAGCTATTAACGGTCGATTTGGCCTGGAAATATTATGGGCGTCTTTTTTTCTTCTTGATATAGCATTATTGGATGGCCATTTTTTTTAGTGGCATTGATTCGCACCCACCGTGCATTGGTGGAAAGCGGTTATATTTGATTGTATAATTGTGTCTTGAGCTGCTTTTGTCTTCCAATATGAAGAACGTCCTTCTGCGGGCACACTCGAGCAAACGAGTCTCTGTGGTCTCGGTATAACCCTCGCTGATTATGATATCGGTAAAGTTGCTCTACTTTTAGTTGTTATGGTGCTCTGTCCTAAGATGGGACTCTGCCAATGTCTTAACCTGACACATTCACGGATTTGTTTGTTTCAGGGTGGTAACAACGCCGGTCACACGGTGGTCGTGTCTGATGCCGAGTTCGACTTCCACATCCTGCCGTCCGGAATCATCAATTCGACCGCCGTGTCCGTCATCGGTAAGTTCTAGTCGATGAGCAGCTGATCCTCCTCGCCTGGAATTGGCTGGCCCGTCTCTTAAAGAGAGCTCCGGGGCGAAGCATCGAGGGTCACTTTCTGACCGCGTATCGAAATATCTCCCCCCTCCCCCCTTAATCCCTAGATTTGGAGCAGCCTTTACAAAACCCTTCAAGCGTTCTGTTCGAAAGACAATTACTTCGATATCAACAGAATGAGTTTTCAGAAGCTGTTCAAGCTGCATTATGAAATTATGAGCCGAACGCCAATGCCTTCCATAGAATCAATTATGCGTTGTTTCAACATGGAATAAACATTGTTTGCACTTTTCTGCATTCGTGTACCTAAATTTGTATTTGTATCATCGCAAACAAATTACATTATTTCCCAATCATTTCCAAATCAATGAGTGCAAATATTCCTGCGTTTTGAGATCTCATTGGGAAGGGATTTTACTTTCAAAAGCTTCATATACGCCAGCCTTTTTGCAAGTAAATTATTCCACAATTAGTGGGGGTTATTTTTTCTCCATTTTGATTACTTGCATCGGTTGCTATCAGTAGCTTTCCTTCGTCCTGGCACATGAAGATTTGCTTGCATCTTAGGAATCAGAAAATACTCCTGAGAGGAGTAAATACATTTAAAATAGTAATCTAAAATAAAAGACTGATGATGATATATATTGTGGAAATCAATTAGAACTTCTCGCTGCGATTATTTTATCTTCAGTTGTATATGTTTCGATAAAAAATGAAAAATTGCATACCACAAAAAAATACAGTTTTTACCCAGTTTAATAGATGGGCATTGTTGAGAAAATGTACGTAATATAAAAAAGATACTTGCAAAATCCACATCAAATGATCTCATCCACACAATCACAATACGCAAGGCGAAACTTGTCACCATTGATTACTGCGCAGTGTTGCTACCGCCCTTGCCTTTTCTTCAGCAAGGATTAAAACTAATCCTCTCTCTTCAAAAGAACAAATTCGATTTTTACTCGTAAATGGGTTTTTTTTTATAAGCAGATTAAAATAAAACATTATATTGCATCAATTATTATTTTTAAAAATAATTAAAGACCAAATTAAATCTGGTTCGAAATAAAACAAAAGCAGCAACATTAACTCCCACTAGGGTTATCAACTAGTGTTACCAAATTTGTAGATTTTCTACAAATTGCTGATTTTCAACCCCTTTCGCAGATTTGCCTCCCAAATTTACAGATTTCGCGAAAATCGGAAGTTTTGTTGGCGGTCTTGGTAAAATAATATGTTGTAGTATTGGGAAAATTAAGGCTACAATTGGCTAATTTGTTAGAAAATTTATGAAATACAGGATATTTAGGCCTCTTGACAGGGTCAATCAATACAGGACACAAAACAAAATTATAAAATAGAGGATATGTCCTGTATATACAGGACGTCTTACAACTTTTCTCTCATTTCGTCCAAATGCACTCATTATGCAGTTCATGCGTCGATAAGCTTTGAGGGGGGGGGGGGGCGAGCCCAGTGAATGATGGATCAGATTATACTGCAACTGTTGCGCCATCCATCTTTGGCTCGTGGAACAGATCCCCGACTGGATAATGAAACCGTCGCTGGTGAGCTCTTTGGTACCAGGGACTCCTCCTCGTTTATGAGGGATGGGGGTTGAGAGGTATGTTTGTTTTTCACCAACTAGCGATTGGGGAGAAATCCGCGGCACCCGGGGGAGAGGGAGGACCTGTTCCGTGTCGGGGGTATGAGGATGCAACACCCATCGGTAGGATTCCTTGGAAGAGGATAGTCTGTGTTATGCTAGCAAGAGGGGAGAGGAAGGACAGCGGTGTTGTGATTGCCTCTCTGTCTGATGACGAACAAGATCTACATACCTCCTCCCCATAACGCGCTCACCAATCGATGGCCAGGACCTCTACGCGCGCTGACGTTTTGTGTACACTCGCTTAGGATTGAACCCGACACCTTGGCGCTAGAAGACCAACGCCGTATCCACTAGGATACGAGAGCTTCTGTAAGGTTATAAAAGCAATAATTAATGTATAGTTTTACGTTTGGGTAAAGATCACAGTTAGCGCCGCTTAAATTATAATGTAATTATTTCATCTAAAAAACATAATCATTACCTAGACCTCTGCGGGCCGCACGAGATCGCTAGAGGGCCACAGGTTGCACGTATGGGCTGTAGTTGATACCAGATCTCCGGCAGAGGTCTTTGTTGTGAGTATTTTCGGATTTGTGGAAGTGGTCATTTTGTTAATACTGGTTGGGTGTGTGTATTTGTGGGTGGATGATAAAACCCCCGACTCTAAACCGTTACCGAGGAGGTAGAGTCCCGAATCTAACAAAAGGGATCGGGTTTCTTACAACAGCCATGTCTTGATTTGTAAATGCTCTCTCGCTTCCAATGAGTAAAGGTAGGCGGCGTTGGCTAACTCGTCTTGTCATTTTCAGTCTTTTCTTTACTTTTACTATTATTCCTGTCTTCCCTGTCTGATCACTCCCACTCCACCCTCCTCATTGACCTTTAAATGAACCCTCTTCATTGGATTACACCAACGGAGTCAAAAGCTTTCCAAAATATTTTTTTTGTCTTGGTTTTGACGCGAGGAGAAAAGTTGTGCGGAAGAATTTGCCAACGCATCGATATTCTCCATTTTTGTCTCCTTTGCACCTTTTATTTGGAGAATTTCTTTTATTTAGGTCGATTTTTTTTCGGAAAAATGATTACGGTTCGTTGACGGCCTAAGTTTACCAGATGCTCATCGGTTTTTCATCTGGCACTTTTTAGTGTTCTTTCCTAAAGTTTCATATTTTGCCGCCAAATAGGGATTCTTCCATTCGTTACCCGCTTGGTCCTTTGCAGGGAACGGAGTAGTGGTCCACCTCGGCCAGATGTTCGACGAGCTCAAGAAGAACGAAGACAAGGGCCTACGCGGGTGGCAATCAAGGTTGATAATCTCGGATCGTTCGCATATCGTCTTCGATTTCCACCAAGTGAGTTTCGGCAGCGCGCTTTGACCGGGTCCTGGGAGCCACCTGCCCAACGATACGGTCCGGATTTCCTTTTCACATGCTCTACAACCCTCTCTCTCCTTGTGTTCTTCCTTTTGTTTTTTTGTGAAAGGGCAAAAAACTTGTGTAATCCAATGGGGAAAGAAGGTAAGAACAGACATTTAAAGAAATGCAGCTGGACAAAATTCCCGAATCCTTGTGCCCGATGGCGGATTTCCAAACTGTCCACGAAAGTTCTTTAAAGTACAGGGGATCAAAAATATGTATTCGTTGTTCCTTTTCGAGGTCGACATTCCTTGTTCAGGTCGCACGTGTTTAACCCCACGACCAGGTAACTGAGGAAGTGTTCTAGAGCCCTTTCGTATTTGTCGGCAAAAATGAAGGATTAAGGGGGAGATCGGTACGGTATGAGTATCGTCAAAGCAGTTTGTAGGGGTTGGCGCAAAAGTCTTGCCCAGAATGCCTTGATCGTGTTTTACGGAGTGAAATTAGTGTGGTTGTATCGTTAGACTGCTTATTACACCGAGTTGATGTCCTTTTGTTTGCCAAGAAAGTAGACGGACTGCAGGAGACAGAAAGATCGAGAGACAGCTCCGGAACGAAGACTCTAGGCACGACCAAGAAAGGAATTGGGCCCTGTTATTCGAGCAAAGCTGGGCGTCACGGGTTGAGAATGGCTGACCTTCTTGGGAACTTCTCCGTTTTCGAGAGACGAGTCCGAAATCTGGCCGAATCTCATCAGAAGATGTTTCCAGGTAACAATAATCACGAAACCGTGTTTGCTCGCCACTGCATAAACTGCTAAAAAAAATTCATGTCGGTTTTGATAACGTTTGAAATGTGAAGACAAATGACAAGCCGTTTGCTTAGCTTCGTCTACCTTACATTTCAACTTTATTTTCTTTATAACTTGATCACGTAGCCATCGCTGCCCCATCATTTTGTGCAAACCCTGAACAGGTGTTAAAATAACTTCTCCCTCACTTCAGTACTTGTCAGCTGTCCACTGGCAGCTCAAGTATTTGTCGCGAGTGTTCGCCATTCATCAACATTAGTCTTGACATCGAAATTACTTTCGTTAGGGGACGGGAAGCAGTTTAAGAACTTTGGCGACTTCCTTGGTCCCGACCCTCTGACTATCTGAAAATTTTCCCTTTATTTTTGTGTCTTAAAAAATCTAATCGATATACCTTCATTTGTTTCCGTTATATTTTATTTGATTAATAAAGCTCTCAATTCGGAGAGAAAAGAACGTTAATGATTGTATGCATTTACTAAGTACAGTTCCCTACCACAGAGTTGTCGGTTGACGTCGAGGAGGAGATAAACAAATACCGGGGTTATGTGGAGAAGCTTCGTCCATTGGTCAAGAATACGGTTGTCTTTCTGCACAACGCCATTATGGAAGGCAAGACAGTGCTGGTGGAAGGTGCTAATGCTACCATGCTGGATATCGACTTCGGTAAGCTCATATCTGGGCTGCTCGGTTGGAAGAAAGCGGAGAGAGGCAAATTAGGAAAGTGAATTCCGCTGTTCACTAATAAGTCTCAACAAACAATGCCCCAGTTTTCCTTGGGCTACTACCCCCCTCCCTCCCCCCGGTCCCCGAGCCCAGATCTTCATCATCACCACTACAAACACTACTCACACAAAGAGTGCATATCAGCACCACACAGGGCCAAGCCTAGTAGATTAACCCATCTTTTTCCTCGTGGCTTTGGCCCATTCCGAGCAAGCGGCCACACTGTCCTGTAGCAGCTCGTTCAGTCAGTTTATCCGCCGGCACAACTCAAACGCGCCCCTTCAACAAATTTCCCTCGATCCACACCAATCATGCACAATATCCTTTGGTCCTCTTACCTATGTTTCCCCCAAGTTGGGTCCCTTTCCTAAGTCGACAACCGCCATGTGAACTCCGCCAACGACTGGACAGAGTTCTCCCACGAACAGAGTATCTTGAGGTTTTGTCTCACTTGTGCTTGTGTTGAACATGTTGTGCATAAGTGTTGAACTCTGTCTGCTTCCTGATGATATTAGGGGTAATGTTTATGTCAAGTCAGGCCGGTACGGTATATGTATGCGTTTAGTTTTGGGTGGTGACCGCACCGGAGCATTGCCCTGGGGATCAATTTGTGGTGCAGAGATCTTTTCCCTGGTTTGATGTTTGGTTGAATGGCATTGAAGTGGTGGTGTGGAGCCATAGATTATATGCCTTGCTGAGTTGTGGGTGATGTGGCATGGTTTTAAGGTTGAGAGAAAAATATGGGATGAACAAGGGGTCTAGAGTAACTAGAGGTGTGTGGATCAAGTGTTAGCTGAAAAGACAAGGGATAAGAGGTGTAATGTGTGTGGTGGCTTCACGGATCTGAAGAAAGATTATGTAGACAGAGAAGCATTATGGTTATGTTATGTCACCACGCTTGACTATATTTATTGATGGAGTAGTGCGAGAATTACATCTGAAAATAAGGGATAGGTGTGTGAGATTGCTGAGAGATGGGTTCAATCTACATATGTGCCTATATTTTGATGACCTGGTGTTGGCAGCTAAAAAAGAATAAGAGAGATTTGAAAATGTAATTTTTGTCATGGTGTGTGCGAGAAGGTTCTAAAAGTGAATTCAGAAAAGCGTATAGTAATGGAGTGTGAGAATGGTGTGAACTATGAGATCCGAATCTGTGGTGTCACCCTTGAATATGTGTGAAATTGTTTATTGAATGCATTGTATATGATAGTAATACACTGACCAAGATTGCGACCACAAGGATATAAATAGTAGGAAGTTCTCTTGACCGATAAGAGCGTTAGTGAATTGTAATGGTTTTAGTGTGGAGTGTGGGTAAACTGTATGAGAGTATGCTGATACCAATATTTGTGTATGGGAGCGAAATATGATATGGAAAAGGAAGGAAGATGTCGACTGAGAGGACTGGTATGTGGAAGAAAGGTTAATAGGGTGTGAACGATGTTGTGACTGCGTGTTCTAACGGTAGTATGGGTAGGTACGAAGAGTGGATGGAAATTAACTTGGAAAGAGTATATGAGAGTGAGTGTGCGGTTGTTAGAAGGGTTGTAAGACCGCGTAAAAAAGGTGTCGTTGCCTAGCCCGAGGCTCTCTGACCCCAAAGGCCCGAGCTCCTGAGGAAGGCCACGGCCGGCACCTAGCGCTCCCACAAAATTCCCAGTGAATGTATGTTGTGTTGTCTGCGTTGGTGGTTGTGGTTGATGTAGTCTTCCATTGTGTTTTATGGTGTGAGTGGATCTGATGCAACCTGGAACGACTTTCCTTGTTGTTAATTGCTCCCCCAAGTGGAGATGACCTCGGCTCACTCCGACCCCTCATGGAAGCCTTTGATCCTCGAGCCTGGGCCGGAGACCCCATCAACGTTGCCACAATTGTGGGTCCGTCCCTTCCCTCTTTCCTGAGGGGACCAGGTAAGAGTGGAGGGAGGCTGTGCATGCTGTAGGATTTTGATAGCACCTCCCTGTTCTAGCAGTCCATGCAGCGGCTAGGAAGGGGGAGCTAAATTGCAGCAACAGAAGTGGGGTGGCCCCACTCTAGGATTGCATCCAGGTGGGGCGGTGGTCATATCATGGAAATAATGTGACCACTCTTCGACTCTTGCCCTCCAAAGTGGCTCGAGTTTAAAAATACTCCGCCTTTCCTGCTGGGCTAATGGTGATGACTAGTTTCCTGGTGGGGGCTCCTCTATTTTATTTGACTGTGTTGTAGGTAGCATGCTCCTGCACCGTAGAGAGGCGAGCCCCTCCCGATGCCGGAGAGTGCTTCCTTCTTGTTTTTGTCAATTTTTGAATAGCCTAGTACTAGACTAGAATTTTAATTACAGTGACATGCCCTTGAAGGCATTCGCCAAAAGTGAAAAAATACCTGGTATACATGGTATGTGGGTGGGTTAGCTGTGTATGCTATGATTATTTTAAGGGCTTTGTTATGTTGGATGTCAAGGTGAATGTCAACAAGGTTAGGAGCCCATACATTACTTACATATTCCATCACTGACCATATTTATTGTTTGTATACTGGGGTAGGTTCTTTGTTAAATCCAAGTGTTCTTTATGCGTCTTGGTGTTAGTTTCTTTTTTTTTAAGTTTGATACGCATATGTTGGAATGGCATTGACGTCTTGTATGCTACAGCGAAATATTTTGGTTTGTGGTGAATGTGGGCATTGTTATAGTGAGGTGTGGCCTTAGGCGGTGTTCCTCATTGTGGCTGTGGATTTGGTTGGTGCTTTTGAGTTTGTTAGTGGTAAACTAGGCGTAGAAGATGTCTAGGTATGGCTGCAGGAGATTGAAAAGGTTGGCTATTCCGTTTGTGAAGTTTCTGCTACTTGATGGTACATGTGCACATCTGCCAGATAAGTTGTTGGCCAGCCATCATTTTGTGTTGTTGTGCATGTTTGTGTTGTATACTCTGTTTGTGAGGTTTTGTCGGTTGGGGATGGCATCAAAGGCTTTACTAATATCTAGTGTTACTATGTGTTGGCCAATACCATTAAATGTTCTCTGTGTGAGGTCTGTCAAGATGGGGTTTGTGAAGTGTAGGGGCTAAAGCCATGTTGTCTTGTTGCTAGAATGATGTATGGTGTTACTAGTTTGAGTAAGAGTGGTTCTGTGACTTTGGAGGGATACAGAGCAGTGTGATTGGTCTGTGTGAGGAGGGTTGCGTGGAGTCATGTTGGGTTTTTGGGATGATGGTACCGTTTCCAGATGTCGGGTCTGGTGTGCAAGAATAGCTGGTTTGATATTTTGGTGAGTGCTCGTGTGCCTCGTGGTCCTCGGTGTTGTATGTGTATGTTACTCAATGGTATCTGGTCCTGGGGCGGATGAATGCTTGAGGCTATTACTGGTGTGTTTCGTTTGCTGGTCCGTGAATGGATCATCCATTGGTATAAATTTTATCTTACCTGATACAGCCTGTTTAACCTAAGTGCCCCCTTTCCCCCTTTTCAGGGACTTACCCTTACGTGACCTCGAGCAATTGCAGCGTGGGCGGAGCGTGCACAGGCTTGGGAATCCCGCCCTGTTTTATCGGGGAAGTGTACGGGGTTGTGAAGGCGTACACCACCCGAGTAGGCGTCGGGCCATTCCCCACGGAGCAGATAAATGTAAGTGACAGTTCCACTTTGGATCTTTTCACGTTTAGGGACCGATGAGGTGAGTGCAGAGGGAGGTTGTTTTTACTTAAACCTCAGAAGCGAAAACCACAGGGCATCTCCGCAAGAAAGTTTGAATGGGGAGGATCTGTAACGAAGGCGGGCCCGAGAGGGGACGTAGTCCCAAAAGGGAACCATATAAGTTCCAAATTACAGAACTGGGCGGCATTCTTCAAGCCTAAATTAGTGAGCTGGAGAATTAGTGAGTGATACGGACTCAATGGCTGGAATGCTAAATGACTTTTTTCTCTCAGTATTTACCCAGGAGGATACTCTAAATATACCTGAGGTGTCAATGATCTTTCGGGGTAATGATGAAGAGAAATTAAAGGATATCTTGATCACAAAGGAGATAGTGACAAAGGAAATTGATAAAATCAAAAGTAGTAAAGCACCCGGTCCTGATGAGCTCTTTCCTAGAATTTTGAAAGAATGTAAGGATGTGTTAAGTGAGCCCCTAGCATGCATCTTTAGAAAATCATTGGAGAGTGGCATTGTGCCAGTGGCATGGAAGAAAGCCAATGTGATACCTATATTTAAGAAAGGGGATAAAACAAATATGTCTAATTACAGACCAGTAAGTTTGACATCAGTGGTAGGGAAAATGATGGAATCTATTATAGCAAGGAATATTAGGGATCACTTGGATAAGCATAAGTTGATAAAAGAATCACAGCATGGCTTTAGTAAGGGTAAATCCTGTCTGACTAATTTGCTGTCTTTTTATAGTAAGGTGTATGAAGCAGCAGATAATGATGAAAACTATGATATTTTATACTTGGACTTTAGTAAGGCTTTTGATCGAGTGCCACACTTACGGCTTCTGAGCAAAGTTAAAGCACACGGAATCGATGGCAGTATATTTAGGTGGATTCAGTCATGGCTTGGTGACAGACAGCAAAGAGTTAGTATAGATGGAGTTAAATCTGAGTGGGGGTGTGTTAGCAGTGGAGTTCCGCAAGGATCTGTTTTGGGTCCCTTGCTATTCTTAATTTATATTAATGATCTTGACATAGGTATAAGTAGTGACCTAAGTAAATTTGCTGATGATACTAAGCTAGGTAGGGCCATTAGGGCTGATTCTGATGCTGTTCTAATGCAGGAGGAATTGACCATTCTGTCCAATTGGGCCGAGAAATGGCAAATGAAGTTTAACATAGACAAATGTAGTGTGCTTAGTATAGGTAGAAATAATCCATTGAATAGTTATAAATTAAATGGGAGAATTTTAGGGAGGACCAATTGTGAGAGGGACTTGGGTATTTTGGTAAGTTCAGACCTTCGTCCTAGAAAGCAATGCCTAAATGCTAAGAATAAAGCTAATAGGATATTGGGATTCATTAGGAGGAGTGTAAGCAAAAAGGTTGCTGAAGTCATTCTAAACCTTTATCTGGCGCTAGTTAGGCCTCATCTAGACTATGCAGTACAATTTTGGTCACCATATTATAGGAAGGATATTGATTTGCTTGAGTCTGTGCAGAGAAGGATGACAAAGATGATTGGTGGGCTAAGGAACTTACCTTATGGTGAAAGGCTCAGAAAACTAAATCTACATACATTGGAAAGTAGAAGAGTCAGAGGGGAATTGATTGAAGTCTTCAAATGGGTAAAAGGATATAATAAAGGGGATCTGGGTAAGGTTCTTATACTTAGTGAACATGACAGGACACGTAGCAATGGGTTTAAGCTTGATAAGTATAGGTTTAGGAAGGAGATTGGGAGGAATTGGTTTACAAATCGTGTGGTAGATGAATGGAATAGGCTCACTAGACATGTGATAGAAGCCTCCTCTCTGGGTAGTTTTAAGAAGAGATTAGATAAATCTATGGATGAAGCTGCTAGATGGAACTGACTTTTTTTATGTACATATGTATATATTTTTCTAAGAAGTGGGGAGATTATATTTTGCGGTTGCATGAATGGACATAATCCTCTGGATGCATTTTATGTATATTGTAGATTAGATCTGACGAACTCCTGTTAAGGGTGACAATGTTGATGACTTTTCTCTGGTAAGAAATCTTTTGTGTGTTGACTGGAACAGGAGCTGCCAAGTGTAGGCCATGAATGGTCTTTTGCAGTCTCCTTCTTTTCTTATGTTCTTATGTTCTTATGTTAACTTTACCCCTACCCTTTCCCGTGTGAAAGGTTGCCTCGAGGTCAAAGACAGAAGCCCTACCCCTTCATATTAGGCCATCTGAGATCTCGTTCCCACCCCCTCCGTGAAGATCTGCGGCTGTCTATATCTTATTTGTTCGCTTTATAGATCTGTCCTTTGTTGCGTCTTAAAAGGATTTTTTTTGCAGGATATTGGTGCTTTGTTGCAAAAACGTGGAGGGGAGTTCGGTGTGACCACCGGCAGACCCCGAAGGTGCGGATGGTTAGATGTCGTCCTCCTGAAGCATACCCATATGGTGAACGGGTTCTCTGCCCTTGCACTCACGAAGCTCGATATATTAGACGTCTTTGAAGGTAGGTAAGGAACGGTACGACGCTCGGATCCCTAGAGATTACTAAGTTTAGTAAAGAAGTGGGATAACTTTGTCTGCGTGATTGAAATTTGTCATGAAATATTCGTAGGGCACCGATGGTCTTGAAGCCACACACCCGAAAGTTTTATCTTGCGATCAGCTTAAGCAATGACAGTAATGGGTGGGACCTCGTCCATTCATCATGCCAGTAAATCAGCTTCAATGGGTGAAAGGTATATGCGATGTGGGGAAGAGGGGAGTGGTGATAGCCAATGTGTTTGGAAAGGGGAAGTTGTAAACAAACCTTAAGGGTAATGATGTGTGTGATAATATCTGGCGGAGTAATAATGGCGCGCAATTAAATTTGTTTATGGCTGACGTCATACCCGTGCAGCCGGCGATTGTGACATCACAGTTGGCTGGCTGTCCGCTCCACTTCAGTCGTTGTTTAGAGGTAAGCGTCTACCTCTGTGCTTAACAGTGTGTGTTTGAAATAGAGTGCGATTTAGGTGTTAGAAGCAGTGCTGCCGAAATTTTGGGGGCAATTGTAACCAAAAAATCAAATCAAAATGTAACCACTATTGTAATATATTAAAGACAAATATAATTAATGCCATAAAAATTAATGTATTTACCTTATTTTTTGCTTGAAAAGTAATATCTTCATCCTTTTCTTCTTCCTTTTTTTGCACATACCAATACTTTTCGCTTAATTTCTTGCAAAGATGTTGTGCTGGGCTCCACTTTGTGCAATGATTTCGTGAAGCATTGACTTGGAATGCATCAATGCATTTACTGTGCTTATCTTTAAACTTGAGCGATTTTTTTACTTTGATATTATTTAAAAGAGAAAATGTTCTTTCTGCAACTGCTGAAGAGTGGGATAAAGCCAACATGTGAAACATAAATTTACTTAACAAAGGATAACGGGGTTGATCTCCGCATTTTTCCAACGAAATAAGACGCCAAAAGTTTTCAGGTTCAATTTCTTTGAAACAAAATTTATCCTGATGAGTCAGTTCTCTCCATTCACTATTGATGGCTTAATATTGATCTGTACTCAAAAGATTTTGAAACTTCATTGCCAAAGGGATGATTGACGTAGGTTTCCCTTCGGAAACATTAGTTGGATCTAATGCTTCTAACTTATTTAAATTAGAAAGCAAATTCGAAGATAGGAAGCGATTCATCATTTCTTTCGAAACACGCAAATAAAAGTTGAATGTATTAATTCGAAATTCTTGAAGGTCTTCCTGACTAATGGTTTTTGAGTTTTGCATGTAAATGCTTTCAGGGATGGCACCACAATTAACATTTTCTAGTTTAATGTAATTTGCAGAATTGCTAATATCAATGTCCTCAATTTCATTGGCTTTTACAATTTCTTGCTTTATAAAATTGCCCAAAATGGCTTTCATGCCTCTAGTTATAGAATATCTCAATTTGTGCAGTCTAAATGATTCAGCCTGAAACTCCAGATTAATCTTAACACATGGCAATATATAGGCTAAAAATGCAAAATGCATTTTTGTTATTGGCTTCTGCAATTCCTCAAATATTTTCGTAGCCATTGGAATCTCATAAGAACATAAGAACATAAGAAAAGAAGGAGACTGCAAAAGACCATTCAGGGCCTACACTTGGCAGCTCCTGTTCCATTCAACACACAAAAGATTTCTTACCAGAGAAAAGTCATCAACATTGTCACCCTTAACAGGAGTTCGTCAGATCTAATCTACAATATACATAAAATGCATCCAGAGGATTATGTCCATTCATGCAACCGCAAAATATAATCTTCCCACTCCTTAGAAAAATATATACATATGTACATAAAAAAAAGTTAGTCCCATCTCATCCTCAAAACTAGCTGGGGTGAAAAATAACAAAAGTGCTGGCCATTGATCCAATATTCCTTTGATTACATTTTCCAAAGATAGCCACATCTAGTAGAGCTAAGATGAAGAATCTTATGCCGGCTAATTTTTGCAAAACTTTGAATTCTTGATATTCCGATAAGCGCTTTTGGGCTATTGCTATGTATGAAGAAATATTTCTTGCTAACTCCTAGTTAGCGAGGCAATTCAAGACAGGCTTTGGAAGCACACAGTTGTATAGAATGACACACTCATGGTTGCACAAATAAATCAGGATTTTTCTCTTTAAGTAGTTTTTGAATCCCACCCTTGTTCCCCATCATCGCACTTGCATTATCACTAGCAAAACCGATTAGGTTTTCAAAAGGAATTTCATGTTCATCAAAAAACTTTATTATAACACTATTAATGCCAATAGCACTTGCATCTTTGATTTCTATTAGGGTCAGAAATTTGTCCAGTTTTCTTAATTTCTTCATCATAATACCTGACAACCAAAGCAAGTTGTTTCAGTGTAGATACATCGGTTGTTTCATCAATTATAAGTGAAAATTTTGTTGTTTTTATCCAGGACAATAGATTAATCAAAGCATCAGGGCCAATCATATTGGAAAAAATACTTGTGCCTTTGGTTCTTGCGCACTTTATATCTTTAGCAATATTCGAATTTAGGCATACATTGGTAATAAGACCTGACAAATGGTCTAACAGAGCAATAGGCAAATTGTGTTCACCAATGAATCCACAAAGTATAAGCTCAGCAGCTGCAACCTTCTGGTTCTGAAAAGAATGATGTGAAGTTATAAAATCAGTTAGCTTTGCGGAAGTTTTTATTACTCTTTATGTTCTTTTTATGCTTTTCCGAGGTTTCGTGTCTTTCTATGTGTGTAATGGCAACCAAAATTTCAACCCTGCACAATTTACAGAATCCTTTGTTACCGTCATATTTACTCACTTGCAGCCATGAAGAAAATCTTTGTCATTGAATGAATATATGTAATGCTATTTTCCTTTCACGTTTTATTCCAGTTATTTTTTGTTTCTTCTTAGGGGTACTGCATTCAGCTCTACTATAAGTATCGTCATCAAGATCACTCGGCACATAAGAATAAGAAATTTTTACATTGATGCCAGAATGCGAAGGGGAATGTACTGTTAGGCAATGCATTATGGAAGTTGGAACCTATAAATGAATTGACCAATAAGAGACGAGTTTACAATTGTAACCATTTCGGCAGCTCTGGTTAGAAGTAAAGATGTTGTGTCAGTAGTGCTATTGAGTGAAGAGTGGCATGAAACAATGGTTGGTTACGAAATTGTGAGCTCGAGAATGGGTTGGGTTTAGCAGCGAGAGAGAGAGAGAGAGACTGTATTTGTACAAGCCGTAGCCAAAGACTAAAAGGCAAATGAACCCAGCTGTTTTTCATTACTACTTTGCAGAAATAAAAATTGGAGTGAGGTACAAGCGAGGCAACGGAGATATTTTAGCGGACTTCCCCGCCGACATGGATATGTTGGAAGATGTAACGGTAAGCCGGCCACTCGTTTACTAAAGTTTGGTATTCTTGTAAACTGAAAAGCTTGCAGGTAATTTTGAAAATCTGTAATGTCTTTGGTGTCCTAGTGCCCTCTTGGATCCAACTCTCAGATGTGGGTAATCATCTGCTATAGATTTTGCGCACATTTTTCCTTCTGTCTTCATCACTTTATCTACAGATCTCTTAAAATTCCTTGATAGAGATGCCCTCATTGAACACTCAATTACCTCACAACTATCGATTTTGCTCTCCCTGAACATCTATTTTGCTTCGAGTCGGTACCAGCTGGCTGGTACCGCTACCGGGAATAAGGCATTCGTGCCGTTACCAAGGTGTTACCACTTCACTCGCTTCGGCCATAGGAATACAACTAGGCGTTTAAAGTCGGATTAACGCGAAATCTATGTGACCTGCTCTAAGGTCTTATATGATGAAAGCTGTATCGTGCAAAGTTGTGTGAATTGTGACAAAGCCCACCCTTCTTCCTCGAAACAATCAATGCGCCTGGTATTTGTATGACGAGGCAGTCCAGGTTGTGGACTGAATCTCTCAGAGAGGCCAAAGTATTGGTTCGCGGAAAAGAGGGTAGCAACAAGAGAGCTTCAGCCTCCTCGCCCCTTGGGGCCTGGGGCCTGTCCAAGAGACGACGGCACCGCACCTAAAACGTGTCATCCGCCAAAGGTTTCGAGGCAATAGGAGAGAAAGGTTCGCACGTTGAGTCGAGCCTATTCCAGTAAGCCGTCCAAGGCAACAGTGCAATCTGCCGCCAGCAGTCCACGGAATTCTATTTCATCGAAGGCTCCCGCCATTCTCCTGAGGGGTGTTCACATCGAGGACAGCCTCCCGCATCTCCAAACTAGAATGAGATTGCATTTTCCTTCAATGGCATTGCTGTGGATACCAGGCTAATTTGGGAGGTGTAGAAGCTCGTCTCATCCTGTTTTATTTTAGCTGTCTTCAAGAGACCATGTTTAGCCCCTCTTCCCTGCGCACTCCAACGGGTATAAGAGTTTTGCACACCTACTGCGACCACTTCGGTCATACGATTGTAATGTAGACGTGAAAAATCGGATATAGTGAAGTCTAAATTGCTCTAAGATGGTACACGATAAGTCCGTATCGTGTATGGTCAATTGCGGAGAGTCTCACCCTGCTTCCTCGAAGTAGTGTGGCGTGTATCTATCTCCTGGAGATGGAAATCCTGGCCGTTCAGGCTACGGATAGACCTTTCGCGAGGCCAATAATATGGTCCTGGAGCACATAGTACCCTGTGCTCCTGGCCCCTCCAGAACTACGAGCACGGTTGCTTCCGCACCCATTCGGAACTTTTTGCGGGTTTTATCCGTGCCCTCCCTGGGTAGAGTTGGATTCACAAAGGGCTTCGACTACCCCCTCCCCCCCTTCCCTATGACGATTTCCTGTAAGGCAAAACGATGACACTCCTCGACCGACTCTTTAGACTCGCAGGAGCCCCCCTCCTCCCGAAGGTGGTCGTTAGACCGTCTGCGGTGATTCGTAAAGTTGTGCCCCGAACGGAGGACAACACCAAAGGAGCCTTAACTATTACGCCCCCATCCACGGCTGGACCTGACGACTAGAAGACGCAGGATCCTCCAAAAGAGGACCCCGCCTCCGAAGCCGGCCCTCCCTGCCCGCCAATGGTTTCGAGGCGGAGGGAGGCAAAGACACTCATGCTCGAAATCAACAGCGCCTTGTTCGCCCAACAGCACCCGGAGTTCTGCCTCCGGGAAGTGTACTCCCATTCCCGTGAGGGTTTTCTCATCAAAGAGGACCCCCGCATCTCACACCAGCTAGGCCTGGGGGGCATATTCCTTTAATGAAATTGCCTTGGTTGGACTGGGTCAACTGCGAGGAGCTGCGAAGGCTCGTCTCCTCCCTTTTCTCGTTAGCCATCCTTTTTCAAGAGACTACTTGTCACGTAACCTCTGCCCACTCTGTCGGAGTATAAGGGTTTTGCAACCCCACGCCTCGTGATGTCTCCGTTATTTTACTCGCTATAAACACTTCTTTTTAGGCAGTAGCAGTGCAGCTACTCTTAAATGGGAGGTATACCGTTATTTCTGCGTACATTCCACCTTTGGGGAACTTTCGCCGCGTCGTGGCACGGTTGCCGAGGCACTTTCTTCTGCTCGGAGTTTTGAACGTTACGCAGCCCTTCTCGGGAGGCTACACTATCAATCCCAGGGATCAAGTTATTGTCGAGTGATCGATGACCTGGAGGTAGGTGTCCTAAATGTAGATGAGTTTACGTTTCATTGCCCGAAAATCGCTTCATTTTCCTTGATTGAACTGTCCTAATGCACATCTCGATTTAGGATCGGAGGTAGTCGATGGCCTTCATTTCAACTAGGGATCCAGCGCTCCGTCCGGCCCCAGCTTAGCCTCTCTTCCTTCCTTCAGATAGCCCGATTTCTCCCCTACCTTGTCGCTTTTCATACAACCTCTCCCACAACTTTCTCTGGTCAGCCTCTAATTTCAAAGGGTAGAATGCTGACCTTCTTCTCAAGCCAACCACCCCGGATCGGGGCTGAGGGGGGAGGGGACATTGTCCCCTAACCCCTGAGCTCCGGTTCGGGATGGGTTTTTTTTAACAACCTGCTTCATCCCCACCCATACCTTCCTCACATCCCTTTTCCTCTCCTCTTCACAACCTATATTTTTTACGCCGTGTCCAAGGTGGAGCCGCCATGCCGATGGACTGCCAGGCCACCAGGCGGGAGGGGTGGTCCCGAATGGCGGCGCCTGGCTCTGCCGGGCTTGTAAGCACCTCTCGCAGTGCGGGCTACTGCGAGGGGTGATGAGCTATTGCGTCCCGTGGCAAAAATAGGGTCACCATGCCCATAGATGAACAAAAAAAAAACAAAAAAACCCAAACCCCTTTAACTCCCCCTTGCTCATCGACGGAGCCGCCCTTGGGCAGCTCCACCGAAAAAATGGAGGTCGTCCCCCCTGTGCTTGCACAGGGGACCCTCCATATTTCTCTAACCGGAGAGGAGGCTTACTCCTCTCCTTCGCCTACGGGTGCAGGGGACTCCCCCTCACCCCCTTCTCTGGAGGTGCTTTCGGGCACCTCCCTTTTCCCAGCGGCAGTCCCATCTTTTCTTTTCAAGGGGACTGCCAAGAAAGCCAGCAGGCAGCCCTTAGCCAGCCGCTTCCCATCAAAGCGGCTCGGTAGGGCAAACCCCCTTAGGGGGGAGAGGGAAGCCAGGCCCCTTCGGTCGCTTCCCTCAAAAGACCTGCTGGCAAGAATTTTAAACCTTGCCGGGGTCAAGGCCTGTGCCTTCCCATACAAGACTGGCGACACTGCCAAGGGGACCTGCGATGTCCTGGGAGGGGATGGCCAATTGGAGGCCCCTCCTGTGATAGACATGGTCCTTGAGGAGACCCAGCCCCAGACGGTAGGGCCTTCCATGGGGGGGAATTCGGGCTCGGCGCCAAGCACCGAACCCGAATCCGCCCCTATGCAAGGTCCTCCTCAAATGGCTGAGGGCTCCGAGGCAGTAGAAGGAGGGGAGGGATCTCCTCCGACAGGTGCCCCTACGACAACCAGGACCTTCTCCATTTCGGAGAGGGACCTGGCTGAGGCTGGTCCATCTGGCCTGGGGACTTCTGCCGGCGGAGGTGAAAAGCGGGTTCATTCCCCGCCCTCCTCTCCGAAAAAGAAAAAGAAAAAGACTAAAAAGACCAAAAAGACTCGGGGCTCCTCTCCATCCGCGGGGGCTGCGGGGACGGATGGGTCTGCTGCCACTCTGGCAAGCGACCAAGCCAAGATCGGCACATCCGCCCCCTCTGCCCCCCCGGTTGCGGAGCCCCTGACAAAGAAGACTACTACCAAGAGTGCACAGGGCGGAGCCTCGATGACATCGGGGCCCCTGATTCAGAGGTTACCTGGCGTTTTCGAGCCCGCTGGCTTCAAACGCTTCCTCGTTATTCGCTCCACTGATGGCACCATGTTGTCCAAGGGCAACATGATCCATCAGCGGAGAGGATTAGCTAGTGCAATTGGTAGAGAGCCGAAGGTAACCCGTTTCTCGGACGGGAGCCTTCTGGCGAATGCGGCGAATCCCGCCGAGGCGGCCAGGATTAGTGCTCTTCGGACACTTCATGGCACCCCGGTGAGTGTGACGCCGCACTCTACCATGAACTTTGTGAAAGGAGTAGTTTATGCGAGGGAACTCGTTGACTACTCCATTGAAGACATCACCTTAGAGCTGGCCGACCATGGGGCGGTCAAGGTCGAACGTGTGATGAGAAAACAGGGAGGGGCCTCGAGACCCACCCCTACACTCTTCGTCACGTTCGACTGTGACAAGCTCCCTGAGTCGGTGCGTGTCGGTTGGTACCGCTACCGCGTGAAGGCATTCGTGCCAGTGCCGCGGCGGTGCTATTACTGTCACCGCTTCGGCCATACGAATCGCTCATGTAGACGTGCAAAGTCGGGGTCACCTGAAGTCTGTGTAAATTGCTCCAAGGTCGCACACGATAAGTCCAAATCGTGTGTGGCCAAGTGTGTCAATTGCGGAGAGCCGCACCCTGCTTCTTCGAAGCAATGTGGTGCATATCTCCTTGAGAAAGAAATCCTGGCCGTTCAGGCCCAGGATCGACTCTCATTCCGCGAGGCAAAGGACTTGGTCCTGGCGCGCCCGGCTCTGCCTGGGACGTCATATGCCTCAATAGTTAGGAAGGCACCCTCTGCTCCCGGCCCATCCAGGCCAACGAGCACGGTTGTTTCCGCGCCCATTCGGAGCCCTTCTGCGGGCTCTACCCAACCCGGGCGCTCCCCTGGTAAAGCTGGCGGCAAAAAGGGCTCATACCCAGCCCCGGCTAAAACCAGGGCTCCCCCCTCTTCCCCCAGCGTGACCGTTTCCCGTAAGGCGAAACGGCCACGCGCCTCCACCGAGTCGTTAGACTCGCAGGAGGCAACACCCCTGAAGATGGTCGCTAGGCCATCTTCCGGGGTTCCTAAAGCTGTCCCCCGAAAGGAGGACAGCAACAAAGGAGCTTCGGCTCCTTCGCCCACGTCCCGAGGTGGAGCGAGTGGCTCGGAGACGGTGGTTCCTCGAAAAGAGGGCCCCCCGCCTCCGAAGCCGCAACGCCCGCCTAAGGTTTCGAGGCGGAGGGAGGAAAAGACTCGCATGGCGAGCCCAACCTCCCCCAATAAGTCCTCGAAGGCGACAGCGCCTTCAGCGCTTTGTCCGGCCAACAGCGCCCGGGGTTCTGCCCCCGGGAAGCGTACGGCCATTCCCGTGAGGGTCTTCAATTCGAGGAGAGCCCCCGCGTCTCCTCCGAGCTAGGCCTGGAGGGCATATTCCTTCAATGGAATTGCCGTGGACTCCGGGCCAACTGGGAGGAGCTGCGGAGGCTCGTCTCGTCCCGTTCCCCGTTAGCTATTTTTTTGCAGGAGACCATGCTAGGTGCGTGCCCCCTCCCTGCCCTCCCGGGGTATAAGGGTCTTGCGACCCCACCACCTCGGGATGGCCGGGCTGGGGGATGCGCAGTTTACACCCGGCATGATGTCTCCTTTCTTCCTTTCTCTTTAGATACCTCCTTTCAGGCAGTGGCTGTGCAGCTGCACCTGGATAGGAGGTATACTATCATTTCTGCGTACATTCCACCGTCAGCTGACTTCGACGCGGGGGACTTCCGCCGCGTCGTGGCACGGTTGCCGAGGCCCTATCTCTTGCTTGGAGATCTGAACGGCAGGCATCCTCTCTGGGGAGATTACTCCATAAATCCCAGGGGACAAGTCCTTGCCGATCTGATCGAAGAACTTGAGATGGGTGTCCTAAACGTGGATGAGTTTACGCATCACTGTCCGAGAACCGCTTCATTTTCTTGCCTTGACCTATCTTTGTGCTCTTCGGATGCACAGCCTGATTTTGATTGGGGGGTGGTCGATGACCTCCATGGTAGTGATCACTTTCCCATTCAAATATCATTTTCAGGGCAACTGCCGCCTGAGAGACCACCTCGGTGGTGCTTGGCGCGGGCGCGGTGGCCTGCATTTCAGGAAATGACTGAATTCTCTCTCAGTCGAGGAGTTTAGGTCGGTAGATGATGCCGTTGAGTTCTTCTCCGGCAACCTCATCGCCGTGGGCCTGACTACTATTCCTAGGACGTCTGGCCGTTTTGCACGCCGACCACTCCCATGGTGGTCGGCCCTCAAACAGAAGCGTTGTGCCTACATGCGCTATAAGCGCCGCCCGAACGATTTCACTGTCGCTGAATTTCGTCGGGCTAGGGCTAGGTTCCGGTATATTTCGAAGCACGCCCGCCGCTCTTCTTGGCGGGCATACGTGTCTTCACTTAACGGGAAGACCCCTTTAGCTGAGGTGTGGAAGCGAGTCAAAAGGATTCGGGGCAAGTTCTCGCAGGACCACCCTCCCGTTCTCCAGGAGAATGGGACCGCAATCTCGGACCCCGCGTCCGTGGCGGAATCCTTAGCGACCGCTTTTTCCGCATTCTCTAGCCGTGATGCTGCTCCGCCAGCATTCAATGCACGTCGTGATGTCGCGGAAGGCCGCCGGCTGGACTTTACCTCCAGAGGCGGAGAACCCTTCAACGAAAAAAGTTTACTGTGAGTGAGTTGCGCTCCGCTCTCGCTTCGTGCGCGGACACCGCCCATGGTCCGGACGATGTCCCGTACGCCATGCTTCGACACCTGGGTGAGCGAGGCATGGCCTTTCTGTTAGATTTGTTCAACAGGATCTGGGTGGAAGGTCTTCTCCCAGACTCCTGGCGAATCGCTACTGTGCTCGCCTTTCGCAAGCCGGGGAGAGATCACTCTACTCCGACCGGTTTGCGCCCAATCTCTCTAACCTCTTGCGTGTGCAAGTTGATGGAGAAATTGGTAAATGTTAGATTAGCCTATTTCCTGGACAGCGGAGGCCATCTGTCTTCTGCACAGTGCGGCTTCCGTAAGTTCCACTCCACGTCGGATGCTCTGCTCCGACTGGAAAATGCCGTCTGCGAGGCTTTCCTTCGTAGACAGCACTACGCCACGGTGTTTTTTGATCTGGAGAAGGCCTATGATACCGCATGGCGATACGGTATCATGGAGACTCTCCACACGATGGGGGCGAGGGGACGCCTCCCAATGTTTATATCTGAATTTTTGCGAGATCGTCGATTCCGCGTACGGGTGGGGGGAGCCCTCTCCGGCCCAAAGGAGCAGGAAGAGGGTGTCCCGCAGGGAAGTGTCCTCAGTGTCACACTCTTTGCCCTGAGCATCAACGGCATCACCTCGGTGCTGCCGGAAGATGTTCTCGCTACGCTCTACGTGGACGACCTTTCGATCTCTTTTGGCGCGGCCCAGATGCCAACTCTGGAGCGCCGACTCCAACAGGCATTGAACCGCGTCTCTCGCTATGCCGAAGCGCACAGGTTTCGGTTTTCTTTGGCCAAGACTAAGGTGGTGCACTTCTGCCGCCACCCACGGCTTCACCCCGACCCAGATTTGTTTCTTAATGGGGTGCGCCTGGATGTGGTTGAGTCGCACCGTTTCCTTGGTCTTGTATTCGACCGACGCCTCACCTGGGAGGCTCACATTCGCAACCTTAGGGTCTCTTGTACCCGCGCCATGGACATTCTCCGTTCCGTGACGTTCAGCGCTTGGGGCGCTGATAGGGCTACCGCCTTACTTTTTTATCGATCCTTTGTTCGCTCGAAGCTCGACTACGGATGCGAGTTTTATGCATCCGCAGCCGAGCGTTTATTGCGGAAGGTGGATTCGATCCACCACACCGGCCTTCGCCTTGCGACCGGTGCCTTCCGCACTTCCCCCATTGAGAGCCTGTTGGTCGATGCTGGGGAGATGCCACTCGCTCTGCGCCGCGTGCAGTGCATCACTCGCCTGTACGCGCGAGCCCGGCGCCTCCCTCAGTCGCCAACAGCTCTCACTGCATCCGCAGCTGATCTCGATGGTGCCTATGCCGCCGAGAGACGCCAGTCATACCCTAAGCCCTTTGGGTTTAGGGCCAGGAAACTCCTTCGAGAGGTAGATATAGCTCTCGGGCCGGTGGCGCCCCTGGTTCTGCCCAGGACGCCACCCTGGAGGGTACCACATTTGGCTATTTGTCGCCACGCCTCTGCTCCCAAAGCTTGTACTGCGCCGGGAGTATTGCGTTCGACCTTTTTGGAGCACACATCGTGTCACGCTGGTACCGTGCCAGTGTATACGGATGGCTCCAAGTCCCAAGAGTGGGTCGGCTTCCACGCCGTATCCCCTCTGTTTGAAGTCAGCGGGGCTCTACCAGGCGCTGCGTCTGTCTTCACGGCCGAGCTGGTGGCAATACACCACTCGGTACGGGAGATTACGCGACGTGCCCGGTTCGGAGACCGGATTGTGATTTATAGCGACTCACAAAGCGCCCTGAGTGCTCTCGGGGCATTGGAATCTCCGCATCCCCTGGTTCGCGAAATCCGTGACGCCACGGTTTTGGCGAGCCGGGAGATGTCGAGATTATCTTCTGCTGGGTTCCTGGACATGTAGGAATTGCGGGGAATGAGGGCGCCAAAGAGTCCGCGAGGACTCTGCGACCGGACCAGCGTTTCGCTCTTCCTCACACTGACTACATGGCAGGAATACGGGCAGCTCTTCGGACTGCTTGGCAAAGAAGATGGGAGACGGTCGAGGGGAACTTAAAGTTGCGTGCCATTGCGCCGCGACTGTTCCCATGGACCTATCCCCCAATGCCGCGGCGGCTTCAGGTTGCTTTCTGTCGTCTTCGAATCGGACACACTCGTGTGACGCATCGTTACTTGGTGGAGCGCTCGCATGTGCCCTATTGCAACGACTGCGTCGTCCCCCAGACTGTTCGGCATATTCTTGTCGAATGTCCCAGTCTGGGTGATCTTCGCGCACGATACCTGTCTCGGTACCGGGATGGGCGGGGTCGCTACCGCCTGTCCCTTGTACTCGGGACGAGTGCGTGCACCATGACTGGTGGACTTATTGACTTTTGGGGGGAGGCCGGCCTTCTCCCCTTTATTTAAGGTTCCTTTTTTTTGTTATTGTTTTGTTTTAGGTTGCACTCTCCTGCACCGGGGTGAGGGGGACCTCCCCCCGCTGCCGGAGATTGCTTCGATTGTTAAGTTTTTCCAATTTATATTGATTGTTAAGTTTTCATATTTTAACTTTAAAGTAGCCTAATTCTAGGCTGTCGTGTTTTTCGGCGACTTATGCCCAAGTGGGTAGTTGCCAGATGGGCTCTATAAAAAAAATAAAAAAATAAAAAAAATACCATTCAACTATCATTTTCTAGGCCGATGCCTCCTGAAAAAACGACGCGGTGGTCCACATTCAGGAAATGACGGATTTTTCTTTATCACAATCGAGGAGTTTAGGTCGGTTGATGAGGCCGTTAAGTTCTTTGGAAACCTCATCGCCGTGAGCCTAATTAATCCTAGAACGTCTCGCCGTTTTGCAACTCGTCCGATTTCTTGGTAGTTGGCCCTCAAACAGAAGCAATATGCCTGCATGCGTTATAAGCGCCCCTTGACCGATTTCACCGTCAATGAATTTCGTCGACCTAGCGCTTGGTTCCGTTATGCTACGAAGCACCCCCACGGCTATTATTGGCGAGCATATGTGTCTTCGCTTAACGGGAAGCCCCCTCTTACAGAAGTGTGAAAGAGAGTCAAAGTTATTCGAGGCAGGTTCGCGCAGGACCTCCGTCCCGTTCTCCAGGATCTTTTCTCATTCTCCTGTCTGAATGCTGCTTCGCCAGCATTTAATTCACGCCGTGATTTCGCTAAAGGCCACTGATGGACCTTGCCTGAACAGGCGGAGAACCCTTCGACGACAGGTCTATACTGAGTTGCGTTGCGAGGAGAGATCACTAGCCCGCCGGTTTTCGCCAAATTTCTTTAACCTCCGTGTGCAATTCGATGGAGAAATTGGTAAAGGTTATTTTAGCTTTTTTTTTCCTAGACAGCTGAGACATATTTCCCTTTGCACAGTGTGGCTTCCGCAAGTTGCACTCCACCTCGGATGCTTTGCTTCTGCTGGAAAATGCTATCTGCGAGGCCTTCCTTAGTTACAGCATTACACCCCTTCGGTTTTTCGATCTTGAATGCCTATGATACCGTATGCGATACGATATCATGAAGACTATCCACACGATTGGGACGAGGGGGTGCCTACCTATTTTCATATCTGAATTTCTATGAGATGACCAATTCTGCGTACGGGTGGGGAGACCCTTCTCTGCCCCAATATGGCAGGAAGAAGGCGTTCGGCAGGAAAGTGTCCGCACTGTCGCACTCTGCTCTGAGCATCAACGATATCACCTCGGTGCTACGCTCTCCATAGTCAACCTTTCGATCTTTTTTGTTGCGATCCAGATGACAACAACGGAGCGTCGACTCCCACAGACATTGAATCGCCTCTCTCGCTATGCCGAAGCGCACAGGTTTCGGTTTTCCTTGTCCAATACAAGTTACTGCACTTCTGTCGCCATCAACGGATCTACCCCTACCTGGATTTGTTCCTAAACGAGATTCGCACAGCTTTCCTTAGTCTTGGTCATGTTTTCGACCGCGCCTTACCTTGAAGCCCATATTGACAACCTTAAGGTCTTGTACCCACGCCTTGAACATTCTTCATTCCATGAGGTTGAGCACTTGGGGTGCTGATCTCTGCTGTTTTATCGTTGTTGTTTTTTTCGCTCAAAGCTTGGCTACGGATGCAAGTTTTTTTACGCATCAAACCGAGCTTGACTTGCGTAACGTGGACGGGATCCGCCACACCGGTCTCCGTCTGGCGACAGGTGTCTACCGCATGTCCCCCATATGGAGCCTACTTGTCAATACTGAGCAGAGCTTGGTGTAGGTCTCGGGCCGGTCATGCCTCTGGTCCTGACCAGGACGACCTCCTAGAATGTACTACATTTGACTATTTTTCGTCACGCCTCTGCTCCCAAAGCTTCCACTACCCCGGGAGTATTCCTAGGAACTTTTTGGAGCACACTTCGTGTCACGCTGGATCCGTGCCAGTGTACACAGATGGCTCTAAGTCTGAAAGCTTATGCCGTTTCCCCTACGTTTGAAGGGGTGTGGCAATTTGCCATCCTGGCTGCCGTGCTGACGGGATTCAGCGCTCTGTCCGGCCCTAGCTTAGCCACTCTTCGTTCCTTCAGATAGCCTGTATTTCTCCCCTACTTCGTCGCTTTTCAAACAACCTCTCTCACAGCTTTCTCTGGTCAGCCTCTAATTCCACAGGGTAGATGCTGACCTTCTTCTCAGCCAACCGTCCCGGATCGGGGCTAAAGGGGAGGGGACAATGTTCCCTAACCCCTGAGCTCCGGTCTGGGGTGGTTGGTTTTTAACAACCTGCTTCATCCCCACCCATACCTTCCTCACATCCCTTTTCCTCTCCTCTTCACAATCTATCTTTTTACGCCGTGTTCAAGGTGGAGCCGCCATGCCGATGGACCTCTGCCAGGCCTGTAATCACTTCTTGCAGTGCGGGCAACTGTGAGAGGTGATGAGCTATTGCGTCCCGCAGAAAATTTAGGGTCACCCTGCCCAATGATGTAAAAAAAACAACCTCCCCTTAATTCCCCCTTTCTCATCAACGGAGCCGCCCTCGGGCAGCTCCACCGAAAAAATGGAGGTCTTCCCATACTTCTTTAACCGGAGAGGAGGCTTACTCCTCTCGTACGCCTACGGGTGTAGGGGACTCCCTCTCACCCCCTTCTCTGGAGGTGCTTTCGGGCACCTCCCTATTTCCAGCGGCAGTCCCTCCTTTACTTTCTAAGGGGACTGCCAAGAAAGCCCGCAGGCAGCCCATTGCCGACCGCCCCTCATTGAAGCGGCTCGGTAGGGCAAACCCCCTTAGGGGGGAGAGGGAAGCCAGGCCCCTTCGGTCGCTTCCCTCAAAAGACCTGCTGGCAAGAATATTGAACCTTGCCGGGGTCAAGGCCTGTGCCTCCCCACACAAGACTGGTGACTCTGAAAACGGGATCTGCGATATCCTGGGAGTGGATGGCCAATTGGAGGCCCCTCCTGTTATAGACATAGTCCTTGAGGCAACCCAGCATCAGGCGGTAGGGCCTTCCATGGGGGGGAATCCGGGCTCGGCGCCAAGCACCGAACCCGAATCCGCCCCTATGCAAGGTCCTCAAACGGCCGGGGTCTCTGAGGCAGTACAAGGAGGGAAGAGATCTCCTCCAACCGGTGCTCCTGCGACCACCAGGACCTTCTCCGTTTCGGAGAAGGACCTGGCTGAGGCCGGTCCATCTAGCCTAAGGGCTTCTGCCCGCGGAGGTGAGAAGCGGGTTCATTACCCGCTGCCCTCTCCAAAAATGAAAAAGACTAAAAATACCAAAAAGACAAGGAATACTCGGGGCTCCTCTCGATCCGTGGGGGCTTCGGGGACGGATGGGTCTGCTGCCACTTTGGTAAGCGACCAAGCCAAGCTCGGCACATCCGGCCCCTCTACGCCCCCGTGTGCGGAGCCCCTGACTAAGACTAAGACGAAAAGTGCGCAGGGCGGAGCCTCGATAACATCGGGGGCCCTGATTCAGAGGTTACCTGGCGTTTTCGAGCCCGCTGGCTTCAAGCGCTTCCTCGTTATTCGCTCCACTGATGGCACCATGTTGTCCAAGGGCAACATGATCCATCAGAGGAAAGGATTAGCTAGTGCAATTGGTAGAGAGCCGAAGGTGACCCGTTTCTCGGACGGGAGCCTTCTGGCGAATGCGGCGAATCCCGCCGAGGCGGCCAAGATAAGTACTCTCCGGACACTTCATGGCACCCCGCTGAGTGTGACGCCGCACTCTACCATGAACTTGGTGAAAGGAGTAGTTTATGCGAGGGAACTCGTTGACTACTCCAATGAGGACATCACCTAAGAGCTGGCCGACCATGGGGCGGTCAAGGTCGAACGTGTGATGAGAAAACAGGGAGGGGCTTCGAGACCTACCCCTACACTCTTCGTCACGTTCGACTGTGACAGGCTCCCTGAGTCGGTGCGTGCCGGTTGGTACCGCTACCGCGTGAAGGCATTCGTGCCAGTGCCGCGGCGGTGCTATTACTGTCACCGTTTCGGCCATACGAATCGGTCTTGTAGACGTGCAAAGTCGGGGTCACCCGAAGTCTGTGTAAATTGCTCCAAGGTCGCACACGATAAGTCTCAATCGTGTGTGGGCCAAGTGTGTCAATTGCGGAGAGCCGCACCCCGCTTCTTCGAAGCAATGTGGTGCATATCTCCTTGAGAAAGAAATCCTGGCCGTTCAGCCCCAGGATAGACTCTCATTCCGCGAGGCTAAGGACTTGGTCCTGGCGCGCCCGGCTCTACCTGGGACGCCATATGCCTCAATAGTTAGAAAGGCACCCTCTGCTCCTGGCCCATCCAGGCCAACGAGCACGGTTGTTTCTGCGCCCATTCGGAGCCTTTCTGCGGGCTCTACTCAACCCGGGCGTTCCCCTGGTAAAGCTGGCGGCAAAAAGGGTTCATCCCCAGCCCCGTTAAAACCAGGGCTCCTCCCTCTTTCCCCAGCGTGACCGTTTCCAGTAAGGCGAAACGGCCACGCTCCTCCACCGAGTCGTTAGACTCACAGGAGTCAACACCCCTTTAGTTGGTCGCCAGGCCATCTTTCGGGGTTCCTAAAGCTGTTCCCCGAAAGGAGGACAGAAACAAAGGAGCTTTGGCTCCTTCGCCCACGCCTAATGGTGGACCGAGTGGCTCGGAGACGGTGGTTCCTCGAAAAGAGGGCCGCCCGCCTCCGAAGCCGCAACGCCCGCCTAAGGCTTCGAGGCGGAGGGAGAAAAAGACTCGCATGGCGAGCCCAACCTCCTCCAATAAGTCTTCGAAGGCGACAGCGCCTTCAGCGTTTTGTCCGGCCAACAGCGCCCGGGGTTCTGCCTCCGGGAAGCGTACGGACATTCCCGTGAGGGTCTTATGTTCGAGGAGGGCCCCCGCGTCTCCTCCGAGCTAGGCCTGGAGGGCATATTCCTTCAATGGAATTGCCGCGGACTCCGGGCCAACTGGGAGGACCTGCGGAGGCTAGTCTCCTCCCCTTCCCCGTTAGCTATCCTTTTGCAGGAGACCATGCTGGGCGCATGCCCGCTGCCCACCCTCAAGGAGTATAAGGGTTTTGCGACCCCATCACCACGGGATGGGGGCCGGGCTGGAGGATGCGCGGTTTACACCCCGCATGATGTCTCCGTTCTTCCTTTCTCTTTAGATACCTCCTTTCAGGCAGTGGCTGTGCACCTGCACCTTGATAGGAGGTATACTGTTATTTACGCGTACATTCCACCGTCAGCCGACTTCGACGCGGGGCACTTCCGCCGCGTCGTGGCACGGTTGCCGAGTCCCTATCTCTTGTTCAGAGATCTAAACGGTAGACTCCTCCTCTTGGGAGACTACTCTATCAATCCCCGGGGTCAAGTCCTTGCCCACCTGATCGACGAGCTTCAGATGGGTGTCCTAAATCACTGCCCGAGAACCGCTTCATTTTCCTGCCTCGATCTATCTCTGTGCTCTTCGGATGCACAGCCTGATTTTGATTGGGGGGTGGTTGATGACCCCAATGGTAGTGATCACTTTCCCATTCAAATATCATTTTTTGGGCCGCTGCCGCCCGAGAGCCCGCTCCAGTGGTGCTTGGCGCGGGCGCAGTGGTCTGCATTTCAGGAAATGAATGACTTCTCTATCTCAGTCGAGGAGTTTAGGTCGGTAGATGAGGCCGTTGAGTTCTCTGGTAACCTCATCGCCGCGGGCTAGGTACTATTCCTAGAAGATCTTGTCGTTTTGCACGCCGATCACTCCCGTGGTGTTCAACCGATTGTGAGACGGCCCTCAAGCAGAAGTGCTATGCCTACAAGCGCCGCCCGAACGATTTCGTCGGGCTAGAGCTAGGTTCTGGTGTATTTCGAAACACGCCCGCCGCTCTTCTTTGCGGGCATACATGTCTTCACTTAACAGGAAGACTCCCTCTATCAGAGGTGTTGAAGCGACTCAAAAGAATTCGGTGCAAGCTCTCGCAGGATCTCCCTCCCGTTATCCAGGAGAATGGGACCTCACTCTCGGACCCCGCATCCGTGGCGGAATCCTTCGCGCCTGCTTTCTCCTCATTCTCTAGCCGGGATGCTGCTCCGTCAGCATTCAATGCACGTCGTGATGTCGCAGAAAGCTGCTGACTGGACTATACACCTCCAGAGGCGTTCCGCTCTTGCTTCGTGTGCGGACACCTCCCATGGTCCGGACGATATCGCGTACGCCATGCTTCGACACCTGGGTGGTGAGCCAGTCATGGCCTTTCTCGTGAGATTTGCTCAACAGGATCTGGGTGGAGGGTCTCATCCCGGATTCCTGGCGAATCGCTACTGTGCTCGCTTTTCGCAAACCGGGTAGAGATCACTCTACTCCGGCCGGTTTCCGCCCAATCTCTCTAACCTCTTGCGTGTGCAAGTTGATGGAGAAATTGGTAAATGTTAGATTAGCCTTTTTCCTCGACAGCGGAGGCCATCTGTCTTCCGCACAGTGCGGCTTCCGCAAGTTCCACTCCACGTCGGATGCTCTGCTCCGACTGGAAAATGCCGTCTGCGAGGCTTTCCTTCGTAGACAGCACTACGCCACGGTGTTTTCGATTTTTGAGAAGGCCTATGATACCACATTGCGATACAGTATCATGGATTTTTTTAAATTAAAATTTATAGAGCCCATCTGGCAACTGCCCGCTTGGGCATAAGTCGCTAGTATCATGGAGACTCGCTACACGATGGGGGCGAGGGGACGCCTCCGAATGTTGATATCTGAATTTTTGCGAGATAATCGATTCCGGGTACAGGTGGGGGAGCCCTCTCCGGCCCAATGGAGCAGGAAGAGGGTGTCCCGCAGCGAATTGTCCTCAGTGTTACACTCTTTTGCCCTGAGCATCAACGGCATCACCTCGGTGCTGCCGGAAGATGTTCTCGCTACGCTCTACGTGGACGACTTTTCAATTTCTTTTGGCGCGGCCCAGATGCCAACTCTGGAGTGTCGACTCCAACAGGCATTGAACCGCGTCTCTCGCTATGCCGAAGCGCACAGGTTTCAGTTTTCCTTGGATAAGACTAATGTGGTGCATTCTGCCGCTATCCACTGTTCCACCTTGACCCAGACTTGTTTCTTAATGGGGTACGCCTGGAAGTGGTTTAATCGCCTCGTTTCCTTGGTCTTGTATTTGACCGACGGCTCACCTGGGAGGCTTATATTCGCAGCCTTAGGGTCTGTTGTATCCGCGCCATGGATATTCTCCGTTCCGTGACGTTCAGCGCTTGGGGCGCTGATAGCTACTGCCTTACTTTTTTATCGATCCTTTGTTCGTTTGAAGCTCGACTACGGATGCGAGTTTTATGCTTCCGCAGCCGAGCGTGTATTGAGGAAGGTGGACTCGATCCACTACACCGGCCTTCGCCTGGCGACCGGTGCCTTCCCTACTTTCCCCATTGAGAGTCTACTAGTCGTTTGGGGAGATGCCACTCGCTCTACGCCGTGTAAAGTGCATTATTCGCCTGTATGCGCGAGCCCGGCTCCTACCTTAGTCGCCAACAGCTCCTACTGCATCCGCAGCTGATTTCGTCGGTGCCTATGCCGCCGAGAGACGCCAGCCATACCCTAAGCCTTTTGGGTTTAGGGCCAGGAAACTCCTTCGATAGTTAGGTATAGCTCTCCAGCCTGTGGCACCCCTGGTTCTGCCCAGAACGCCACCCTGGAGGGTACCATATTTGCTTATTTGTCGCCACCCCTCTGCTCCCAAAGCTTGTACAGCGCCGAGAGTATTGCCTTCGACCTTTTTGGAGCACACCTCGTGTCACCCTGGAGCCGTGCCAGTGTATACGGATAGCTCCAAGTCCCAAAAGGGGGTCGGCTTCCACGCCGTATCCCCTCGGTTTGAAGTCAGCGGGGCTGGCAGAGCCCCGCTGTCTTCGCGGCCGAGCTGTGGCAATACCCTACTCGGTACGGGAGATTACGCGACGTGCCCGGTTCGGAGACCGGATTGTGATATATAGCGGCTCACAAAGCGCCCTGAGTGCTCTTGGGGCATTGGAATCTCCGCATCCCCTGGTTCGCGATATCCGTCCCCTCATGTTTTTAGCAAGCCGGGCGGATGTCGAGATTATCTTCTGCTTGGTTCCTGGACATGTAGGAATTGCGGGGCCTTCTCCCCTTTATTTAACTAGGTTTTATTTTTGGTTTTTTGTTGTGATTTTATTTGTAGGTCGCACGCTCTTGCGCCGGGGGGAGGTACACAGCACAAGATAATCTCCAGATCCACCTCACTCGCGACACGACATCAAGGAATACCTCGAAATAGGAGGGATGCGGAGAATCCAATGACCCGAGAGCACTCAGGTCACTTTGTGTGTAGCTAAAGATAAGATTCAGTCTCCGAATAGAGCACAACGCGTTCTCCTTCCCCGACGCCAGAGCTTGCTTCCTAATTGTTGCCATTTTCCCTTTTTATTGTTGTTGTTGTTTTTTTTATATTTTCATTTTAAAGTAGCCTAGTGCTAGACTGTCGTGATTGCGGCGACTTATGCCCAAGTGGGTAGTCGCTAGATATGCTCCTAAAATTAAAAAAAAAAAAATGTACGAGAGAGACCGCGTTGTGCTCTATTCGGAGACTGAATCTTGTCCTTAGCGCCCCCCAATTTACCTGAGTGCTCTCGGGTCATTGGATTCTCCGCATCCCTCCTATTTCGAGGTATTCCTTGATATCGCGAGCGAGGTGGATATGGATATTATCTTGTGCTGTGTACCTCGACCTAGGAATTGCAGGGAATGAAGGTGGCAAAGAGTCCGCCAGGACTGGGAGTGCAGACCAGCGTTTCGCTCTACTTCACAATAATTACCTTGCGGGAATCGAGTCGGCCCTCCTGGCTTTCTTGCAAAGAAGATGGGAGACGGCCGATGTGAACCTAAAGCTGCGTGCCATTGCGCCGCGACTGTTTCCCGTTGTCAGCCGCTTCCGGTCGCTTTCTGTCTTCGAATTGGCCACAATCGTGGGAAGTACCGCCTTTGATGATGCGCTCCGTTGTCTCCCGGACTGTTTGGCACATCCTTGCTGTATGTCCCAGTCTGGGAGATCTTCATTCTCTTTACCTTTCCCATTACCGTAACGAGTGTGGTCTCTCCCTCGTGTCCCTTTTATTCGGGACGGGTTCGTCCACACAGACTTATGCACTGTACTTGTCTGGAGGAGGTTGGCCTCCATTTTATTTGACTTTCTTTGGTGTTGGTCGCATGCTCAGCTGCCGCGGGTAGGCTGGCCTCTTCCCGACGCCCCAACGTTCCTCTTCCTGCTTTTCTTTAGTGTGTGTATTTTCTTGTTTTGTTTTTCCTTTTTGTTTTTAATACTCTTTAATAATAGATTAAATTTGAATTTTGGTGACTTATGCTCTTGGTAGCAGTTTCCAAATGGGCGTAAAAATAAAAATAATCCCGCGGTAGCTCCCACACCTTGACACTTATCCAGCTAAGCCCGGATAGGGAGGGTTGGTTGAAGTCAAGCGCCCGTAAACTTTGTTCCTGCAAGAGCAATACACAAGAGCTGTAATATGTATAGTCGTTACTACATTGTGGCAAAGCGGTTGTTGCTGATGATAATGAAAGTAATATTTATACTCTTCAATTTCTTATTAATGGTGATTTTGAGTTTAATCATGATTTGGATCCTTTTTTGCATTCCTCCAGGTTGAATACATAACGCTGCCTGGGTGGAATACGGATATTTCGAAAGTTCGTACCTACGAGGAACTTCCCGAGAATGCTCAAAAATACGTCGAAAAAATTGAAGAACTTCTCGAAATTCCAGGTTGTTCGCTCCTCCTTATCGATTAGATCTTTAGAGAAGGCTTATGAGGATTCATTGATCAGGGCATCCATTGTTGCCAAAGGCGACTAATCCTGCATAAGGGGACGCTAGACTGGGAGCCAGCGCAGCTATATAGGATCTTGTGAGCGCTTGACGCAATCAATGCCAGTAATAGGTGGCACTGTCGCGGCACCCGTCCAGTCATGTGAGAACCCCCGTCCAGTCTTGCGAGAACCGAATGGCCGTGTGGAATGTAAAGGGTATATGTGATGTGGGAAAGAGGCGAGTGGGAACCAATATCTTTAAACAGGGAGATTTTTAGATGCTTGCTCTATGTGAGACAAATTTGAAAGGGAATGAATTGTGTGCAATCAGGTGGTTAGGAGTAAAGAGGGTGTGACAGTGCTTTTGATTGAGTAACAGGGTGCATTGATTGGGTATGAATGTATGAGCTAAAGAATTATATAGGTGAAGCGGAGGTTGCAAGGGCAAAACTGTGCGTGATTGTAGTGTATGGATCCTGTAATGATAGAAGTGAAGTTGAGAAAGAAAGTTCTGGAGAATGCCTTGGTAAGAGTTTGTTCATCAATTGATAATTGTATATGAATGGACGAATAGGTGTGTGATGACTGGAACTTTGTTGTTGTCAACAGGGTAGTTAGTGTATTGGGGTATAAAAGAGAGAAAGATGCAAGAGGTTGTTAGTGCTGTGAGATGTCTGAAAAAGGTAGATGATATAGTCTCAGAGATACTAAAAGTGGTGGTGATTGTGTGATATGAAAGTGATCCGGTGGCTGTTTTTAAGGCAAAATGGAATAATGCTGTGATAGTACCGTTGTAAAGGGTAAAGTGAGAATGTAAAAATGACAGGAGGATGTCTGTTGCTTGTGGTTGGCAAAAGGTATACGAAAGCAAGTCGGATTTGTCATACGAATGGGATAGCTGAGAAGTTGAGCAAGGTATGTTTGGAACGGGTGTAGATGAAGTGTTTGCACTGATAAACTAGCTAAAAAAAAACAACGAGGGATAAGCGATCTAAAGTGTGTGCTAGTTGCATGAATCGGTTGGGGGCCACATGAGTAAAAGAAAAGACAAAGATGTGGGAAAAATTTATGATCATGTAGATAAGAAAGCATTATGCCAAGGTTATAAGAATCTATATAGTAAACTATTAAATGGTGTGAAGAGTATTTAATTAGGCAGTAAGGCGCGTTTGGTTTAAAGATTGTCGGAGTGATTTGAGATAGGTTGGGTGATGTTGCCATGGCTGTCTAATATAGTGATGGAGGCTGTACTGAGAAGTACTGTTAAAATATGTTGACTTCATGGTGTTATTGTCTGAAATTGAGATGTTTTTGGAAAGGGTGTGTGACAAGAGAAAGGTAATGGTGTTTGGATGAGGTGGGGTCATAGAACAAGTACAAAGTTTTAAGTATCTATGATATCTGTGAATGGTACTAGTACAGATGAATAGGATTGTGACCACAAGTTTATAAATGATAATAAGTTCTCTGGGGGGACCAGAGCATTAATGAATCATAAGGTTGAGTGTCGAATGAGGTAGAAAGCTGCAACGAGAATGCTGGTATCAATGTTGGTGTGTGGGATAGTGAGGAACAACTGGGTAAAATATATGGTCTGTAAGAAGAATGAATAGAAAGTATCGTGAAGTGTATGTACGAGAATGGGTGTGCGAAGGGCTGGAAGACGGCGTAAAAGGTCCTTTGTGTTTAAGAGAGAGGCTGACTGAGGAGGAAGTGGATGACATTTTTGTATTTAGATATTTGGGGAATTGGGGTATGCTCGATAGGTGTGGGGCGTTTTAGTGGCGTTGCTATGTTCCTACATTGGAGAAAAACGCTTTTTTCGAATGCTATGTTGAGTTGATAGGAAAAGTATACGGTGGAAGCAATCGCAAGAAGAAAAGGCTATAGGGAAGAATGAGAATCATTTGGCCCAAGGGGAACAGTCTTAGGGATGTCTAAAATATAAAGGTCTGAAATCAGGAAGGCGTCATAGATGTTGTTATCTTTGATGATCCACCTTTAAGTAAAATGGAGTGTAAGCTAACGAGGCCAATTACAATTGATTTCAATTAGAAGAAACTTAGTTTACTGATTTGCTTCCCTATCTCTCATCAGCCCCGTAAGGGGTACGGTGATTTGCTTTCTTGGCCGCCGTGCTGACGGGACGGAGCGCCCCGTCCGGCCACAGCTTAGCCTCTACTCCTCTCTGACACCCTGCTTCCTCACTTTCACTTTCCCTACAACCTCTCCCACAACTTTATATAGTCGCCCTCTAATTTCACAGGGCACACACCGACCAGTTTCCTTTCGCTCAACCATCCCTGATGGGGGCTGGGGGGAGGTGACAACGCCCCTCACCCCTGAGCTTCCTTTTGGGTGGTGGGTTTTTAACAACTTGCCTCACCCCCACCCTCACATTCCTTTGATACTCATTCTCTCTCTTTTCACTGTATCAAATTTACGCCCAGCCAAAGGTGGAGCCGCCATGCCGAAGGGCTGCCTGGCCACTGGGCGGGAGGAGTGGTCTTTAATGGTGGCAGCTGGCTTTCTCAGCCCTGTATTCACCCCTCGCAGAGCGGGCTACTGCGTGGGATGAATCACGTTTGCAAATAATGGGTCACCATGCCCATTGATGAAGATACAGTCTCTCCCTTTACTCTCCCTCTACCACCATCGGAGCCGCTCTCGGCAAGTTCCACGGCCGGGAGCGGCTCGATAAGGCGAACCACCTTAGGGGGGGGGGCAAAGGATAACAGGGCCCGGTGGCCCGGCCCCTCTAAAGTCTTGCTGGCATGCATATCAAGGAAAGGTCAGTTTGTGTGTTATGCAATTCTGAATGGCATTGGGCTAGGGGATGTCCCCAGAATTTTCTAAATAAAAAGAAAGAAGAAAATGGTTCTCTGGTTAATCAAGAAAAGGGTAAAGATGAAGAAAGGGTCTTTACAGGATAAGTTAGTAAGGTAGATGAAGAGCTTTGGGGACAAATTGACGTTATTCTAGACACAGGATGTAAATCAACAGTTTGTGAAGAATTATGGCTAGTACGAATTATAGTAGGTTTGAGTAAGAAAGGGCTGAAAAGAATGAAAGATACTAAGGACGAGAATAGTAACAAGGTATTCAATTTCGGGAAGTCTTAATTCAAGTCAAAAGGAGCGATAGAAATTCCTGTGATAATGAAAGGACAGAAGTTTTATTTGAAGAATTTGTGCAGGGTGATGTTCCTTGGTCGATAGGAAAGAAAACTATGAACATAATGGGTATGATGATAGATTTAAATAATGATAATGTGAAAATAGAAGCTTTAAGAGGAATGAAAGTAAAATTAAGAGATGATCAGGGTCATTTAAGAAATCCATCTTGAAGAGGGTAAGAGAAGATTACTATTAGAGGATTGGAAAAGGAAAAGTTGCAAAGAAGTTAGAGGAGCCATTTTGAAGTTACTACACTTGCAGTTTGGTCTTGGAAGTGGGGGAAAATATGGAAATTGAAAGAAGAGGCTGTCGAGTGTTGGTTTCAATGAAGATGAAAAGGAAGAAGTTAACAAATTGGTAACAGGTTTGATTGCAAGTTGTGAAGTATGCAGGAGGTACGAAAGAAATCCAGCAAAACCAGTTGTAAGTTTTTCATGGGGTAAAGCTTTCAATGAAGTCTTAGCATTAGTCATGGGACAGATAGGGGCACGGCAATTTGCCTTCCTGGCAGCCGGGACTGCGTGCCCCGTCCGCCTCCCATCTTAGCCTCTTCTCCTTTCTGGCAGCCTGCGTTTTCTACCCTACTTCCTCACTTTCCCAGCAACCTCTCCTACAACTTTCTCTAATTTCAGAGGGTAGATGCCGACCAACTTCCTCTTACCCAACTCTCCCAGATTGGGGCTGAGAGGGGAGGGGACAACGTTCCCTCACCCCTGAGCTCTGGTCTGGGTTTTCAACAACTTGATTCATCCCCATCCACACCTTCCTCACTTCCCCTTTCTTTCTCCTTTCAATCTTTATCCATTTTACCCCGTGCCCAAGGTGGAGCCGCCATGCCGATGGGTTGCCAGGCCACTAGGAGGGAGGAGTGGCCCCAAATGGCGGCAGCTGGCTCTGCCGGCCCCGTAATCACCCCTTGCAGAGCGGGCTACTGCGTGGGGTGATAAGCGTTTGCATCCCGTATTTAAAACGGGATCCCCATTTGCCCAATGATTAGATTAAAAAAAAAAATACTCCCTTACCTTCTCCTCGACCATCGTCGAGCCACCCTCGGGTAGCTCCGCTGAAAAAATGGAGGTCCCCCTTTCCCCCCCCCCCATCCCTGTGCTTTCACAGGAGACCTTCCAAAACTCTTCAACCGGAGAGGATGCTTACTCCTCTCCTTTTCCTACGGGTGTAGGGGACTACCCCTCACCCCCTTCTCTGGAGGTGCCCTCAGGTGCCTTCCTCTTTGCAGCGGCAGTCGCCCCTTTACTTTCTAAGGGGACTGCCAAGAAAGGCAGGCGGCCCATAATCGACCGCTCTCGGTGGGATCGACACGATGGAGCCAATGCCCTTAGGGGGAGGAGGGAAGACAGGCCCCGTCGGCCTCTTCCCTCTAAAGACCTGCGAGCTCGCATATTGAGCTTAGAGGGGGTCACCGTACATGCCCGCCCTCTCTTCCCCGACAAAAGACGCACTGACCAATGGGATCTGTGATGCCCTGGGGGAGATGGCCACATGGAGGCCCCCATAGGATGGACATGGTCCCTGAGGCAACCCATCCCCGGACGGTAGGACCTTCCATCGGGACGAACCTGGGCTCGGTGCCAAGCACCGAACTTGAGTCCGCCCCTGTGCAAGGTCCTCCTCAGACGGCTCAGGTCTCCAAAACTGTACACGGAAAGGAGGGATCTCCTTTTCCTGCTGGTGTCCCTGTGAAAGGCAAGATCATCTCCATCTCGGAGAAGGATTCCTTCTGAGGCAGGTACATCTGGCCTATGGGCTCCTGCCGGCGGAGGGGGGAAGCAGGTTCATTCCCCGCCCTTCTCTCCTAAAAAGAAAAAGAAGAGGAAAAAGACGAAGAAGACTCGGGGCTCCTCTCAATTCGTGGGGACGGATGGGGTCGCTGCCGTTTCGGTAAGCGACCAAGCCAAGATCGCCACGTCCAGCCCTGTTGCTCCTCCGTTTGGGGAGTCCCAGACGAAGACCAGAACTGCGAAGAGTGGAGCCTCGATTACGTCGGGGCCACGCATTCAGAGGCTAACCGGTGTTTTCGAGCCCGCTGGCTTCAACCATTTCCTCGTTATCCGCTCCAGATGGGCTACCACAATGAGAACAAAAATTAGTGATGGCAGTCATGGTAACGAAATATTGCCAGGCACATTGGATAGATTAGGGATAAGAAACCGGAAACGATCATAGACATTTATCTGATAAGTGGTTTGCAATTTTTGGAGTGCCCGTAAAGATACTTTCAGACAACGGAGGTGAATTTCAAAATGAAAAAGTAAGGAGGATAGCTGAAAGATGGAATGTTAAATTGTTAGCTACAGCAGCTGAGTCACTCCAGAGTCGTGTTTTTTGCGAAAAAAAACAGTAGGCATACTTAAAGAGAGTTTAAGGAAGATGAGAGATAATGTGGGAGTGGATCTGGCTATTGCTTTGAGTTGGGTAGTGAGTGGCAGAAATAGTTTGGTGAATAATGGTGGTTTCTCGCCAAATCAGTTGGTTTTTGGAAAAAATCCCTCCTTACCAAATTTAATGGGGAAAAGAGTTCGAGTCCTGCTAGCAGAGAGAAAGGAATGGAAGACAGTATAGTGAGAGATGCATTAAATGCAATGCATAAAGCAAGAGAGGTATTCACTAAGAATGATTCGTGCAATAAAATTAGGATTGCATTAAATAAGATGGTAAGAGAGCACAAACTTGAAGCAGCAGTAATAGGAGATGAGGTATTTTATAAAAGGGAAAATGAGAATGAATGGAGAGGACCTGCAAAAGTGGTAAGGGTATCAGTAAAAACAGTAATAGCAAAACGGGGGATTCATTAAGAGAAATAGCCAGAGTACACATAACCTGAATTCAAAGAAAATCCTTAGGAAATGAAGAGAGGTCAGAGGCTATGGAAGATGGGTCTTTTAGTGATGAATCAAGTGCAGTAGCAACTGTGGGTGAATCCAAGTTTGGAATGGGAGAAATCTTGGATACACAAGATGAAGAAAATGGACTAATGGGTTATCGAAGGAAAGAACGAGAAGGGGACTCAGAGGAGGGAAAAGATTTAGTGGAAGAGTTGCCAAAGCTGAGAAAAAGAGACGAGTTGGAGCTTCAAACAAAAATACGGGACAAGTTGAAGAATGGACTATATTAAGAATGGCTGGGAAAAATCAAATAAATATTGGTCTAATTTATATAATGTCCAAGACTTGGGCTCAGGTGATAAAGATTGGATAAATTTGAGAGAATACAACAATATTGAGAGGATAGAAGGAGAGGAAATATTGTTGGTGTTTGAAAATAAAACTGTAATAGAAGCGAAGAAAAGGAATTGCATAGTTGGAGAGAAAATAATGTATACAAAGAAGTAGAAGATGTAGGACAAAAAAGCTATATCAACTAGATGGATAGTGATAGAATATAAAAAGAGGGGAAAAGATATGTAAAGCCAGGTTGTTGGCTAGAGGGTTTGAAGAGGAGATGGCAGAATGGGAGAAGTATCCACCCACATACAATTCAGAAACCATAAAGTTTTGCCTGGTAGTAATGAAATAAAAAAATGGACCCGTTACAGATTGGATGTGAAAACTGCCTATTTACAGTGAGATGAAATTCAACGAGGTGTATATCTGAAGCTGGCGGTACAAAGGGTTCACACCAAGCCCTAGCTAAAACAAAGCCCATCCCCCTTTCCCCGACTTCGACGCGGGAAACTTCCGCAGGGTCGTGGCACGGTTGCCGAGTCCCTTCCTCTTGAACGGGAGATACCCACTCTGGGGAGACTACTCGATCAATCCCAGAGGTCAGGTCCTTGCCGACCTGATCGTCGAGCTAGAGATAGGTCTCCTAAATGTGGATGAGTTTACGCATCAATGCCCGAGAACTGCTTCATTTTCTTGTCGATCTATATTTGTGCTTTTTGGATGCACAGCCTGATTTTGGGTGCGAGGTATTCGATGACCTCCATGGTATTAATCACTTTCCCATCATAATAGCATTTTCTGGCCTGCTCTCGCTTGAGAACCCCCAACTCCCGGTGGTGCTTCGCGCGGGGGTCCGCAATTCAGGAAATGACTAATTTCTCTGTCTCAGTCGAGGAGTTTAAGATAATGCCGTTGCTTCCTTCGGCAACCTCATCCCCGTAGGCCTAACTACTAATCCTAGAACGTCTCGCTGTTTTGCATGCCGACCGCTTCCGTAGTGGTCAGCCGAATGTGAGGCGGCACATAAACAGAAGCGTTATGCCTACATGCGCTATAAGCGCCGCCCGCATGATTTCACTGTGGGTGAATTTCGTCGATCTAGGGCTAAGTTACGGTTTGTTTCTAAGCACGCCCACCGCTCTTCCTGGCGTGCATATGTGTCTTCTCTTAACGGGAAGACCCCTCTAGTATAGATGTGGATGCGAGTCAGAAGGATTTGGTGCAAGTTCTCGCAGGACCCCCTCACCGTTCTCCAGAAGAATGACTACGTGAACTCGGACTCCGCGTTCTTTGCGGAGTTGTTCGCGACCGATTTCTCCGCATTCTGGCCGGGATGCTGCTCCACCAGCATTCAATGCGCGTGGTGATGTCGCGGAAGGCCACCATATGGACTTTACTTCCAGAGGAGGATAACCCTTCAACGACAGGTTTACACGAGTGAATTGCGTTCGGCTCTCGCTTTGTGCACGAACACCGCCCTTGGTCCAGACGATGTCCTTTACGCCATGCTTCGACACCTGGGTGAGCGATGCATGGCCTCTCTGTTAGATTTGTTCAACCAGATTTGGGGTGAGGGTATCTTCCCAGACTCCTCGCAAATCGCTACTGTGCTCGTTTTTCGCAAACCGGGGAAAGATCACTACCCCGGCCGGTTTCTGCCCAATCTCTCTAACGTCCTGCGTGTGCAAGTTGATGAAGAAATTGGTAAATGTTAAATTAGCCTTTTTTTCTGGATAGCAGAGGCCACCTGTCTTCTGCACAGTGCGGCTTCCGCAAGTTCCACTCCACGTCTGATGCTCTGCTCCGACTGGAAAATGCCGTCTGAGAGGCCTTCCTTCGTAGACAGCACTACTCCACGGTTTTTTTCGATTTTTGAGAACGCCTATGATACCGCATAGCTATACGGTATCATGGAGACTCTCCACACGATGAGGAGAGGGTGCGCCTCCGAATCGTTATATCTGAATTTTTACGAGATCGTCGATTCCGCGTACTGGTGGGTTGGGGAGCCATATCCGGCCCATTGGAGCAGTAAAAAGCGGTCCCGCAGGAAAGTGTCCTCATGGTCACACTCATTGCCCTGAGCATTAACGGCTTTAGCTCGGTGGACGACCTTTCGATCTCTTTTGGCGCGGCTATTGATGCCAACTCTGGAGCGTCGACTCCAACAGGCATCATTGAACCTCGTCTCTCTGGCTATGCCGAACCGCACAGGCTTCGGTTTTCCTTGGCCAAGAATAAGATGGTTCACTTGTGCCGTCATCCACTGCTCCACCTTGACCCAGAATTGTTTCTAAATGGGGTTGCCTGGAAGTGGTGGACTTGCACAGTTTCCTTGGTCTTCTATTTGAGCGAGGCCTCACTTGGGAGGCTTATATTCGCAGCCTTAGGGTCTTTTGTACCCGCGCCATGGATATTCTTCGTTCCGTGACGTTCAGTGCCTGGGGCTCTCACATGGCAACTGCCTTCTTTATAGATCATTTGTTCGTTCGAAGCTCGACTATGGATGCGAGTTTTATGCATCCGCAGCCGAGTGTGTATTGCGCAAGGTGAACTCGATCCACCACACCGGCCTTCGCCTGGCTACCGGTGCCTTCCGCACTTCCCCCATTGAGAGCCTACTTGTCAATGCTGGGGAGATGCCACTCGCTCTACGCCGTGCACAGTGCATTATTCGCCTGTACCCGCGAGCCCGGCGCCTCCCTCAGTCGCCAACAGCTCTCACTGCATCCGTAGCTGATCTTGACGGTGCCTATGCCGCCGAAAGACGCCAATCATACCCTAAGCCCTTTGGATTTGGGCTAGGAAACTCCTTCGAGAGCTAAGTAGCTCTCGTGCCGGTGGCGCCATGGTTCTGCCCAGGACGCTACCCTGGAGGGTACCACCTTTGTCTATTTGTCGCCACCCCTCTGCTCTCAAAGCTTGTACAGCGCCGGGAGTATTACGTTTGTCCTTTTTGGAGCACACTTCATGTCCGCAGGAACCTTGCCAGTGTATACGTATGGCTTCAAGTTCCAGGGGTGGAGGGGGGGGGGCACGCCGTATCCCCTCTGTTTCAAGCCAGCGGGGCTCTGCCAGGCGCTGCGTCTGTCATCACGGCCGAGCTGGTTGCAATACAGCGCTCGGTACGGGAAATAACGCGACGTGCCTGGTTCGGAGACCGGATTGTGATTTATAACGACTCCTAAAGCCCCCTGAATGCTTCATCATCTGGTTCGCGATATCAGTGACGCCACGGTTTTGGCGAACCGAGCGGATGTTGAGATTATCTTCTGCTGGGTTCCTAGACATTTAGGAATGCGGAGAATAAGCACGCCGATGATGGCGCCAAAGAGTCCGCGAGGACTGGGCTACCAAACCAGTGGTTCGCTCTTCCTCACACCGACTACATGCCAGGAATAGTAGCTGCCCTCCGGGCCGCTTGGCAAAGAGGATGGGAGATGGTCGAGGGGAACTTAAAGTTACGTGTCATTGCACCGTGACTGTTCCTATGGACTACTCTCCAATGCCGCGACGGCTTCAGGTTGTTTTCTGTCGTTTCCGAATTGGACACACTCGCGGGACGCACCGCCATTTGATGTAGCGCTCACCTGCACCTTACTGCGACGACTGCGTTGCTCCTTAGACTGTTCGGCACATTCTTGTTGAATGTCCCAGTCTGAGTGATCTTCGCCCACTACACCGACTTGCGGACTATACGACTTTTTGGAGGACTGGCCTCTTCCAATTTATTTCACTGTTTGTTGCGAGTCGCATTCTCTTGCGCTGGTGGGAGGCGCTCCTACCCCAAACGCTGGATCTCGCTTCCTTCTTGTTAGCCTTTTGCTTTTTTTATAGTCTATGATCTTTTTATCTTTATTTGTTCTTTGTTTTTTAATACAGCCTAGTCATAGGCTGTAGTGAGTACCGCGACTTATGCCCAAGTAGGCAGTCGCCAGATGGGGTTCGTAAAATTAAAAAAAAAACAACTTTGTACTAGGGACCGGTTCGTGCACAAAGACTTTTGGACTATCCGACTTTTTGGAGCACTTTATTTGACTGTTTTTTGTAGGTCGCAAGTTCGTGCGCGGAGTGGATGCGACCTACCCACGACGCCGGAGCTCGCTTCCTTCTCGTTGCCTTGTTGCTTTCATTTCTTTTTTATTTTTAGTTGCCTTTTTTATCTTTATTTTTCTTCTACATATTATTATTTTTTTTTATCTAGCCTAGTAGTAGGCTGTGATTCGAGTATGGCGACTTTTGCCCTGGTAGGGTGTCGCCAAATGGGCTCTCAAAATATATAAAAAAACAAAAACCCAACAAACCTCTAATCAGTGAGGCGGACCTCCTCCAGTAACGCCACCACGTACCCCGGGAGGTCCACAGGTCCCTTAGTGATGTAATGTACATAGGTGATTTTCACGAAGTCTAATTTTGAGGGTGCGCCGGTTCTACCTGACTGATTTGGACAAAACCGATGGATTTCGATGGGGGACGTCGCGCCCCAGCCATATTGCCCGGTAACCATGGTTACTATTCGGTTATATAACTCCCAAAACATTTAAGAGTCTGAGGTTAGGACAATCGAGGAGAAAGTGTTTTGTCTATTTAGGGGTTCGATTGCATGTTGGTGTGAGCTTTGTTCTGTGTTTATATTGCAGTAGGGGTGAGTGGCCGGTTCGTAGTTGGGATCGGAATACTGTGTTTTCCGGGGAGTGGATTTGTGTGTCCTGCTCGTTAAGGATGGGGTTAATAGCGGCAGTGCGTAGATGTTCGCGAGTGTAGACTGTGTGGATACGTTTTATTAAGGTGTGGTTTGGGGGATTAGGTAGGAAAGTTATTGAGCTTAGCTTTGAATTTGGATGTTGTGGATATCATACCTAGGTGTAATTTAGTGGGCAATATTTTGGTTTCAGCGTGGAGATGTGTGTTTTGTTCATCCTGTGGTGATTCTGAGTGCTTTATTTTGCGTAATTTGGAGCTGTTTGGAGAGGGTGTTTTTGAGTGTTGGGTGCCAGGCCGGTGCAGTGTAGTTTGGTGTGGTTCGTAGGAATTGTTTGTTTAATGCGGTGATGGATTCCTTCTGTTGCCCAAAGGTAGTGTTGGCTAGTGTTTTGAGGGCGTTAATTTTATGTGGCTTTGTTTATCTTGGTTGTGTGTGTTTTGAAAGTCATGTGGGTGTGGAACATGATGGCTAGGAAGGTGGTAGTTTTGTTCAGGCGAAGTGCTTGCCCTTTTAGTTTAATTGTGGGGCATTTGTTTGATTCATGGTTGCTGGTGGGTGAATAGTGTGACTGATAATTTGGCTGCGGATGCTGTCATTCCTATTGTGAAGGGACCATTATCCAAGAATGTTAATGTATTATTTGAGTGATCTGTTATCGGTGGCGATGTTGGGCTGTGATAGAGATCTATGTTCATGCGGATGATTGGTGAATAAGGTTGAAAAGTAGGGGAGAGAGAATAGCTCCTTTGGGACTTCCGTTGTGTAGTTGTTTAATGTGTGATTTGGGTTTTTTTTTGTGTATTACTTGACCTTTTCTGTGAGATCTGTGTTTAGGATCTTGTGAGCCAGGGTGTGTCTGAGTACTGTGTTGAAGGCTTTGTTTATTTTGATTGTTGTGAGGATGGTGCGTGCAGGGGGCCATGATTCATTAAAACCATATAGAATGTCTCTTGTAAGGTTGATTAGGAGGGTTATGGTGTAGTAGTCTTTCCTGAATCTATGTTGTGTTGGTGAGAGGGGTATGTTTAGCTTAATTGTTTGTTGTAAGAGTTTTCCTAATGTTTTAGATATAGGAATGAGATGGGCCGGTGTGATTTTGGTTGTGTTGGCTGGGTGGGGGTGGGGGGGTGCCTGGTTTGAGAATTGGGATGATATGTTCTGTTGTCCAGATTGATGAGATTATGTTGTTGAGCCAGGAGTGGTTAAAGATGTTTGTAATGGCTGAGATTGCTCTTTTTCCTAGGTACTTGAGGTTGATGTTTGATATGTTTTCGGGACCTTTTGCTTTTGAGTTTTTAAGTGATTTTAGTGCTAGTTGGACCTTTTGAGTGGTGAAGGAGGTTATAAACAGCAACCAGTACTAGTGCAAAGGGTTAAGGATAAGAGAGAGAGGTTATATTATCCACTTCTCGGAATAAGTTTGTATACAAAATATACCCCTCCCCCCCGATAAAACCTCAATCCCAATGTGTAGTAGTCCTTGCTTTATCTTAACCACACTACCCATTGTTTTTATTGGGCATAAAAGTAGGCTAGTTTTTAGTGGCATTGATGCGCGCCTATCCAGATTTGTCGTAAAGCAGTCGATGATTATGACCAGATAGATGGCCTTAAGGCAGGGCGAGCCTCTCAATTTCCGACTTAATCCAAGTTCATTGCGATGTTAACAAGAGGGAAAATCCCTCCAATGACCTGCGGCGTTTTGTGCTAAGATGATAAATGGTTATTGCATTAATGGTTTACCCATGGTTCAAATTACTTATAAGTGCCTTTGAATGCCTAAATGAGGCTTCTGCTACTAGATGGCGCCAAATCCGATATCTCCAGGGTGAATAACCCTATGTCTCATGGTCACTCATTTGGGTCAGTTCATGGCTGTAAATGGGTACAATTGAACTTTACTCCGTTTGAAAAAAAGCGACGCATAGACCTGGAGCTTCGCTGCAGGTAAAAATACCTGCATCATCAACCGCTTTCCTACAACATGGTGTTGGTGCTTATCAACGCTCTTATGTCATGACTGCCCGCGATAGCCCACCACCAATGCATATCACTGGAACAGAAGTTTATAGTCTTGCTCAGTCAGCGTCCGCTGTCCGAGCATAGTCGTCTCGTGCGACAGAAGACTATGGTATGGGTCGAGTCGAGGCCATTTATTGGATGATTGAATTATTATTATTGTTCAAGTCGTTAGTTCCCAACTTAGTGTCTTTCCCCCATTCACGCACGGGTACAGTCGCATTTAGTCGCCTTCTACGACGAATAGATGACGACACTGTAGGGCTATTTCTACATCCCTCTACAAGGAATGTGGGGCGATTGTAGTTCACCCTTTCAAATAATGCGAAAAATTTCGGATGTCACTTAAATAGTGAAAGGAATGTTATTAAAAGTTTTTATTCCGAGTGGTACGGCGTGGGTCCGCTAAAGTCGCGGTACCGGGTTCGATCCCCGCAAGAGCGGTCACAAACGGCAGCGAATTGGTGGACGCGCTCTGTTCAACCCTGTATTGAGGTGGGTAGGTCTTACACTTCTCGTCACACAAGGCCAATTTCAACACTGCTTTCTTTCCTTTCCCGTCTTCGCAACACACTCACTCGGTTCCAAGGAATCCATCCTGCTGATCGGTATCTATATCCACATACCTCTGACACTGAACAGGTCCCTCTGCCCCGGGGCGAAGAAAAGTTCCACTTGAGCGGTGTTTGGTCTCAAAACATGATACTTCCTGGCACCTCTTCCCAAAGAGGACCGGCTCCTGGTGCCCTTGTGCTCACCAGCGATTGTCATACTGACCTTTATGTCTAATTTATTATACGGTCGGAATCCGCCTGGATAAAGGCCGGTTAGCGAACCATGAATAGTACTACTAATTCCTTGTGTCATTGGTATTTTCTCTGTTTCAGTGAAGTGGATCGGTGTGGGCAAAGATCGGAGCTCGATGATCACCGTCTTTTGATCTTCGCTTGCTCGCCCTCGTTTCCTGTTAATTTCGTCCCGGTTTTCGATTGTCCCGTTAATTTAGCCTTCAAAATTTTTGTCCCTTTCCCCATTAAGCGTTACAGGTTATAAAGTGGTATAATATGGTTGTGAAGTAGCAATTATGAAAGTGGATCTCCCAGACTTTACTTCGGACGAGTTCTCCCTTCCCGAGTTGTTTGTGGTTTTTGCTTGATGGGGCGAAGGGAGGATCCTGAAAATAATTATGTCTGTGAAGCTCAGTAGAAAGGAAGGTTCAAATTATAATATTTTGTTACTAATTATCCTGATTTTTTTTTTAGCAGATAGCAGTTTTCTTGTTTTGGGGGGTCCTTTAAGTGTTTACAAGGCACCGATCGAGCGTTTTAACGTTTGGAGAATCGGGGAATGGTCTGTTATCGTGCTAACGATGCGTTTGTTCTTTAGTTTCCGATGCCTTGTTTTTTTAAGTGGTTGTTTTAATTATAGGAATCGATGATAAGCAGTAACGTGTTATTGCCAATCTTTGGGCCAATGATTTATCTGGGAAGCTTTTTAAATGTATTTTTTCCTAATTTATAATCCTTGCCAGTGCCTGTCAAGGTTGACACTAATCGTTACTACGCTTTTTGAACTCAAGGAATGAGCCTTTCACAGTCTCTCTCTCTGTTATCAAGATGAGGCTTGTAATGAGGTGTAGTTTTGGGGGGGGAGGTTTACAGCCTATCGACCCAGAGCACACCCCCCCCCTTTTTTTTTTTACTTCTCTTAGGAAAGACAGGTCCACTACGACCTAAGCGAGTGGAAGCACTACTTCCATGAGCGAAGTAAGAGAAAGGGAGGTTGGTTTTGATCTCGATCCCATATGTTAAAGGGCACTAACCTGTTGAAACAAAATGATAAGCAATTAAGATACTTGAAAAAAATTGTGTTTAATACTAATCATTTTGTACGACGAAAATGCCTTCGATCTGTTTGCTTTAAACAAAAAAAACTCCTTCTGATCCGGCCATTGACATAAATTTAAGTTGGTTGGGGAAAGGGGGCGTCAGTTGAGAATATTTAGGGTCTGAGCTTCAATAATATTGTGTTGTCTTCAGGTGTATCTTAAAGGGCTTTGAGTGATTAGATTATATTTGCCAGGGGGCGGATTGTTCCTTAAACATCTGTAAAATTATTATACCAAACTTAAGAAGATGGAGAGCCCCTCATACTACCCTGAATTGGAGCTTTCCTCCGTCTGTGCATAATTGGGGATATTTGCCTAGTCATTAAATAAGAAATGGTAGTAGTGTTCAAATTTTCATAATGGTTTATTCCCCATTTCTGTGTCTGTTAAAGGTTGAGGATCAGCTAAATCTCACTTGATTTGCAGCAGCCATGAATAAAGTCAACTTAGGTTGTGACTTCCACCATGGAATGGTTGCATTTTTTGACACTTATGGTCAGTTACTTTAAATTTGGGTACTTAGTTTTTTTGATGTACGAGAGTTGTTAATTTTATCATTATCTGGTGCTATTAATGTTTCTGACCAAAATTATCCCTGACACTTTTTTTCTTGTAATGGAAAATAGGTGTCAGAGTGTGTGTGTAAATTGATGGAAGCACGGCTTTTGAAGCTACTGTAAATTTGTAAATGATCGTCATTACCTTATTTCTATGTTCCTTGGTGCTAAGTGTTAAGGTGATTTTGTTGTAGCACGTGTTTGACACTTCTTTATCGATATCCTTGCTGGTCCTTTTGCTCAACTCATTTCGAAACCATCCTGTGCTAGTTTATAGTTGTTGTTTTTTCGACTCTTGTAAACGTTATAAAAATGTGTTCCTCAGACTGGATCGACTCACAGCGAGAGCTTACCTATAGTGGGGTGGGGGGTAGCTCTAGCTTGTCGAGATTGCAACGGTGCAACAGAGTCGAATGGATTGTCCAATGTGCTTACACTGGTTCCCGCGACACGGGTGTTCGCAACTCCCCCTACCCTTTGTTCGTTCATTTTTCTTATCGCCCTTCATACCTGAGGTCACACATAGCCATCTCAACATCACTGACCGTCTCATTCGCGCTTTTTCTTGGTTTGGCTGCGGACGAGCTCCAATCTCCTTGAAGAGGGGGGGGGGTGATAAACAGGCTTACCTGTGACCAAGCGGATTTTTATTATCCACCTCCCCCTTCATTAATTCATCTTAAACTTTCTCCCTACTGCTTCATACTTTCCTTTCCTCGTCACACTGGTTAGTATGAGAGTTTGTGAGGATTTAAAGGCAATCATTCTCTCAATCCAACCTAGTTTTGCTTGCAACGAATTTCTAAAAGGGTCATTAAAATTCTCTTAACTAAAAATTGTTAAAGTAGAGAAGATAAAGGCTGCATTAAGTTCTGAAAACAAGGGCAGACAAAAATAGACGTTAGCTCATCCTAAAAAGCTGTAAAACCAATCCAAGAAACTACAATAAAAGAAAGTTAAAAAAATCTAGAAATGAGGCCCAAAAGGGGACCTGCTCCTGCAGAGAACCAGTTATACATCAAATCCTGAAGTACGAAGGTCCGTAAAGGCCACGGTTCTCTAAACCGATGGCTCCTGTTTTACCCATAACTCGTTTGTTAATGGCAGAGGCGCCGCTACTTTTCCCTTCATCTCCGCATCTTCGTCCGTGACGTTGTAAAATTTCGTTACCTTGATCCGTTTTCACGAGTTTTCGGTCACAGACGGCAAACTATACATCTTGCGGGTTAGCTGACCAAGCTACCGAATGAGCGTCCACTCCCCATTAGTCCCATTCCACATGTAAAGATTTTTAAGCCACAATGTCTTCTTGTCTGCCAGACTCGGTCGTTCACCCTAAACCTATTCGGCTTCATCATTACACCGTTCTTAACATAAAAGGCTGCAATCTCATCCCCCCTTCCCGTAAGGAACACGTTGATTTGCGTACCTGGCACCCGTACTGACGAGACTCTGCGCCCCGTCCGGCCCCAGCTTGGCATTCTTTTTCTTCTGCTAACCCCTACTTCATCTTCTGTACCAATTCTCTTTCACCCTGCATCGTCCTTCCATCTACGTTTGTTTGTCGACCTCGGTGTATCAGAACTGTCAGTCAAGTGCCGCGACCCCATGGCTGGGTCCTGCCTGTGTTGGTTGGTGGGTGCCGGCGTGGCGCTCTTGGGGGCCTTTGCTTTCCCAACCGGTAAATTTCCGAGGCTGACGGCCATTTTTAAAACGACGGGCTTACCCTCCTGGTTGGGCCGGCGCTCCGAGTAGGTGTCTCTACGGTACACAGTGACTCCGCTGCGTGAGTTCGCACCCCCTCTTATACTCTACTTTATATTGGGTCTCGTACTACGCCTGTCAATAAGTCCTTTTCCGCGCTTGTTAGATCGTTCCGCAGAAGAGAGAAATCCTGATTTCGATTTTGCTCGTTTCCTGGTGCTGAATTCCAATTCCAGGTCTAAATTGGACGTATTTGATTTGAATGAGGAGTTTGAGTCCCGTTGTGGTGTGCCCCACCGTATGTGAGCCCGTGGTAGTGGCGATTTAGTGGTTGAGGTATCTTCGTGAGAGCACTGTGGTGCCGTGCGGGATTTGTCCGTCCTTTCGGAGGTCCCGGTTTCGGTTGTGCCCCACCCTCGCCTTAATTTTGTTGAGGGAATGATTCGCTCCAACGAATTATTGCAATATGATGTTTCGAGACTAAAAGATAAACTTTCGTCCCAGAGGGTTACGGACGTTTATAGGGTTTCTGAGTCTGTTGGTCCTGGTAAGGTTCCTACGAGTACGCTCATCGTTCCCTTTGAGCGTCAGGATCTGCCCCAGTTTGTTCGTGCTGGTTATCTTCGTGTCCCTGTGTCCCGTTATGTCGAGCTCCCAAGACGTTGTTTTAATTGCCACCAGTTTGGCCATATGAACAGCACTTGTAGGCAGGCTCGGCGCTGTGTGGCCTGTGCGTTGGTGTATCATGGCGCCTCTTGTGGGAATCATGAATGTTGCGACAATTGTGGAGGTTCCCATAGTGCGGCTTCGCGTTCTTGTCCCGTATTCCATTTTGAGGAGGAGGTCCAGGCTCTTCGGGACTCACTCAGGCTGGACTTCCGTGAGCCCCGTCGTAGGGGGGCGAGCTGCCCTCGTCCCCTCCGGCCGTTGCGCCCTCTCCTTTGCCATTGGTCTCTTCTCATGTTCCTCCCTCTGTCGCGGACTGTGAGACCGACCGACCGAGCTGAGACGCTGGTGGATATCCTTCAGTTTCTCCACGCGTCTGTCCCGCTGTTCCTTCCGTTCCTTTGCCTCAGCGCAAACTGAAGGGTTCCTCCTCACCCCGTTCGAAGTCCAAGCGCGCTGCCTCTGATTAGATTGGTTTGGCCCCCCGAGTCGGTTGTTGGGGCGTCCTCTGTTTTTATGTGTTCTTCCGAGTCTTCGCTGGCCGCCCCGTTGGCATCACCGATGTCATTGTCCGGGCGGAAGTTCACCCGGTTCCGTCTTCCTTCCCTCCTACCCCGGTCCTTTCTTTCTTGCCCCTTACCTCTGCGCAGTCTTCTATGTCTCC